>LR738713.1:188313734-188389688 GCA_902687465.1 Secale cereale | reverse complement strand
CGCACCTGTAATGCCCCGGATGTAATACTTTCCCTTTTGGGCATATAATATATCTCCGGCTTCATCTATTCCATTTCGGGTTCTTTGTCTTTCGGGTTTTCGTCGTTTTGTTGTGTGCGTGTGTGGCATTCATTCATACCATGTAGACATGTGCATCGCATTGCATTTGAGTTGTCGGTTGCATCCGGTTCCACGCGTTCCTTTCCGTTGTCCGTTTCGCGTTCCGGAGCTCCCTCACGTGTCCGTGGCGTCCCGTAGACCTACTTTGGTGTTTGGCCGGGTAACGTTACCGGTTTGGCGCGAGACTTGTCGTGTGTTGTTGTTTTGGTGTGTGTAACCGCCTGTCAAATCTCGTCGCGTTTCGAGCCGTTTGCTTCCCCAACAGTTATTCGTGTGGGCTCAAAGTGCCTCCACTTTGAGGCCCAAGACACCCCCTCCAACAGCCCACCAACCACTCCTAACCACTTCTATCATCTAGGCCATCCAAATCTGATCCGATGGCCGAAAACCGCACTCCATTTGGGCAACCCTAGCTCCTTGTGCCTATATATTTGTCCACTCCCCCAAATTTGTGCCCCAAAACAAGGAAACCCTAGCCCCCACTTCATCCCCTTCCTCCAGCACCACCTCGCCGGAGTTTCGCCGGAAATTCGCCGGAATCTCGCCGGAGTTCCTACGTCGCCGGAAAAACTCCTCCCTCACCTCCTCTCACTCTCAATCGCCGCCTCCGGCCTCTCCCCATCGCCGGGCCGGCCACCCCGCATCCAGATCCGGCCGGCCAGGGCGCCGCCCGGCCCTTCCCGCGACTTCCCCGCCGCCAGGCTCTCGAGGAGCTCCAGATCGGGAGCTCGGGGACCCCGCAGGCGCGTCGCCCGATCCAGCCGCAGGTCAACGACTCCCGCATCGCTCGCAGAGGCCGAGCCCAGGTCGCCAGGTGCTGTATCTCCCGATCCGGGCCGCGCCTTCCCCCTCCGCCCTGCAGGCCGCCTTCCCCGCTCCCGCGCCCAAGCCTCGCCGCGTCGGGCCAGATCCAGCGCTCGCGTCGCTGGGCCTCCTCCAGCCGCCTCCGCTCGGGCCCCCTCCATCCTCCGCTAGGCCGAGCCGCCTAAGCCCAGGAGGGCCACTCCGCGTCGCCGGGCCGCAAGGCTAGCCGGGCCGCAAGGCTAGTTCTTGGGCCGCAGCAGGCCGCCGCCCCGTTCGATCTTCCCTGGCCGCGTCGCTCGTCAGCGCGCCGGCCGCATCGAAGGCCACCGAGGTCGGGGTCCCGATCTGATTCCCTAGCGGGCCGAACCCGTTAGTCCGACCCGGGACCCGCAACCGGTTCGCTTCGGGGCGCCCGATCCGCTACCCCACCGGTCCGATTCGCCGCCCGCGAAGCCCGATCCACCTCCAGCCCGAGGCCTGCGTTGACTTCGTCCAGTTCCAGATCTAAGGTTGTTGGATTTTCTTCCAAGTCCCCAGTAACTTTGTTGTCTGATGCTATATTAGATCCGCAATAACTTCTTGTGTGTTGCTCCGTTTTGCGCAAATGAGGTGTCCAGACGTTCGTGGTGATTAGCACTACGATTCATTCCATTGTGCCATGCATGTTAGAGATCATCTAGATGCTTATTTTTCTGTTGCAAGAGTGCATCCCGATATAAACTGCTGTTATGTGTTGTTTTTATGCCATCTTTGCATAGTGATATCTTTTAGCTCGTTTATCCGAATGATGCAAATGACATGTCCACGTGTTCGTCTTGCCATGCTCTACATGTTGCTTGTGTTAGGATGCATGATAGATTTATTCTTGCCATGTATATCTTCGTTGCAAAGTGCCATGTGGCTGTGATGTTGTTTCACTTGTTATGAAATGTCATCTTGTCGAGCTCGTTGCTATCGTTGTGTTTATCTCCATGATGCATGCTTTTATGTTTCGGAATCACCATCATGTGTATTTTGATGTGGTGCTTACCACTTGCCATGTTTAGTTTCGAGGTGACTTAAACTTGCTCTTTTAGATGCCATGATGAAACTGCTGTTTTAACACTTAGTGGTTTTTCACTAAGTCTGAAATCTGTATTGTTCCGATGCCATGTTTGCGTGCTGCTCTAGGACAAACCATGATAGTTTTGGGGTGGATCTTGATGGTTCCTTGTAGTATATATTGTTGTCTTTCCATTCATGTTCTCACATGTTTATTTAAGTGGCTGTAGCATGTTTAACTTTTGCTCCAAAGTTTCAATAAAATTCTGCTGTCAGAATTTTGTTGTCAAGTTTAATATGTCCAAGCTTGTTGCTATTGATCCGTGGCTCCTTTGGGGGTGCACCTTTGGACTTATTTGCTGTGGGATATGTCTAGTTTATGTTCATGCTCTTTGCCATGGTGTTTGAGTGCTGTAGCTTAATAATCTAGTGCTCCGAAGTTGCTATGTTGCTGTAATTTTCAGCTTTCGCCTGTTTCCTGTTTCGGGCATAAATTTTAGCGCGTAGCTCCGTTTTCAGCGAGTCTTATATGAAACTTGATTGATTTTTCGTGTAGAATCATAATCTCCTGTTGTTATCATGTTTTGAGGTGTTTTGCTTGAGTGCTATTATCCGTGCTCCGTGTGCTCTCGTAGTGCATCCATCATGCATCCATCATTTTGAGTGCGCATTGCATCTTGTTGATTCGTGCCTTGTGTGATTGTATTGTTTAGAGCCGGAAGCTGAGACCGAGTACGAGTACGAGCACGAGGTTACCAAGGAGGTTGAGCACGAGGACCCTTCTTACGATCCGAACGACTTCACTTCAGGCAATATGACCGAACCTCGATAACATTACTATCTTTGCCTATTGCTTGTAGTTCCGCTCTATAGTTTTGCCTCGATGCCCATGTTCTTCCTGTCAGCCTCCTACTTGTAACCATGACCATGTTTAACCACCCCACCTATGCAAACCGTTGCTTGGCTAAGTACGCTTCGCTCAGCCCTTCTTATAGCATTGCTAGTTGCAGGTGAAGATTGAAGATGCTTGCTTCATGTTGAAGTTTTGTTGGGTTATATCACACTATATAAATGCTTAAATTGAAATCATCTATATATTGGCAAGGGTGGAAGGCTAAACCTTTTGCTTGGTGGTTTGTTCCACTCATGCCGTTAGGAACCGTTTAAACCGGTGTTATGTTCCTTGATTATGCGTTCCTAACACGGTTGGGGTGTATGGGACCCCCTTGATAAACCGCTAAGTGCTAAGTCTTTTCCAGCAAGTCCCAACATTGGTACTATTCGCCTAAACAACTAAAAACTTTTCGAGGGAGTAATTAAACCGAGGCTTAATTAATTCAACCCCCCTGGGCCAGTGCTCGATTTGAGTGTTGGTCCAAACTAGAGTCACTTGCGGATACCACCCAGTTCGCTGGGATCTTCGGTATCTGTACGTAGCGCTCATCCGGTCGTGGCCTGAGACTAGATACGTGCGGCTACTATCAGGGTGTCGGCACGCTGGGAGGATTTGCTGGATTAGCCTTACCTTAGTTCGGAGTATCTTGAGCACGGGATTCCGAGAATACTCGGGTCTTCCCACCTTGGAGTTGCGACTCCGCGGATCGTGGGCTTGTCATGGGCCAAGTTGGAACACCCCTGCAGGGTTATGAACTTTCGAAAGCCGTGCCCGCGGTTATGTGGCAGATGGGAGCTTGTTAATATCCGGTTGTAGATAACTTGACACATTGTTCTAATACACTACCAGCGTGTGTACCGTGACTGTCAATTTCCGAATAGGGATTCGGGAGTTGAACACGGTGGGGTTATGTTTGTTGAGCTTTAGACTAGGATCACTTCGTGATCATTTCTCGACCGAGGCACTTCTCTTCTCGCACTCTTTCACGTAAGCTAGTGCTAGTTACTGCTGCAGACACTTATTCTTTTCTTCAGCCTTATCCTCTCCCAAGGCTTAAATAGTCTTGTTACCCGGGATCGGGATTGCTGAGTCCTCTGTGGCTCACAGTTACTTCACCACACCAGATGCATGTCCAGTGGTGAGCTATCCAGGTGATGGCACCGAGCTAGACTGGGAGTACGACGAGGAGCATAGCCGTTACTATGTCCGTTATCCTGACGATCAGTAGTGGAGACTTCTACTAGGATTCGATCCGACCTGTGGATTTAATTTATGTTTGGTATCTTGTCATTTGGACTTTACCCTTAGAGGGCTGTGATGTTTTATTGTATGATGCTTGAGACATGTATTGTATTTGTGTGACGTGGCGAGTGTAAGCCAACTATTTTATGTTTTCCATCCCCCCCTTTTTTTTACATGAGTTGTGCAAAGATACCAGACTTGCGATCATTCCAGCATGGGGTTATGTCTCTAAGTCGTGCCTCGACACGTAGGAGATATAGTCCCATCCTGGGCATTACAAGTTGGTATCAGAGCCTTCTCCGACCTAGGAGCCCCCACTGATTGATCGAATCGTTGACGGTTGAGTCTAGGCACACACTGAAAAATATTTTGAGTCCTATATTATATCGGAGAGTAGGAATTCTTTGCTTCTTATCCCCTTTCTCTCTGGTGAGGACTCCTGACGACTACTCTTGTCTCTTCTATCTTCAAAAATTGCACCAATTTTTTTAGGAATCTCGCGAGTATTCTGGGATTGTTTCGATGTTCTTGTGACGAGAATATTGTTTTCTCGATGCCTCCTGACATTAGGGGTTGTGGCAGTGTCCCGGGGAGTTGAGCTTCGGGGTATTGTCTTCACAAGCATATCGCGGCAGTACTAAATACTTAAGACGGCCGACATCGAAAATCTCTCCTATACGGTTAGTGGCAGGATAACCCCGACATCACCCAGTACTGGGGAGGTAGTTCGGGAGTGTTGCCATAGCTTGTTATAGTGGATGCTTTTCGAAGGTCCGAGGTAGACAGTTTCCGAGAAAGACTGGTTATGTGTTGAAGGATGGATACAGCTGGATGTAGGTTTAGAGTTGATTGCGCGGTGCTTCCCCTGTATCCCCAACACCTGATTGCATAACTGGAATCTTTCGGAAATTCATAGGTGGGTTTATCCAGTAGATCGTAGGCATTCTTCCAACGAATACAGGTTAGCGAGTTCGGGGTTCTACATTGAGTGAAGTGGTATTATGACCGATGTTTCGATCGGGAGTTGCATCTTAAAGGGTCCTTGGCTATGCTGATCCGGGGATTGCAAAACCCGTTCGTAACGCGTTCATATGCTTTCAGCACAAAGATGTTAGAACGAAGCTCCTATCTTGTGTTTGTTCCCGTCTGTACCTTGTTGTTTTTCTTATTTACCTTTTGTCCCCTATGTGGCTTCTCGTGAAGATTGATGTTATCATTTATCTGAGAATTTCATTCGTTCCTCTTGTTCGAATGATTTCATTCGTTCCTATTGTTCGAATGATTATTGTGAAGACTTGTTGCAATTCATTTCATTGATTCAGCTTATACCTTCTGTCAATCAATTGCTGATTCGTGGTCATCTATTTCAGGATGGCTCCGAAAAAGGTTCCCAATGCTAACCCAGAGGCGGAAGAGGTCCCAGATCGTCCTGCTTCCCCTCCTCCTCCGTCTGAGGCTTGGAGAGCGATTATGCAGACTACAACTCAGAACACCCAGATGTTGATGCAGATGATGCAGCAGATGCAAGCTAATAAAGCTAATCAGGGTGTTCCAGGGAATCAAGGCAACTTCTTCAACCAGCAGCACCATGCTACTCTCAACCAGTTCTTGGCCAATAATCCAAAAGCTTTCAGTTACTGTGTCGACCCTCTTGATGCTGAAGATTGGTTAACCGACATAAAGAAGCATTTTGAGTGCAGTAACGTGAAGGAAGAGGATTATGTGAAGTTTGCAGCCTTCCAACTCAAAGACCAAGCAGCTGACTGGTGGCAGCAGTACAAAGACTCCAGGCCAGGTCGTGTGATCTCTTGGGAGGATTTCTGCAAGGATTTTCGCTCTCACCACATTCCTACAAGTATCATCGAGGGTATGCGTGAGCAATTCCGCAACCTGAAGCAGGGCTCTATGACAGTCTATCAGTATAATGTCAAGTTCCAAAACCTCGCCCGCTATGCTAAGCAAGACATTCCTGACGCCAAGAGCAAAATCTACCAGTTCCGTGGAGGCCTGAAAGATGAACTTCAACTTGCTCTCACCTTGTTCGAGCCCGATGAGTTCGACAAATTCTATAACATGGCTTTGAAACAAGAGGCAGCTCAGCTTAAGATGGAGGCTTCTAAAAAGAGGATTCGAGATGCCGTTCACTCCTCCTCATCGTCTCAGATGGTCTCGAAACAACAGAAATTTTGGCTTCCTCCTCCTCCAGTGATTCAAGCTCCATACAACAACTCCAACAACTCCAACAACAACAAGAACTCTAGTGGACGTGGTTTCTCCCACCCACCCAACCCGAGCAACCAGTCGAAGAAGCAGTTCCAGTCTCAAGGCTCCAAGTCAAGTGGTTCTCATTTCCGTCCTCTCTCAGAAGTGGTGTGCAACAAGTGTGGCCAGAAGGGTCATTATGCCAACAGATGTCCGAACCCGAAGCGCCTTCCTCCTCCTCCTGTCAGTTCAGCTATTGTCAAGCATAATCCAAAGTCTGCAAGGGTGAATCTGATGAGTGCAGCTGAAGCGGAGAATTCTTCTGATGTCATTTTGGGTAACCATTCAGTTAACTCTTTTCCAGCTAAAGTCTTGTTTGATTCGGGTGCTTCGTTGTCCTTCATTTCAAGACCTTTTGTTGCTAAGCATGAATTGGTTTCGGAGAGGATTCCTAGACCTTTGAAGATTATTTCTCCGGGTTTGCAAATGACTTCCAACTCAGTTGCTCCGAATGTGTCTATTCGCATGGGTGATTATCGATTTCTGGCTAATCCGGTGGTTCTTGGTAATTCTGACATTGACCTCATCCTCGGAATGGATTGGCTTTCTCAGCATGATGCTCACATTGATTGTGCACAAAAGGAAGTCAAGATGACTCATCCTGATGAAGATGTGATTATCTTTGCCTCCAGGGATAACACTATCAGGCTTTTCTCTCTCAATGATAAGGGCGAAATTAATGCCATCTCTCAACTTCCGGTGGTGAATGAATATCAAGACGTCTTTCCTGAAGAACTTCCAGGCATGCCTCCACACCGTCAGGTGGAATTTGTCATTGAACTCGAGCCGGGTACTGAGCCAGCATGCCGGCGTCCGTACAAGCTCTCTCCAGATGAATTGAAGGAATTGAAGAAGCAGCTTGATAAACAGGAGAGTATGGGTCTCATCAGGGCTAGTACGTCTCCTTGGGGCTGTGGTGTCTTATTTGTCAAGAAGAAAGATGGCACGGAGCGTCTCTTTGTTGATTACCGGCCATTGAACAAGAAGACAATAAAGAACAAGTATCCGCTCCCCAACATCAACGAACTCTTCGAGCAGCTCAAAGGAGCTAAAGTGTTCTCTAAGCTCGATCTCCGAATGGGCTATCACCAAATTCACATTCGCGAGGAAGACATCCCCAAGACTGCCTTCAGAACGAGCTACGACTCATACGAGTATACAGTCATATCCTTTGGTCTCGCCAATGCTCCTCCTACCTTTTCGAGGATGATGCACTACATCTTCAACCCCTATACTGGCGAGTTTGTGCTTGTGTATCTGGATGATATTCTGGTGTTTTCCAAGAATGAAGAAGATCACGAAAAGCACTTGCGTCTGGTTCTTGATCGACTCCGTGAGCATAAGTTCTATGCCATGTTCTCCAAGTGCGAGTTCTGGCTCGATAAGGTTTTGTACCTGGGCCATATCATCTCAGCTGACGGTATTGCGGTAAATCCCGAGAAAGTTGAAGCAATTGTCAACTGGGAAGCTCCTCAGAACGTCAAGCAACTCCGCAGTTTTCTGGGTCTTGCCAGCTATTGCAGAAGGTTCGTTGAGAACTTCTCCAAGATTGCCAAGCCTCTTTCCAACTTGCTTCAGAAGAATGTCAAATACTTTTGGTCTCCAGAGTGTGAAGTGGCATTCAAAACTCTCAAAGAAAAGCTCGTCTCTGCTCCAGTTCTTACTCCTCCAGATGAGTCCAAGCCCTATGAAGTATTCTGTGATGCTTCTCTTCAAGGACTTGGTGGTGTGCTTATGCAAGATAAGAAAATTGTGGCATACACTTCTCGTCAGCTCAAGCCAAGTGAGAATTACTATCCCACACATGATCTCGAGCTAGCAGCTGTGGTACATGCTTTGATTACGTGGAGACATCTGTTGTTGGGCAGAAAGGTCGACATCTTCACTGATCACAAGAGCTTGAAGTACATCTTCACACAGCCGCATCTGAACCTCCGCCAGACTTGTTGGGTTGAAATGTGTTGGGGAACGTAGCATGGGAAACAAAATTTTTCCTACCGTTCACCAAGATCAATCTAGTAGATGCAACTACGAGGGGGGGAGTGTGATCTACGTACCCTTGTAGATCGCTAAGCGGAAGCGTTATGAACGCGGATGATGGAGTCGTACTCGTCGCGATTCAGATCGCCGAAGACCTAGCACCGAAGCAACGGTGCCTCCGCGTTCTTCACACGTACGGCTCGGGGACGTCTCCTCCTTCTTGATCCAGCAAGGGGTGGAGGAGAGGTTGATGGAGAACCGGCAGCACGACGGCGTGGTGGTGATGGTGGAGAAGAACTCCAGCAGGGCTTCGCCTAAGCACCGCGGGAGAGGAAGATGTAACGGGAGAGGGAGGGCAGCACCGAGGAACAAACTGTGTTGGCTGCCCTCCCTTTGCCCCACTATATATAGGGGGGGTGGAGAGGTTAGGGCGCCCTAGGGTTTCCCCCTAGGGGCCGGCGGCCAGGGCAAGGGGAGGGGGCGGCGGCCAGGGCAAGGGGGGGGGCGGCCAGGCCCTAGGGTTTCCCCCCCTAGGTGCCTTGCCCCCCAAGGCCAAGGGGTGCGGCCAGCCCTAGGGGGTCCCACCCCCTTAGCCGCATGGGGAGAGGGCCCAGGGGGGGCGCACAGCCCCCTGAGGGCTGTGGTGTCCCTCCTTGTGGCCCAATAGGCCCAGAACAACTTCCGGACCCCCCGAAATCCCTTCCGGTACTCCGCCGATTTCCCGATGCTCCCCGGAACACTTCCGGTACTCCGAAACCTTTCATGCTATATATCAATCTTCGTCTCCGGACCATTCCGGAGACCCTCGTCATGTCCGGGATCTCATCCGGGACTCCGAACAACCTTAGATAACCATGCACTCTTCTCACTAACAACCCTAGCGTCACCGAACGTTAAGTGTGTAGACCCTGCGGGTTCGGAAACCATGTAGACATGACCGAGACACTCCCAGGTCAATAACCAATAGCGGGATCTGGATACCCATATTGGTTCCCACATGTTTCTCGATGATCTTATCGGATGAACCACGATGTCAAGGATTCAGGCAATCCCGTATACAGTTCCCTTTGTCTCGTCGGTATGTTACTTGCCCGAGATTCGATCGTCGGTATCTCTATACCTAGTTCAATCTCGTTACCGGCAAGTCTCTTTACTCATTACCGTAATACATAATCCCGTGACCAACTACTTAGTCACTTTGAGCTCATTGAGATGACGTATTACCGAGTGGGCCCGGAGATACCTCTCCGTCATACGGAGTGACAAATCCCAGTCTCGATCCATGTCAACTCAACAGACACCCTCGGAGATACCTGTAGAGTACCTTTATAGTCACCCAGTTACGTTGTGACGTTTGGCACACACAAAGCACTCCTACGGTGTCAGTGAGTTACATGATCTCATGGTCATAGGAACTTATACTTGACATGCAGAAAACTATAGCGATAACTGACACGATCAAAAGCTATGTTTAACGTTTGGGTCTCGTCCATCACATCATTCTCCTAATGATGTGATCCCGTTATCAAATGACAACTCATGTCTATGACCTGGAAACCGCGGTCATCTTTGATCAACGAGCTAGTCCTGTAGAGGCTCACTAGGGACACAAAGTCTGTCTATTCATCCACACATGTATTTGAGTTTTCAATCAATACAGTTATAGCATGGATAATAAACGATTATCATGAACAAGGAAATATAATAATAACTCTTTTATTATTGCCTCTAGGGCATATTTCCAACAGTCTCCCACTTGCACTAGAGTCAATAATCTAGCATTACAAGGTAATGAATCTAACACCCATAGAGTCTTGGTGTTGATCGTGCTTAGCCCGTGGAAGAGGCTTAGTCAACGGATCTGCAACATTCAAATCCGTGTGTACTTTGCAAATGTTTATGTCCTCCTCCTTGACTGAATCGCGGATGGAATTGAAGCGTCGCTTTATGTGTCTGGTCCTCTTGTGAAACCTTGGTTCCTTGGCTAGAGCAATGGCACCAGTGTTGTCACAGAACAGAGTCATTGGGTTCAGTGCACTAGGCACAACTCCAAGATCTGTCATGAACTCCTTCATCCAGACACCTTCCTTTGCCGCCTCCGAGGCAGCTATATACTCCGCTTCACATGTAGAATCAGCTACCACGCTCTGCTTGGAACTGCACCAGCTCACCGCTCCCCCGTTGAGAATATATACGTATCCGGTTTGAGACTTAGAGTCATCCGGATCAGTGTCAAAGCTTGCATCGACGTAACCCTTTACGACGAGCTCTTGATCACCTCCATAAACGAGAAACATATCCTTAGTCCTTTTCAGGTACTTTAGGATATTCTTGACCGCTGTCCAGTGATCCATACCAGGATTACTTGGAAACCTTCCGGCCATACTTATGGCAAGGCTGACATCTGGTCTTGTGCACAGCATTGCATACATGATAGAGCCTATGGCTGAAGCATAGGGGACGACACTCATCTTTTCTCTATCTTCCGCAGTCACTGGGCACTGAGTCTTACTCAACTTTGTACCTTGCAATACCGGCAAGAACCCCTTCTTGGATTGATCCATTTTGAACTTCTTCAAAACTTTATCAAGGTATGTGCTTTGTGAAAGTCCTATCAAGCGTCTTGATCTATCTCTATAGATCTTGATGCCCAATATGAAAGCAGCTTCACCGAGATCCTTCATCGAAAAACTCTTGTTCAAATACCCCTTCACGCTATCCAAAAATTCTATATTGTCAGCAATATGTCATCCACATATAATATTAGAAACGCTATAGAGCTCCCACTCACTTTCTTGTAAATACAAGCTTCATTGTAAACTTGTATAAACCCAAACGCTTTGATCACCTTATCAAAGCGAAGATTCCAACTCCGAGATGCTTGCACCAGCCCATAAATGGAACGCTGGAGCCTGCATACTTTGTCAGCATTCTCTGGATCGACAAAACCTTCTGGTTGCATCATATACAACTCTTCCTTAAGAAAACCGTTAAGGAACGCTGTTTTGACATCCATCTGCCAAATTTCATAATCGAAATATGCAGCTATTACTAACATGATTCGGACGGATTTAAGCATCGCTACGGGTGAGAAAGTCTCATCGTAGTCAATCCCTTGAACTTGTGAAAAACCCTTTGCCACAAGTCGAGCTTTATACACGGTGACATTACCGTCAGCGTCCGTCTTCCTCTTAAAAATCCATTTATTCTGAATGGCCTTCCGCCCTTCAGGTAATACTTCCAAAGTCCATACTTTGTTTTCATACATGGATCCCATCTCGGATTTCATGGCCTCTAACCATTTGTCGGAATCTGGGCCCACCATCGCTTCTCCATAGCTCGTAGGTTCACCGTTGTCTAACAACATGACCTCCAAGACAGGGTTACCATACCACTCAGGTGCAGTGCGTACCCTTGTCGACCTACGAGGTTCGGTAGTAACTTGATCGGAAGTTTCTTGATCATCATCATTGGCTTCCTCTTCAACCTCTGTAGGCTCCACAAAAACATCTTTCTGTGCTGCGCTACTTTCTGGTTGAAGCAGAGGTTCAATAACCTCATCAAGTTCTACCTTCCTCCCACTCAATTCTTTCGAGAGAAACTCTTTCTCGAGGAAGGACCCGTTCTTAGCGACAAACACTTTACCCTCGGATCTGAGATAGAAGGTGTACCCAACTGTTTCTTTTGGGTATCCTATGAAGACACATTTGTCCGCTTTGGGTTCGAGCTTTTCTGGCTGAAGCCTTTTGACATAAGCATCGCAACCCCAAACCTTGAGAAAAGACAACTTAGGTTTCTTACCAAACCACAGTTCATACGGTGTTGTCTCAACGGACTTAGATGGAGCCCTATTTAAAGTGAATGCAGCTGTCTCTAATGCATATCCCCAAAACGATAGTGGCAAGTCGGCAAGAGACATCATAGAACGTACCATATCTAATAGGGTTCGATTACGACGTTCGGACACACCATTACGATGTGGTGTTCCAGGTGGTGTCAACTGTGAAACAATTCCACATTTTCTTAAGTGATCACCAAACTCATAACTCAGATATTCTCCCCCTCGATCAGATCGTAGGAACTTGATCTTCTTGTTACGATGATTTTCAACTTCACTCTGAAATTGCTTGAACTTTTCAAAAGTTTCAGACTTATGCTTCATCAAGTAAATATACCCATATCTACTTAAGTCGTCAGTGAAGGTGAGAAAATAACGATATCCACCGCGCGCCGTTACACTCATCGGACCGAACACATCAGTATGTATGATTTCCAATAAGTCACTTGCCCGTTCCATTGTCCCTGAAAACGGGGTCCTTGTCATCTTGCCCATGAGGCACGGCTCGCACGTGTCAAGTGATTCAAAATCAAGAGACTCCAAAAGTCCATCAGCATGGAGCTTCCTCATGCGTTTCACGCCGATATGACCGAGACGGCAGTGCCACAAGAAAGTGGTATTATCATTATCTACTCTACATCTTTTGGCATCAATGTTATGAACATGTGTATCATCACTATCGAGATTCAAAAAGAATAAACCCCTAACTTCGGGTGCATGACCATAAAAGATATTACTCATATAAATAGAACAACCATTATTCTCTGACTTAAATGAGTAACCGTCTCGCAATAAACAAGATCCAGATATAATGTTCATGCTTAACGCAGGCACTAAATAACAATTATTCAGGTTCATAACTAATCCCGATGGTAATCGAAGAGCGAGCGTGCCGACGGCGATCACATCAACCTTGGAACCATTTCCCACGCGCATCGTCACTTCGTCCTTCGCCAGCCTCCGTTTATTCCGCAGTTCCTGTTTAGAGTTGCAAATGTGAGCAACCGAACCGGTATCAAATACCCAGGCACTACAACGAGAGTTGGTAAGGTACACATCAATAACATGTATATCATATATACCTTTGTTGTTGTTGGCCCCCTTCTTGTCCGCCAGATACTTGGGGCAGTTCCGCTTCCAGTGGCCATTCCCCTTGCAATAGAAATACTCAGTCTCTGGCTTGGGCCCAGTCTTGGGTTTCT
Source organism: Secale cereale (assembly GCA_902687465.1). NCBI lineage: Eukaryota > Viridiplantae > Streptophyta > Magnoliopsida > Poales > Poaceae > Secale > Secale cereale. The sequence goes on along the minus strand of LR738713.1, from coordinate 188,376,304 downwards.
TCACTGGATTAGCAACTGCTTTGCCACCCTTCTTAGAGTTACCCTTCTTGCCCTTGCCATTCTTCTTGAAACTGGTGGTCTTATTGACCATCAACACTTGATACTCCTTCTGGATGTCTGCCTCAGCGACTTTCAGCATCGAAAACAGCTCGGCGATGGTTTTATTCATCCCTTGCATGTTGTACTGCTGGACGAAGCTCTTGTAGCTTGGAGGGAGTGACTGGAGAATTCTGTCAATGATAGCCTCATCCGGGAACACAAGTCCCAGATCAGCTATGCTGGTATAGTACCCAGACATCTTCAGTAAGTGCTCACTGACAGACGAATTCTCCTCCATCTTGCAAGCGAAGAATTTATCGGTGGTCTCATACCTCTCGATCTTAGCATTCTTCTCAAAGATGAATTTCAACTCCGTGTACATCTCATATGCACCATGACGTTCAAAACGCCTTTGGAGTCCTCCTTCCAAGCCGTACAACATGGCACATTGTACTATCGAATAGTCATCAGAACGCGTCTGCCAGACGTTCATATCGTCCGCAGAGGCTCCAGGAGCGGGGGGTTGACCTAGCGGTGCATTTAGGACATAAACCTTTTGGGCAGCTGTGAGGATGATCCTCAGATTGCGGAGCCAGTCCACAAAGTTGCTCCCATCATCTTTCAGTTTAGCTTTCTCTAGGAACGCATTAAAATTCAGGGGAACTCCTGCGCGAGCCATCTACAACATAAATTTGCAAAGACATTTTTAGACTATTGTTCATGATAACTGAGTTATTACCTAATCAAATTAATTATAACTCCCACTCAAATTGACATCCCTCCGGTCATTCGAGCGTGACATGATCCAAATTCACCAACCCAAGTCCGATCATCACGTGAGATGAGGTGGTGTCAATGGTGAACATCAACATGTTGATCATATCTACTATATGACTCATGCTCGACCTTTCGGTCCTCCGTGTTCCGAGGCCATGTCTGTACATGCTAGGCTCGTCAAGTCTAACCCGAGTGTTCTGCACGTGCAAAACTGGCTTGCACCCGTTGTATGCGAACGTAGAGTCTATCACACCCGATCATCACGTGGTGCTTCGAAACGACGAACCTTCGCAACGGCGCACACTCGGGGGGAACACAATTTTATCTTGAAATTTTAGTGAAGGATCATCTTATAATGCTACCGTCGTCCTAAGCAAAATAAGATGCATAAAAGGATTAACATCACATGCAAATCATAAGTGACATGATATGGCCATCAACTCGCGCTTTTGATCTCCATCTCCAAAGCACCGGCATGATCTCCATCGTCACCGGCGCCACACCATGATCTCCATCATCATGATCTCCATCATCGTGTCGCCATCGGGGTTGTCGGCGCCCACCATGCTCTTACTACTATTGCTACCGTTTAGCGATAAAGTAAAGCATTACAAAGCGCTTAATGATTGACACGCAGGTCATACAAAAATTAAAGGCAACCCTATGGCTCCTGCCGGTTGCCGTATGTATCGACATGCAAGTCGATATTAACTATTACAACATGATCATCTCATACATCAAATATAATTCATCATGTCATTGGCCATATCATATCACAAGCATACCCTGCAAAAACAAGTTAGACGTCCTCTAATTTGTTGTTGCATGTTTTACGTGGCTGCTATGGGTATCTAGCAAGAACGCTTCTTACCTACGCAAAACCACAACGGTGATATTCAAGTTGCTATTTAACCTTCTACAAGGACCGCCTTGTTCTATTCCGATTCAACTAAGATAGGAGAGACAGACACCCGCCAGCCATCTTATGCAACAAAAGTCACATGTCTGTCGATGGAACCGGTCTCATGTACGTGGACATGTAAAGTTGGTCCGGGCCGCTTCATCCTATAATACCGCTGAATCAAGAAAGACTAAGGAGGGCAGCAATTTAAACATCAACGCCACAAACCCTTTTGTGTTCTACTCGAGAAAGCATCTACGCAAGATCCTAGCTCATGATGCCACTGTTGGGGAACGTAGCATGGGAAACAAAATTTTTCCTACCGTTCACCAAGATCAATCTAGTAGATGCAACTACGAGGGGGGGAGTGTGATCTACGTACCCTTGTAGATCGCTAAGCGGAAGCGTTATGAACGCGGATGATGGAGTCGTACTCGTCGCGATTCAGATCGCCGAAGACCTAGCACCGAAGCAACGGTGCCTCCGCGTTCTTCACACGTACGGCTCGGGGACGTCTCCTCCTTCTTGATCCAGCAAGGGGTGGAGGAGAGGTTGATGGAGAACCGGCAGCACGACGGCGTGGTGGTGATGGTGGAGAAGAACTCCAGCAGGGCTTCGCCTAAGCACCGCGGGAGAGGAAGATGTAACGGGAGAGGGAGGGCAGCACCGAGGAACAAACTGTGTTGGCTGCCCTCCCTTTGCCCCACTATATATAGGGGGGGTGGAGAGGTTAGGGCGCCCTAGGGTTTCCCCCTAGGGGCCGGCGGCCAGGGCAAGGGGAGGGGGCGGCGGCCAGGGCAAGGGGGGGGCGGCCAGGCCCTAGGGTTTCCCCCCTAGGTGCCTTGCCCCCCAAGGCCAAGGGGTGCGGCCAGCCCTAGGGGGTCCCACCCCCTTAGCCGCATGGGGAGAGGGCCCAGGGGGGGCGCACAGCCCCCTGAGGGCTGTGGTGTCCCTCCTTGTGGCCCAATAGGCCCAGAACAACTTCCGGACCCCCCGAAATCCCTTCCGGTACTCCGCCGATTTCCCGATGCTCCCCGGAACACTTCCGGTACTCCGAAACCTTTCATCCTATATATCAATCTTCGTCTCCGGACCATTCCGGAGACCCTCGTCATGTCCGGGATCTCATCCGGGACTCCGAACAACCTTCGGTAACCATGCACTCTTCTCACTAACAACCCTAGCGTCACCGAACGTTAAGTGTGTAGACCCTGCGGGTTCGGAAACCATGTAGACATGACCGAGACACTCCCAGGTCAATAACCAATAGCGGGATCTGGATACCCATATTGGTTCCCACATGTTTCTCGATGATCTTATCGGATGAACCACGATGTCAAGGATTCAGGCAATCCCGTATACAGTTCCCTTTGTCTCGTCGGTATGTTACTTGCCCGAGATTCGATCGTCGGTATCTCTATACCTAGTTCAATCTCGTTACCGGCAAGTCTCTTTACTCGTTACCGTAATACATAATCCCGTGACCAACTACTTAGTCACTTTGAGCTCATTGAGATGACGTATTACCGAGTGGGCCCGGAGATACCTCTCCGTCATACGGAGTGACAAATCCCAGTCTCGATCCATGTCAACTCAACAAATACCCTCGGAGATACCTGTAGAGTACCTTTATAGTCACCCAGTTACGTTGCGACGTTTGGCACACACAAAGCACTCCTACGGTGTCAGTGAGTTACATGATCTCATGGTCATAGGAACTTATACTTGACATGCAGAAAACTATAGCGATAACTGACACGATCAAAAGCTATGTTAACGTTTGGGTCTCGTCCATCACATCATTCTCCTAATGATGTGATCCCGTTATCAAATGACAACTCATGCCTTATGACCTGGAAACCGCGGTCATCTTTGATCAACGAGCTAGTCCTGTAGAGGCACACTAGGGACACAAAGTCTGTCTATTCATCCACACGTGTATCTGAGTTTCCAATCAATACAGTTATAGCATGGATAATAAACGATTATCATGAACAAGGAAATATAATAATAACTCTTTTATTATTGCCTCTAGGGCATATTTCCAACAGCTGTTGGGGAACGTTGCATGGGAAACAAAAATTTTTCCTACCGTTCACCAAGATCAATCTAGTAGATGCAACTACGAGGAAGGAGTGTGATCTACGTACCCTTGTAGATCGCTAAGCGGAAGCGTTATGAACGCGGATGATGGAGTCGTACTCGTCGCGATTCAGATCGCCGAAGACCTAGCACCGAAGCAACGGTGCCTCCGCGTTCTTCACACGTACGGCTCGGGGACGTCTCCTCCTTCTTGATCCAGCAAGGGGTGGAGGAGAGGTTGATGGAGAACCGGCAGCACGACGGCGTGGTGGTGATGGTGGAGAAGAACTCCAGCAGGGCTTCGCCTAAGCACCGCGGGAGAAGAAGATATGACGGGAGAGGGAGGGCAGCACCGAGGCACGAACTGTGTTGGCTGCCCTCCCTTTGCCCCACTATATATAGGGGGGGTGGAGAGGCTAGGGCGCCCTAGGGTTTCCCCCTAGGGGCCGGCGGCCAGGGCAGGGGGAGGCGCCCAGGCCCTAGGGTTTCCCCCCTAGGTGCCTTGCCCCCCAAGTCCCAAGGGGTGCGGCCAGCCCTAGGGGGTCCCACCCCCTTAGCCGCATGGGGAGAGGGCCCAGGGGGGGCGCACAGCCCCCTGAGGGCTGTGGTGTCCCCCCTTGTGGCCCAATAGGCCCAGAACACCTTCCGGACCCCCCGAAAACCTTCCCGGTACTCCGCCGATTTCCCGATGCTCCCCGGAACACTTCCGGTACTCCGAAACCTTTCATCCTATATATCAATCTTCGTCTCCGGACCATTCCGGAGACCCTCGTCATGTCCGGGATCTCATCCGGGACTCCGAACAACCTTCGGTTAACCATGCACTCTTCTCACTAACAACCCTAGCGTCACCGAACGTTAAGTGTGTAGACCCTGCGGGTTCGGAAACCATGTAGACATGACCGAGACACTCCCAGGTCAATAACCAATAGCGGGATCTGGATACCCATATTGGCTCCTACATGTTTCTCGATGATCTCATCGGATGAACCACGATGTCAAGGATTCAGGCAATCCCGTATACAGTTCCCTTTGTCTCGTCGGTATGTTACTTGCCCGACATTCGATCGTCGGTATCTCTATACCTAGTTCAATCTCGTTACCGGCAAGTCTCTTTACTCGTTACCGTAATACATAATCCCGTGACCAACTACTTAGTCACTTTGAGCTCATTGAGATGACGTATTACCGAGTGGGCCCGGAGATACCTCTCCGTCATACGGAGTGACAAATCCCAGTCTCGATCCATGTCAACTCAACAGACACCCTCGGAGATACCTGTAGAGTACCTTTATAGTCACCCAGTTACGTTGTGACGTTTGGCACACACAAAGCACTCCTACGGTGTCAGTGAGTTACATGATCTCATGGTCATAGGAACTTATACTTGACATGCAGAAAACTATAGCGATAACTGACACAATCAAAAGCTATGTTTACGTTTGGGTCTCGTCCATCACATCATTCTCCTAATGATGTGATCCCGTTATCAAATGACAACTCATGTCTATGACCTGGAAACCGCGGTCATCTTTGATCAACGAGCTAGTCCTGTAGAGGCTCACTAGGGACACAAAGTCTATCTATTCATCCACACGTGTATTTGAGTTTCCAATCAATACAGTTATAGCATGGATAATAAACGATTATCATGAACAAGGAAATATAATAATAACTCTTTTATTATTGCCTCTAGGGCATATTTCCAACAAAATGATCCAAGAGTATAATCCCAGCATTGAATACACTCCTGGCAAGGCAAATGTGATTGCAGATGCTTTGAGCAGAAAGGCATATTGCAACAGCCTTCTTATCAAGCCGTTCCAGCCTGAGCTTTGTGAAGCATTCAGGAGGCTCAACCTCGAAGTTGTTCCGCAGGGTTTTCTTGCAAATCTTCAAGTTGCTCCTACCTTGGAAGATCAGGTCCGTGAGGCCCAACTCAGGGATACCATGGTGAAGAAAGTGAAACATGGTATTGCAAAGGGCACTCCAAAATACAAGTGCTTTCGTGTTGATGAGAGAGATACCTTGTTCTTCGAGGACAGACTCGTTGTTCCCAAAGGTGATCTCAGGAAGCTCATAATGGAAGAAGCACATGATTCTCTCCTTTCCATTCATCCTGGCAGTTCCAAGATGTACCAAGACCTCAAGCAGTCTTACTGGTGGACACGCATGAAAAGGGAGATTGCCCAATTCGTGAATGAATGTGATGTTTGCAGAAGAGTGAAAGCAGAACATCAACGTCCAGCCGGTCTTCTCCAACCTCTTCCTATTCCCGAGTGGAAGTTCGACCACATTGAAATGGACTTCGTCACTGGTTTTCCTAAATCCAAGCGAGGGAATGATTCTATCTTCGTGGTGATTGACAAGCTTACCAAAGTCGCTCACTTCCTTCCAGTCAAAGAATCCATCAATGCAGCTCAATTGGCAGAGTTGTACACTTCCAGAATTGTGTCCTTACATGGCATTCCTCAAGTTATCTCCTCAGACCGTGGAAGCTTGTTCACATCCAGGTTCCGGGACTCCTTTTAGTCCGCCATGGGCACTAAGATCAGGTTCAGCACTGCTTTTCACCCTCAGACCAGTGGTCAAGTCGAGCGAGTGAATCAGATTCTAGAAGATATGCTCAGAGCCTGTGTCATATCTTTTGGCATGAAATGGGAAGACTGCCTTCCATTTGCCGAGTTCTCTTACAACAACAGCTTTCAAGCAAGTGCCGGTAAAGCCCCGTTTGAAATCCTCTATGGCAGGAAGTGCCGTACCCCTCTTAACTGGTCTGAAACAGGTGAACGTCAACTTCTTGGCAATGACTTGATCTCAGAAGCCGAAGAAATGTGCAAAGTCATACGTGAGAATCTCAAGGCCGCTCAGTCGCGTCAGAAGAGCTAATATGACGGCAAGCATCGTGATTTGGCTTTCAACATTGATGATCATATTTATCTCCGTGTGTCTCCGATGAAAGGCACCCAAAGATTCGGTATCAAAGGAAAGCTTGCTCCTAGATACGTCGGGCCTTTCAAGATTCTTGGCAAAAGAGGCGATCTAGCCTATCAACTTGAGCTCCCTCCCAACTTCGCCAATGTTCATGATGTGTTCCATGTGTCTCAACTCCGCAAATGCTTCAAGGCATCTGAGCGCATGATTCCGTTTGAAGAGATTGATCTTCAACAAGATTTATCCTACCGAGAGCATCCCGTTGCTATTCTCGAAGAAACCGAACGCAAGACCCGCAACAAGTCCATCAAATTTCTGAAAGTCAAGTGGTCACATCACACCGACCGAGAAGCTACCTGGGAACGAGAAGATCATCTTCGTTCCGAGTACCCTTCCTTTTTCCAGTCCTAAATCTCGGGACGAGATCTTTTTGTAGTAGAGGAGAGTTTGTAATGCCCCGGATGTAATACTTTCCCTTTTGGGCATATAATATATCTCCGGCTTCATCTATTCCATTCCGGGTTCTTTCTCTTTCGGGTTTTCGTCGTTTTGTTGTGTGCGTGTGTGGCATTCATTCATACCATGTAGACATGTGCATCGCATTGCATTTGAGTTGTCGGTTGCATCCGGTTCCACGCGTTCCTTTCCGTTGTCCGTTTCACGTTCCGGAGCTCCCTCACGTGTCCGTGGCGTCCCGTAGACCTACTTTGGTGTTTGGCCGGGTAACGTTACCGGTTTGGCGCGAGACTTGTCGTGTGTTGTTGTTTTGGTGTGTGTAACCGCCTGTCAAATCTCGTCGCGTTTCGAGTCCGTTTGCTTCCCCAACAGTTATTCATGTGGGCTAAAAGTGCCTCCACTTTGAGGCCCAAGACACCCCCTCCAACAGCCCACCAACCACTCCTAACCACTTCTATCATCTAGGCCATCCAAATCTGATCCGGTGGCCGAAAACCGCACTCCATTTGGGCAACCCTAGCTCCCTGTGCCTATATATTTGTCCACTCCCCCAAATTTGTGCCCCAAAACAAGGAAACCCTAGCCCCCACTTCATCCCCTTCCTCCAGCCACCACCTCGCCGGAGTTTCGCCGGAATTTCGCCGGAATCTCGCCGGAGTTCCTACCTCGCCGGAAAAACTCCTCCCTCACCTCCTCTCACTCTCAACCGCCGCCTCCGGCCTCTCCCCGTCGCCGGGCCGGCCCCCCCGCATCCAGATCCGGCCGGCCAGGGCGCCGCCCGACCCTTCCCGCGACTTCCCCGCCGCCAGGCTCTCGAGGAGCTCCAGATCGGGAGCTCGGGGATCCCGCAGGCGCGTCGCCCGATCCAGCCGCAGGTCAACGACTCCCGCATCGCTCGCAGAGGCCGAGCCCAGGTCGCCAGGCGCTCGATCTCCCGATCCGGGCCGCGCCTTCCCCCTCCGCCCTGCAGGCCGCCTTCCCCGCTCCCGCGCCCAGGCCTCGCCGCGTCGGGCCAGATCCAGCGCTCGCGTCGCTGGGCCTCCTCCAGCCGCCTCCGCTCGGGCCCCCTCCATCCTCCGCTAGGCCGAGCCGCCTAAGCCCAGGAGGGCCACTCCGCGTCGCCGGGCCGCAAGGCTAGCCGGGCCGCAAGGCTAGTTCTTGGGCCGCAGCAGGCCGCCGCCCCGTTCGATCTTCCCTGGCCGCGTCGCTCGTCAGCGCGCCGGCCGCATCGAAGGCCACCGAGGTCGGGGTCCCGATCTGATTCCCTAGCGGGCCGAACCCGTTAGTCCGACCCGGGACCCGTGACCGCTCCGCTTCGGGGCGCCCGATCCGCTACCCCACCGGTCCGATCCGCCGCCCGCGAAGCCCGATCCACCTCCAGCCCGAGGCCTGCGTTGACTTCGTCCAGTTCCAGATCTGAGGTTGTTGGATTTTCTTCCAAGTCCCCAGTAACTTTGTTGTCTGATGCTATATTAGATCTGCAATAACTTCTTGTGTGTTGCTCCGTTTTGCGCAAATGAGGTGTCCAGACGTTCGTGGTGATTAGCACTATGATTCATTCCATTGTGCCATGCATGTTAGAGATCATCTAGATGCTTATTTTTCTGTTGCAAGAGTGCATCCCGATATAAACTGCTGTTATGTGTTGTTTTTATGCCATCTTTGCATAGTGATATCTTTTAGCTCGTTTATCCGAATGATGCAAATGACATGTCCACGTGTTCGTCTTGCCATGCTCTACATGTTGCTTGTGTTAGGATGCATGATAGATTTATTCTTGCCATGTATATCTTCGTTTCAAAGTGCCATGTGGCTGTGATGTTGTTTCACTTGATATGAAATGCCATCTTGTCGAGCTCGTTGCTATTGTTGTGTTTATCTCCATGATGCATGCTTGTATGTTTCGGAATCACCATCATGTGTACTTTGATGTGGTGCTTACCACTTGCCATGTTTAGTTTCGAGGTGAATTAAACTTGCTCTTTTAGATGCCATGATGAAACTGCTGTTTTAACACTTAGTGGTTTTTCACTAAGTCTGAAATCTGTATTGTTCCGATGCCATGTTTGCGTGCTGCTCTAGGACAAACCATGATAGTTTTGGGGTGGATCTTGATGGTTCCTTGTAGTATATATTGTTGTCTTTCCATTCATGTTCTCACATGTTTATTTAAGTGGCTGTAGCATGTTTAACTTTTGCTCCAAAGTTTCAATAAAATTCTGCTGTCAGAATTTTGTTGTCAAGTTCAATATGTCCAAGCTTGTTGCTATTGATCCGTGGCTCCTTTGGGGGTGCACCTTTGGACTTATTTGCTGTAGGATATGTCTAGTTTATGTTCATGCTCTTTGCCATGGTGTTTGAGTGCTGTAGCTTAATAATCTAGTGCTCCGAAGTTGCTATGTTGCTGTAATTTTCAGCTTTCGCCTATTTCCTGTTTCGGGCATAACTTTTAGCGCGTAGCTCCGTTTTCAGCGAGTCTTATATGAAACTTGATTGATTTTTCGTGTAGAATCATAATCTCCTGTTGTTATCATGTTTTGAGGTGTTTTGCTTGAGTGCTATTATCCGTGCTCCGTGTGCTCTCATAGTGCATCCATCATGCATCCATCATTTTGAGTGCGCATTGCATCTTGTTGATTCGTGCCTTGTGTGATTGTATTGTTTAGAGCCGGAAGCTGAGACCGAGTACGAGTACGAGCACGAGGTTACCAACGAGGTTGAGCACGAGGACCCTTCTTACGATCCGAACGACTTCACTTCAGGCAAGATGACCGAACCTCGATAACATTACTATCTTTGCCTATTGCTAGTAGTTCCGCTCTATAGTTTTTCCTCGATGCCCATGTTCTTCCTGTCAGCCTCCTACTTGTAACCATGACCATGTTTAACCACCCCACCTATGTAAACCGTTGCTTGGCTAAGTACGCTTCGCTCAGCCCTTCTTATAACATTGCTAGTTGCAGGTGAAGATTGAAGATGCTTGCTTCATGTTGAAGTTTTGTTGGGTTATATCACACTATATAAATGCTTAAATTGAAATCATCTATATATTGGCAAGGGTGGAAGGCTAAGCCTTTTGCTTGGTGATTTGTTCCACTCATGCCGTTAGGAACCGTTTAAACCGGTGTTATGTTCCTTGATTATGCGTTCCTAACACGGTTGGGGTGTATGGGACCCCCTTGATAAACCGCTAAGTGCTAAGTCTTTTCCAGCAAGTCCCAACATTGGTACTATTCGCCTAAACAGCTAAAAACTTTCCAAGGGAGTAATTAACCCGAGGCTTAATTAATTCAACCCCCCTGGGCCAGTGCTCGATTTGAGTGTTGGTCCAAACTAGAGTCACTTGCGGATACCACCCAGTTCGCTGGGATCTTCGGTATCTGTACGTAGCGCTCATCCGGTCGTGGCCTGAGACTAGATACGCGCGGCTACTATCAGGGTGTCGGCACGCCGGGAGGATTTGCTGGATTAGCCTTACCTTAGTTCGGAGTATCTTGAGCACGGGATTCCGAGAATACTCGGGTCTTCCCACCTTGGAGTTGCGACTCCACGGATCGTGGGCTTGTCATGGGCCAAGTTGGAACACCCCTGCAGGGTTATGAACTTTCGAAAGCCGTGCCCGCGGTTATGTGGCAGATGGTTTGTTAATATCCGGTTGTAGATAACTTGACACATTGTTCTAATACACTACCAGCGTGTGTACCGTGACTGTCAATTTCCGAATAGGGATTCGGGAGTTGAACACGGTGGGGTTATGTTTGTTGAGATTTAGACTAGGATCACTTCGTGATCATTTCTCGACCGAGGCACTTCTCTTCTCGCACTCTTTCACGTAAGCTAGTGCTAGTTGCTGCTGCAGACACTTATTCTTTTCTTCAGGCTTATCCTCTCCCAAGGCTTAAATAGTCTTGTTACCCGGGATCGGGATTGCTGAGTCCTCTGTGGCTCACAGTTACTTCTCCACACCAGATGCAGGTCCAGTGGTGAGCTATCCAGGTGATGGCACCGAGCTAGACTGGGAGTACGACGAGGAGCGTAGCCGTTACTATGTCCGTTATCCTGACGATCAGTAGTGGAGACTTCTACTAGGATTCGATCCGACCTGTGGATTTAATTTATGTTTGGTATCTTGTCATTTGGATTTTACCCTTAGAGGGCTGTGATGTTTTATTGTATGATGCTTGAGACATGTATTGTATTTGTGTGACGTGGCGAGTGTAAGCCAACTATTTTATGTTTTCCATCCCTCCCTTTTTTTACATGAGTTGTGCAAAGATACCAGACTTGCGATCATTCCAGCATGGGGTTATGTCTCTAAGTCGTGCCTCGACACGTAGGAGATATAGTCCCATCCTGGGCATTACAGCACCCTAGGTGGGCCTTTGGCCCATCTGAGCCTAGGGTTTCCCCCTTCTCCTCTACCCTGCGCCTTGGGCCCCTTGTGGGAGGCACACCAGGCCACCTAGGGGCTGGTCCCTTCCCACTCTTGGCCCACGCAGGCCTCCGGGGCTGGTGGCCCCTCCCGGTGGACCCCCGGAACCCTTCCGCTGGTCCCGGTACTTTACCGATGATGCCCGGAATACTTCCGGTGGCCAAAACCTCGCTTCCTATATATAATTATTTACCTCTGGACCATTCCGGAACTCCTCGTGACATCCGGGATCTCATGCGGGACTCTGAAGGACATTCGGTAACCAGGTACATATATTCCCTATAACCCTAGCGTCATCAAACCTTAAGTGTGTAGACCCTACGGGTTCGGCAACCATGCAGACATGACCAAGACATCTCTCCGGTCAGTAAGCAACATCGGGATCTAGATACCCATGTTGGCTCCCACATGTTCCACGATGATCTTATCGGATGAACCACGATGTCGGGGATTCAACAATCCCGTATACGATTCCCTTTGTCTACCGGTATAGTACTTGCCCGAGATTCGATCGTCGGTATACCGATACCTTATTCAATCTCGTTACCGGCAAGTCTCTTTACTCGTTCCATAACACATCATCCCGTGACCAACTCCTTAGTCACATAGAGCTCATTACGATGATGTCTTACCGAGTGGGCCCAGAGATACCTCTCCGTCATACGGAGTGAGAAATCCCCGTCTGGATTCGTGCCAACCCAACAGATACTTTCGGGGATACCCGTAGTGTACCTTTATAGCCACCCAGTTACGTTGTGACGTTTGGCACACCCAAAGTATTCCTACGGTATCCAGGAGTTGCACAATCTCATGGTCTAAGGAAAGGATACTTGACATTGGAAAAGCTTTAGCATACGAACTACACGATCTTGTGCTATGCTTAGGATTGGGTCTTGTCCATCACATCATTCTCCTAATGATGTGATCCCGTTATCAATGACATCCAATGTCCATGGTCAGGAAACCGTAACCATCTTTTGATCAACGAGCTAGTCAACTAGAGGCCCACTAGGGACATGTTGTGGTCTATGTATTCACACATGCATTACGATTTGCGGATAATACAATTATAGCATGAACACTATACAATTATCATGAACAAGGAAATATAATAATAACCATTTTATTATTGCCTCTAGGACTGTCATGAAAAGTAGCTACAATCTTGTTTTGTAGGACAACACACTGACCCACCCAGACATAACTGCCCACTTTTAGTATATACCAGATCAAAGAGAAAATTTACTATCAGAAGTGGGAGTAGTAGATAATTTCTGAAGCAATGCAGAAGCAAACTGATCTTGTATCCATGCAGGTTGAACAGACGTAACGATCTGTAATTCAGGCAATACTTCAGCATCACTATGCAGCCTTCTAGACAAAGAGTCAACGACAATATTTTCTACCCCCTTTTTGTAAGCAATGGTGTACTGTAACCCTAACAGCTTAGTAAGTGCTTTTCGCTGCCACTTAGTATGCTGCCACTTAGTATGTAATCTCTATTCAGACAAACTGGCTAGACTGCGTTGATCTATTCTGATAACAAACTCAGAAATCTGCAAATATTGGCGTGTAACGCCCTCGACACACCCGCCGGTGGTCGTTACTCCTGACGAGATCTAGACTGGCCCCACAAATCAATATTAGTCTTTTATGCGCACTTTGTCCTCACTCGTGCGCACCTGGGAGCAACTTCCCGGTCTGTCACCCATCCTGAAATTACTCCAAACTGAGCACACTTAACTTTGGAGTTCTGTCCGAATGGGCTTTCGGAAAAGAAGGAATTCCATATTGATATGAGTAGTCTATCATCCCTATTAAGCCAGGCTATCAGATATACACCCACTCAGAGGAACCGACGTCCTCGTCGGGCCATGAGAACGTTCCCTCTTGGCACATACGTCTATGCATCCAGTCCAGCACATGTGCCATGCCGTGTGCCACGACGGGTCACAAACGTCATGCAATACATGACCGCGCACCTGTACGCAAACATCCGTGTAACCGCGAGGGTCGGCTCTGATACCAACTTGTAACGCCCTCGATACACCCGTCGGTGGTCTCATGTGCTCCTGGGAGCAACTTCCCGGTCGGTCACCAATCCCGAAATTACTCCAAACTGGGCACGCTTAACTTTGGAGTTCTGTCCGAATGGGCTTCTGGAAAAGAAGGAATTCCTTATTGATATGAGTAGTCTATCATCCCTATTAAGCTAGGCTATCACATGGCGCTAGTGCTCAACTGCCAAAAGAATAGCCAGATATTCTTTTTCATAAACTGAGAGTGTCTGATTCCTGGGGCCTAGTGCTTTACTGACATAAGCAAGAGGGTGACCATCCTGCATGAGCACAGCTCCTACACCAACATCACAAGCATCTGTTTCAATAACAAAGGTTTTGGAGAAATCAGGAAGAGCCAAAATAGGAGCTGACACTAGAGCTTGTTTCAGTAACACAAAAGCTTGTTCTTCTGTATTTGTCCAATGATATGGTACTCCTTTCTTCAGAAGATTAGAAAGTGGTTTGCTCAACATTCCATAATGAGAGATAAACTTCCTGTAATAACCAGCTAGCCCCAAAAAACCTCTTACTTCTTTAGCAGAACTGGAACTGGCCACTCCTTGATAGTAGAGATCTTGGCAGGATCTGTGGCAACCCCTTCTCCACTAATGATGTGTCCCAGATAACTAATTCTTGTTTGAGCAAAAGCACATTTTGAAAGCTTGACATGCCACTTGTGCTTTTCCAGCAGGGCCAACACATGAGCCAGATGTTCCAGATGTTGAGCATAAGTTTTACTAAATATGAGAATGTCATCAAAGAAGACCACTACACAAATTCTCAGTACTGGTGATAATGTGTCACACATTGCAAAGTTGAAGGTATTGGGTCCAGCAGTCAGGCCCATTGAAACAACCAAGAATTAATAATGGCCAGTGTGTGTTTGGAAAGCAGTTTTATACTCCTCTCCAGGAGCCAACCTTATCTAATCATATCTAGCTCTCAGATCCAATTTAGAAAACCAAGAAGATCCTGCCAGCTCATCCAATAATTCATAATGATAGGGATGGTAAATTTACTCTTAACTGTCAGAGCATTAAGATGTATGTAGTCAATAACAGGTTTCCATGTCTTATCCTTCTTATGTACCAATATCATAGGAGAAGAGAAGGGACTGTTACTGTGCCTAATAATGCCAGAGGCCAGCATTTCTTGAACTTGCTTTTCCAATTCATTCTTAAGAGCAGGGGCCAGTCTGTAAGGCCTGATAGAGAATGGTTGGGCCCCAGGGACTAATGGAATTGTATGATCATATTTTCTCCTTGGAGGTAATCCATTGGGGACTTCAAAAACTGAACTGAATTGCGACAAAACCTACTGAATATATGCAGGCAACTTAGAATGAGCTGTATCAGCAGTAATGAGCAGTGTAGATAATTCAATGAGAGCAAAGATCTGGGGAACTATATCTTGTCCTAACAATGTTACCAGCTCACCATTTAGCTGAAATGAAAGCCAATGTTCAGCCCAATCCACTTGCATAGGGCTATGACTTGCCAACCAATCCAGACCAAGTATCCCATCTTAAGAACCAAGTGGGAAAACCTTAAAATCATTAACAAACTAATGCCCAACTCAAAAACGCTGCCCTTTTTGTAATTGTTGACTGCAGGGAACAAGAGTCCCATTAGCCACCTTGACCATGGACACTAACATGGGTGAAACTCCTTGCAACGTACTAGCCACAACACAATCAACAAACGAATGTGTACTGCTAGAATCAACTAAAAAAATCATCGGATGGCCCTGTAACTGTACCTTCAGTTTCATAGTGGTCACTTCAGTTGCAGAGATCTCTCCGAGGGCAGCTGCAGAGAGAAAAATTGCATTTGCCTCACCCAAAGTTTCTTCTTCTGCATCACTCACATTAGATGGCATATTCTGAAAATACTCGAGCATCTCCTGCACAACATGCAACTATACTTCCTGTTTGCAGCGATGATCTCAAGCCCATCTTTCACCACATATAAAACATAGCCCCTTGGACTTGCGATAAGCTCCGAGAGAAGCCCATCGATCCTCAGCAACTGTTGTTGTTCGACTGGTGTCAGATAACTTCTTCTCATCAGTGGCTCGGGGTAGAGAAGGTCGAGTTACTGACGGGGCCACATAACGTTTGCTGCTGATTGACCCACTTCCCGTGAACAAAGACTGATCCCCCAGTTCCTCAGAGAAAAGTGCAAGTGCATAAGCAGCATCCAGATCAACTGGCTGCTGAATTCCAACTAGTAGACGAACTGATGGTACTAATGCTTCCATAAAACGAGTGACA
Organism: Secale cereale; assembly: GCA_902687465.1. Classification (NCBI taxonomy): domain Eukaryota; kingdom Viridiplantae; phylum Streptophyta; class Magnoliopsida; order Poales; family Poaceae; genus Secale; species Secale cereale. Next base: position 188,360,351 of record LR738713.1, on the reverse strand, counting down.
TTGTGAACTGCACTCGGGTTAGACTCGTATGCAGAGAACTGATCATACAATTTCGAGAAGCGCTCAACATAATCTTCCACTGTACTCGTCTGCCGAATGTCAAACATCTGACGGACCAAGTTCTGATGCTTGTTGCGGCCAAAACGAGACGGCAGCAGACCACAGAATTCAGACCAACCGACATGAGGTGCTCGCCGCTGGACCGATTTTAACCAATGAGCTGCTGTGCCTTCAAATTGCGAGGAAGCAAACAAAATCCACTGGTTCTGAGGCGTATTCCAAAACTTAAAGTAATCCTTGAGACTGCCACAGCTTGGGATTGGAGCCATAAAATCGCGGAAGCTCAATTCTAGGACCAAAATTTACCGCATCCGAAAGGAAGGGCCAATTTTTTTAGCATCTGGGACCAAGTGGCATGACTGGGATGTTTCTGTGTGTATACCTCGAACCTGTGGTGGAACGTATCGTTTCGAGGTGGAACGTATCGGGGACCTAAACTCCTCTGCTCCAGATCAGGTTGAACTCCTTCCGATCCATTCGAAGCACCGCTTGTTGGCGCTGGCGGAGGACCTTGACCAGGCTCCCTCGGAGAAACGAGTGTCGACGTGGGCGGTGTAGTTCCTCGCTCCACGCCGAGTTCGTTGCGCAGTTCGTCGAGATCAACGCCGATGGAAAGCTTGATGTCGCTAATTCGTCCAGAGAGCTGGTCCAGCGTGCTGTCCAACTTGGTGAAGGCATTGACCACCTCCTCGCTCCGCTCTGTCGAGGCCTTGGCGAGGGTGGCATCGAAATCCGCGTGAAGGAACTCGTAGATCGCGCGGGTCTCCGGTGAAATTTTGTCCATGGCTTCTGCCCGTCGACATACGGCGAGGCGGGTGTGGCGGCGAAGAGTAGGTAGCTCCAGAATTGGATGGCTCTGATACCAGATTGTGAGGGCTTAGGTTTTGTATTAGGCCATGGCCATGGAATTCAAGCTACAAGATGAAGATTACAAAATGGGGAATTGGCTCACGCAGGAGCTCACACCACGCATGCCACCTACTAGTCATTTTCCTCTTCCCTGCCCCTTTTGAAGAGAACCAGGATATAAGTAGTAGACTTCTCTAGGCCCACTCTGGCCCAGATAGCCAAGCTGGAAGGCGAGGCTGCCTCTTGGGCCAGCCTGTAGCTTCAACTGTTTCTTGGCCCATCTCCAGATCACTGACAGGTTGACACAATTTCACTCGTTGTTTCCTTGCTGCTCCACACCTGTGGATCCGGAGCATTGCAGCTACCCTATGTTGCCGCCCGTTTCCAGACTGTTGTCGCCATGTTGCAGGACCAGAACAAGTGCATCGAGGACTCAAGATTTCTCATGCAGTGTGTGCAGAAATAATCCTTGGGCCACCCTCTCTGTTGAAGTCCGTCATTGCACCATAACCTATCTTCGTGCTGCAGCCAGGTGAATATTTTGACTCTGCCCAGTGCCCACGCTTTCCAGAACAACTGCTTGTAGCTTTGGTGTTGGCCTTGTGCTTGGTCTTGCAGCTGTAGCTTGTATGCAGAGCTTGCTGTGTATTCCCCCGTGGCAGTGAACTTCCACCTAATTTTGTCTTCTTGATCCCTTCGGAGAGTTGTTCTGTTGCACCAATGATCCTCTATAGGGACATGAAATCGTTGACCAGCCTCAATCTGTTTCCGTGGCTTAGATCACTGACCCAACGATTGTGCTCTAGGGCCTCCCGTACTGTTTTGTTTTTCCTTTTTGAGTGAGAGTATAGTACCGGGAATTGCTCAGCGAGGGGGGCGGGCCGAGCCACAAGCAGTTCCAGAAACATGCAGTGTCGCCGTTGCCGATCGTCACCTCAGTTGCCTTTGCAAACAATGATGCTTTGTCTGAAGCATCACATGGCAGCGGTGTCCCAACCCAAGGCCGGTCTTGTCGCGTCAATGCAAACCATAGCCACCGTAGCCCTAGAGCTCTACAAAATTTCTGTTGATCAAGGATTCCGAGCCCTCCATTGTCAATTGTGATGCACATTGGCTTCCAGTACACCTTGCAGCTAGCTAGTGTCAGTTCATCTCCTTGTGCCCAGAGGAACTTGCGTCTGACCTTGTCAATTTCCTTTAGGAATTTCTTTGGTGCTTTGAGGACGGTGAGCGCGAAAGTTAGGATAGCCGATAAAACACATCTGGCATTCTGACCAGAAACCGCCGGCCAGCAACTGACAACAATTTTCCCTTCCAGCCAGTGAGCCTCTCTCTTATTCTATCCATGATGAACTGCAAATGCACTAGGCTGGTTCTAGACAACGTGATAGGCAGACCGAGATATCTGATTTGGAAAGCCATCTGATGCCCCCAAACCCATGCAACACCCCTACCAGGTTAACATTTTCACAACGGATGTCTCGATTGTAGTACCAAGTTTGGTGAAACGACCGTAGAGTAGCTTCTTTAAAGCATCTACACGTCCGCCGACACTGATCGGACACTTCTCAATTTGTGTCCTTCACATCCGTGTATCTCATATCCGATGTCCATACTTAAAAGTGCAACACGAACAAAACTGTGTGGATCATCAATCGGACATAGAAATTCATATTCGGATCACAAACGGATCTTCAAAAGATCGTCAAAGTTTACATAATCCACAGAAATGATGAACAAGTTTAAACTATATTACTAAAAACTTGAAATTAAAGGTGGAGACGACGATTCTTCACCACCTCCTCGACGGGCCTTTGCCCTTTCGGTCGCCCGTGTAGTTGTAGGCGTCCGTGGTAGGTGATGGATCGTCGGTGGTGGAGCTATGGTCGTCGGCGGTGAAGGAGTCGGAGATGACAACGAGCCCCTTCATCAGCCAGACGACTCTATCATGCTGCCTCTTAAGCTTCGCCACCCGAGCTGCCTTTGCCGCTTCCTCCACCGCCTCGCGCTCCGATCGCTCAATGGCAAGCAGAAGCGCCTTCACATTCTTCCTCCGTAGGCAGAGAGTGTCCATCTCCGCCGTCGTCAATGACCGGCATGAGACCCAAGCGAGGATCCGCTCGTCCTCATCGGGCTCTATCGGCAACCCACGGTGGCACACATATTACTTTGTTGCATCCCTCTCCCTTACCCGCTACCTGTTGCGGCGGGCGGCGCGCACCTTCGATTCCGATTTGCGTGTGCGAGCCGGCGTAGCGGGCACTAGCACCCACCGCTACCCGCGTGGAGCAGTGGCCGATGGGCGAAGGGGACGGTGCAGTGGCGAAGCGGACTGCACAACCCTTGCGGAGCTACATGAGGGCCGGGAGGGCCAACACCAGTGTCCATGCTACGCCGGCTCGGGAGCGGCAACGATGTAGATCCGAAACTCCACCGTGTCCACCTTGGTCCGCTCTAGCGGAATGTGGAGGGCTAGCTCCTCGACGTCAAGGTCGGAGCCTGAGTGGCTGCCAGAGCTCGACAGCTCGTGGATTCGACCGGAATTGGAGAGGGAAGAGGAGGGGACAAAGCGAGAGGACAACAGAGTGAGCTAGGGTTCAGAGAGCTGAGGGATTGGTTTTTTGTGGTGACGATGTGGGGTCAGTGGTGGGCCGGGCTGACATGTCATACACGCTCGGGCATGCCAAGGCCACCCATATCTGCCCTACATTTTGGCTGGATATGAGGGGCAGTGGATAACTCGGACGGTTGAGGCCGGTTTGTGGCGCCTGGTTGGGTTGGTTTCTTTTGACCAGCCAGTGACCGCTATGCCCGCCTGGGCATTGGAGACGGGTTTGAGGCACCCGATAGATGTTCTTAGGTTTGGTAAATATCACACTAGTAGGAAACCCTTTATAAGATTTTAGGACGCGCCTGGCGGGTGGCCATTGGCTCGCTAGTGCTTGGGAGTGGCCGGACGAAGAAGAACATATTATGTCCCCCAATCATAAATTAAAATAGTTTGTTTCCCCTAATCCATATTAGAATAAGTGAACATTTGTGAACATGGAAATTTTGCAAAGCACCCACGTAAACTAGCGTGAACACACTTAATTTAGGTTCTCAAAACTTTAAAAATCCATAACTTTCAAACCGCACATCGAAATTAAGATCCGATTTCATGGTTGTAACCCTCGCGACGTGCTCTTCGAACCTAGTTCCTACATGAATATGTCTGGATGAATTGTTCTTGTGCAATTAGTCTATGTTTTGTGCAACTACCTAGCAGTTGATGTGCAACTACGTGACAGTGGATGTGGAACTTTCCACCTACAGTGTAGACTTGCAGTTTTCGCTGATGGCATCTCGACCCCTAAACTACCTCCTTTCAGTGAGATGTGCAACTTCGTCTGTTGCCCAAGGCCAACTGCCAAATAATTGATATGCAACTTCCCCCCAGCCCATGGATGTGCTTTCACTATTTGTTGCATTGGCCAACTGACTAGCAATGGATGTGCAACTTTGGATACTGCGACGACCAACTGTTGTGCAAGTTTTCCTTGTATCCCCCGTGGATGTGTAGTTTCCATGCTTGATCCGAGGCGAAACCAACCCTGCTAGTGAGATGTGCAACCTTAACGCCTTGTCTATATGCAACTTTTGACTACCCCATGAATGTGGACTTTCCACCATCCAACTATCCTGCCTGTGAGATGTGCAACTTTGTATATTGCCTCGACCAACTATGTGCATCTATTGCGCCCGCCAACTGAAACTACATATCACAAGTATGGAGGGGAAGGAGTTGCACATCGACTAATAGGAGTTGGCGTGAACAACAGACTAAGTTGCATATATCACTGGTAGGGGAGGTGGGGGATGTTGGAAAACATAGTAGAAAATAAAAAAAACCACTCTACGATCACCATGAAGAATATGAAGATGCATAAACGGTTTGGATCACAATCATTACTGACTCCGAGTAGCAGCATAATTAGATGGGTCGGGGTAGATCGTACTTGGAGTCTCTCCAACCGTAGATGAACGATCCCATGAACCGCCCAAAAACAGTCCCTCGAATGGAAGACCGAAAGCACCATTCAATGGACTGTCCGTGGACGGTTTGCGGGATCGTTCATCTACGGTTCGAGGGACTCCAAGTACGATCTAAACCGACTCGTCTTCTTCCGTTTCAACTTCGAGTCGGTAACGATCTGATCCACATCGTTTATCCTCCATAGTATTCCTGGGTGATCGTAGGGCGATTTTTGTTTTGTTTTCTACTATATTTCCCAACAGTGGCATCATGAGCGGTTCTATGAGTCGATGCATGTTTCAATCTAGATCACATGTGGATATGAGGGTTTTATGTTCTTGCAATGCTTCCCTCGAGTGTTGCTTCAGTTCACTTCATTGATAGCATGATGTAGCTTTGTACAAAGTTCTGACAATCGATCGTCTCTGGCTGACGACGATCTGCTAATAGTTCTTTGGGCTTCATCATAGTCAAGAAAAGTGAACCGTCGCAAACACAAGTGGGCGATGAAGATAAACGTTCTTCTAGGGGGTCATGCATATTTGACGAAGTTTAGTGTGGGGCTAGAGATTTTTAATTAAGTCTCTTCCCTCACACACCCCGTAAGTTAATATAGCAAAAAGAATTCTTGCCTTGATGGTGGATGCATGTATCTAGTGTTATCCGAAAACCCTAGAAGCCATGTAATTAAAATTTGTCAACCCGATTAGATGACATCAAATTTGGTTTTGTAGGTTTGCATATGATGTGATATAGCCTTCATCGTGATAATGAGTTTATGTATGAGATGGTTATATGTTGTAACGTTAAGTGGCCTGTGCGTCACGACATGATGGCTGAAGGCACGGGATTGCCACCTTAATGTAATAGATGTAGACATATCCTACATATTACATGGAGGACCCAGAGCTTCACAAGGCGCAGGAGAACAAAATCATTGCCATGGCGGTAGTTTTCAAAATTGTCGCCACGGCGGCGTTACCGGAGAAATTTACATGAAGACCTCGGAGGATCATGGAGATGTTACCGGCACCCAGGGCTATACCATATCATGCTATTATGAATTGCATGCGATGTTTATCCCTTTGTTGTTTGCATGCTTTGATTGCACAGTAGTCAATTATTAGGGTGATCTGTCACAGTAAATATTAAGTTAAAAGGCCCTCTTCCCAGTGTTGCTATCGTCTATAACACGTAGCATTCTAGAGCGCATCATGTTCACATGAGTAAAAATGCATTGTGAGGTGCATGAAGGGTGGATGGCCAGACCATGTATGCATATAACACTTGGTTGTCTTGAAATTCTGGCATAATCGTTCTGAGCTTAGAGCACGAAAGCATCGAAAGATGAACACGTGTCATGTGGAGATATGATCGGCAAAAGTTTGCCCACCGGTCAAAATTCTCGTCATCAGTGATGTCCACATCAATGACTGAGAATGAGATCAGGATCTTGAGTCACTCACTTCCAATTATGAGAGATATTGATTTGAGTGGGAGTGTACTTTATATTAAAATGATTTAAACATTAGTGCAAATTTATTATGAACTATGTCTAAGTGAATCTTGTGTTTTTATTGTTGTAGATCAATGGCTTGCAATAGTTTCAATTTAGCACCTTTGTTCGAGAAAGAAAAGTTAGCTACAAATGGTTGAAACTATGAGGATTGGATCCACACTCTAAGATGTGTTCTGAGAAGTGCTCAAAAAGAATATGTGCCGGATCAACCACTTGGTTATTTTGTGGCCCCAAGGGCGTCTCAAGATGTCATCAATGTGTTTATATCTCACAAGAATGATTTCTGTGTTGTCAAAAGTATTATGCTATCTTGCATGGATCAAATTTTACAATCTTTTTTGAACAAGTCAGTGTTGTCAATATTGTCGAGGCACTGGAAGCTCTGTACCACAAAGAACCAACTGAAGTTCATGAGATGACTGAAGAAATGGATGAATGCAAAATAGTAGAAGTTGGTGAGCAAGGTGTTAGGCTTGCAGACTATTATGATAGTATTAATGCAATGAAAATTGATTTTCCCAAGACATCGGAAAAGTAATCCTTACTCGCTTCATTAAGCGTTGTTCAAAACCAATAAAATCAGGATGCAGAACCAACAAAAGTTGCTAGCGAATAAAACAGAAATTTAAGAAAAGAAATGTAACACCAAGAGGAACAAGGGTGGAGTTTCTTCCAAGACTATATGTTTCTACTGCAGAGAGAAAGGACACTTGAAGAGAAATTGCTCGAAATATCTGGTGGATAAGAAGAACTTGTCTTCTGGTAAAGGTATAAAAGTTATACAAGTTAATGTTATTGATATTCTACTTGCTGAAAACTCCAAGTCATGGGTATTTGATACCAAATTTGTTGCTCATATTTTCAACACGATGTAGGGACTACGGAAGATTTGCAAGCTGAGAAGAAATGAAGTCATGATGCGTGTCGGGAATGGTGATGGAATTGGTGCTCCAACCATCGGTATCATGACTTTATGTTTACCTTCAGGATTTATATTAGAACTAAATATTTGTTATTTTGTTCCGAAGTTATGTAAGAACATTATCTCTGGATCATGTTTTTTTTGATAAAGGGCATTTTTATTAACTCAAAACGTAGCATCAAGAAGATACAAATCATGGTGAGCAACACCCAACCTCTGCATAGCTAGGATGCACACAGCCAACCACTAATAGTCTGAAAGAAAATAATAAGCTGACATATCGACACTAGTAGAGTCAAATAGGACCGTCACTATGCCTATGTCGAAGGAGGTGATGGGCCGATAAGGAGGTTATGCTGCCACCCATGTTGGAAAAAACCCTCCACGACCACTCGCTCCAATTGCGTACACACCACCTTGAACAACGGTTGGAACTCCATACTGTGAAACATAGACCATGTACGAAGCGATTGCGTACAACGGAAAATAGCCTGCCAAGGAGAAGAGTTTTTGACATTAAAAATTAGACCATTTCTACATAGCCAAAGCGACCATAATAAGGCATATGCCCCCACCCTTATTAGCGTTTTTAATCAATAAGGGATACCGTCTAGCCAACGACCAAAAATATTGGCAACACCTATGGGCAGATAAATATTGGACGCTATTTGGATGATTGACCACGCAGAACGTGCAAGTGCAAACTTGCACTGGAAAAAGTGGTGTCTGATTGTCTCGTCATGTGTACACACGCCACACTTCTTGATGGAAATAAGCCCTAGAGGTAATAATAAAGTTGCTATTATTTTATATTTCCTTATTCATCATAAAAATTTATAATTCATGCTAGAATTGTATTGACCGGAAATTTAAATACATGTGTGAATACATAAACAAATACCGTGTCCCTAGTGAGCCTCTACTAGACTAGCTCGTTGATCAAAGATGGTTAAGGTTTACTAACCATAGACATGAGTTGTCATTTGATAACGAGATCACATCATTATGAGAATGATGTGATGGACAAGACCCATCCGTTAGCTTAGCATTTGATCGTATAGTTTATTTTTACTGCTTTCATGTATGTCAAATACATATTCCTTTGACTATGAGATCATGGAACTCACGGATACCGAAGGAATACCTTGTGTGATATCAAACATCACAACGTAACTGGGTGATTATAAAGATGCTCTACAGGTATCTCCGAAGGTGTTTTGTTGGGTTGGCGTGAATCGAGATTAGGATTTGTCACTCCGAGTATTGGAGAGGTATCTCTGGGCCCTCTCGGTAATTCACATCATAATAAGCCTTGCAAGCGAATGATTAGTGAGTTAGTCACGAGATGATGTATTGCGGAACGAGTAAAGAGACTTGCCGGTAACGAGATTGAACTAGGTATAGAGATACCGACGACCGAATCTCGGGAAAGTGACATACCGACGGACAAAAGGAATTGTGTATGTTGTCATAACAGTACGAATGATAAAGATCTTCGTAGAATATGTAGGAGCCAATATGGGCATCCAGGTTCCGCTATTGGTTATTTACCAGAGAGGTGTCTCGGTCATGTCTACATAGTTCTCGAACCCGTAGGGTCCGCATGCTTAACGTTTGTTGACGATATAGTATTGAATGAGTTATGTATGTTGGTGACCGAATGTTGTTAAGAGTTCCGGATGATATCACAGACATGACGAGGAGCTCCGAAATAGTCCGGAGGTAAAGGTTAATATATGGGATAATAGTGTTTGATCTCCGGAAAGGTTCCGAAATTCACCAGAAGGGGTTTCGAATGTTTCCCGAAATATTTGGTCACGAGAACACTTTATTTGGGCCAAGGGGTAAAGCCCACGAGGGATTCGGAAAGCATGAAAGGAAGTTTTGCGGAGGCTAGAGGCCAGACGCCAGGGTCCCTGCCGTCTGGGTCCAAACGCCGGGAACCCTGGACTGGTCCCGGAGTCCGAGTGGGACTCTTGCCTTTCGGGCAAAAACTGACTTTGAGGAGGCTTTTGCTCCAAGTTTCGACCCCAGGGCTCAAAATATAAATAGAGGGGCAGGGCTAGCACCCAAGACACATCAAGATACACCAAGCCGTGTGCCGGCAACTCGACCCTCTAGTTTATCCTCCGTCTAGTTTCTGTAGTGCTTGGCGAAGCCCTGCAGAGATTGTTCTTCATCACCAACCATCACCACGCCGCCGTGCTATCAGACTCATCTACTACTTCGCCCCTCTTGCTGGATCAAGAAGGCGAGGACGTCATCGAGATGAACGTGTGCTGAACGCGGAGGTGCCGTACGTTCGGTACTTGATCGAGACGGATCGTGAAGGTGTACGACTACATCAACCGCGCTGATAAACGCTTCCGCTTAGCGATCTTCAAGGGTATGAAGATGCTCTCCCCCTCTCATAGGTATGCTTCTCCATGGATAGATCTTGCATGTGCGTAGAATTTTTTGTTTTCCATGCAACGTTCCCCAGCAGTGGCATCATGAGCCAGGTCTATGCGTAGATGATATGCACGAGTAGAACACAAAGGAGTTATGGGCGGCGATGTTCATACTGCTTACCACCAACGTCTTATTTTGATTCGGCGGTATTGTAAGATGAAGCATCTCGGACCAACATTACATGTCCATGTACATGAGACCGGTTCCACCGTCACATGCAACTTGTTTGCATAAAGGTGGCTGGCGGGTGTCTGTTTCTCCTACTTGAGTTGAATCGAATTTGACTATGTCCGATCCTCGTTGAAGGTTAAAACAACAAACTTGATAAATCACCATTGTGGTTTTGTGCCGTAGGTAAGAACGGTACTTGCAAGAAGCCCGTAGCAGCCACGTAAAACATGCAACAACAAAGTAGAGGACATCTAACTTGTTTTTGCAGGGCATGTGTTGTGATGTGATATGGTCAAGACATGATGAGTTATACGTTATTGTATGAGATGATCATGTTTTGTAAATTATCGGCAACCGACTGGAGCCTTATGGTTGTCTTTTTATTGTATAAAATGCAAGCACCATGTAATTGCTTTACTTTATCGCTATGAGTTAGCAATAGTAGTAGAAGCAATAGTTGGCGAGACGACCACGACGCTACGATGGAGATCAAGGTGTCAAGCCGGTGATGATGAGATCATGACGATGCTTTGGAGATGGAGATCAAAAGCACAAGATGATGATGGCCATATCACGTCACATATTTTTGATTGCATGTGATGTTTATCTTTTATGCATCTTATTTTTCTTTGATCGATGGTAGCATTATGATATGACCCCTTCACTAAATTTCAAGATAATAGTGTTCTCCCCGAGTATGCATCGTTGCTACAGTTCGTCATTTCGAGACACCACATGATGATCGGGTGTGATAGACTCTACGTTCACATACAACGGGTGTAAGATAGTTTTACACATGCAAAATACTTGGGTTAAACTTGACGAGCCTAGCATGGACAGACATGGCCTCGGAACACTGGAGACCGAAAGGTCAAACATGAGTCATATAGTAGGTATGATCAACATAGAGATGTTCACCATTGATGCTACTCCATCTCACGTGATGCTCAGACATGGTTTAGTTGATTTGGATCATGTATCACACCTGAGGGATGTTAATTTAAGTGAGATTTCATTAGTAATTTGATTAATTGAACTTAATTTATCATGAACTTAGTCCTGATAGTATTTGCATAGCTATGTTGTAGATCAATGAGCCGTGCTACCGTTCCCTTGAATTTTAATGCGTTCATAGAGAAAGCTAAGTTGAAAGATGATGGTAGCAACTACACAGACTAGGCCTGTAACTTGAGGATTGTCCTCATTGTTGCAAAGAAGAATTATGTCCTTGATGCACCGTTAGGTGACGCACCTCATGCAGGAGCTGAAGCAGATGCTATGAATGTCTGGCAAGCTCGATCTGATGACTACTCTATAGTTCAGTGTGCCATGCTTTACGACTTAGGACCGGGACTTCAAAGACGTTTGAAATTCATGGAGCATATGAGATGTTCCAAGAGCTGAAAATGATTTTTCAAGCTAATGCCCGGGTTGAGAGATATGAGGTCTCCAACAAGTTATATAGGTGCAAGATGGAGGATAATAGTTCTGTCAGTGAACACATACTCAAAATGTTTGGGTATCATAATCACTTGACTCAGCTGGGAATTGATCTTCCACCTGAGAGTGTTATTGATAGAGTTCTTCAACCACTGCCACCAAGCTACAAAGGCTTCGTGATGAACTATAATACGCAAGAGATGGATAGGACTATTCCTGAGCTCTTCGCGATGCTGAAATCGACATAGGTAGACATCAAGAAGGAGCATCAAGTGTTGATGGTTAACAAGACCACTAGTTTCAAGAAAAAGGGCAAAGGAAATAAGGGGAACTTCAAGAAGAACGACAAACAGGTTACCGCTCCCACGAAGAAACTCAAAGCTGGTCCTAAGCCTGAAACTGAGTGCTTCTACTGCAAAGGGAGTGGTCACTGGAAGCGAAACTGCCCCAATTATTTGACGGATAAGAAGGATGGAAAAGTGAACAAAGGTATTTGATATACATGTTATTGATGTGTTCCTTACTAGTTCTCGTAGAAGCACCTGGATACTAGTTAGGTTACTCATATTTGTAACTCGAAACAGGAGTTGCGGATCAAACGAAGACTGGCTAAGGACGAGGTGACGATGGGCGTCGGGAATGGTTCCAAGGTTGATGTGATCGCCGTCGGCATTCTACCTCTACATCTACCTTTGGGATTAGTTTTAGACCTAAATAATTGTTATTTGGTGCCTGCGTTGAGCATGCACATTATATCTGGATCTTGTTTAATGCAAGACGGTTATTCATTTAAGTCAGAGAATAATGGTTGTTCTATTTATATGAGTAATATCTTTTATGGTCATGCACTCTTGAGGAATGGTCTATTCTTGTTGAATCTTGATTGTAGAGATACACATATTCATAATATTGATGCCAAAAGATGCGGAGTTGATAATGATACCGCAACATACTTGTGGCACTGCCGTTTAGGTCATATTGGTGTAAAGCGCATGAAGAAACTCCATGCTAATTGGACTTCTGGAATCACTTGATTATGAATCATTTGATACTTGCGAACCATGCCTCATGGGAAAGATGACTAAAACCCCGCTCTCCGAAACAATGGAGCGAGCTAATGACTTATTGGATATTATACATACCGACGTATGCGGTCCGATGAGTGTTGAAGCACGCGGCGGGTATTGTTATTTTCTCACCTTCACATATGATTTGAGTAGATATGGGTATATCTACTTAATGAAACACAAGTCTGAAACATTTGAAAAGTTCAAAGGATTTCAGAGTGAAGTAGAGAATCATCATAACAAGAAAATAAAGTTTCTACGATCCGATCGCGGAGGCGGATATTTGAGTTACGAGTTTGGTTTTCATTTGAAACAATGTGGAATAGTTTTACAGCTCACGCCACCTAGAACACCACAGCGTAATGGTGTGTCCGAACATCGTAACCATACTATATTGGATATGGTGCGTTCTATGATGTGTCTTACTGATTTGCCATTATCGTTTTCGGGTTATGCATTACAGATAACTGCATTCACGTTAAATAGGGCACCATCTAAATCTGTTGAGACGACACCGTATGAAGTATGGTTTGGCAAGAAACCAAAGATGTTGTTTCTTAAAGTTCGGGGTTGCGATGCTTATGAGAAAAAGCTTCAGCTTGATAAGCTCGAACCCAAATCGGAGAAGTGCGTTTTCATAGGATACCCAAAAGAAACTATTGGGTACACCTTCTACCACAGATCCGAAGGAAAGCCTTTTGTTGCTAAGAATGGGTCATTTCTAGAGAAGGAGTTTCTCTCGAAAGAAGTGAGTGGGAGGAACGTAGAACTTGATGAGGTAATTGTACCTTCGCTCGAATTGGAAAGTAGATCATCAGAGAAAACAGTTCCCGTGATGCCTACACCAACTAGAGAAGAAGCTAATGATAATGATCATGAAACTTCGGATCAAGTTACTACTAAACCTGGGAGGTCAACCAGAACACGTACCGCACCAGAGTGGTACGGTAACCTTGTCCTGGAAGTCATGTTGTTAGACTATGGCGAACCTTCAAACTATGAAGAAGCTATGACGAGCCCAGGTTCCAAAAATGGCTTGAGGCCATGAAATCTGAGATATGATCCATGCATGAGAACAAAGTATGGACTTTGGTGGATTTGCCCGATGATGGCAAGCCATAGAGAATAAATGGATCTTCAAGAAGAAGACTGACACTGATGGTAATGTTACTGTCTACAAAGCTCGATTTGTCGCTAAAGGTTTTTGACAAGTTCAAGGAGTTAACTACGATGAGACTTTCTCATCCATAGCGATGCTTAAGTCTGTCCGAATCATGTTAGCAATTGCCGCATTTTATGATTATGAAATCTGGCAAATGGATGTCAAAATTGCATTCCTTAATGGATATCTGAAAGAAGAGTTGCATATGATGCAACCAGAAGGTTTTGTCGATCCTAGAGGTGCTAACAAAGTGTGCAAGCTCCAACGATCCATCTATGGACTAGTGCAAGCATCTCGGAGTTGGAATATACGCTTTGATGAGGTGATCAAAGCATATGGTTTTATACATACTTACGGTGAAGTCTGTATTTACAAGAAAGTGAGTGACAACTCTTTAGCATTTCTGACATTATATGTGGATGACATATTGTTGATTGGAAATGATGTAGAATTTCTGGATAGTATAAAAGGATACTTGAATAAGAATTTTTCAATGAAAGACCTCGGTGAAGTTGCTTATATATTGGGCATCAAGATCTATAGAGATAGATCAAGACGCTTAATAGGACTTTCACAAAGCACATACCTTGACAAAGTTTTGAAGAAGTTCAAAATGGACCAGTCAAAGAAAGGGTTCTTGACTGTGTTACAAGGTGTGAAATTGAGTCAGGCTCAATGCCCGAATACTGGAGAAGATAGAGAGAAAATAAAAGTCCTATGCCGTGTACCAGACCTGATGTGTGCCTTGCCATAAGTTTTGCAGGGAGGTACCAAAGTAATCTAGGAGTGGATCACTGGACAACGGTCAAGAACATCCTGAAGTACCTGAAAAGGATGAAGGATATGTTTCTCGTTTATGGAGGTGACGAAGAGCTCGTCGTAAAGGGTTACGTTGATGCTAGCTTCGACACAGATCCAGATGACTCTAAGTCACAGACAGGATACACATTTATATTGAATGGTGGATCTGTAAGTTGGTGCAGTTCCAAGCAGAGCGTCGTGACGGGATCTACGTGTGAAGCGGAGTACTTAGTTGTTTCGGAAGCAGCACATGAAGGAGTCTGGATGAAGGAGTTCATATCCGATCTAGGTGTATTACCTAGTGCATCGGGTCCAATGACAATCTTTTGTGAAAACACTCGAGCAATTGCCTTGGCGAAGGAATCCAGTTCCACAAGAAAACAAAATACATCAAGAGACGCTTCAACTCCATTCATGAAAAGGTCAAGGATGGAGACATAGAATTTTGCAAAGTGCATGAATATTGCAGACTCATTGACTAAGCCTCTTCCACGGGTAAAACATGATCAACACCAAGACTCCATGGGTGTTAGATTCATTACAATGTAATCTGGATTATTGACTCTAGTGCAAGTGGGAGACTGATGGAAATATGCCCTAGAGGCAACAAACAAGTTATTATTATTTTATATTTCCTTATTCATGATAAAGGTTTATTATTCATGCTAGAATTGTATTGACCGGAAACTTAAATACATGTGTGAACACATAAACAAATACCATGTCCATAGTGAGCCTCTACTAGACTAGCTCGTTGATCAAAGATGGTTAAGGTTTCCTAACCATAGACATGAGTTGTCATTTTATAACGAGATCACATCATTATGAGAATGGTGTGATGGAAAAGACCCATCCGTTAGCTTAGCATTGGATTGTATAGTTTATTGCTACTTCTTTCATGTATGTCAAATACATATTCCTTTGGCTATGAGATCATGCAACTCCCGGATACCGAAGGAATACCTTGTGTGCTATCAAACGCCACAATGTAACTGTGTGATTATAAAGATACTCTACAGGTATCTCCGAAGGTGTTTTGTTGGGTTGACGTGAATCGAGATTAGGATTTGTAGTTCTGGGTATTGGAGAGGTATCTCTGGGCCATCTCGGTAATGCACATCCTAATAAGCCTTGCAAGCAAATGACTAATGAGTAAGTAACAGGATAATGTTTTACTGAATGAGTAAAGAGACTTGCCGGTAATGATATTGAACTAGGTATAAAGATACCGACGACGAATCTCGGGCAGGTAACACACGGACGGACAAAAGGAATTGTGTATGTTGTCATAACGGTTCGAACGATAAAGATCTTCGTAGAATACGTAGGAGCCAATATGGGCATCTAGATTCCACTATTAGTTA
The DNA here is from genome assembly GCA_902687465.1 of Secale cereale. Taxonomy (NCBI): domain Eukaryota; kingdom Viridiplantae; phylum Streptophyta; class Magnoliopsida; order Poales; family Poaceae; genus Secale; species Secale cereale. Next base: position 188,344,530 of record LR738713.1, on the reverse strand, counting down.
TTGACCAGAGAGGTGTCTCGGTCATGTCTACATAGTTCTCGAACCCGTAGGGTCCGCACGCTTAATGTTTGTTGACGATATAGTATTGAATGAGTTATGTATGTTGGTGACCGAATGTTGTTCGGAGTTCTGGATGAGATCACGGACATGACGAGGAGATCCGGAATAGTCCGGAGGTAAAGATTAATATATGGGATAATAGTGTTTGATCTCCGGAAAGGTTTCGAAATTCACCGGAAGGGGTTTTGGATGTTTCCCAAAATGTTTGGGCACGAGAACACTTTATTTGGGCCAAGGCGTAAAGGCCATGATGGTTTTGGAATGCATGAAAGGAAGTTTTGCGGAGGAAAGAGGCTAGATGCCAGGGTCCCTGGCGTCTGGGTCCAGACGCCGGGAACCCTGGCATCTGGTCCTGGAGTCCGAGTGGGACTCTTGCCTTTCGGGCAAAAACTGACTTTGAGGAGGCTTTTGCTCCAAGTTTTGACCCTAGGGCTCAATATATAAATAGAGGGGCAGGTCTAGCACCCAAGACACATCAAGATACACCAGGCCGTGTGCCGGCAACCCCGACCCTCTAGTCTATCCTCCGTCTAGTTTCTGTAGTGCTTGGTGAAGCCCTACAGAGATTGTTCTTCATCACCAACCATCACCACACCTCGTGCTGCCGGAACTCATCTACTACTTCGCCTCTCTTGCTGGATCAAGAAGGCGAGGACGTCATCCAGTTGAACGTGTGCTGAACGCAAAGGTGCCGCACGTTCGGTACTTAATGAGGACGGATCGTGAAGGTGTACGACTACATCAACCACGTTGATAAACGCTTCCGCTTAGTGATTTTCAAGGGTATGAAGATGCTCTCCTCCTCTCGTAGATATGCATCTCCATGGATAGATCATGCGTGTGCGTAGATTTTTTTGTTTTCCATGTAATGTTCCCCAACACTTATGGCTTCCATGCGAGTTGCGATAGGTGAGGTTATCTTTGGTTAGCACCACTCCCTTCTGAAGATACCACATGAAGATCTTAACTTTTAGTGGAATCTTTGATCTCCAGATTTTCTTATTATTATCCACTGGGGTCTCTGAATGCATGAGTGCATGGTACATTGAGTCGACTATGAAGGACCCAGATGTAGTGAGGTTCGAGCGGAACACATCTCGTCCTTGTGTCATATTAATTGTATCCAATCGGGAAAAACGATGTTGCCATGACATAAGATGAGGGCCAATCAAATCCGGCCTGGAAGAAATATCTGGTGCAAAGGAACTGAGCTCCTGGGCAAGCGTTTCATTCTTATCACGAACAATGCGGTGCAAAGTTGGATATTGTTCCCGGAGACTTGCATTGCCTAGCCAAATGTTCTCCCAGAAATGAATCTCAGACCCGTCTTTAATCACGAAAGACCCAAAGCAGAAAAGATGTTTCTTTGCCGCCATTAGACCTGCCCAAAAGTGTGAATCACCAGGTTTCTAGTAGGCCTGGGACACATCATTTTGGCATAGATACTTGTTGCGCATAAGGGTTTGCCAAACACCATCCTCAGTAAGAAGTCTGAACAACCATTTACTAAGTAAGGCATCATTCTTGACTTACAGGTCATGAATGCCAAGAGCACCTTGGTCTTCAGTCTATATTTTTTTATTTTCATTGTCTCCTTGCATAAAGAATCTGGATTTGAAATAATCCATTCTTTGCAGGACCCCTCTTGGGAGTTGGAAAAAAGAAAGCATATAGAGAACCATGTTTGTGCGAACCGACTTGATCAAGACCAGTCACCCTCCAACAGAGGGCAATTTGCCTTTCCAACTGCTCAATCATTTCTCTAAACGCTCCTCTATATGTTTCCACTCCGCATTAGTGAGACAGTGATAATGAATCAGAAGTCCCAAATATTTAATTGGGAATTGTCCTTGTGCTCAACCAAATAGGTTAGCATAATCAGTCACCCCTCACTGGCTTCTCCGAAGTAGAACAATTCACTTTTATGGAAGTTAATTTTAAGGCCCAACATTTGCTCAAATACCGAAAGCAAGAGTTTCAGGTTTTGAGCCTTGTCTAGGTCATGTTCCATAAAAATAATTGTATCATTGGCATATTGCAAAATGGAGAGGCCACCATCCACTAGGTGTGGAACTACTCCTGCAATTTGACCGTCCTTCTTAGCGCACTCAATCAGAACCGCTAGCATATCGGCAACAATGTTAAATAACATTAGGGACATGGGGTCGCCCTAGCATAGTCCTTTTTTCATTTTGAAGTAATGGCCTATGTCATCATTTACTTTGATAGCCACACTACCTCCAGTAACGACTTTTTGTATCCACTTGCGCCATTTATCATAGAATCCTTTCATTCTTAGGGCCTGTCGAAGGAAGCACCATTTGACCTTATCATAGGCCTTTTCAAAATCAATCTTGAACACTGCTCTACTCATGTTTCCGGTGCATCTCATGAACGGTCTCATGTAGGATCACTACTCCATCGAGTATATTTCTTCCTTGCATGAAAGCAGTTTGAGATGGTCGGACAACATGGTTTGCAACCGTGTTGAGCCGATTAGTGGCCACTTTGGTGAAAATCTTGAAGCTGACATTAAGGAGACATATGGGTCGATATTGTTGAATCCGCTCAGCCTCCTTAATTTTTGGCAACAACACAATCTCACCAAAATTAAGCCTAAATAGCTCAAGTGGGCCGTCGTGAAGACAATTGAACAACTCCAAAAGATCAGTCTTGATGACTTCCCAAAAATTCTGGTAGAATTCTGCAGGGAAGCCATCAGGGCCTGGAGCTTTGTTATGTTCCATTTGGAACATCACAACTTTCACCTCCTCCTCTGAGAATGGTTCCATAAGGATATTATTTTCTTCTGCCGTGACTTGTGGAATGCCATCTTTTTAGGTCTCATCAAGGGTAAACTTCCCTTCATCTGGCGTCCCGAAAAGAGACTTGTAATATTTAGCGATATAATTTTTGAGCTCCACGTGACCTTCGATCCGCCCCTCATCTTGTTGAAGAGAGAAGATACACTTATTCCTATGTTTCCCATTGGCAACCAATGGAAAGTATCATGTATTATTGTCTCCCTTCAAAATAGAGTCACCTTTTGATCGTTGGTAATATTTTATTTCCTCTTCTCGCAAAAGACGTGCAATCTTCTCATTGGATTGATTTTTTAGTTCAATCTCTTGTTGCGACAAGATGCGAGTCTCTGCGATTTTGTCGAGGTCATCAATGATGGTGGGGAGACATTGCTGTTCTTTTTCGTACAAACCATTGGTGTGTTTCACCCATTCAGATATGTACCGCCTAATGTCCTTAATTTTAAAGTTCCATCTCTGAATAGGCGTACGACCAATGGCAGGCCTCTCCCATACATTCTTGATTATATCTCCAAAGTCATCCTTGTGCAACCATCCCAATTCAAACTTGAAAGGGTGGCCCGTAGATGTGCTTGTAGAGTTAGTATCGAGAATGATGTATGTTTCATAAGTGATGGTTATTCTTATAAATCAGAGAATAACGGTTGTTCAATATATTATGAGAATATGTTTTTGGATTTGCACCCTTAGTTCGTGGATTATTCATATTGGATCCTAAACATGAAAAATATGTGTTTAACATTAATGCTAAATATCTTAAGAAGACTGACAATACCACTTACATGTGGCACCGCCGTCTTGGTTATACCGAAAAGAAACGCATGCAAAACCTTCATAAAGATGGGGTATTGACATTATTTGATTTTGAATCATTTGATACATGCGAAGCTTTTTCTAATGGGTAAAATGACTAAAACGTTGTTCACTAGTCATCCTGAATGTGTGCTTAAATTTTTGGATATTGTACATAGTGATGTATGTGGACCAATGAGTATACCAGCACACCATGGGTACTTATACTTCGTAATCTTCACTGATGATTTGAGTATATATGGTCATATTTACTTTATGAAACATAAGTCTGAAACATTTGAAAAGTTCAACGAATTTTAAAACGAACTTGAGAATCATCATGGCAAAAAGATAAAGTTTCTACGAGCAGATCATGGTGGAGAATATCTAAGTCATGAGTATAGCAAACATCTAAGGAATTGTGGAATTGTCTCACAACTTACTCCTCCCAGAACTCCGTAGAGGAATAGAGTGTCTGAAAGGCATAAGCAAACCTTGTTAGACATGGTAAGGTCAATGATATCATTTACCGGTCTACCTTTATCATTTTGGCAATATGCACTTGAAACATCAACATGTACACTAAACGAAGCATTGTCTAAGTCTATTGAGATGACACCATATGAGGTATGGAATGGGAAGAAACCCAATTTGTCACATCTCAAGATTTGGGGTTGTGAAACCTATGTAAAACATTTACAGCTAAATAAGCTCTATCCCAAAGCAGAAAAATGTTACTTTGTAGGTTATCCCAAAGAAAGTATTGGGTATTCCTTCTACCGAAAGTCCGAAGACAAAGCATTTGTCTAAGAATGGACACTTTCTCAAGGAGTTTCTCGTCAAAGAAGTAAGTGGAAGGATAATACAACTTAAAACGATTACTTAATATTTAGAGTAAACATGACTAATGAAATGGAATCTGTTCCAGAATTTGTCCTCACAACTGAACCAGAAGTTACTACACCAGCTATAGAAAACTCCAGTTAAGACTATAAGTGAACCGCATAGGTCAGGAAGAGTTATCGAACCTCCTGAATGGTTTCACAATGAAACATTCATCTTAGAGTACGATGAACCTACACACTCCAGAGAAGCGATGGCGGCGCCCAGCTCAAAAGAGTGGCTCAAAGCCATGCAATCCGAAATGGATTCCATGTACGAAAATCAATTTTGGAACTTGGTCGATCCTCCACAGGTTGTGAAACCCATAAAACATAAGTGGATCTTCAAGAGAATAATAGATGTGGATGGTAATCCTACCATATATAAAGCAACGCTAGTTGTGAAAGGGTTTTCACAGGTTGAGGGAGTTGATTATGACGAGACTTTCTCACCAGTAGTTATGCTTAAGTCTGTAAGAATTGTGATGGCCATATGTGATAGCCTGGCTTAATAGGGATGATAGACTACTCATATCAATAAGGAATTCCTTCTTTTCTGGGAGCCCATTCGGAAAGAACTCCAAAGTTAAGAATTCTCATCTTGGAGTAATTTTAGGATGGGTGTACGACCGGGAAGTTGCTCCCGGGTGCTCATGAGTGAGGACAAAGTATGCAGAAAATACTAGTATTGATCTGTGGGGCCAGTCTAAATACTGCCAGGAGTAACGACCAACGGCGGGTGTGTCTGGGGCGTTACAAGTTGGTATCAGAGCTGGCCCTTGATGTTACACGGATTTTGCTGATGGGTGTGAGGTCATGTTGTGCATGACGTTTGTGACCCGTCGTGGCACATGGCATGGCACATGTCCCGAACTAGATGCACAGACGTATGTGCCAACAAGGAACATTCCTGTGACCCGACGAGGACGTCGATTCCTCTGAGTGTGGGTGTATGTGATAGCCTGGCTTAATAGGGATGATAGACTACTCATATCAATAAGGAATTCCTTCTTTTCCGAGAGCCCATTCGGAAAGAACTCCAAAGTTAAGCATACTCAGCTTGGAGTAATTTTAGGATGGGTGACTAACCGGGAAGTTGCTCCCGGGTGCGCACGAGTGAGGACAAAGTGCGTAGAAAAGACTAGTATTAACCTGTGGGGCCAGTCTAGATCCTGTGAGGAGTAAAGACCACCGACGGGTGTGTCCGGGGTGTTACAATAGCTGCGTATTTCGATTATGAGATATGTCAGATGGATGTCAAAACTGCTTTCCTAAATGGATATCTAAAAGAGGATGTGTACACTACTGTCGGATGCTGCTAACGCCACACTACGATCTGAGACCCTTTGACGAAACTATGTGCGAAGCATTAATCGCAAACGGTGATGTAAAAAAACCCGTCAAAAAAATGCAAAACATTTGCGATGAAAGATACATCAAACACGGTTCAGATTTTAGTTACGTCTGTGATGAGGGGCATACAGTCCAGTTCAATTAACTGTTTGCGATGAGGTAGAACAAAAGAAAGGGGCAGCCAGATGAAGGCGTGTGCGATATACATCATACAGTTCACTCGGATAAACTGTTTGTGATGGGCCGAAACAACAGATACGGGCAGCCAGACGAAGGTGTGTGCGATATACGACATACAGTTCAATCGGATGAACTATTTGCGTTGAGCCAAGAGAACAGAAATGGTTCAACTTAACAAGATGTGTGTGATACGCGGCAAACAGGTCTGTAATCGGATATGTGTCGGAAGACCAATAACAACACAGACGAATCCTGTTAAGAAGCAGTGTGTGTTCTGAGCAAACGATTGCCGGTATACAATTGTCAGTGATTGATGAAATCATCACCGTCGGGTTCCATTGTTTAGTCCGTGTGCGATGTGATTTGCTCTGTGTATAGAGCATCAACATATATAATTAAAAAGACAGCATTGCAAAACCAAACTAAGCATACAATTACACAAGTGACTACACACATAACATTTCCACACACCAAAGTAACCAATTGCTAGAAATATGCCCTAGAGGCAATAATAAAATGGTTATTATTATATTTCCTTGTTCATGATAATTGTCTATTGTTCATGCTTTAATTGTATTATCCGGAAAGAGTGACACATGTGTGAATACATAGACCACAACGTGTCCCTAGTAAGCCTCTAGTTCACTAGCACGTTGATCAATAGATGGTTATGGTTTCCTGACCATGGACATTGGATGTCATTGATAACGGGATCACATCATTAGGGGAATGATGTGATGGACAAGACCCAATCCTAAGCCTAGCACAAGATTGTGTAGTTCGTTTCCTAAAGCATTTCCAATGTCAAGTAACTTTTCCTTAGACCATGAGATTGTGCAACTCCCGGATACTGTAGGAATGCTTTGGGTGTACCAAACGTCACAATGTAACTGGGTGGCTATAAAGGTGCACTACGGGTATCTCCGAAAGTGTTTGTTGGGTTGGCACGGATCGAGATTGGGATTTGTCACTCCATGTGGCGGAGAGGTACCTATGGACCCACTCGGTAGGACATCGTCATAATGAGCTCAATGTGATCAAAGAGCTGTTCACGGGATGATGTGTTACGGGAATGAGTAAAGAGACTTGCCGGTAACGAGATTGAAAAGGGTATCAGTATACCGACGATCGAATCTTGGGCAAGTATCGTACCGATAGACAAAGGGAATTGCGTACGGGATTTATTGAATCCTCGTCATCGTGGTTCATCCGATGAGATAACCGAGGAGCATGTGGGAGCCAACATGAGTATCCAGATCCCGCTGTTGGTTATTGATCGGAGAGTCGTCTCGGTCATGTCTGCGTGTCTCCCGAACCGGTAGGGTCTACACACTTAAGGTTCGGTGTCGCTAGCGTTGTAGAGATATTAGTATGCGGTAACCCGGAGTCCCGGATGAGATCTCGGATGTCACGAGGAGTTCCGGAATGGTCCGGAGGTAAAGATTTGTATATAGGAAGTCCAGTTTCGGCCACCGGGAAAGTTTCGGGGGTCACCGGTATTGTACCGGGACCACCGGAAGGGTCCCGGGGGTCCACCGGGTGGGGCCATCTATCCCGGAGGGCCCCATGGGCTGAAGTGGGAAGGGAACCAGCCCCTGGTGGGCTGGTGCACCCCCCATGGGCCTCCCCCTGCGCCTAGGGTTGGAAACCCTGGGGGTGGGGGGCGCCCTACCAAACTTGGGGGGCAAGTTCCCCCCTATGCCGCCCCACCTTGAGATGGGATCTCTAGGGGCCGGCGCCCCCTAGGGCCCCTATATAAAGAGGGCTACGCACCCTAGCCCCTGGCGCCTCCCTCTCCCCCCGTAACACCTCTCCCTCTCGGTGAGCTTGGCGAAGCCCTGCCGAGATCCCCGCTGCTTCCACCACGACGCCGTCGTGCTGCTGGATCTCCATCAACCTCTCCTTCCCCTTGTTGGATCAAGAAGGAGGAGACGTCTCTCCCAACCGTACGTGTGTTGAACGCGGAGGTGCCGTCCGTTCGGCGCTCGATCATCGGTGATTTGGATCACGACGAGTACGACTCCATCAACCCCGTTCTCTTGAACGCCTCTGCTCGCGATCTACAAGGGTATGTAGATGCACTCCCCTCTCCCTCGTTGCTAGATGACTCCATAGATTGATCTTGGTGATGCGTAGAAAATTTTAAAATTCTGCTACGTTACCCAAAAGTGGCATCATGAGCTAGGTCTATGCGTAGTTACTATGCACGAGTAGAACACAAGTTGTTGTGGGCGTAGATCATGTCAATTTACTTGTCGCTACTAGTATTATCTTGATTCGGCGACATCGTGGATGAAGCGGCCCGGACCGACCTTACACGTACGCTTACGTGAGACAGGTTCCACCGACTGACATGCACTAGTTGCATAAGGTGGCTAGCGGGTGTGTGTCTCTCCCACTTTAGTCGGATCGGATTCGATGAAAAGGGTTCTTATGAAGGGTAAATAGAAATTGGCATATCACGTTGTGGTTTTGGCGTAGGTAAGAAACATTCTTGCTAGAAACCTATAGCAGCCACGTAAAAACTTGCAACAACAGTTATAGGACGTCTAACTTGTTCTTGCAGCATGTGCCGTGTGATGTGATATGGGCAAAAGGATGTGATGAATGATATATATGTGATATATGAGATTGATCATGTTCTTGTAATAGGAATCACGACTTGCATGTCGATGAGTGTGACAACCGGCATGAGCCATAGGAGTTGTCTTATCTTATTGTATGACCCGCGTGTCACTGAAAACGCCATGTAATTACTTTACTTTATTGCCAACCGTTAGCCATAGTAGTAGAAGTAATGTTTGGCGATATGACTTCATGAAGACACGATGATCGAGATCATGATGATGGATATCATGGTGTCATGCCGGTGACGATGATGATCATGGAGCCCCGAAGATGAAGATCAAAAGGAGCAAAAATGATATTGGCCATATCATGTCACTATTTGATTGCATGTGATGTTTATCATGTTTTACTTCTTATTTGCTTAGAACGACGGTAGTAAATAAGATGATCTCTCACTAAAATTTCAAGAATTGTGTTCCCCCTAACTGTGCACCATTGCTAAGGTTCATTGTTCTGAAGCACCGCGTGATGATCGGGTGTGATAGGCTCTAACATTCGCATACAACGGGTGTAAGCCAGATTTACACACGCAATACACTTAGGGTTCACTTGACGAGCCTAGCATGTACAGACACGGCCTCGGAACACGGAAGACCAAAAGGTCGAACATGAGTCGTATGGAAGATACGATCAACATAAAGATGTTCACCGTTGATGACTAGTCCGTCTCACGTGATGATCGGACACGGCCTAGTCGATTGGGATCATGTATCACTTAGATGACTAGAGAGATGTCTATCTGAGTGGGAGTTCATTAAATTTGTTTAGATGAACTTAATTGTCATGAACATAGTCTAAAATCTTTACAATATGTCTTGTAGATCCAATGGCCCACGCTAATGTTGCCCTCAACTTCAACGCGTTCTTTGAGAAAACCAAGCTGAAAGACGATGGTAGAAACTATACGAATTGGGTCTGTAACTTGAGGATCATCCTCATAGCTGCCAAGAAAGCATATCTCCTTGAAGCACCGCTAGGTGATGCACCCGTTTTCCCAGCAGCTCAAGATGTTATGAACGCCTATCAGTCGTGTAGTGATGATTACTCCCTGGTTTAGTGCGGCGTGCTTTACAACTTAGAATCGGGGCTCCAAAAGCCTTTTGAGCAGCACGGAGCATATGAGATGTTCCAAGAGCTGAAAATGGTTTTCCAAGCTCATGCCCGAGTCAAGAGATATGAAGTCTCCGACAAGTTCTACAGTTGTAAGATGGAGGAGAATAGTTCTGTCAGCGAGCATATAATCAAAATGTCTGGATTGCACAATAGTTTGTCTCAGTTGGGAATTAATCTCCCAGATGACGCGGTCGTTGACAGAATCCTTCAGTCGCTCCAACCTAGCTACAAGAGCTTCGTGATGAACTTCAATATGCAAGGGATGGAGAAGTCCATTCCCGAGGTGTATTCAATGATGAAATCAGCGGAGCTGGAGATCAAGAAAGAACATCAAGTGTTGATGGTGAATAAAACCACTAAGTTCAAGAAAGGCAAGGGTAAGAAGAACTTCAAGAAGGACGGCAAAGGAGTTGCCGCACCCGGTAAGACAGTTGCCGGGAAGAAGCCAAATAATGGACCCAAGCCTGAGACTGAGTGCTTTTATTGCAAGGGAACGAGTCACTGGAAGCGGAACTACCCCAAATACTTAGCAGATAAGAAGGCCGGCAACGTCAAAGGTATATGTGATATACATGTTATTGATGTGTACCTTACCAGCGCTCGTAGTAGCTCCTGGGTATTTGATACCGGTGCAGTTGCTCACATTTGTAACTCAAAGTAGGAGCTGCGGAATAAGCGGAGACTGGCGAAGGACGAGGTTACGATGCGCGTCGGGAATGGTTCCAAGGTCGATGTTATCGCCGTCGGCATGCTACCTCTGCATCTACCTTCGGGATTAGTTTTAAACCTCAATAATTGTTATTTAGTACCAGCTTTGAGCATGAACATTGTATCTGAATCTTGTTTAATGCGAGATGGCTACTCATTTAAATCCGAGAATAATGGTTGTTCTATTTATATGAGAGAAATGTTTTATGGTCATCCCCCGCTGGTCAATGGTTTATTCTTATTGAATCTCGAACTTGATGTTACACATATTCATAGTGTGAATGCCAAAAGATGTAAGGTTGATAATGATAGTCCCACATACTTGTGGCACTGCCGCCTTGGTCATATTGGTGTCAAACGTATGAAGAAGCTCCATGCGGATGGACTTTTGGAGTCTCTTGATAATGAATCATTTGACACGTGCGAACCATGCCTTTTGGGCAAGATGACCAAGACTCCGTTCTCCGGAACAATGGAGCGAGCAACCAACTTATTGGAAATCATACATACTGATGTGTGCGGTCCAATGAGTGTTGAAGCTCGCGGTGGCTATCGTTATGTTCTCACCCTCACTGATGACTTAAGTAGATATGGGTATGTCTACATGATGAAACACAAGTCTGAGACCTTTGAAAAGTTCAAGGAATTTCAGAATGAGGTTGAGAATCAACGTGACAGAAAAATAAAGTTCTTACGATCGGATCATGGAGGAGAATATTTAAGTCACGAATTTGGCACACACCTAAGGAACTGTGGAATTGTTTCACAATTGACGCCGCCTGGAACACCTCAGCGTAATGGTGTGTCCTAACGTCGTAATCGTACTCTGTTGGACATGGTGCGATCTATGATGTCTCTTACCGATTTACCGCTATCATTTTGGGGTTATGCTTTAGAGACTGCCGCATTCACTTTAAATAGGGCACCGTCTAAATCCGTTGAGACGACACCATATGAACTATGGTTTGGGAAGAAACCTAAGTTGTCGTTTCTAAAAGTTTGGGGATGCGATGCTTATGTCAAGAAACTTCAACCTGAAAAGCTCAAACCCAAATCAGAAAAATGCGTCTTCATAGGATACCCTAAGGAAACTATTGGGTACACCTTCTACCTCAGATCCGAAGGCAAGGTCTTCGTTGCCAAGAATGGATCCTTTCTGGAGAAAGAGGAACTTGATGAGGTGATTGTCACCCCTTCCGAACCGGAAAGTAGCGCAGCGCAGGAAGATGTTTATGTGGTGCCTGCACCGACTAGGGAGGAAGTTAATGATAATGATCATGAAGCTTCAGATCAAGTTACTGCTGAACTTCGTAGGTCCACAAGGAGACGTTCCGCACCAGAGTGGTACGGCAACCCTGTCATGGAAATCATGTTGTTAGACAACGGTGAACCTTCGAACTATGAAGAAGCGATGGCGGGCCCGGATTCCAACAAATGGCTTGAAGCCATGAAATCTGAGATAGGATCCATGTATGATAACAAACTATGGACTTTGGTGGACTTGCCTGATGATCGGCACACCATAGAAAATAAATGGATCTTTAAGAAGAAGACTGACGCGGATGGTAATGTGACCATCTATAAGGCTCGACTTGTTGCTAAAGGTTATCGATAAGTTCAAGGAATTGACTACGACGAGACTTTCTCTCCTGTAGCGATGCTGAAGTCCGTCTGAATCATGTTAGCAATTGCCGCATTCTATGATTATGAGATATGGCAAATGGACGTCAAAACATCATTCCTTAATGGCTTCCTCAAGGAAATATGATGCAGCCGGAAGGTTTTGTCGATCCTGAGAATGCTAACAAGGTATGCAAGCTCCAACGCTCAATCTATGGGCTGGTGCAAGCATCTCGGAGTTGGAACATTCGCTTTGATGGGGTGATCAAAGCGTTTGGGTTTATACAGACTTGGGGAGAAGCCTGTATTTACAAGAAAGTAAGTGGGAGCTCTGTAGCATTTCTCATATTATATGTGGATGATATATTGCTGATGGGAAATGATGTAGAACTCTTGGAAAGCATAAAGGCCTACTTGAATAAGTGTTTTTCAATGAAGGACCTTGGAGAAGCTGCTTACATATTAGGCATCAAGATCTGTAGAGATAGATCGAGACGCCTCATTGGTCTTTCAGAAAGCACATACCTTGACAAGATATTGAAGAAGTTCAATATGGATCAGCCCAAGAAAGGGTTCTTGCCAGTATTGCAAGGTATGAGATTGAGCACAGCTCAATGCCCGACCTCGGCAGAAGATAGAGAAAAGATGAGTGTCATCCCCTATGCCTCGGCTATAGGTTCTATTATGTATGCCATGCTGTGTACCAGACCTGATGTGAACCTTGCCATAAGTTTGGTGGGGAGGTACCAAAGTGATCCCGGTATGGAACACTGGACAGTGGTCAAGAACATCCTGAAGTACCTGAAAAGGAATAAGGATATGTTTCTCGTTTATGGAGGTGACGAAGAGCTCGCCGTAAAGGGTTACGTTGATGCTAGCTTCGACACAGATCTGGATGACTCCAAGTCACAAACCAGATACATGTATATTTTGAATGGTGAGGCAGTCAGCTGGTGCAGTTGCAAGCAAAGCGTCATGGCGGCATCTACATGTGAAGCGGAGTACATAGCTGCTTCCAAAGCAGCGCATGAAGGAGTCTGGATGAAGGAGTTCATCACCGACCTAGGAGTTATTCCAAGCGCGTCGGGCCCGATGACTCTCTTCTGTGATAACACTGGAGCTATTGCCATTGCCAAGGAGCCCAGGTTTCACAAGAAGACCAAGCACATCAAGCACCGTTTCAACTCCATCCGGAATTATATTCAAGATGGAGACATAGATATTTGTGAAGTGCATACGGATCTGAATGTCGCAGATCCGTTGACTAAACCTCTTCCACGAGCAAAACATGATCAACACCAGAACTCTATGGGTGTTCGATTCATCACAATGTAACTAGATTATTGACTCTAGTGCAAGTGGGAGACTATTGGAAATATGCCCTAGAGGCAATAATAAAATGGTTATTATTATATTTCCTTGTTCATGATAATTTTCATGATTTAATTGTATTATCCGAAAACAATGATACATGTGTGAATACATAGACCACAATGTGTCCATAGTAAGCCTCTAGTTGACTAGCTCGTTGATCAATAGATGGTTACGGTTTCCTGACCATGGACATTGGATGTCATTGATAACGGGATCACATCATTAGGAGAATGATGTGATGGACAATACCCAATCCTAAGCCTAGCACTAGATCGTGTAGTCCGTTTGCTAAAGCTTTTCCAATGTCAAGTAACTTTTCCTTAGACCATGAGATTGTGCAACTCCCGGATACTGTAGGAATTCTTTGGGTGTACCAAACATCACAACGTAACTGGGTGGCTATAAAGGTGCACTACGGGTATCTCCGAAAGTGTCTGTTGGGTTGGCATGAATCGAGATTGGGATTTGTCACTCCGTGTGACGGAGAGGTACCTCTGGGCCCAGTCGGTAGGACATCATCATAATGAGCTCAATGTGATCAAAGAGTTGTTCACGGGATGATGTGTTACGGGAACGAGTAAAGAGACTTGCCGGTAACGAGATTGAACTAGGTATCGGTATACCGACGATCGAATCTCGGGTAAGTATCATACCGATAGACAAAGGGAATTGCGTACAGGATTGATTGAATCCTCGACATCGTGGTTCATCCAATGAGATCATCGAGGATCATGTGGGATCCAACATGGGTATCCATATCCCACTGTTGGTTATTGACCGGAGAGTCGTCTCGGTCATGTCTGCGTGTCTCCCGAACCCGTAGGGTCTACACACTTAAGGTTCGATGACGCTAGGGTTGTAGAGATATTAGTATGCGGTAACCCAAAAGTTGTTCGAAGTTCTGGATGAGATCCCGGACGTCACGAGCAGTTCCGGAATGGTCCAGAGGTAAAGATTTGTATATAGAAAGTCCAGTTCCGGCCACCGGGAAAGTTTCGAGGGTCACCGGTATTGTACCGGGACCACCGGAAGGGTCCCGGGGGTCCACCTGGTGGGGCCACCTATCCCGGAGGGACCCATGGGCTGAAGTGGGAAGGGAACCAGCCCCTGGTGGGCTGGTGCGCCCCCCATGGGCCTCCCCCTGCGCCTAGGGTTGGAAACCCTGGGGGTGGGGGCGCCCCACCAAACTTGGGGGGCAAGTTCCCCCCCTTGGCCGCCCCCCCTTGAGATGGGATCCCTAGGGGTCGGCACCCCCCTAGGGCCCCTATATAAAGAGGGGGGGAGGGCTGCGCACCCTAGCCCCTGGCGCCTCCCTCTCCCCTCGTAACACCTCTCCCTCTCGCTGAGCTTGGCGAAGCCCTGCCGAGATCCCCGCTGCTTCCACCACCACGCCGTCGTGCTGCTGGATCTCCATCAACCTCTCCTTCCCCTTGCTGGATCAAGAAGGAGGAGACGTCTCTCCCAACCGTACGTGTGTTGAACGCGGAGGTGTCGTCCGTTCGGCGCTCAGTCATCGGTGATTTGGATCACGACGAGTACGACTCCATCAACCCCGTTCTCTTGAACGCCTCCGCTCGCGATCTACAACGGTATGTAGATGCACTCCCCTCTCCCTCGTTGCTAGATGACTCCATAGATTGATCTTGGTGATGTGTAGAAAATTTTAAAATTCTGCTACCTTACCCAACACCAATTACATGCATACTAAACTAGGAGAAACAAGGATCTAATCATCTACTTATTGTTGCGACGACGCTTGCCATTGCCCTGCTTCCGGCTGGATCCCTGGCCGTTTTGGGAAGGAAGCACTTCCTCATGTCAACGATCCGCCTGTACATCTCGTAGCTCGTGTATGCATCCTTGGCCGCGTACACGATGTGAGCTTTGTCGAGTTTCTCCATCCAGGCCGAGTGCCAGGAACGCTTGTTCTTGTTGCAGGAATCCTTCATGTCTCTGTAGTAGGGGTCGATGATCTCCTCGGTGAGGTGAACCAGTGAGTCCTTCTCATGCTCGTTTCTGGCCCCGATCTTGTATTGGCCCTAGATGTCGACAAGATTCCGGCAGGTGATGCCCGAATTCTTGAGCACCTTTACATCGTTGGTGATGTCCATCGTAACAAATATGTAGTGGGGGCTATTGACAAACTTGGCAAAATGCTCACAAGGCCTTATGGCCAGGCAGTAGTGGTAGACGAGGATGTGGTTGCGCACTGATGTCTACTATGCACCCTTCTTCTTGTAGACGTTGTTGGGCCTCAAAGTGCAGAGGTTTGTAGGACAGTAGCAGATTTCCCTCAAGTGGACGACTTAAGGTTTATCAATCCGTGGGAGGCGTAGGATGAAGATTGTCTCTCTCAAGCAACCCTGCAACCAAATAACAAAGAGTCTCTTGTGTCCCCAACACACCAAATACAATGGTAAATTGTATAGGTGCACTAGTTCGGCGAAGAGATGGTGATACAAGTGCAATATGGATGGTAGGTTTTTGTAATAAGAAAATATAAAAATAGCAAGGTAGCAAGTGGTAAACGTGAGCATAAACGGTGTTGCAATGATAGTAGGCAAGGCCTAGGGTTCATACTTTCACTAGTGCAAGTTCTCTCAACAAGGATAACATAATTAGATCATATTACTAGCCCTCAACATGCAACAAAGAGTCACTCCAAAGTCACTAATAGCGGAGAACAAACGAAGAGATTATGGTAGGGTACGAAACCACCTCAAAGCTATTCTTTCTGATCGATCTATTCAAGAGTCCGTAGTAACGTTCAATCTATCATAGAGTTCGTACTAGAATAACACCTTAAGACACAAATCAATCAAAACCCTAATGTCACCTAGATACTCCAATGTCACCTCAAGTATCCGTGGGCATGATTATACGATATGCATCACACAATCTCAGAAACATCTATTCAACCAACACATAGAACTTCAAAGAGTGCCCCAAAGTTTCTACCGGAGAGTCAAGACAAAAACGTGTGCCAACCCCTATGCATAGGTTCTCATGGTCACGGAACCCGCAAGTTGATCACCAAAACATACATCAAGTGGATCACATGATATCCCATTGTCACCACAGATAAACACGTGCAAGACATACATCAAGTGTTCTCAAATCCTTAAAGACTCAATCCGATAAGATAACTTCAAAGGGAAAACTCAATCCATTACAAGAGAGTAGAGGGGCAGAAGCATCATAAGATCCTACTATAATAGCAAAGCTCGCGATACATCAAGATCGTGCCATCTCAAGAACACGAGAGAGAGAGAGAGAGAGAGAGAGAGAGAGAGAGAGAGAGAGAGATCAAACACATAGCTAATGGTACATACCCTCATCCCCGAGGGTGGACTACTCCCTCCTCGTCATGGAGAGCGCCGGGATGATGAAGATAGCCACCGGAGAGGGATTCCCCCTCCGGCAGGGTGCCAGAACGGGTCTAGATTGGTTTTCGGTGGGTACAGAGGCTTTCGGCGGCGGAACTCCCGATCTAGGTTTCTTTCTAGAGGTTTCAGTAATTATAGAAATTTTTGGAGTCGGGGCCAAGTAAAGGGGAGCTACGGGCTGTCCTCGAGATAGGGGGGGTGCGCCCCCTGCCCAGGGCGTGGTCCCCACCCTCGAGGGCAGCCCGTGGCTCTCCTAGCCCAACTCTTTTGCTTCGGGGGCTTCTTTTGGTCTAGAAAAAATCGTCAAAAATTGGCTCGTCAATTGGACTCCGTTTGATTTTCCTTTTCTGTAAAACCCTAAAACAGGAGAAAAATAGAAAGTGGCACTGGGCTCTGTGTTAATAGGTTAGTCCCAAAAATCATATAAAAGTGTATAATAAAGCCCATAAGACATCATAGAAGGATAATATAATAGCATGAAACAATAAAAAATTATAGATACATTGGAGACGTGTCAGCATCCCCAAGCTTAATTCCTGCTCATCCTGAGTAGGTAAATGATAAAAGCAGAATTTTTGATGTGGAATGCTAACCAATAAAGTTCTCAATGTAATTCTCTTAATTGTGACATGAATGTTCAGATCTGAAAGACTCAAGATAAAAGTCTATATTGACATGAAAAATAATAATCCTTCAAGCAATACTAACAAAGCAATCATGTCTTCTCAAAATACTATGGCTAAAGAAAGTTATCCCTACAAAATCATATAGTCTGGCTATGCTCCCTCTTCATCACACAAAATATTCATATTATGCACAACCCCGATTTCAGCCAAGCATTTGTTTTCATACTCTATCTTTTCAAACCTTTCAACTTTCACACAATACATGAGCATGAGCCATGGATATAACACTATGGGTGGAATAGAGGTGGTTGTGGAGAAGACAAAAAGGAGGGAGATAGTCTCACATCGACTAGGCGTATTAACGAGCTATGGAGATGCCAATCAATAGATATCATTGTGAGTGAGTAGGGATTGCCATGCAACGGATGCATTAGAGCTAAATATGAATGAAAGCTCAATAAAAGAAACTAGTGGGTGTGCATCCAACTTGCTTGCTCACGAAGACCTAGGGCATTTGAGGAAGCCCATTGTTGGAATATACAAGCCAAGTTCTATAATGAATATTCCCACTAGTATATGAAAGTGACTAAACATGAGACTCTCTATCATGAAGAACATGGTGCTACTTTGAAGCACAAGTGTGGAAAACGATAGTAGCATTGTCCCTTCTCTCTTTTCTCTCATTTTTTGGAGGGGATTTCCTCTTTGTTTTTAGCCCCTCTCTATTTTTTGGGCCATACCTTAATTTTTATTTGGCCTTTATCTTTTTTGTTTGATTTTTTTGTTTCCTCACACGGGACAATGCTCTAATAATGATGATCATCACACTTTTATTGATTTATAACTCGATATTATAACTCGATACTAGAACAAGTATGACTCTATATGAATGCCTCCGGTGGTGTACCGTGATGTGCAATGAATCAAGAGTGACATGTTTGAAAGATTATGCATGGTGGCTTTGCCACAAATACGATGTCAACTACATGATCATGCATGGCAATATGACAATATGAAGCGTGTCATATGAACGGAATGGTGGAAAGTTGCATGGCAATATATCTCGGAATGGCTATGGAAATGCCATGATAGGTAGGTATGGTGGCTATTTTGAGGAAGGATATATAGTGGGTGTATGGTACCGGCGAAAGTTGCGCGGTACAAGAGAGGCTAGCAATGTTGGAAGGGTGAGAGTGCGTATAATCCATGGACTCAACATTAGTCATAAAGAACGCATATACTTATTGCAAAACTCTACGAGTCATCAAAGCAAAGCAATCAACGCATGCTCCTAGGGGGGAGGTTGGTAGGAGTTAACCATCGCGCGCCCCCGACCTCCACACAAAGGTTGACACTTTACAAATACCTCATGCTCTAACTTCGTCACATAGCGGTTCACCATACGTGCATGCTACGAGAATCACTAACTTTAACACAAGAATTTCTCAATTTCATAATAACTCCACTAGCATGACTCTAATATCACTATCCTCATATCTTAAAACAATTATCAAGCATCCAACATCTCATCATATTCAATGCACTTAGTGTGAAAGTTTTTACTACATTGATATTGGATGTCTATCATGTGAAGACTAGTTTTATAGCCTAAGCACATTACCATGCTGTTTTAATAGACTCTCAAATGGATATATGTGAAGTATGAGAGTTCAACAATTTATACAAAATATAATCACCACCGTGCTCTAAAAGGTATAAGTGAAGCACTAGAGCAAAAACTAACTACTCCGAAAGATATAAGTGAAGATCAATGAGTAGTTGAATAATTATGTAACTATGTGAAGACTCTCTAACATTTAAGAACTTAAGATCTTGGGATATTATTCAAACATCAAGCAAAACAAAATAAACTAAATTGACGCTCCAAGCAAAACACATATCATGTGGTGAATAAAAATATAGTTTCGAGTATAGTTACCGATGGATGAAGACGAAAGAGGGGATGCCTTCCCGGGGCATCCCCAAGCTTAGGATTTTTATTATCTTGAATTTACTTGGGGTGCCATGGGCATCCCTAATCTTAGGCCTTTGCTACTCCTTGTTCCATAGTCCATCAAAGCAATACTCAAAACTTGAAAAATTCACAACACAAAACTTAGACAAAAATTCTCGTGAGCTCCGTTAGTATAAGAAAGCAAACCACTACTCAAAGGTACTGCCATTAATTCATTATTTGTTTATATTGGTTTTAAATCTACTATATTCCAACTTCTCTATGGTTCATACTTCCCAATACTACTCATAGATGCATTGAAATAAGCAAACAACACACGAAAAACAGAATCTGTCAAAGACAGAACAGTCTGTAGTAATATGCAGGGTTCGCCTATTTTTGGAACTCCAAAAAAATTAAAACTAAATTCGTAAATTTTAGGAATTGGACTACCAATCATCTGCAAAAAGAATCAGCTAAAAAGCATGCTCCAGTAAAATCTGAAGACTACTTTAGCGAGCACTAACGATTCTGCTTTTCACAGCAAGATCACATAAACTTCACACAAGTCTTCCCAAAGGTTCTACTTGGCACAAACACTAAACAAAACATGAAACCACATCTAATCAGAGGCTAGATGCAATATTTATTCCCTAACAGAAACAAAAAAAAAATATAAAGTTGGGTTGCCTCCCAACAAGCGCTATCGTTTTACGCCCCTAGCTAGGCATAATGATGCTCACATAAAAGATAAGAATTGAAACATAACGGGAGCATCATGAAGCATATTAATAGCACATTTAAGTCTAACCCACTTCCTATGCATAGGGATTTTGTGAGCAAACAACTTATGGGAACAATAATCAACTAGCATAGGGAAGCAAAACAAGCATATCTTCAAAATTTTAAGCACATAGAGAGGAAACTTGATATTGTTGCAATTCCTATAAGCATATGTCCTCCCTCATAATAATTTTCAGTGGCATCATGAATGAATTCAACAATATAACCAGCACATAAAGCATTCTTTTCATGATCCCCAAGCATAGAAATTTTACTACTCCCATCATAAGCAAAATTATTCTCAATCATAGTAGTGGGAGGAGCAAATTCAACAAAATAACTATCATGTGAAGCATAATCCAATTGAAAACTAAAATCATGATGCCAAGTTTCATGGTTATCATTATTATTAATAACATACAATTCATCACAATAATCATCATAGATAGCAACTTTGTTCTCATAATCAATTGGAACCTCTTCCGAAATAGTGGATTCATCACTAAATAAAGTCATGACCTCTCCAAATCCACATTCATCAATATAATCATCATAAATAGGAGGCATGATTTCATCATAATAAATTTGCTCATCAAAACTTGGGGGACTAAAAATATCATCTTCATCAAACATAGCTTCCCAAGCTTGTGGCTTTGCATATCATTAGCACCATGGATATTCAAAGGATTCACACTAACAACATTGCAATCATGCTCATCATGCACATATTCTATGCCAAGCATTCTATGTAATTCTTCGTCTAGTACTTGAGCACAATTTTCCTTTCCACCATTTTCACGAAAGATATTAAAGAGATGAAGCATATGAGGTAACCTTAATTCCATTTTTTTGTAGTTTTCTTTTATAAACGAAACTAGTGATAAAACAAGAAACAAAAAGATTCAATTGCAAGATCTAAATATATACCTTCAAGCACTAACCTCCCCGGCAACGGCGCCAAAAAAGAGCTTGATTTCTACTACACACCCTTCTTCTTGTAGACGTTGTTGGGCCTCCAAGTGCAGAGGTTTGTAGGACAGTAGCAAATTTCCCTCAAGTGGATGACCTAAGGTTTATCAATCCGTGGGAGGCGTAGGATGATGATGGTCTCTCTCAAGCAACCCTGCAACCAAATAACAAAGAGTCTCTTGTGTCCCCAACACACCAAATACAATGGTAAATTGTATAGGTGCACTAGTTCGGCGAAGAGATGGTGATACAAGTGCAATATGGATGGTAGGTTTTTGTAATAAGAAAATATAAAAACAGCAAGGTAGCAAGTGGTAAACGTGAGCATAAACGGTGTTGCAATGATAGTAGGCAAGGCCTAGGGTTCATACTTTCACTAGTGCAAGTTCTCTCAACAAGGATAACATAATTGGATCATATTACTAGCCCTCAACATGCAACAAAGAGTCACTCTGTAACGCCCCGGATGTAATACTTTTCCTTTTGGGCTTATAATAAATCTCCGGCTTCATCTATTTCCATTTCGGGTTCTTTGTCTTTCGGGCTTTCGTCGTTTTGTTGTGTGAGTGTGTGGCATTCATTCATATCATGTAGACATGTGCATTGCATTGCATTTGTGTTGTGGGTTGTTTCCGGTTCGTGGCGTTTCTTCCCGTTGTCCGTTTCGTGTTCCGGAGCTCCCTCGCGTGTCCGTGACGTCCCGTAGGCCTTCTTTGTTGTTCGGGCGTTTTTCGTTACCGGTGTGCCGCGAGGTTGTGTTGTGTGTTGTTGTTTTGTTGTGTGCAACCCGCCTCTCAAATCTCGTCTCGTTTGGACTCCGTTGACTTTTCCCTCCGTTGTCCGTGTGGGTCCGAAGTGCCCTTACTTCGTGTCCCGGAAATACCCTTACTGCTTTCTTTTATCTCCGTCTGGTCCTTTTAATTCATCCCCGCGATCGGATCCGTTGGATCACGATCGTAGGGCTCCTAACAACCCTAGTCTTCAAACCCTAGTCAAAAATTGCTATATATAGACCCCTAGGTCTATTTGGGCATCTCCTTCTTCTTCCTTCTCCACTTTCTTTTTTTTCTCTTTTTATCAGATCCAATCCTCCATTTTTATCCAGATCCCGAAGGCTTCTTCGATCTCCACATCGCCGCGTCGACCAGGCACTGGCCGGGTCAACGGCGCCTCCGGCCGGTCTGATCCGCGCCAGAGCGACCGCGCCAGGAGGCCCGAGGCCTCACCGCCCTCCCCTCGTCGTTGCTCGCCCTGGGCCAGGTCCTAGGACCACATCGCCGCGGCCAGGGTCGAGCCCGTACACCGCGCCACCTTGGGCCGACGCTCCAGCGCCGAGCCGGCCCAGCCGTTTTCCCCGCTCCGTCGCCCGTGCCGGCCCGCACCACTCCGCCTCTCCGCGCCGCGTCGACCACCGCACCGCCGAGCCAGGCCGGCCAGCCGCTCCTCGGGCCGCGCCAGCCGGATCCCCGGGCCGCCGGCCTCCCCGGCCCGTTCCTCCACCGCAGGCTCGCCCCGCTGGGCCAGCCTCCAGCCCCAGCCAGGCCCCGCGCCGCCGGGCCCTCCCCTCCGCGCAGCCGGGCCGTCCCGCGCCGGATCGGGCCCAGATCGCCGCCGCGCCACTGTTCCGGCTGGGCCTCCGCCGCACTGTAGCTTCCCCGGCCCGCTACTGTTCGACACTGTTCATCTCAGATCTGGAGAGGTTTTTTTTTTCCTAAGCCCCTGTTTTTCCTGTTCTGAGATGCCTACTTTGACCATGCATAACTTTTACTGTGGTGCTCCGTTTTGTGCGTGTGATATGTCCAGATGTTCGTGGAGATGCCCTCTACGTTTTACCTGTTGTAGTCATGCATGTTAGATGTGATCTTGACACATGTTTTGCTGTTACAAGAGTGCATCATGATATAAACTGCTGTTATGTGTTATTTTTGTGCCACCTTTGCCATGTGATAACTTTTAGCTCGTTTGTCCAAACGATGCAAATGACATGTCCACGTGTTCGTCTTGCCACGAACTACGTGTTGCTTGTGATAGGTTGCATGGTAGATGTTTTGTTTCCTTGTTATCTTCGTTGCAAGATGCCATGTTCACATGTTGTGTTTTTACTTGTTTTGAAATGCCATCTTGTTGAGCTCGTTGCAATCGGTGTGTTCACCACAATGATGCATGCTTGTGTGTTTCGGGATCACCTTCATATGTATTTTGATGAGGTGCTTACCCTTTGCCATGTTTAGTTTCGAGGTGTCTTAAACATGCTCTTTTTGATGCTATGATGATGTTGCTGTTTTAGGACTTAGTGAAATTTCACTAAGTCTGAAATCTGTAACGTTCCGATGCCATGTTCGTGTGATGTTGTAGGACAAAGCATGATAGTTTTGGGGTGGATTTTAATTGTTCCATGAAGTATATATTGTTGTCTTTCCATCCATGTCCTCACATGTCCATTTGAGTGGCTGTAGCATGTTTATCTTTTGCTCCAAACTTTCAATAAAATTCTGCTGCCAGAATTTTATTTCAAAGTTCAATATGTCCAAGATCATTGCTATTGATCCGTGACTCCGTTGGGGGTGCACTTTGGACCTAGTTGCTGTACATTATATCTAGTTTATGTTCAAGTCCTTTGCCATGCCTTTTGGGTGCTGTAGATTAATTATTTTGAGCTCCCAAGATGCTATGTTGCTGTAATTTGCAGTTTTCGCTCAAATCTTGTTTCGGGCATAACTTTTAGCCCGTAACTCCGATTTCAGCGAATCTTATATCAAACTTGGGTGATTTTATGTGTAGATTAATAATATCAGGTTGTTATCTTGTTTTGAGGTGTTTTGCTTGAGTGATGTTTTACGTGCTCCATGTGCATCTTTAGTGCATCCATCATGCATCCATGTTTTTCGAGTGCGCATTGCATCGTGTTGATTGGTGCTTGGTGTGTTTGTCTTGTTTAGACCCGGAGGTTGATCACGAGTTTTCCAACGAGGTTGAGCACGAGGTTTCCAACGAGTTTGAGCAAGAGGACCCTTCTTTTGATCCGAACTTCTTCTCTTCAGGCAAGATGACCGAACCCCGATAACTTTACTATCTTCGCCTATTGCTAGAAGTCTCGATCTTTAGTTTTGCCTCGATGCCCATGTTCTTCTTGTCAGCCTCCTACTTGTAACCAATTGCCATGTTTAACCACCCTACCTATGCAAACCGTTGCTTGGCTAAGTACGCTTCGCTCAGCCCTTCTTATAGCGTTGCTAGTTGCAGGTGAAGTGAAGATGCTTGCTCCATGTTGAAGTTTGGTTGGGTTATATCACACTATATAAATGCTTTAATTGAAATCACCTATATATTGGCAAGGGTGGAAGGCTAAGCCTTTTGCTTGGTGTTTTGTTCCACTCATGCCGTTAGGACCCGTATAAGCCGGTTTTATGTTCCTTGATTATGCGTTCCTAACACGGTTGGGGTGTATGGGACCCCCTCGATAAACCGCTATGTGCTAAGTCTTTTCCAGCAAGTCCCAACATTGGTACTATTCGCCTAATAACAACCTAAACATGCATAAGGGAGTAATTAACCCTCTTTCTTAATCAACAACCCCGGGCCAGTGCTCCACATGAGTGTTGGTCCGAAACGGGGGTTACGCGGGGCCACCTCGAGGAAACTCAAGGTTTGGTAAAAACCCGTGGGATCGCCCATCCGGTCGTGTCCTGAGACCTAGATACGCGCGGCTACTATCAGGGTGTCGACACGCCGGGAGGATTTGCTGGATTAGCCTTACCTTAGTTTGGTTTAACTTGAGCACGGGATTCCGAGGATACTCGGGTCTTCCCACTTTGGAGTTGCGACTCCGCGGATCGTGGGCTTGTAATGGGTCAAGTTGGAACACCCCTGCAGGGTTTGAACTTTCGAAAGCCGTGCCCGCGGTTATGTGGCAGATGGGAGCTTGTTAATTCCGGTTGTAGATAACTTGACACATTGATACTAATACACTACCAGCGTGTGTTCCGTGACTGTCAATTTCCGAATAGGGATTCGGGAGTTGAACACGGAGGGGTTATGTTTGTGAGCTTGTAGCTAGGATCACTTCGTGATCACTTCTCGCGTTGCCTTCTCTTCTCGCTCTCACTTGCGTAAGCTAGATGCTAGTTGCTGCTGCAGACTCTTTGATGATCCTTCACCTCACTTCTTTCTTCAGCCTTTCCTCTCCTAAAAGGCTTTGATAGTTCTGTTACCCGGGAACGGGATTGCTGAGTCCTCTGTGGCTCACAGTTACTTCACACACCAGATGCAGGTCCAGCCGTGAGCTATCCAGGTGATGGCACCGAGCTGGATTGGGAGTACGACGAGGAGCGTAGTCGGTACTACGTGCGCTACCCGGACGATCAGTAGTGGAGTCTCTTACTAGGATTCGTTCCGCCTGTGGTTGTTTTTTTATCTGAGTTTGGTACTTTGACATTTGGCTTTTGCCCTTAGAGGGTTGTAGTGATCTTATTGTATGATGTTTGAGACTTGTACTGTTATTCTGTGACGTGGCGATTGTAAGCCAACTATTTTCAGTTTACTATCCCTCTTTTACATGAGTTGTGCAAAGATTACCAAACTTGAGATCATTCTAGGATGGACTTATGCCTTTAAGTCGGGCCTCGACCCGTAGGAGGTATAACTCCATCCTGGGCATTACAAGTTGGTATCAGAGCCTTCTCCGACCTAGGAGCCCCCACTGTTTGATCGAACCGTTGACGGTTGAGTCTAGGCACACACTAAAAACTTTTTGAGTCCTATATTATATCGGAGAGTAGGATTCTTTGCTTCTCATCCCCTTTCTCTCTGGTGAGGACTCCTGACGTCTACTCTTGTCTCTCCTATCTTCAAAATTTGCACAAATTTTTTTTTTTAGGAATCCCGCGAGTATTCTGGGATTGTTTCGATGTTCTTGTGACAAGGATATTGTTCCCGATGCCTCCTGTTACCGAGGAGTTGAGCTTCGGGGTATCACTGTAACAAGCATATCGCGACAGTACTAAATACTTAAGACGGCCGACATCGAAAATCTCCCCTATACGGCCAGTGGCAAGATAACCCCGACATCACCCAGTACTGGGGAGGTAGTTCGGGAGTATTGCCATAGCTTGTTATAGTGGATGCTTTTCGAAGGTCCGAGGTACACAGTTTCCGAGAAAGACTGGTTATGTGTTGAAGGATGGATACACCTGGATGTAGGTTAGAGTTGATTGCGCGGTGCTTCCCGTGTATCCCCAACACCTGATTGCATAACTGGAATCTTTCGGAAAGCTATAGGTGGGTTTTATCCAGTAGATCGTAGGCATTCTTCCAACGAATGCAGGTTAGTGAGTTCAGCTATTGTCAAGCATGATCCAAAGGCTGCAAGGGTCAATCTGATGAATGCAGCACAAGCAGAGGCTTCTTCTGATGTCATTCTGGGTAACCTTCCAGTTAACTCTTTTCCAGCTAAAGTGTTATTTGATTCGGGTGCTTCTTGCTCTTTTATGTCATATCCATTTGCATCCAAGCACAACATCGTCACCAGAAGTTTGCCAAGAGAATTGTCAGTTGTTTCTCCAGGCAAATTATTGCATTCAAAGATATTTGCTCCGGATATTTCTATTCGCATGGGAGATTATCGTTTTCTGGCTAAACCGGTGATTCTTGGGCATTCTGACATCGACCTCATTCTCGGAATGGATTGGCTTTCTCAGCACGATGCTCACATTGATTGCGCTCAAAAGGAAGTCAAATTGACTCATTCTGATGAAGATGTGATTATCTTCGCCTCCAGGGATAATACTATTCGGCTTTTCTCTCTTAATGATAAGGGTGAAATTAATGCCATAGAGCAAATTCCAGTGGTGAATGAATATCAAGACGTCTTTCCAGAAGAACTTCCAGGAATGCCTCCACACCGTCAGGTGGAGTTTGTCATTGAACTCGAGCCGGGCACCGAACCTGTTTGTCGGCGTCCATACAAGCTCTCTTCAGATGAATTGAAGGAATTGAAGAAACAGTTGGATGAACAGGAGCGTATGGGTCTCATCAGACCGAGTACATCTCCGTGGGGCTGTGGTGTCTTGTTTGTCAAGAAGAAAGATGGCACGGAGCGTCTCTGTGTTGACTACCGGCCACTGAACAAGAAGACGATTAAGAACAAGTATCCGCTCCCCAACATCAATGAACTCTTTGAGCAGCTCAAAGGAGCTAAAGTATTCTCTAAGCTTGACCTCCGAATGGGCTACCATCAAATTCGCATTCGCGAGGAAGACATTCCCAAGACGGCGTTCAGAACGAGCTACGGTTCATATGAGTATACCGTCATGTCCTTCGGCCTCGCCAATGCTCCTCCTACCTTCTCAAGGATGATGCATTACATCTTCAACCCCTATACAGGCGAGTTTGTGCTAGTGTATCTGGATGATATTTTGGTGTTTTCCAAGAATGAAGAAGATCACGAAAAGCACTTGCGTCTGGTTCTTGATCGACTCAGAGAGCACAAATTCTATGCCAAGTTCTCCAAGTGCGAGTTTTGGCTCGATAAAGTTCTCTACCTGGGCCACATTATCTCAGCTGACGGTATTGCGGTTAATCCCGAGAAAGTTGAAGCAATTGTCAACTGGGAAGCTCCTCAGAATGTCAAGCAGCTCCGCAGTTTTCTGGGTCTTGCCAGCTATTGCAGAAGGTTTGTGGAGAACTTCTCCAAGATTGCCAAGCCTCTTTCCAACCTCCTCCAGAAGAATGTCAAATACTTTTGGTCTCCCGAGTGTGAAGTGGCTTTCAAAACCCTCAAAGAGAAGCTTGTCTCAGCTCCAGTTCTGATTCCTCCTGATGAATCCAAGCCCTATGAAGTGTTCTGTGACGCTTCTCTTCAAGGCCTTGGTGGTGTGCTTATGCAAGAGAAGAGAATTGTGGCATACACTTCACGTCAGCTAAAGCCAGCTGAGAAGAACTATCCCACACATGATCTCGAGCTAGCAGCTGTGGTACATGCTCTGATTACGTGGAGACATCTGTTGTTGGGCAGAAAGGTCGACATCTTCACTGATCACAAGAGTTTGAAGTACATCTTCACACAGCCGCATCTGAACCTCCGCCAGACTCGTTGGGTCGAGATGATCCAAGAGTACAACCCCAGCATTGAGTACACTCCAGGCAAGGCGAATGTGATTGCAGATGCTTTGAGCAGAAAGGCATATTGCAACAGCCTTCTTATCAAACCACACCAGCCTGAGCTTTGTGAAGCTTTCAGGAAGCTCAACCTCCAGGTTGTTCCGCAGGGTTTTCTTGCAAATCTCCAAATTGCTCCTACCTTGGAAGATCAAGTCCGTGAGGCTCAGCTCAGTGATACCATGGTGAAGAAGGTGAAACATGGCATTGCAAAGGGCACTCCAAAATATAAGTGCTTCCGTGTTGATGAGAGAGATACCTTGTTCTTCGAGGACAGACTCGTTGTTCCCAAAGGTGATCTCAGGAAGCTCATAATGGAAGAAGCTCATGACTCTCTCCTTTCCATTCATCCTGGCAGTTCCAAGATGTACCAAGATCTCAAGCAGTCTTACTGGTGGACACGCATGAAAAGGGAAATTGCCCAATTCGTGAATGAATGTGATGTATGCAGAAGAGTGAAAGCAGAACATCAACGTCCAGCCGGTCTTCTCCAACCTCTTCCTATTCCTGAGTGGAAGTTCGACCATATTGAAATGGACTTCGTCACTGGCTTTCCTAAATCCAAGCGAGGCAATGATGCTATCTTTGTGGTGATTGACAAGCTTACCAAAGTCGCTCACTTTCTTCCAGTCAAAGAATCAATCAATGCAGCTCAACTTGCAGAGCTGTACACTTCCAGAATTGTGTCCCTACATGGCATTCCTCAAGTGATATCCTCAGACCGTGGCAGCTTGTTCACATCAAAGTTCTGGGACTCCTTTCAGTCCGCCATGGGCACGAAGATCAGGTTCAGCACTGCCTTTCACCCTCAGACTAGTGGTCAAGTCGAGCGTGTAAATCAGATCCTTGAAGATATGCTCAGAGCCTGTGTCATCTCCTTCGGCATGAAATGGGAGGACTGTCTTCCATTTGCCGAATTCTCTTACAACAACAGCTTCCAAGCAAGTGCAGGCAAAGCACCGTTTGAAATTCTCTATGGCAGAAAGTGCCGTACCCCTCTCAACTGGTCTGAAACAGGCGAACGCCAACTTCTTGGCAATGATTTGATCTCTGAAGCCGAAGAAATGTGCAAAGTCATACGTGAGAATCTCAAGGCCGCTCAGTCGCGTCAGAAGAGTTACTATGACGGAAAGCATCGTGATTTGGCTTTCGACATCGGTGATCACGTCTATCTCCGAGTTTCTCCGATGAAAGGAACCCAAAGGTTCGGTATCAAAGGAAAGCTTGCTCCTAGATACGTCGGTCCTTTCAGAATTCTTGGCAAAAGAGGCGATCTAGCCTATCAGCTCGAGCTCCCTTCCAACTTTGCAAATGTTCATGATGTCTTCCATGTGTCTCAGCTTCGCAAATGTTTCAAGGCACCTGAGCGCATGATTCCGTTTGAGGAGATTGATCTTCAACAAGACCTTTCCTACCGAGAGCATCCAGTTGCAATTCTCGAAGAAACTGAACGCAAGACTCGCAACAAGACCATCAAGTTTCTGAAAGTCAAGTGGTCACATCACACAGACCGAGAAGCTACCTGGGAACGAGAAGATCATCTTCGTTCCGAGTACCCTTCCTTTTTCCAGTCCTAGATCTCGGGACGAGATCTTTTTGTAGTAGAGGAGAGTTTGTAACGCCCCGGATGTAATACTTTTCCTTTTGGGCTTATAATAAATCTCCGGCTTCATCTATTTCCATTTCGGGTTCTTTGTCTTCCGGGCTTTCGTCGTTTTGTTGTGTGAGTGTGTGGCATTCATTCATATCATGTAGACATGTGCATTGCATTGCATTTGTGTTGTGGGTTGTTTCCGGTTCGTGGCGTTTCTTCCCGTTGTCCGTTTCGTGTTCCGGAGCTCCCTCGCGTGTCCGTGACGTCCCGTAGGCCTTCTTTGTTGTTCGGGCGTTTTTCGTTACCGGTGTGCCGCGAGGTTGTGTTGTGTGTTGTTGTTTTGTTGTGTGCAACCCGCCTCTCAAATCTCGTCTCGTTTGGACTCCGTTGACTTTTCCCTCCGTTGTCCGTGTGGGTCCGAAGTGCCCTTACTTCGTGTCCCGGAAATACCCTTACTGCTTTCTTTTATCTCCGTCTGGTCCTTTTAATTCATCCCCGCGATCGGATCCGTTGGATCACGATCGTAGGGCTCCTAACAACCCTAGTCTTCAAACCCTAGTCAAAAATTGCTATATATAGACCCCTAGGTCTATTTGGGCATCTCCTTCTTCTTCCTTCTCCACTTTCTTTTTTTTCTCTTTTTATCAGATCCAATCCTCCATTTTTATCCAGATCCCGAAGGCTTCTTCGATCTCCACATCGCCGCGTCGACCAGGCACTGGCCGGGTCAACGGCGCCTCCGGCCGGTCTGATCCGCGCCAGAGCGACCGCGCCAGGAGGCCCGAGGCCTCACCGCCC
>LR738713.1:188290649-188307961 GCA_902687465.1 Secale cereale | reverse complement strand
GAGAGAGAGAGAGAGAGAGAGAGAGAGAGAGAGAGAGAGAGAGAGATCAAACACATAGCTAATGGTACATACCCTCATCCCCGAGGGTGGACTACTCCCTCCTCGTCATGGAGAGCGCCGGGATGATGAAGATAGCCACCGGAGAGGGATTCCCCCTCCGGCAGGGTGCCAGAACGGGTCTAGATTGGTTTTCGGTGGGTACAGAGGCTTTCGGCGGCGGAACTCCCGATCTAGGTTTCTTTCTAGAGGTTTCAGTAATTATAGGAATTTTTGGAGTCGGGGCCAAGTAAAGGGGAGCTACGGGCTGTCCTCGAGATAGGGGGGTGCGCCCCCTGCCCAGGGCGTGGCCCCCACCCTCGAGGGCAGCCCGTGGCTCTCCTAGCCCAACTCTTTTGCTTCGGGGGCTTCTTTTGGTCTAGAAAAAATCGTCAAAAATTGGCTCGTCAATTGGACTCCGTTTGATTTTCCTTTTCTGTAAAACCCTAAAACAGGAGAAAAATAGAAAGTGGCACTGGGCTCTGTGTTAATAGGTTAGTCCCAAAAATCATATAAAAGTGTATAATAAAGCCCATAAGACATCATAGAAGGATAATATAATAGCATGAAACAATAAAAAATTATAGATACATTGGAGACGTGTCAGCATCCCCAAGCTTAATTCCTGCTCGTCCTGAGTAGGTAAATGATAAAAGCAGAATTTTTGATGTGGAATGCTAACCAATAAAGTTCTCAATGTAATTCTCTTAATTGTGACATGAATGTTTAGATCTGAAAGACTCAAGATAAAAGTCTATATTGACATGAAAAATAATAATACTTCAAGCAATACTAACAAAGCAATCATGTCTTCTCAAAATACTATGGCTAAAGAAAGTTATCCCTACAAAATCATATAGTCTGGCTATGCTCCCTCTTCATCACACAAAATATTCATATTATGCACAACCCCGATTTCAGCCAAGCATTTGTTTTCATACTCTATCTTTTCAAACCTTTCAACTTTCACACAATACATGAGCATGAGCCATGGATATAACACTATGGGTGGAATAGAGGTGGTTGTGGAGAAGACAAAAAGGAGGGAGATAGTCTCACATCGACTAGGCATATTAACGAGCTATGGAGATGCCAATCAATAGATATCATTGTGAGTGAGTAGGGATTGCCATGCAACGGATGCATTAGAGCTAAATATGAATGAAAGCTCAATAAAAGAAACTAGTGGGTGTGCATCCAACTTGCTTGCTCACGAAGACCTAGGGCATTTGAGGAAGCCCATTGTTGGAATATACAAGCCAAGTTCTATAATGAATATTCCCACTAGTATATGAAAGTGACTAAACATGAGACTCTCTATCATGAAGAACATGGTGCTACTTTGAAGCACAAGTGTGGAAAACGATAGTAGCATTGTCCCTTCTCTCTTTTCTCTCATTTTTTGGAGGGGCTTTCCTCTTTGTTTTTAGCCCCTCTCTATTTTTTGGGCCATACCTTAATTTTTATTTGGCCTTTATCTTTTTTGTTTGATTTTTTTGTTTCCTCACACGGGACAATGCTCTAATAATGATGATCATCACACTTTTATTGATTTATAACTCGATATTATAACTCGATACTAGAACAAGTATGACTCTATATGAATGCCTCCGGTGGTGTACCGTGATGTGCAATGAATCAAGAGTGACATGTTTGAAAGATTATGCATGGTGGCTTTGCCACAAATACGATGTCAACTACATGATCATGCATGGCAATATGACAATATGAAGCGTGTCATATGAACGGAATGGTGGAAAGTTGCATGGCAATATATCTCGGAATGGCTATGGAAATGCCATGATAGGTAGGTATGGTGGCTATTTTGAGGAAGGATATATAGTGGGTGTATGGTACCGGCGAAAGTTGCGCGGTACAAGAGAGGCTAGCAATGTTGGAAGGGTGAGAGTGCGTATAATCCATGGACTCAACATTAGTCATAAAGAACGCATATACTTATTGCAAAACTCTACGAGTCATCAAAGCAAAGCAATCAACGCATGCTCCTAGGGGGGAGGTTGGTAGGAGTTAACCATCGCGCGCCCCCGACCTCCACACAAAGGTTGACACTTTACAAATACCTCATGCTCTAACTTCGTCACATAGCGGTTCACCATACGTGCATGCTACGAGAATCACTAACTTTAACACAAGAATTTCTCAATTTCATAATAACTCCACTAGCATGACTCTAATATCACTATCCTCATATCTTAAAACAATTATCAAGCATCCAACATCTCATCATATTCAATGCACTTAGTGTGAAAGTTTTTACTACATTGATATTGGATGTCTATCATGTGAAGACTAGTTTTATAGCCTAAGCACATTACCATGCTGTTTTAATAGACTCTCAAATGGATATATGTGAAGTATGAGAGTTCAACAATTTATACAAAATATAATCACCACCGTGCTCTAAAAGGTATAAGTGAAGCACTAGAGCAAAAACTAACTACTCCGAAAGATATAAGTGAAGATCAATGAGTAGTTGAATAATTATGTAACTATGTGAAGACTCTCTAACATTTAAGAACTTAAGATCTTGGGATATTATTCAAACATCAAGCAAAACAAAATAAACTAAATTGAGGCTCCAAGCAAAACACATATCATGTGGTGAATAAAAATATAGTTTCGAGTATAGTTACCGATGGATGAAGACGAAAGAGGGGATGCCTTCCCGGGGCATCCCCAAGCTTAGGATTTTTATTATCTTGAATTTACTTGGGGTGCCATGGGCATCCCTAAGCTTAGGCCTTTGCTACTCCTTGTTCCATAGTCCATCAAAGCAATACTCAAAACTTGAAAAATTCACAACACAAAACTTAGACAAAAATTCTCGTGAGCTCCGTTAGTATAAGAAAGCAAACCACTACTCAAAGGTACTGCCATTAATTCATTCTTTGTTTATATTGGTTTTAAATCTACTATATTCCAACTTCTCTATGGTTCATACTTCCCAATACTACTCATAGATGCATTGAAATAAGCAAACAACACACGAAAAACAGAATCTGTCAAAGACAGAACAGTCTGTAGTAATATGCAGGGTTCGCCTATTTTTGGAACTCCAAAAAAATTAAAACTAAATTCGTAAATTTTAGGAATTGGACTACCAATCATCTGCAAAAAGAATCAGCTAAAAAGCATGCTCCAGTAAAATCTGAAGACTACTTTAGCGAGCACTAACGATTCTGCTTTTCACAGCAAGATCACATAAACTTCACACAAGTCTTCCCAAAGGTTCTACTTGGCACAAACACTAAACAAAACATGAAACCACATCTAATCAGAGGCTAGATGCAATATTTATTCCCTAACAGAAACAAAAACAAAAAATATAAAGTTGGGTTGCCTCCCAACAAGCGCTATCGTTTTACGCCCCTAGCTAGGCATAATGATGCTCACATAAAAGATAAGAATTGAAACATAACGGGAGCATCATGAAGCATATTAATAGCACATTTAAGTCTAACCCACTTCCTATGCATAGGGATTTTGTGAGCAAACAACTTATGGGAACAATAATCAACTAGCATAGGGAAGCAAAACAAGCATATCTTCAAAATTTTAAGCACATAGAGAGGAAACTTGATATTGTTGCAATTCCTATAAGCATATGTTCCTCCCTCATAATAATTTTCAGTGGCATCATGAATGAATTCAACAATATAACCAGCACATAAAGCATTCTTTTCATGATCCCCAAGCATAGAAATTTTACTACTCCCATCATAAGCAAAATTATTCTCAATCATAGTAGTGGGAGGAGCAAATTCAACAAAATAACTATCATGTGAAGCATAATCCAATTGAAAACTAAAATCATGATGCCAAGTTTCATGGTTATCATTATTATTAATAACATACAATTCATCACAATAATCATCATAGATAGCAACTTTGTTCTCATAATCAATTGGAACCTCTTCCGAAATAGTGGATTCATCACTAAATAAAGTCATGACCTCTCCAAATCCACATTCATCAATATAATCATCATAAATAGGAGGCATGCTTTCATCATAATAAATTTGCTCATCAAAACTTGGGGGACTAAAAATATCATCTTCATCAAACATAGCTTCCCAAGCTTGTGGCTTTGCATATCATTAGCACCATGGATATTCAAAGGATTCACACTAACAACATTGCAATCATGCTCATCATGCACATATTCTATGCCAAGCATTCTATGTAATTCTTCGTCTAGTACTTGAGCACAATTTTCCTTTCCACCATTTTCACGAAAGATATTAAAGAGATGAAGCATATGAGGTAACCTTAATTCCATTTTTTTTTGTAGTTTTCTTTTATAAACGAAACTAGTGATAAAACAAGAAACAAAAAGATTCAATTGCAAGATCTAAATATATACCTTCAAGCACTAACCTCCCCGGCAACGGCGCCAAAAAAGAGCTTGATTTCTACTACACACCCTTCTTCTTGTAGACGTTGTTGGGCCTCCAAGTGCAGAGGTTTGTAGGACAGTAGCAAATTTCCATCAAGTGGATGACCTAAGGTTTATCAATCCGTGGGAGGCGTAGGATGATGATGGTCTCTCTCAAGCAACCCTGCAACCAAATAACAAAGAGTCTCTTGTGTCCCCAACACACCAAATACAATGGTAAATTGTATAGGTGCACTAGTTCGGCGAAGAGATGGTGATACAAGTGCAATATGGATGGTAGGTTTTTGTAATAAGAAAATATAGAAACAGCAAGGTAGCAAGTGGTAAACGTGAGCATAAACGGTATTGCAATGATAGTAGGCAAGGCCTAGGGTTCATACTTTCACTAGTGCAAGTTCTCTCAACAAGGATAACATAATTGGATCATATTGCTAGCCCTCAACATGCAACAAAGAGTCACTCCAAAGTCACTAATAGCGGAGAACAAACGAAGAGATTATGGTAGGGTACGAAACCGCCTCAAAGCTATTCTTTCTGATCGATCTATTCAAGAGTCCGTAGTAACGTTCAATCTATCATAGAGTTCGTACTAGAATAACACCTTAAGACACAAATCAATCAAAACCCTAAAGTCACCTAGATACTCCAATGTCACCTCAAGTATCCGTGGGCATGATTATACAATATGCATCACACAATCTCAGAAACATCTATTCAACCAACACATAAAACTTCAAAGAGTGCCCCAAAGTTTCTACCGGAGAGTCAAGACGAAAACGTGTGCCAACCCCTATGCATAGGTTCCCAAGGTCACGGAACCCGCAAGTTGATCACCAAAACATACATCAAGTGGATCACATGATATCCCATTGTCACCACAGATAAACACGTGCAAGACATACATCAAGTGTTCCCAAATCCTTAAAGACTCAATCCGATAAGATAACTTCAAAGGGAAAACTCAATCCATTACAAGAGAGTAGAGGGGGAGAAGCATCATAAGATCCAACTATAATAGCAAAGCTCGTGATACATCAAGATCGTGCCATATCAAGAACACGAGAGAGAGAGAGAGAGAGATCAAACACATAGCTACTGATACATACCCTCAGCCCCGAGGGTGGACTACTCCCTCCTCGTCATGGAGAGCGACGGGATGGTGAAGATGAAGGAAATATGCCTTAGAGGCAATAATAAAGTTGTTATTTTTATTTCCTTATATCATGATAAATGTTTATTATTCATGCTAGAATTGTATTAACCGAAAACTTAGTACATGTGTGAATACATAGACAAAACAGAGTGTCCCTAGTATGCCTCTAATAGACTAGCTCATTGATCAAAGATGGCTATGTTTCCTAGCCATAGACATGAGTTGTCATTTGATCAACGGGATCACATCATTAGGAGAATGATTTGATGGACTAGACCCATCCGTTAGCATAGCACTATGATCGTTTAGTTTTACTGCTATTGCTTTCTTCATGACTTATACATGTTCCTATGACTATGAGATTATGCAACTCCCGAATACCGTAGGAACACCTTGTGTGCTATCAAACGTCACAACGTAACTGGGTGATCATAAAGATGCTCTATAGGTGTCTCCGAAAGTGTTCGTGGTGTTGGCATAGATCAAAACTAGGATTTGTCACTCCAAGTGTCAGAGAGGTATCTCTAGGCCCTCTCGGTAATGCACATCATAATAAGCCTTGCAAGCAAAAGACTAATGAGTTAGTCACGAGATGATGTATTACGGAACGAGTAAAGAGACTTGACGGTAATGAGATTGAACTATGTATAGAGATACCGACGATCGAATCTCGGGCAAGTAACATACCGATGACAAAGGGAACAACGTATGTTGTTATGCGGTTTGACCGATAAAGATCTTCGTAGAATATGTGGGAGCCAATATGAGCATCCAGGTTCCGCTATTGGTTATTGACTGGAGACGTGTCTCGGTCATGTCTACATAGTTCTCGAACCCGTAGGGTCCGCACGCTTAAGGTTTCGATGACAGTTTTATTATGAGTTTATGAGTTTTGATGTACCGAAGGAGTTCGGAGTCCCGGATGAGATCGGGGACATGACGAGGAGTCTTGAAATGGTCGAGACGTAAAAATCGATATATTGGACGACTATATTCGGACATCGGAAAGGTTCCGAGTGATTCGGGTATTGTCGGAGTACCGGGGAGTTACGGGAATAGAGGAGAGAGGCCAAAAGGAAGGAGGCGCGCGCCCCCCTTCTGGTCCGAATTGGACAAGGGGTGCAGCCCCCTTTTCCTTCTCCCTCTCCCCTCTTTCCTTCTATCCTACTCCGGAAAGGAAAGGGGAATCCTACTAGGACTTGGGAGTCCTAGTAGGACTCCCCACACTTGGCGCGCCCCCTCTAGGGCCGGCGTCTCCCTCCCTCCTTTATATACGGGGGTAGGGGGGCACCTCTAGAGACAACAATTGATCTCTTGATCTCTTAGCCATGTGCGGTGCCCCCCTCCACCATAGTTCTCCTCGATAATATTGTAGCGGTGCTTAGGCGAAGCCCTGCGACGGTAGAACATCAAGATCGTCACCACGCCGTCGTGCTGACGGAACTCTCCCTCGACACTCGGCTAGATCGGAGTTCGAGGGACGTCATCGAGCTGAACGTGTGCTAGAACATGGTGGTGTCGTAGTTTCGGTGCTTGATCGGTCGGGCCGTGAAGACGTACGACTACATCAGCCGCGTTGTTCTAATGCTTCCGCTTTCGGTCTACGAGGGTACGTAGACTCACTCTCCCCTCTCGTTGCTATGCATCTGGTAGATAGATCTTGCGTGATCGTAGGAAAATTTTAAAATACTACGTTCCCCAACAGTGGCATCATGAGCCAGGTCTATGCGTAGATGATATGCACGAGTAGAACACAAGTGAGTTGTGGACGATACTAGTCATACTGCTTACCAGCATGTCATACTTTGCTTTGGCGGTATTGTGAGATGAAGCGGCCCGGATCAACATTACGCGTATGCTTACGCGAGACTGGTTTCACCGTTATGAGCACTCGTTTCTTAAAGGTGACTGGCGGGTGTCTGTCTCTCTCACTTTAGCTGAATCGAGTGTGGCTACGCCCGGTCCTTGTGAAGGTTAAAACAACACATACTTGACGAAACATCGTTGTGGTTTTTGTATGCGTAGGTAAGAACGGTTCTTGCTAAGCCCGTAGCAGCCACGTAAAACTTGCAACAACAAAGTAGAGGACGTCTAACTTATTTTTGCAGGGCATGTTGTGATGTGATATGGTTAAGACATGATGAGTTATACGGTTTTGTATGAGATGATCATGTTTTGTAAAGTTATCGGCAACTGGCAGGAGCCATATGGTTGTCGCTTTATTGTATGAAATGCAATCGCCATGTAATTGCTTTACTTTATCACTAAGCGGTAGCGATAGTCGTAGAAGCAATAGTTGGGGAGACGACAACGATGCGACGATGGAGATCAAGGTGTCGCGCCGGTGACGAAGGTGATCATGACGGTGCTTTGGAGATGGAGATCAAAAGCACAAGATGATGATGGCCATATCATGTCACATATTTTGATTGCATGTGATGTTTATCTTATTACGCTTCTTATTTTGCTTAGAACGACGGTAGCATTATAAGATGATCCCTTACAAAATTTCAAGGTATAAGTGTTCTCCCTGAGTATGCACCGTTGCGAAAGTTCATCGTGCCGAGACACCACGTGATGATCGGGTGTGATAAGCTCTACGTTCAAATACAACGGGTGTAAGACAGTTTTGCACACGCAGAATACTCGGGTTAAACTTGACGAGCCTAGCATATGCAGATATGGCCTCGGAACACTTGAGACCGAAAGGTCGAGCGTGAATCATATAGTAGATATGATCAACATAAGATGTTCACCATTGAAACTACTCCATCTCACGTGATGATCGGACATGGTTTAGTTAATTTGGATCACATGATCATTTAGATGACTGGAGGGATGTCTATCTAAGTGGGAGTTCTTTAGGTAATATGATTAAATTGAACT
The DNA here is from genome assembly GCA_902687465.1 of Secale cereale. Lineage (NCBI taxonomy): Eukaryota > Viridiplantae > Streptophyta > Magnoliopsida > Poales > Poaceae > Secale > Secale cereale. The sequence goes on along the minus strand of LR738713.1, from coordinate 188,299,469 downwards.
TTAATTTATCATGAACTTAGTCCTGGTAGTATTAGCATATCTATGTTGTAGATCAATAGCTCATGATGTTGCTCCCCGTTTGTTTTATATGTTCCTAGAGAAAACTAAGTTGAAAGATGTTAGTAGCAATGATGCGGACTTGTTCCGTGATCTGAGGATTTTCCTCATTGCTGCACAGAAGAATTATGTCCTTGATGCACCGCTAGGTGACAGACCTATTGCAGGAGCAGATGTAGACGTTATGAACGTTTTGACAAAAGCTCGGTATGATGACTACTTGATAGTTTAGTGCACCATGCTTTACGGCTTAGAACTGGGACTTCAAAACCGTTTTGAACACCACGGAGCATATAAGATGTTCCAAGAGTTGAAATTAGTATTTCATACTCATGTCCGTGTCGAGAGGTATGAGACCTCTGACAGTACTTTTCCTACAAGATGGAGGAGAATAGCTCAACCAGTGAGCATATGCTCAGATTGTCTGGGTACCACACTTGCTTGAATCAAGTGGGAGTTAATCTTCCAGATAAGATAGTAATTGACAAAGTTCTCTAGACACTATCACCATGTTAGTAGAACTTCGTGATGAACTATAATATGCAAGGGATGACGAAAGTAATTCCCGGGCTCTTCGCGATGCTGAAATCGAAGATGGTAGAAATCAAGAAAGAGCATCAAGTGTTGATGGTTAACAAGACCACTTGTTTCAAGTAAAGGGCAAAGGGATAGAAAGTAAACTTCAAGAAGAATGACAAGCAAGTTGTCACTCCCATGAGGAAACCCAAAGCTAAACTCAAGCCTGAAACTAAGTGCTTCTACTGCAAAGGAAATGGTCACTGGAAGTGGAACTCCCTAGATACTTGGCGAATAAGAAGGATGGCAAAGTGAACAAAGGTATATTTGATATACAGATTATTGATGTGTATTTTACTAGTGTTGATAGCAACCCCTGGGTATTTGATACCAGTTCAGTTGCTAAATTAGTAACTCGAAACGAGAGTTGCAGAATGAACAGAGACTAGTTTAAGGTGAAGTCACGATGAGTGTTGGAAGCGGTTCCAAGATTGATATGATCATCATCGCACACTCCTTATACTTTTGGGATTAGTGTAGAACCTAAATAGATGTTATTTGTCATTTGCGTTGAGCATGAATATGATTTGATCATGTTTGTTGCAATACGGTTATTCATTTAAAGTCATAGAATAATCGTTATTCTGTTTACCTGAATAAAGCCTTTGATGGTCATACACCCAATGAAAATAGTTTGTTGGATCTCGATCGTAGTGATACACATATTCATAATATTGAAGCCAAAAGATGCAAGGTTAATGATGATAGTGCAACTTATTTGTGGCACTGCCGTTTAGGTCATATTGGTGTAAAGCGCATGAAGAAACTCCATAGTGATGGACTTTTGGAATCACTTGATTATGAATCGCATGATGCATGCGAACCATGCCTCATGGGCAAGATGACTAAAACTCCGTTCTCCGGAACAATGGAGCGAGCAACAAATTTGTTGGAAATCATACATACTGATGTATGTGGACCGATGAGTGTTGAAGCTCGCGGCGGGTATCGTTATTTTCTGACCTTCACTGATGATTTGAGGAGATATGGGTATATCTACTTGATGAAACACAAGTCTGAAACATTTGAAATGTTCAAGAATTTCAGAGTGAAGTAGAGAATCATCGTAACAAGAAAATAAAGTTTCAACGATCTGATCGTGGAGGTGAATATTTGAGTTACGAGTTTGGCCTTCATTTAAAACAATGTGGAATAGTTTCACAACTCACGCCACCCGGAACACCACAGCGTAATGGTGTGTCCGAACATCGTAATCGTACTTTATTAGATATGGTGCGGTCTATGATGTCTCTTACCGATTTACCACTATCGTTTTGGGTTATGCATCAGAGACAGCTGCATTCACGCTAAATAGGGCAACATCTAAATCCGTTGAGACGACGCCTTATGAACTGTGGTTTGGCAAGAAACCAAAGTTGTCGTTTCCTAAAGCTTGGGGCTGCAATGCTAATGTGAAAAAGCTTCAACCTGATAAGCTCGAACCCAAGTCGGAGAAATGTGTCTTCATAGGATACCCAAAGGAGACTGTTGGGTACACCTTCTATCACAGATCTGAAGGCAAGATATTCGCTTCTAGGAATGGATCCTTTCTAGAGAAGGAGTTTCTCTCGAAAGAAGTGAGTGGGAGGAAAGTAGAACTTGATGAGGTAATTGTACCTTCTCCCGAATTGGAAGGTAGTACATCACAGAAACTAGTTCCAGTGATTCCTACACCAATTAGTGAGGAAGCTAATGATGATGATCATGAAACTTCAGATCAAGTTTCTGCTGAACTTCGTAGATCAACCAGAGTTCGTTCCGCACCAGAGTGGTACGGAAACCCGGTTCTGGAAGTCATGTTACTGGACCATGATGAACCTACGAACTATGAGGAAGCGATGATGAGCCCAGATTCCGCAAAATGGCTTGAGGCCATGAAATCTGAGATGGGATCCACGTATGAGAACAAAGTGTGGACTTTGGTTGACTTGCCCGATGATCGGCAAGCCATCGAAAATAAATGGCTCTTCAAGAGGAAGACTGACGCTGACGGTAATGTTACTGTTTACAAAGCTAGACTTGTTACGAATGGTTTTCGACAAGTTCAAGGAGTTGACTACGATGAGACTTTCTCACCCGTAGCGATGCTTAAGTCTATCCGAATCATGTTAGCAATTGCCGCATTTTATGAAATCTGGCAAATGGATAACAAAACTGCATTCTTTAATGGATTTATTAAAGAAGAATTGTATATGATGCAACCATAAGGTTTTGTCAATCCTAAAGGTGCTAACAAAATGTGCAAGATCCAGCGATCCATCTATGGACTGGTGCAAGCATATCGGAGTTGGAATATATGCTTTGATAAGTTGATCAAAGCCTATAGATTTATACAGACTTGCGGTGAAGCCTGTATTTACAAGAAAGTGAGTGGGAGCACTACAACCTTTCTGATAAGTATATGTGAATGACATATTGTCAATCGGAAAAGATGTAGAATTTTTTGGAAAGCATAAAGGAGTGTTTGAAAGGAGTTTTTCAAAGAAAGACCTTGGTGAAGCTGCTTACATATTGGGCATCAAGATCTATAGAGATAGATCAAGTCGCTTGATAAGACTTTCGATGAGTACATACCTTCATAAGATTTTGAAGTAGTTCAAAATGGATCAATCAAAGGAGTTCTTGCCTGACTTGTAAGGTGTGAAGTTGAGTAAGACTCAAAGCCATACCACGGCAGAAAAATATAGAGAGAATGAAAGTCATTCGCTATGCCTCAGCCATAGGTTCTATAAAGTATGCCATGCTGTGTACCAAACATGTTGTGTACCCTGCCATGAGTTTGACAGAGAGGTACAATAGTGATCCAGGAGTAGATCACTGTACAACGGTCAAAATTATCCTTAGTAACTCGATGACTAAGGAAATGTTTCTCGATTATGGAGGTGATAAAGAGTTCGTCGTAAAGGGTTACGCTGATGCAAGCTTTGACACTAAATCCAGATGACTCTGAGTATCAATCTGGATGCGTATTGAAACTGGGAGCAATTAGCTAGAGTAGCTCCATGCAGAGCATTGTAGACATAGAAATTTGCGAAATACATACGGATCTCAATGTGACAGAACCGTTGACTAAACTTCTCTCACAAGCAAAACATGATCACACCTTATTACTCTTGGGAATTAATCACATAGCGATGTGAACTACTCCCTCCGTTCCAAAATATTTGTCCTTCTAGAGATATCAACAAGTAACTACATACGGAGCAAAATGAGTGAATCTACACTTTAAAATATGTCTACATACAGCCGTATTTGTAGTCTATTTGAAATGTCAAGAAAGATAAATATTTGGGAACAGAGGGAGTAGATTATTGACTCTAGTAAACCCTTTGGGTGTTGGTCACATGGCGATGTGAAGTATGGGTGTTATTCACATAACGATGTGAACTATCGGTATTAAATCACATCGCGATGTGAGCTAGATTATTGACTCTAGTGCAAGTGGGAGACTGAAGGAAATATGCCCTAGAGGCAATAATAAAGTTGTTATTTTTATTTCCTTATATCATGATAAATGTTTATTATTCATGCTAGAATTGTATTAACCGGAAACTTAGTACATGTGTGAATACATAGACAAAACAGAGTGTCCCTAGTATGCCTCTACTAGACTAGCTCATTGATCAAAGATGGCTATGTTTCCTAGCCATAGACATGAGTTGTCATTTGATCAACGGGATCACATCATTAGGAGAATGATGTGATGGACTAGACCCATCCGTTAGCATAGCACTATGATCGTTTACTTCTACTGTTATTGCTTTCTTCATGACTTATACATGTTCCTATGACTATGAGATTATGCAACTCCCGAATACCGTAGGAACACCTTGTGTGCTATCAAACGTCACAACGTAAGTGGGTGATCATAAAGATGCTCTACAGGTGTCTCCGAAAGTGTTCATGGTGTTGGCATAGATAAAAACTAGGATTTGTCACTCCGAGTGTCGGAGAGGTATCTCTGGGCCCTCTCGGTAATGCACATCATAATAAGCTTTGCAAGCAAAAGACTAATGAGTTAGTCATGAGATGATGTATTACGGAACGAGTAAAGAGACTTGCCAGTAATGAGATTGAACTAGGTATAGAGATACCGACGATCGAATCTCGGGCAAGTAACATACCGATGACAAAGGGAACAACGTATGTTGTTATGCGGTTTGACCGATAAAGATCTTCGTAGAATATGTGGGAGCCAATATGAGCATCCAGGTTCCGCTATTGGTTATTGACCGGAGACGTGTCTCGGTCATGTCTACATAGTTCTCGAACCCGTAGGGTCCGCACGCTTAAGGTTTCGATGACAGTTTTATTATGAGTTTATGAGTTTTGATGTACCGAAGGAGTTCGGAGTCCCGGATGAGAACGGGGACATGACGAGGAGTCTCTAAATGGTCGAGACGTAAAAATCGATATATTGGACGACTATATTCGGACATCGGAAAGGTTCCGAGTGATTCGGGTATTTTCGGAGTACCGGGGAGTTCGGGAATAGAGGAGAGAGGCCAAAAGGAAGGAGGTGCGCGCCCCCCTTCTGGTCCGAATTAGACAAGGGGTGCAGCCCCCTTTTCCTTCTCCCTCTCCCCTCTTTCCTTCTCTCCTACTCCGGAAAGGAAAGGGGAATCCTACTAGGACTTGGGAGTCCTAGTAGGACTCCCCACACTTGGCGCGCCCCCTCTAGGGCCGGCCTCTCCCTCCCTCCTTTATATACGGGGGTAGGGGGGCACCTCTAGAGACAACAATTGATCTCTTGATCTCTTAGCCGTGTGCGGTGCCCCCCTCCACCATAGTTCTCCTCGATAATATTGTAGCGGTGCTTAGGCGAAGCCCTGCGACGGTAGAACATCAAGATCGTCACCACGCCGTCGTGCTGGCGGAACTCTCCCTCGACACTCGGCTAGATCGGAGTTCGAGGGACGTCATCGAGCTGAACGTGTGCTAGAACTTGGAGGTGCCGTAGTTTCGGTGCTTGATCGGTCGGGCCGTGAAGACGTACGACTACATCAACCGCGTCGTTCTAACGCTTCCGCTTTCGGTCTACGAGGGTACGTAGACTCACTCTCCCCTCTCGTTGCTATGCATCTGGTAGATAGATCTTGCGTGATCATAGGAAAATTTTAAAATACTACGTTCCCCAACAGTGGCATCATGAGCTAGGTCTATGCGTAGATGATATGCACGAGTAGAACACAAGTGAGTTGTGGACGATACTAGTCATACTGCTTACCAGCATGTCATACTTTGCTTTGGCGGTATTGTGAGATGAAGCGGCCCGGATCGACATTACGCGTACGCTTACGCGAGACTGGTTTCACCGTTATGAGCACTCGTTGCTTAAAGGTGACTGGCGGGCGTCTGTCTCTCTCACTTTAGCTGAATCGAGTGTGGCTACGCCCGGTCCTTGTGAAGGTTAAAACAGCACATACTTGACGAAACATCGTTGTGGTTTTTGTATGCGTAGGTAAGAACGGTTCTTGCTAAGCCCATAGCAGCCACGTAAAACTTGCAACAACAAAGTAGAGGACGTCTAACTTGTTTTTGCAAGGCATGTTGTGATGTGATATGGTCAAGACATGATGAGTTATACGGTTTTGTATGAGATGATCATGTTTTGTAAAGTTATCGGCAACTGGCACGAGCCATATGGTTGTCGCTTTATTGTATGAAATGCAATCGCCATGTAATTGCTTTACTTTATCACTAAGCGGTAGCGATAGTCGTAGAAGCAATAGTTGGCGAGACGACAACGATGCTACGATGGAGATCAAGGTGTCGCGCCGGTGACGAAGGTGATCATGACGGTGCTTTGGAGATGGAGATCAAAAGCACAAGATGATGATGGCCATAACATGTCACATATTTTGATTGCATGTGATGTTTATCTTATTACGCTTCTTATTTTGCTTAGAACGACGGTAGCATTATAAGATGATCCCTTACAAAATTTCAAGGTATAAGTGTTCTCCCTGAGTATGCACCGTTGCGAAAGTTCGTCGTGCCGAGACACCACGTGATGATCGGGTGTGATAAGCTCTACGTTCAAATACAACGGGTGTAAGACAGTTTTGCACGCGCAGAATACTCGGGTTAAACTTGACGAGCCTAGCATATGCAGATATGGCCTCGGAACACTGGAGACCGAAAGGTCGAGCGTGAATCATATAGTAGATATGATCAACATAAGATGTTCACCATTGAAACTACTCCATCTCACGTGATGATCGGACATGGTTTAGTTAATTTGGATCACGTGATCATTTAGATGACCGGAGGGATGTCTATATAAGTGGGAGTTCTTTAAGTAATATGATTAAATTGAACTTTAATTTATCATGAACTTAGTCCTGGTAGTATTAGCATATCTATGTTGTAGATCAATAGCTCATGATGTTGCTCCCCGTTTGTTTTATATGTTCCTAGAGAAAACTAAGTTGAAAGATGTTAGTAGCAATGATGCGGACTTGTTCCGTGATCTGAGGATTTTCCTCATTGCTGCACAGAAGAATTATGTCCTTGATGCACCGCTAGGTGACAGACCTATTGCAGGAGCAGATGTAGACGTTATGAACGTTTTGACAAAAGCTCGGTATGATGACTACTTGATAGTTTAGTGCACCATGCTTTACGGCATAGAACCGGGACTTCAAAACCGTTTTGAACACCACGGAGCATATAAGATGTTCCAAGAGTTGAAATTAGTATTTCATACTCATGCCCGTGTCGAGAGGTATGAGACCTCTGACAGTACTTTGCCTACAAGATGGAGGAGAATAGATCAACCAGTGAGCATATGCTCAGATTGTCTAGGTACTACACTTGCTTGAATCAAGTGGGAGTTAATCTTCCAGATAAGATAGTAATTGACAAAGTTCTCTAGACACTATCACCAAGTTAGTAGAACTTCGTGATGAACTATAATATGCAAGGGATGACGAAAGTAATTCCCGGGCTCTTCGCGATGCTGAAATCGACGATGCTAGAAATCAAGAAAGAGCATCAAGTGTTGATGGTTAACAAGACCACTTGTTTCAAGTAAAGGGCAAAGGGATAGAAAGGAAACTTCAAGAAGAATGACAAGCAAGTTGTCACTCCCGTGAGGAAACCCAAAGCTAAACTCAAGCCTGAAACTAAGTGCTTCTACTGCAAAGGAAATGGTCACTGGAAGTGGAACTCCCTAGATACTTGGCGAATAAGAAGGATGGCAAAGTGAACAAAGGTATATTTGATATACAGATTATTGATGTGTATTTTACTAGTGTTCATAGCAACCCCTGGGTATTTGATACCAGTTCAGTTGCTAAATTAGTAACTCGAAACGAGAGTTGCAGAATGAACAGAGACTAGTTTAAGGTGAAGTGACGATGAGTGTTGGAAGCGGTTCCAAGATTGATATGATCATCATCGCACACTCCTTATACTTTTGGGATTAGTGTAGAACCTAAATAAATGTTATTTGTCATTTGCGTTGAGCATGAATATGATTTGATCATGTTTGTTGCAAGACGGTTATTCATTTAAAGTCATAGAATAATCGTTATTCTGTTTACATGAATAAAGCCTTTGATGGTCATACACCCAATGAAAATAGTTTGTTGGATCTCGATCATAGTGATACACATATTCATAATATTGAAGCCAAAAGATGCAAGGTTAATGATGATAGTGCAACTTATTTGTAGCACTGCCGTTTAGGTCATATTGGTGTAAAGCGCATGAAGAAACTCCATAGTGATGGACTTTTGGAATCACTTGATTATGAATCACATGATGCATGCGAACCATGCCTCATGGTCAAGATGACTAAAACTCCGTTCTCCGGAACAATGGAGCGAGCAACAGATTTGTTGGAAATCATACATACTGATGTATGTGGACCGATGAGTGTTGAAGCTCGCGGCGGGTATTGATACGTCCAAAATGTATCTAGAATTTCTGCTTGCTCCATGCCTCTTTTGGGTGATATTGCTATGATATTTATACACTTCCATACACTTTTGATCATATTTGGACTAACCTATTAACTCAGTGCACCCCAGTGCCAGTTTCTGTTTTCGGCTGTTTTTGTATTTCAGGTTTTCACGTTACGAGAACTGCCAGGAAAAATCCAGAAAAATTATATAAAAAATCAGCGTTCCAGAAACTACCGTGCGCCCGAAGGACAGCCGGGGGGGGGGGGCCCCAGGGCTC
>LR738713.1:188198296-188290569 GCA_902687465.1 Secale cereale | reverse complement strand
CCTGGGCCCCCCGAGGCTCCTCCGATGCCCCCCTTTGGCATATATTTAAAGCGTCTCCCGAAACCCTTGAGGGAGGAACTCTTTTCGCGATCCCATCTCTGTTCCGCCGCCGCCGCCGCTTCCAAGATCGGGAGCACCAGGAGAACTCTTCCCGGCACCCTGCCGGAGGGGAGGATCACCACCGGGAGCCTCTCCACCACCATGGACGCCTCCCGGATGAGTTGTGAGTAAGTCTTCCTTGGACCATGAGTCCATGACCAGTAGCTATGTGATGTTCTCCTCCCGTTCTTGTGCTTCACTAATTAGTCCTCGTGAGCTGCCCTACATGATCGAGGCACATATGCAATCCTTCTGCTGTTGCTGTGATGAGTTTGCTGGGATCCGATGGATTATGAGATTATGTTCAGATTGTGCTTGAGTAATATATTTGATCTACCTCTTTTATATTTATGTTCGTAAGTAATTCTTGCATGTTCTCCGTTGTTATTTATTGCTTTGGCCAAGTAATAGGTAGTGACTCCAAGAGGGAACGTTATGTTTGATTGTGGGTTCATGCCCCTCGATGACTAGCTTGAGTGACAGAAACATGAGTCTAGGGGATGTGCTGTTGCCACAAGGGGGAAAACAACGGTGCTTGTGCCCGCGGGTGCAAGGATTGTTTACTTTACGCAAAGTTCTTTTAATGCAGTTGTCTGTTGCATTGAGTTTATACTATGGGTGGGACTCGCAACTTAATACCAGCGAGATGTTCTGGATAGATATCTCAAGCTGGATGATTAGTAGTAGATATTGATGGATTTCGGTCTACTTACTTTGGGGTACCGCCCATGCTTTGAACCTCAACCTTTCTTGTAATGTAGTCAGCATTGGTTTGCGCACATGGTCCTGTCAATTGCCCAGCTGTAATTCGTTTACCTCACATAGCTGTTTTATCGTATTTTGGGAGAGAGACATCACTAGTGAACATCATGAGACTCCGGTCCATATTACCATCATTGATCACATCCGCTATTTACTTTTCGCTATTATTTACTATTGCAATTATATCTATCACTACTATCACTTGTGTTTAATCCTTTGTGAACTACAAGGCCGGAGGGATTGACAACCTCTCTGTACTCGTTGGGAGCAAAGTTATTTGTATCTGTGTGCAGGTCCACGTTGATTGCTAATATCTGGCGCCGTAGCAGTTGACACCTTCTTGTTGAACCTAGGAGTCTCTGGGGATTCGATCCTTGGTATCTTTGCCAAGGGAAAAACTTCCGCAACACTACATCTCACACCTTCCACTTGGGGTAACCAACGAGGGGCGAGAAGCCTAGCAAGAGTTTTTCTGGCGCCGTTGCCGGGGACTCCACTCTTCAAGATAGGGGAGTTGCACGCTATCTTTTACCTTTGCTTTTAGTCTTGTTAGTTTACCTTTCAGTTTCTGCTTTAGTATCTTTTATCGAAAATCACAAAAATAGTTATCTCGTTCTTTAGTTGTCATTATGTCGGGTCCTTTTGTCTTTGACGAGGCAGAAGTTCTCACCTTTAAACAAAGAGGTGGGGAAAGTTTGAAAGATGCTTGGTATAGAATTAATGATTCACAAAAAAGAGCCACCAAGAAGAAACCTACTACTATCCTGCTTAGAAATTTTTATGTTGGAATTACTTCTTGGAATAGGTTTATTCTAGATACTGCTATCAATGGGAATTTCCTAGAGGCCCCAGTTTGGGAGTCCCTTAGTATTATTGAAAATCTTGTTGGGAATCTCCCTGTTGTTAGCATTCGAGAGGACATCACCCTAGCTCATATTATGAAAAAACTTGAAAAGATAGAGCTAGAGATGCCAAGCATTAATAAGATAAATGAGTTGGATCGTAAGATCCAAGGGAATTTGAATAGACTTGATAGATCCATGCATAAAATTTTCAAAATTTTGGAGACCGTCAAATTCCATGACTTGGACTCTTCTAGGATAGACAAGATTGAGGATATCTTGATACTCTAGGAACCACCTTCTCCTCAATCAAAACCAAAAAGGTAGAAACTCCGGCAAAGAAGGAGCCTAAGTTCGTTCACGTTCCAAAGGCTCCCCACTCTAAAAGTAATCCACCTATTGCCAAAGGGGTTGAAACTGTAAAGACTTTGGAAGAAACACATGTCTTTGATGAATTTATAAATGAATCTTCCCTTTACTTTTATCCTTTTGGTCTTCTACCTAGAAGTATCTCTATGAGGCCTTTATTTGAAAGTCCTCTTAAGACTAGTTGTATTATTGAAGAGCTTTTTGATGATCTTGATGATGGTTCAATTGATACAGCTTGATCTATATGCATTATGCCTAGCTTAAAGGCATAAAAGAAAGCGCTTTTGGGAAGCAGCCCACATGAATAAATTTATTTTGCTTTTGTTGTGTCTTGATGTTGTTACTACTGTAGCATCATCATTGTATCTTTGCTTTTCAATTTTGTGCCAAGTGTAGCCTCTGATTGCTAGAAAGTTCAAAAGTTGTGAGGTGCTGTCCAGGAAACAGATTCTGTCCTTGGATAGAAAAATTCGTATAAAATCACCAGATCGTCTTTTTGGTCTGAATTGTTTCGACAGCGTGCTCTATATAATTGTCTTTCGTGCGTCTGTTCTGAGTTTTTTTGATTAGAGTCGCAGAAGTGCCCTGAACAAATCAATTACTACCCGTTGTTCTGTTTTTCACAGATTCTGTCCTGTTTTGCTTTTCCTTCATTTTGCAAACCAAGAGCTTGCTTTTTCTTTGCAAAAACCTTTTGGCAATCTTGAGAAACAGTAGACCTTCAAGAATATATTTATTTCCAGCAAGGTACAATTATTTTATTATGGGTACTAACCTCGCTAATCAGATTATGATGAGTTATGTATGAAGGGAGTTTTCAAGTGTGCGAGGGAAGATGATAAAAAGATTCAGGAGTGTCAAGCGCTCAAGCTTGGGGATGCCCCCATGCACCCCAAGAAATATTCAAGGAGACTCAAGCGTCTAAGCTTGGGGATTCCCCCGTGCATCCCCTTCTCCATCAACATTATCAGTTCGTATTTTGTTCCACTATATTTTAATCACTTCATGTGTTATGTGCTATGCTTGGAGCGTCTTGCTTTTAGTTTTCTTTAGTTTTTCATAACGAGTCAGAACTCAGCGTTCTTTATGTGGGAGAGAAACACGCTCCACTTCTACCTAGAACATACCATAGAATTTTCATGTCTATCCTTGTTGTGTGTGTTCTTTGTCTTTTAATAGCTACTATCATGTTCAGCTCTTAGCTTTCATGCTTATCTTTTCAAGAGCTTTTGTTTAGTTGGTTGCTTGAACTCTCTTTAATTACCATGCTCACCTTATTAAGAGAGTTTGCTTCCGTTGCATTGGTTGATATGTCTATGATAAAGATGCTACGTGCATGATGGCGCTTAGTAGTTCATGTTTTCTTATGGTTAGTCTCAAATAGCTGGAGGATTCCCAATGTGTTATTGGAGTACCAACATGATTTGTTTGCCAATGATGTGGTATGGTTTAGTAATATCTTCCCTCAAGAATTTATTTTGATTGACTTGGCGTATGCTCACGCATATTTAAGACTGTAAAGAAAGTCTGTCAAGCCTTGATGATCTTTTGTTTCTGAGTAGCGATATAACTTCCATGCCTGATTCAATGTTGCTTTGTCGCTCTGCATGATTATGACCGTCATTGCTCTCTTAGTTGGTCGCTTCCAGTCTTTTGCTAACCTCCACCTGTACTAAGCGGACTCACTGCTTGTGCATCCACATCCTTTTAAACCAGTTATGCCATATGAGTCCACCATACCTACCTATATGTGGTATTTCACCGCCACTCCAAGTAAATTTACATGTGCTACCTTTTAAAACCTTCAGTTTTTGCAATACATAGCTCATGGGAAAGTAGTTTAAAAACTATTGTGGTAAAGAATATGTTGCTTATGTATCTTATTTTCTTATAAGTTGCTTGCTGAGCGGTAACCATGTTTCTGGGGACGCCATCAACTGTTACACTTTTTGTTGAATATCATGTGAGTTGCTATGCATGTTCGTCTTGTCTAAAGTAAGGGTGATTTGCCATGGGTTGAATGGTTTGAGTATGCATATTGTTAGAGAAGAACATTGGGCCGCCAACCAAAGCCATGTATCATGGTGGAAGTTTTAGCTTGGACATTAATCCTCAATCTCTTATGAGAATATGCTTAAGCATTAAAGAGGAGTCCATTATCTATTTTCTATGTTGTCCCGGTATGGATGTCCTCAAGTTGAGATCTATCAAAAATGAGAAATCAAATACGATCTATCTCCTTGGACCTTTGTATAGGTGACATAGAGGTACCCCTTTGTGACACTTGGTTGAAACATATATAATGCAATGACAATCCATGGAAATCGGAGCTAATTAGGACAAGGTGCGAGCACTATTGGTATTCGATGCATGAGGCTTGCAACTTATAGGATGTCTTATGCATAACACATATAAAGTACTACTACCGTTGACAAAATTGTTTCTATGTTTTCAAAATAAAAAGCCCTAGCACATGAGTAATCCCTGCTTCCCTCTGCGAAGGGCCATTCTTTTACTTTTATGTTGAGTCTCCACCTTCTTTCTTCAAAGCACCAACTACTGAGAGCATGATTGTCATTCTGAGTGTAATATGCATTGTCCCAAAGTAGCATTGTCTTTTGCATGATTGTGCTATCGTTTATTCTGAAATCATTGTATCTAGTCATCACTTAAACCTTGGAGGTGCCCCTGCATTTATGTTTTGCTTTACTAAAGGGGGCAATCTAGATATCACTTTATCATATTTGCACATCATGTTCATTGCAAATCTATTTGATGTTTCAATATCATATTGTAAAACTTTCAGTTCTTTGTGATTTTCTCATGAGGCAACTTAATTACTACAGATTCATTGTGTCAGTAAGCTTTTGTCATATGACTATGAAAAAGTCCTATATGGTTAATAGCATGTCACCACAAAAATTATTCTTGTTATCATTTACCTACTCGAGGACGAGCAGGAATTAAGCTTGGGGATGTTGATACGTCCAAAACATATCTATAATTTCTGCTTGCTCCATGCCTCTTTTGGGTGATATTGCTATGATATTTATACACTTCCATACACTTTTGATCATATTTGGACTAACCTATTAACTCAGTGCACCCCAGTGCCAGTTTCTGTTTTCGGCTGTTTTGGTATTTCAGGTTTTCACGTTACGAGAACTGCCAGGAAAAATCCAGAAAAATTATATAAAAAATTAGAGTTCCAGAAACTACCGTGCGCCCGAAGGACAGCCAGGGGGGGGGCACCAGGGCTCCAGGCGCCCTGGCGGCGCGCCCCCCCTGGGCCGCGCCGGGGGGGCGCCTGGGCCCCCCGAGGCGCCTCCGATGCCCCCCTTTGGCATATATTTAAAGCGTCTCCCGAAACCTTTGAGGGAGGAACTCTTTTCGTGATCCCATCTCTGTTCCGCCGCCGCCGCCGCTTCCAAGATCGGGAGCACCAGGAGAACTCTTCCCGGCACCCTGCCGGAGGGGAGGATCACCACCGGGAGCCTCTCCACCACCATGGACGCCTCCCGGATGAGTTGCGAGTAGTCTTCCTTGGACCATGAGTCCATGACCAGTAGCTATGTGATGTTCTCCTCCCGTTCTTGTGCTTCACTAATTAGTCCTCGTGAGCTGCCCTACATGATCGAGGCACATATGTAATCCTTCTGCTGTTGCTATGATGAGTTTGCTGGGATCCGATGGATTATGAGATTATGTTCAGATTGTGCTTGAGTAATATATTTGATCTACCTCTTTTATATTTATGTTCGTAAGTAATTCTTGCATGTTCTCCGTTGTTATTTATTGCTTTGGCCAAGTAATAGGTAGTGACTCCAAGAGGGAACGTTATGCTTGATTGTGGGTTCATGCCCCTCGATGACTAGCTTGAGTGACAGAAACATGAGTCTAGGGGATGTGCTGTTGCCACAAGGGGGAAAACAACGGTGCTTGTGCCCGCGGGTGCAAGGATTGTTTACTTTACGCAAAGTTCTTTTAATGCAGTTGTCTGTTGCATTGAGTTTACACTATGGGTGGGACTCGCAACTTAATACCAGCGAGATGTTCTCGATAGATATCTCAAGGTGGATGATTAGTAGTAGATATTGATGGATTTCGGTCTACTTACTTTGGCGTACCGCCCATGCTTTGAACCTCAACCTTTCTTGCAATGTAGTCAGCATTGGTTTGCGCACATGGTCCTGTCAATTGCCCAGCTGTAATTCGTTTACCTCACATAGCTGTTTTATCGTCTTTTGGGAGAGAGACATCACTAGTGAACATGATGAGACTCCGGTCCATATTACCATCATTGATCACATCCGCTATTTACTTTTCGCTATTATTTACTATTGCAATTATATCTATCACTACTATCACTTGCGTTTAATCCTTTGTGAACTACAAGGCCAGAGGGATTGACAACCTCTCTGTACTCGTTGGGAGCAAAGTTATTTGTATCTGTGTGCAGGTCCACGTTGATTGCTAATATCTGGCGCCGTAGCAGTTGACACCTTCTTGTTGAACCTAGGAGTCTCTGGGGATTCGATCCTTGGTATCTTTGCCAAGGGAAAAACTTCCGCAACACTACATCTCACACCTTCCACTTGGGGTAATCAACGAGGGGCGAGAAGCCTAGCAGGTATCTATATTTTCTGACCTTCACTGATGATTTGAGCAGATATGGGTATATCTACTTGATGAAACACAAGTCTGAAACATTTGAAAAGTTCAAGAATTTCATAGTGAAGTAGAGAATCATCGTAACAAGAAAATAAAGTTTCAACGATCTGATCGTGGAGGTGAATATTTGAGTTACGAGTTTGGCCTTCATTTAAAACAATGTGGAATAGTTTCACAACTCACGCCACCCGGAACACCACAGCGTAATGGTGTGTCCGAACATCATAATCGTACTTTATTAGATATGGTGCGGTCTATGATGTCTCTTACCAATTTACCACTATCGTTTTGGGTTATGCATCAGAGACAGCTGCATTCACGATAAATAGGGCAACATCTAAATCCGTTGAGACGACGCCTTATGAACTGTGGTTTGGCAAGAAACCAAAGTTGTCGTTTCCTAAAGCTTGGGGCTGCAATGCTTATGTGAAAAAGCTTCAACCTGATAAGCTCGAACCCAAGTCGGAGAAATGTGTCTTCATAGGATACCCAAAGGAGACTGTTGGGTACACCTTCTATCACAGATCTGAAGGCAAGATATTCGCTTCTAGGAATGGATCCTTTCTAGAGAAGGAGTTTCTCTCGAAAGAAGTGAGTGGGAGGAAAGTAGAACTTGATGAGGTAATTGTACCTTCTCCCGAATTGTAAGGTAGTACATCACAGAAACTAGTTCCAGTGATTCCTACACCAATTAGTGAGGAAGCTAATGATGATGATCATGAAACTTCAGATCAAGTTTCTGCTGAACTTCGTAGATCAACCAGAGTTCGTTCCGCACCAGAGTGGTACGGCAACCCGGTTCTGGAAGTCATGTTACTAGACCATGATGAACCTACGAACTATGAGGAAGCGATGATGAGCCCAGATTCCGCAAAATGGCTTGAGGCCATGAAATCTGAGATGGGATCCATGTATGAGAACAAAGTGTGGACTTTGGTTGACTTGCCCGATGATCGGCAAGCCATCGAAAATAAATGGATCTTCAAGAGGAAGACTGACGCTGACGGTAATGTTACTGTTTACAAAGCTAGACTTGTTACGAATGGTTTTCGACAAGTTCAAGGAGTTGACTACGATGAGACTTTCTCACCCGTAGCGATGCTTAAGTCTGTCCGAATCATGTTAGCAATTGCCGCATTTTATGAAATCTGGCAAATGGATAACAAAACTGCATTCTTTAATGGATTTATTAAAGAAGAATTGTATATGATGCAACCATAAGGTTTTGTCAATCCTAAAGGTGCTAACAAAATGTGCAAGCTCCAGCGATCCATCTATGGACTGGTGCAAGCATATCAGAGTTGGAATATATGCTTTGATAAGTTGATCAAAGCCTATAGATTTATACAGACTTGCGGTGAAGCCTGTATTTACAAGAAAGTGAGTGGGAGCACTACAACCTTTCTGATAAGTATATGTGAATGACATATTGTCGATCGGAAAAGATGTAGAATTTTCTGGAAAGCATAAAGGAGTGTTTGAAAGGAGTTTTTCAAAGAAAGACCTTGGTGAAGCTGCTTACATATTGGGCATCAAGATCTATAGAGATAGATCAAGACGCTTGATAAGACTTTCGATGAGTACATACCTTCATAAGATTTTGAAGTAGTTCAAAATGGATCAGTCAAAGAAGGAGTTCTTGCCTGACTTGTAAGGTGTGAAGTTGAGTAAGACTCAAAGCCAGACCACGACAGAAAAATATAGAGAGAATGAATGTCATTCGCTATGCCTCAGCCATAGGTTCTATAAAGTATGTCATGCTGTGTACCAAACATGTTGTGTACCTTTCCAGGAGTTTGACAGAGAGGTACAATAGTGATCCAGGAGTAGATCACTGTACAGCGGTGAAAATTATCCTTAGTAACTGGATGACTAAGGAAATGTTTCTCGATTATGGAGGTGATAAAGAGTTCGTCGTAAAGGGTTACGCCGATGCAAGCTTTGACACTAAATCCAGATGACTCTGAGTATCAATCTGGATGCGTATTGAAACTAGGAGCAATTAGCTAGAGTAGCTCCATGCAGAGCATTGTAGACATAGAAATTTGCGAAATACAAACGGATCTGAATGTGACGGAACCGTTGACTAAACTTCTCTCACAAGCAAAACATGATCACACCTTATTACTCTTGGGTATTAATCACATAGCGATGTGAACTAGATTATTGACTCTAGTAAACCCTTTGGGTGTTGGTCACATGGCGATGTGAACTATGGGTGTTATTCACATAACGATGTGAACTATCGGTATTAAATCACATCGCGATGTGAGCTAGATTATTGACTCTAGTCAAGTGGGAGACTGAAGGAAATATGCCCTAGAGGCAATAATAAAGTTGTTATTTTTATTTCCTTATATCATGATAAATGTTTATTATTCATGCTAGAATTGTATTAACCGGAAACTTAGTACATGTGTGAATACATAGACAAAACATAGTGTCCCTAGTATGCCTCTATAGACTAGCTCATTGATCAAAGATGGCTATGTTTCCTAGCCATAGACATGAGTTGTCATTTGATCAACGGGATCACATCATTAGGAGAATGATGTGATGGACTAGACCCATCCGTTAGCATAGCACTATGATCGTTTACTTTTACTGTTATTGCTTTCTTCATGACTTATACATGTTCCTATGACTATGAGATTATGCAACTCCCGAATACCGTAGGAACACCTTGTGTGCTATCAAATGTCACAACGTAACTGGGTGATCATAAAGATGCTATACAGGTGTCTCCGAAAGTGTTCGTGGTGTTGGCATAGATCAAAACTAGGATTTGTCACTCCGAGTGTCGGAGAGGCATCTCTGGGCCCTCTCGGTAATGCACATCATAATAAGCCTTGCAAGCAAAAGACTAATGAGTTAGTCACGAGATGATGTATTACGGAACGAGTAAAGAGACTTGCCAGTAATGAGATTGAACTAGGTATAGAGATACCGACGATCGAATCTCGGGCAAGTAACATACCGATGACAAAGGGAACAGCGTATGTTGTTATGCGGTTTGACCGATAAAGATCTTCGTAGAATATGTGGGAGCCAATAGGAGCATCTAGGTTCCGCTATTGGTTATTGACCGGAGACGTGTCTCGGTCATGTCTACATAGTTCTCGAACCCGTAGGGTCCGCACGCTTAAGGTTTCGATGACAGTTTTATTATGAGTTTACGAGTTTTGATGTACCGAAGGAGTTCGGAGTCCCGGATGAGATCGGGGACATGACGAGGAGTCTCGAAATGGTCGAGACGTAAAAATCGATATATTGGACGACTATATTCGGACATCGGAAAGGTTCCGAGTGATTCGGGTATTTTCGGAGTACCGGGGAGTTACGGGAATAGAGGAGAGAGGCCAAAAGGAAGGAGGTGCGCGCCCCCCTTCTGGTACGAATTGGACAAGGGGTGCAGCCCCCTTTTCCTTCTCCCTCCCCCCCTCTTTCCTTCTCTCCTACTCCGGAAAGGAAAGGGGAATCCTACTAGGACTTGGGAGTCCTAGTAGGACTCCCCACACTTGGCGCGCCCCCTCTAGGGCCGGCCTCTCCCTCCCTCCTTTATATACGGGGGCAGGGGGGGCACCTCTAGAGACAACAATTGATCCCTTGATCTCTTAGCCGTGTGATGTGCCCCCTCCACCATAGTTCTCCTCGATGATATTGTAGCGGTGCTTAGGCGAAGCCATACGACGGTAGAACATCAAGATCGTCACCACGCCGTCGTGCTGACGGAACTCTCCCTCGACACTCGGCTGGATCGGAGTTCGAGGGACGTCATCGAGCTGAACGTGTGCTAGAACTTGGAGGTAGTTTTGGTGCTTGATCGGTCGGGCCGTGAAGACGTACCACTACATCAACCGCGTTGTTCTAACGCTTCCGCTTTCGGTCTACGAGGGTACGTAGACTCACTCTCCCCTCTCGTTGCTATGCATCTGGTAGATAGATCTTGCGTGATCGTAGGAAAATTTTAAAATACTACGTTCCCCAACAGAAGATAGCCACCGGAGAGGGATTCCCCCCTTCGGCAGGGTGCCAGAACGGGTCTAGATTGGTTTTCGGCGGCTACAGAGGCTTTCGGCGGCGGAACTCCCGATCTAGGTTTCTTTCTGGAGGTTTCAGTATTTATAGGAATTTTTGGAGTCGGGGCCAAGTAAAGGGGAGCTACGGGCCGTCCTCGAGATAGGGGGGCGCGCCCCCTTGCCCAGGGCGTGGCCCCCACCCTCGAGGGCAGCCCGTGGCTCTCCTGGCCCAACTCTTTTGCTTCGGGGGCTTCTTTTGGTCCAGAAAAAATCGTCAAAAATTGGCTCGTCAATTGGACTCCGTTTGATTTTCCTTTTCTGTAAAACCCTGAAACAGGAGAAAAACAGAAACTGGCACTAGGCTCTAGGTTAATAGGTTAGTCCCAAAAATCATATAAAAGTGTATAATTAAGCCCATAAGACATCCTAGAAAGATAATATAATAGCATGGAACAATAAAAAAATATAGATACGTTGGAGATGTATCACACACGCACATCTGGGCGACGACGACCTTGGGATGAGACCCGACACGAGCGCGGGTGTACTCAAGGTCGAACCCGACCACCTTGTACTTCTCCTCGGCAAGCAACAACTCCATGATGTGGATGGAGTGCTCCACCCATACCGGGTTGTTGGTCTACACCACCGAGAGCTCCGTGAACCTTCTTTGGGTGTCCACCACGGCATGCATGGTGAACTGCTGCTCGTCGTCGACAGCCGCTCGGAGTGCCATTGGAGCCGCGCAGGATACCCTCTAATAATTTGCTGTGGTGGGTGTGCTTCTTGCAATGGTGGGGCGCGATCGAAAGGTTGAAGAGACACAAGGGTTAAATGGCTGCTAGAATAAATGGGGGCCGACCGGCCTGTAATCATCACGTATTGTCACGACGTTCATAGCGGAGGATTCCAGTGCACACTTGACAACACCGCACCGCACGCGTTTCCTTTGACCACGCGTGGGCTCGAAGAGGCGCCAAATGTATCGTCGGTGAGCCTGTTCCGGTGCTACCTCGCAGTTTACCGCACAAGCTTCCCGCCCAGCTAGTTTGGCCACGTGTCGGCTAGAAGAGGGACAAATAATGGGCGTTTATTGGCAAAAAGCTTTGTAAAAACGAAGTGTGTGGAATGACTTCGGTCATAAGTTTACCCATGGGTGATGAGGTCAAAGTTACATAGAAGGGTGATGATGGACACTCGAGTGCAATAATTAATTATGCGCTCTATAGGGCACACGGTTGAAGAAACCAACTGTGTGCAATAATGTCGAAGATCGCAGGCGAGTTAGCTATACAGATCGTGTGCTATGAGATCGACAAGCTAAACAGAATTGAGAATGGTTAATAAAATCTAAGTCCATTTCATAATAAGGTCAAAATAGTGCTACCAATATATGACTCTCATACGATGACATTTCAACGATTGTACCACAAAAGCTCGAAATATTACAAGGTTCAAATTCCAGAGTTATATGGCTCAAATTAGAAGATTACAAGGTTCAAACTTATATTAGAAATGAAATTCAGCTCATCGGCTGCAAACGCTCGCGCTGATCCGCTGAACATGGATATCAAAGAGGTTCAAACTAATATCACCACTTCTAAGTCTGGTTTTGAAACCTCATAATTTTTTCAAAGGGGTCAACCACTGAGAAGTCATCTATGGGGTTGACATGACGACTTCTGATTACTCTGTCATCTGAAGTTCCAAAATGAAATTCAGCACTTTCAGAGCCTATTCCATTCTGTCGTAGGAGTCGCCGGCGCTGATCAATAAACCATTCATTTTTGCAAAATAAATGTAGGGCAAACCTCATTACCTTCAGCACCCTTGGTCTGACAACAAAGACCCTGGCGAATATAATCTTCGGTAAGGTCCCTCCGTAGGAGTTCAAAGTAATTTATGAGAGATGCATATCTAGGCATTCGACGTGATTGTTATATTGTAGCACAGTATCCACCACCATCTTATCTGCAAAAGAAAAAAAGGTGTTAGTGCCTACATGCAGTTTTGAACACTACTATAGGCCTATTTGGTTTGTAGGATTTTTAAAATGCACTAACATGCCATCTTCGACCCGACATGATTAACATGGGCATTTGATTAAAATCTAGAAAAATGTAGCCTTCTTCATAAGAGGTTGGAGTGGATGAAAAGTTCCCTAAGAAAACTACTACAGATGAATCCAAAGGAGAAATGCTTATGGACTGTAACCATATGGATCAAGAAACCAATATGGGGGGGGGGAACATGTATGTACTGAAATCCTCGAATAAATCCTTCAGAAATCGCAGTGCATTATCATTGTAAACTTGGAAAAAGGTGTCACAAATTGAACTGCCATATGGTTAACATTTAACAGGAAAGGAACATCACCTCGATATATAGCTTCTTCAGGCACAAAAAGCATCTCAGAAAACTGACAACTTGCGCCAGGTTGGGGCCGATAGATTCTAGTGCAAGACCTTCACTATGCGTAGTTTCGTGGTCAAGCTTGTCGGAATCATTTTATGGATGACAGATGAACATACATCAATAAAATTAGAAATAATGTTAATTTCTAGAAGGAGAGGTAGAAGGCGGCTCTTGTACCTGATCGAGTGTGGATCCAATAACAAGTTTGGAGTATTTGTCAAACGAGTAGCCCACCATTGTCAATTTTAGCGCAGAAATTACATTGATTCTTGTTGGACCTTCTTGATAAACTACAATTAATCTCTGAGGTGAAGATGTGTCCTCAATGACCATACCATGGTACACATCTTGTGATATCTTCTTGCCGCACCAGCAACACACATAAATAGTCCGAAGAGTCATGGAGGTGATGTGGAAGGTACTCAACCCATTGATCGCAATGGGAGTGACCTAGCATAGCACACGGTATAGGCTCACCGTTGACTCTCCTTTTTTTGTGATGTTCCATGAAATTGCCACATACATCTTGTACTAAGAAATCTTGTACTTTTTCACTGCATAACCCAATCTGCAAGTTGACACGGCTAATTTCAGATATCTCTACATGATAATACATTGCATATCCCTTGTGCATATTCAAACCACCAATTAACGGTTGTGTGCGTAGCATAAACTAGCCATGACTCTGTGTACTGGACTAGCAGGCACTCTAAGGGAGACTAATGTAGTGCATTGCAATTCCCACGTGCCACCTACGGTTTAGTGTAATGTACTACCTCTGTTCCTAAATACATGTCTTTGTAGAGATTCCAGTATGGACCACATACATATGTATATAGATGAATTTTCAAGTTTAGATTCACTCATTTTGATCTCTATGTAGTCTATAGTGGAATCTCTAGAAAGACTTGTATTTAGGAAGGGAGGGAGTATCATGTATGACATCTACATCTCTAATTTAGCAGCCAGTAGTGGAAATCATTGTCCGCACAAAGGGATTACTAGTCGAAAATCCTAGCAAAGCACGCTGGCAGGCACACAACAATACAAGAGAGAGATGCACTTAGAAGATCATAGCAATGCCTCAGTCCAGGATCTTGGTTGGCCATGCTGTTAGATCCAGAAGAAACATCGTGCTTGTAGTTTCTGTCAACTGCATAACATGTAACAGTGACATGTTAGTATATTTGAAGTACATTGGGAAGGTGATGCTGGATGGGTTTAAAGGTGACAAGTACCTAGGCCGCAACAGGTGCTTGGCATCTTGCTAGCCGGTGGGAATCATGTTAGAAACATCAAGGGTGATGACGCTGCACTAGTTGTCGCAGTCCGCTATGGAGATCTAGAACCGTGGATCAGGGTGTTTGTGGAGCGGCTCTAGTAGGGTGGCCTACGGTGTGGGTGAAGCGGATCCGAGGCCGTGGGCAAGGGCGTCGGTGAAGTTGCTCCGGTGGTTGGTTTCAGGATGGTGTCAATGATGCGGATGTGCGGTCGTGGACGGGGCATCAGAAGCTGCTCCGGTAGGTTGGATGAGGGTGCGATGAAGAGGATCTGAGGCCGTGGACTTGGGCGTTGGTAGAGCGGCCCTGGTAGGGTTGAGAATGGTACAGGCGAAGCTACTCCGGTAGGGTTGAGGATGGTTTCAGCGAAGCGACTCCTTTAGGGTTGAGGATGGTGTCAGCGAAGTGGCCCCGGTAGGGTTGAGGATGATGTCGGCCAAGAGGCTTCGGTAGGGTTGAGGAAGGTGTCCACGAAGAAGATCAGAGGCCGTCGAAGGGGTCATCGGTGGTGTGGCTCCGAGGGTGTCGACGAAGCGTCTCGGGTGGGGAGTACGAAGGAGTCGCTACAGATGCGCTGCGGTTGACGAGAGTATCGGCGAAGCAGATCCGGTGCCGTGGACAAGGCGGGCACTGAATGGGCTATGGTATAGTGGTGGATGAGCAGTCTACTTGCTTCTAGGGGAGGTGGGAGGGGTAGATGCGGCCGCAGAAGCAGATCCGGCGAGGTGGACGCCGCTGGCAGTGAATGGGCGTTGGTACGCTGGTGGTTGAGCAGTCTAGTGTTTTGAGAGGGGAGGGGTACAGAGGCCAATGAAGGACAGACGGCGTGATGTGAGATGTTCTAGTGCTCTGGAGTAGTCATTTTTGCGGGAAGGGGAGATGAAATGGGGGTGCCGTGTGGTGGGGGGAAGCGGAAGTTACCAAAGCAGTCCTGGCCTATTATGCAAATGAGGGCCGTATTGCAATTATTGTTCTCCGTGCACCAAGGACAAAAGGGGAATTTCACATGCTAAAGACTAGGTGGCGGAAATTTCATATGGAGGTGGGTGATTTTGCTGCTCGCTGGATCGTTCATATCCAGTTTCAACAAATATTGGACAGTGCTAGCGGGAAGGTCATGCGAGACTGTGTACACGGGGCACACGTTGGCACTTAATAACTGGTATGATGTCCACCCCAAAAAAATGATAACAACTCAGGATGATGCACCGATAACTTTGATGTTTACATGGGCGCGACCAATCGTACAGGTATAGAGGCGCGTTGACAAAAAACGGATCAAACGCTCAGCAATGTATTTCTCGTGTAAATATACTCCCTATCTCCGGAAATGCTTGTCATCAAAATGAATAAAACGGGATGTATCTAGATGTATTTTAGTTCTAGATACATCCCTTTTTATCCATTTTGATGACAAGTATTTTCGAACGGAGGGAGTATAATTTAGTGCCATTGGTTATTTATTTTAAGTATAATGCTTTTTCACGGGGATAAACATAATGCATTAATGGTGCATGTACATGATAACTACAATGGTTGTTTGAAGAAACATCACTCTAACTTTGGCATGCACAATTGAAAAGGACTATTTGGTAAGAATTTTTTGATATGTGAGTGTACAATCTTTATAGCGTTGAATCGATATTGTATCTTTGGCCACGATACGAAGTGGATATTGATTTATGTTCAAGCGATGCATGTCCACGGTCACAAGATAGTGATATGTGAATGAATTGTGCAATCTCTCTCACACGCATACATATATCATTTCTCCGTGGGCATCGGAATCACACACACGCACTTCATGTATTTCTCTCCCTCCATCAGGGTTAGAATTCGTCTTTGTACCCCGCCCTACAAGCCTCTCACACAAAAACACACACGCTCTCTTTGTCGAACAAGACCACCCCTTTAATTTCGCGCACCCACCGTCACCAATGTCTCAAAGTATAACTATGTCTCGCACAGATATGCGTAAGGTTAACTCGAGTCTCGGAACCATATGAAAACATATATGTGATTCCAGAAGAGCACCTTTTATTTTGAGATTTCGCTCACACACACGACACGCGCGCGCGTGGAGACATTGTGTCTCTCTTCAATTTTTCCAGCACTTGCATGCACACCACTTGTTTATCTCCGTGATGCTTTAAGTATGCCTCACACACATGCTATCTACCTATCCCTTAATATAGACTGGCAAGATGCCCGTGCATTGCATAGAACATCAAGATGCCCGTACATTGCGGAACACCAAGATGCATTTATATGAGTAGTTTATCATGTGGGAGATAAGGACGAACGAGGGAAGGCCTTATCTGCAAATGTGGAGAGGAGTGCGGGCATCTTTTTGCAAAATTGTCATAGTTTCCTTCTTATCCATCAGATATAGATCGGATGGCCTATATTGCAGGATGGCAGGCACACCATCATCACCAACTCTGTTTTTTAGAAGAGTAGATATATGTATCACACAAACTCCTTGTCCTTGTATCTAAGTATCACTCGCACCACCCCCACACGCGCACACACTTCCCGACACCGAAGGACTAGGGTGGCACCTCGATCTTGATACTAACATATCTACTGGCTTCTCTCTCAAACACACACACACACACACACACACACACACACACACGCATGCGCTAGTTGTATCTCTGTGCCTCGCTCACACACACTCAATACGTCTTTTTCTCTGTAGCCCCCTCGATTTGTAGACTTCTCGCTCGCACACAACTGTAGTGACGATGATGATGGACCCAATGTGCCTTGTTTTTACTGGCCTCATGTGATACTTTCCACCCTATGTTCTGTTAATTAACAAGTCAACCTTTTCTTTGTTACTACTAGTGAATTTGATATCATTCCGGGCAGACATAAAACATATCGCTTCAACCATTTATCGCAGTAACTATTTAAACAGAAACTTGCAAAATGCTCGTGCGTTGCACGGAACATGAAGATGCATTTATATGAGTAGTTTATCCTACGGGAGATAAGGATGAACGAGGGAAGGCCTTATCTGCAAATGTGGGTAGTAGTGCGGGTATCTTTTTGCAAAATTGTTATAGTTGTCTTCCTATCCGTCAGACATAGATCAGACGACCTATATTGCAGGATGGCAGGCACACTATCATCACCAACTCTGTTTTTTTTATAAGAGTAGAGATATAGACTCCTATAAAAGACTCAGTTGGTAATGATGGTGTGTGTGCCATCCGTCATTTATGACCATTAGATCTGCATCTGACGGTTGTGAGGTAAGTTGTGGCATTTTTGTAACAATAGCACACTTTTATGCTCCAATTTGCAGAAAATCCCTTATTATCTTATAAGCAACCACATCCCTCCCTCACCTAATCAAAACAACCTGAGAACTATATTTTGAGTGAAAGGTTATATAGTTTTAGTGGTATATATGTATATCAAAACAAGAGTGTTTTCTTTCAAGTTTGTGAACAAGTACTATTCTACTTTGGACCCGTTGCAACGCATGGGCACGTTGCTACTAAGAAAAGAGATATATCCCTTGAATCGACCACAATGAGCATGTGGTGGACTGGTTAGCGCTGGATGCCCGCAACGCGATGACCTGACTTCGAATTATGTCTTACACTTTAGTTTTTTATATTTTTAATATATACTTCTTTCACTACTGTACTGACAGTGGAACCCACAAAGTACTTAGAATAAGATTAAGGATGGATTTATTTCTTTTTAACTTTCGGTTGAATCTGTAGCCACCCTACAAGTCATGTACAGTGTACGTGCAATTAACTTTTTATAGAGGGGGAATCATACACACAATTAACTCAAATGGATTGGATGTGACTATTATTTCGAGCATAAGAGCATCTCCAACAACAACCGGTGCAAATATCCTCCCGCCTCCTTCCGCGGAGGACGACATCCAACGCCAACGGCATACATTTTCACAACTCTAACCAACCAGAGGAAATTCATGCAAACACGGACTGATTTCATATAAGCATGAATGATTTCATATAAAAAAGCTGGATCTTCATATAAACATGACAGGTTTCATTACATTTACATGAACTAAGTGGGGTGCTAATCCGGCTCTCGTTGTATAATTAATACCTAATCTAAATGGCTGCATGCGTATCCCTTTGTCTTCCTCATGTCCGGCACACACTTGTGGGGTCGACAAAGGACCTCATAAGAGACGAAGTAGCCAAAAAACCACCAGTATACGCAGTCGTCGCCTCGGCGGTGGCCTTCATGGGACCCAAGCGGCAGTGGCCTCGCGTGTTCTAATTCTCCTCGATGATGGCAGCGGAGACGGAGAAGCTGGCCACTGACTCGTCACTCTCCGCGCACCCGGCTTCTGTCTCTGCCTGCATTGCGCTGCCGTAGGCACGGGAGGCGCGCCCATAGACACGGGAGGCACGGCCACCGCAGACATGGGAGGCGTGGCCGTAGACACTGGTGGCGCGGTACGACGCTGCAGCGATGACGCACGTGCCGCCGTGCCGGCATGGAGCAACTCGCCACTCCTTATCGAGCTGAACTGGAGCAGCGAGTTGCTGAACCACGCGCCGACTTCGAGCGGCAACTGGCTCCATCGGGCCAGGCAAGGTAGGTGAAGCACGGAGCAGCCTCGCTCCTATTCGGAGGGCTCGACGGGCCACCCAGCCGGGTAGTATGCCGGAGAATGGCTCCTCGGAGGCCATCGGAAGAGTGGAGGAAATGGTGAAAGAGGAGATGGGGGAGAGGCGGACGGGTGCGATTCTTGCCCGATGTCTAGCCTCATTTAAATAGAGGGCGGATGGTAGGATCTTGGCCAGCGTCTGGCCTCGTTTAAACCGAAGGCGGACCATAGGAGCTCGGTCGGCGTTGCGTTTAATTCTGGCCCTCTCATCAACGGATGTGTGGCCGGAGTAGACTTCTTGGTTTGCATGCGAGTTTAATGGAGGCGTTTGATGGAGGCGAGGAGGCGTGTTCAGCCGGGCGTGCAGCGGGCGGCGCAGTATTATTTTTGACAACTACAGTAAACCAAGACAGTTCCCGACACGGCTTTAATGCAGACGAGGGAGAGGGTAGCCTTCCCCGAAATGTTGAACGACCAATGAAGCATGTTGATGAATGCATGAGGGAAGTAATGGGAGGAGGACAGGGAAAAGAGACAGCACGATGTGAATGCAACGAAGTTTGCACTCATATAAAGGCACCTCTCCATTCCAATGCATCTACCACATCGTACGCACCTAAGAACCTACACTAAGTGCAAAAGTGCTCACTCCAGACCCATGGCAGCAATGCGTGCGAGCGGCCAACGGCTGTGCCAGATGGTCCATGACGCCGACCTGCGGCATGACATCGAGGATCGTCTCCAAACGGTGTTGGTGACCGGCTGGTTCATGGCCATCGTCAACGTCAGCTATGACTCTCAGTTGGACAAGATGATCGTTGCCACCATCAACAAGTTCACCGTCATGAAGAAGCTCGCCGACGACATTGCCGTACTCCAACAGCCTGCGCGCCCAGGCTCCTCATTGCCTTCCACCCTAATCGGCCTCCACGGTGAGAAATTCTTTCAAGCCCTGGTGGCCCTGCGAGTGCCCGTCGACGCAACAAAGAATGTCCACCTCGAGGTCGCGCTCGCCGCTAAGCGCCTTGCCGTGCAAGAATTCATCAACCTACACATCCACGTGTATGAGGAAGTCGTGTACATAGGCATCTACAAGGCCGCTGAGGATGCTACGACGTTGGCTTTCTTCAACCGGCTGGAAGCCTTGGACGCCTTTGTTGAGAAGCACCTTGACCTCGCCACAAAAGCCGCCACTCATCAGCCGCCGGTCGGTGGCCCGTCACACTGAGTCGAGGAGGAGGAGGTCGTTGATGGATGCATCTTTCATCTAGCCTCCTATAATCACCACTGCGATCGCATCGTTGTGGCCTTAATTCTTATTGTGCTATTGCATTGCCGTTCCTAGCTACTACTACCTTGCTTATCCGATGGAAAAAGCCCCGCCCTAGCGTTTCCAATCGTTATTTCTATCTATCGATTGTGCCAAGGAGCAGAACCAAATGTTACAATTTATACATGTTTCTCTACTCCTAAAAAGGACCCAGTTGGTGATGATGGTGTGTCTTCCATCCATCATTTCTAACCATTAGATCTGCATCTAACGGCTGTGAGGTAAGTTGTGGCATTTTTGCAACGCACGGGCCGGCACATTGGTAGTAGAAAGAAACAAATTATGGGGTTTGGCACGAGTTCGTACTGCGGGAGCACCACAAGGCCTAGCGCAGGAGTTACATTTCCCTCTCGGGGCCCATGGGACCAAGCTTCAACGGCTAGGGCACCTGCCTTTGAGTTAATGACATGTGGACCCTAAATGCGGCTGGCCCGCATGTCATTGTCATAAAAGCATAGGGGCGCTGGGACCGAGAGGGGTGAGGCGCAGGTCAGCAAACGTGTGGGTGTCATTGGTTCAAGCGGCGTCGTGGGAATCCAATCTGGACGTGGCTTGCCTGCTCCCCTCCCATGCTCCGATACGTAGTCCCGCACCACTAATTTTCATCCAACGATTACAATAGATTTCCTCCTGTGGGTCATCTATAGCTTCAAAAAAAGGTAAACAAAGGCCATATTTCTAGGAAATAATTCCTTCATGAATCTATACACGCATGCAAGACCCTTTCCTTTCCTGCTCATCCTCCGAGCGTGGAAACGGGTGCCTGCCTAACCCATGTAGTACGCTGCACCACCAGCGAGTTGCACCTCCTCCACGCCAACGCTGAGCCTGGAGGCATTCCTGTCGTCGTACGTTGACGTGCGGTTCAACGGCGTGCAGCCACGGGCCAATGGCATCGGTGTGGTTCGAGATGCCCAGCTGGCCGTTGTCGCGGCACCGTTCACGACTCACTCATTCGAGATGAACCGACCGGTGGTGGCCTGGCCGTGGTGAGGGCGCCATAGCTGGACGCCGGGGTGTTATGAGGCATAGATGGCCACACCGGCGGGTACTACCTGTATTACAGAAGTAGTAGAAGGCAAAGACGGGCCTTCAAGAGAGAAGAGTGGAGAAAGAGAAGGTTTACGTTTTTTGAGGGGTTAAGAGAGAAGGTTCTTGCCGAGATCTTCATCCCTAAAGAAACTTGACAATAGTATTATTGGAGTGGATACACAACTCACAAAAAATACAAGAAGTCCACTAGGCGGACTGGTTCGAGTGAAGAAAAAAAAGCCACGTGATGATTGTTCTTGAGTCACTCTAATACATGCATTGTATCCCATAGCAACGCACGGGCGTTCTACTAGTATTTGTGGCCGGTGAGTGATGCCCGTGACGAAATGTGTCACAACCGCTGGATGAAAATTGGATGGTGCGGGAGTACAGATCGGAGCCAGGAGCAGTGCATGCAAGCCGCGTCCAATCGCGTGTGGCTGTGGTAGAAACTTGATGGTCGCCACAGTTCAGCTGACCCAAATGGCATGCACACAAAGGCAGAGGAGCGGTGGGGCCAACAGGGGTGAGGCGCAAATGGCATGCACACAATATGGATGTTACCTGGAGAATGAAGTGAACCCAGAGGCATGCAGAAGTACTAGTATGTTACTACATAGTAGTACAACTATGGTACTTGATACGTCCTTTTTGCATCATGCTTATATATTGATATTTATTGCATTATGGGCTGTTCTTACATGTTTTGCCACAATACTTTTGCCTTTTCTCTCTTATTTTACAAGGTTTACATGAAGAGGGAGAATGCCGGCAGCGGGAATTCTGGGCTGGAAAAGGAGCAAACTCTAGAAACCTATTCTTCACTACTCCAAAAGCCCTGAAACTCAACAGAACATCGTTTCGGAAAATATATAAAATATCTGGCGAAAGAAGTCCACGAGGGGGGGCCACCGGCTGCACAAGAGGGTGGGGGCGTGCCCCCTTCCCAGGGCACGCCCCATGCCTCGTGGGCCAGCCGGAAGGCCCCCGATGCCCATCTTCTCCTATATGAGGCGTTTTGACCTGGAAAAAATCATAATGAGGCTTTCGGAACTAGAAGCCACCGTCTCGAGGCGGAACCGAGGCGGAAACCAATCTATCACCAAAAACTCTCCCATCTTGGGGAGGGCTATCTTCATCAACATCTTCACCAGCACCATCTCCTCTCAAACCCTAGTTCATCTCTTGTATCCAATCTTTGTACCCAAACCTCAGATTGGTACCTGTGGGTTGCTAGTAGTGTTGATTACTCCTTGTAGTTGATGCTAGTTGGTTTATTTGGTGGAAGATCATATGTTCAGATCCATTATGCATATTAATACCCCTCTGATCATGAACAATATTATGTCTTGTGAGTAGTTACTTTTGTTCCTGAGGACATGGGAGAAGTCTTGCTATCAGTAGTCATGTGAGTTTGGTCTTCGTTCGATATTTTGATGAGATGTATGTTGTCTCTCCTCTAGTGGTGTCATGTGAACGTCGACTACATGACACTTCACCATTATTTGGGCCTAGAGGAAGGCATTGTGAAGTAATAAGTAGATGATGGGTTGCTAGAGTGACAGAAGCTTAAACCCTAGTTTATGCGTTGCTTCGTAAGGGGCTGATTTGGATCCATATTTCTCAGGCTATGGTTAGGTTTACCTTAATACTTCTATTGTAGTTGTGGATGCTTGCATTCGAGGTTAATAATAAGTGGGAGGCTTGTCCAAGTAAGGGCAGCACCCAAGCACCGGTCCACCCACATACCAAATTATCAAAGTACCGAACGCGAATCAGATGATCGTGATGAAAACTAGCTTGACGATAATTCCCATGTGTCCTCGGGAGCGCTTTCCTTTATATAAGAGTTTGTCCAGGCTTGTACTTTGCTACAAAAAGGATTGGGCCACCTTGCTGCACCTTATTTACTTCTACCTTATGTCACTTGCTACCAATTACCTTATCACAAAACTATCTGTTACCTATAATTTCAGTGCTTGCAGAAAACACCTTACTGAAAACTGCCTATCATTTCCTTCTACTCCTCGTTGGGTTCGACACTCTTACTTATCGAAAGGACTATGATAGATACCCTACAGTTGTGGGTCATCAAGACTCTTTTCCGGCACCGTTGCCGGGGAGTGAAGCGCCTTTGATAAGGAAAAATTTATATAGTGTGCTAAAATTTATTATCACTTGTTACTATGACCCAAAATACTTTGAGGGGCTTGTTCGGGGTATCTTCACCCCGACCAGAAGAGCAAAGAGTTGCTCCTCAACCTACTGCACCTATTGAAAATGTTTGCTTTGAGATTCCTTCGGGTATGATAGAGAAACTGCTTGAAAATCCCTTTACAGGAGACGGAACACTACTTCCCAACTTACAGCTAATCTATGTAGATGAAGTTTGTGGATTGTTTAAGCTTGCAGGCATGCCCGAGGATGTTATCAAGAAGAATCTATTCCCTTTATCTTTGAAGGGAGATGCATTGACATGGTTTAGGCTATGCGATGATATGGGATCATGGAATTATAATCATCTGAAGTTGAAATTTCATCAGAAGTGCTACCCTGTGCACCAGGTTCATCGTGATCGTAATTATATTTATAATTTCTGGCCTCGCGAAGGAGAAAGCATCGCTCAAGCTTGGGGGAGGCTTAAGTCAATGTTATATTCGTGCCCCAATCATGAGCTCTCACGAGAAATGATCATTCAAAATTTTTATGCTCGGCTTTCTCTTAATAATCGCTCCATGCTCGATAATTCTTGTTCTGGCTCTTATATGATGAAGACTACTGAATTCAAATGGGATTTATTGGAAAGAATTAAACGCAACTCTGAAGATTGGGATCTCGACGAAGGTAAGGAGTCAGGTATGACCCCTAAGTTTGATTGTGTGAAAGCTTTTATGGATACCGATGTTTTCTGTGACCTTAGCACTAAATACGAACTTGTCTCTGAGATAGTAGCTTATTTCTGCGAATCTTTTGCTACTCATGTTGATCTCCCCAAGGAGAAGTGGTTTAAATACCATCACCCTATTGAAGTAAAAGTAGTTGAACCTATTAAAGTTGAAGAAAAGACTATCACTTATAATGTTGATCCTGTTATTCCTACCGCTTATATTGAGAAACCACCTTTCCCCGTTAGGATAAAGGATCATGCTCAGGCTTCAACTGTAGTTCGTAAGAGTAATACTAGAACACCTACACCCTTTGAGAAAATTAAAGTTGAACCTAGTGTTGCTATGGTTAAAGATCTCTTGGTAGAAGATTTAGATGGACATGTTATTTACCTCCAAGAAGAGTCTGCTAGAATAGCCAAACCCAATGCTAGGAATAAACATAAACCTATTGTAGGCTTGCTTGTTATCTCCGTTAAGATAAGAGATCATTGTTATCACGGTTTATGGGACGTGGGTGATAGTGCGAGCATTATCCCTCTTCATTTGTATAATGAAATTGTGCATGATATTGCACCTGTTGAGTTAGAAGGGATTGATGTTACTATTAAGCTTGCTAATAGAGATACTATTTCACTAGTTGGGATTGTTAGAGATATTGAAGTCTTGTGTGGGAAGGTTAAATATCCTGCTGATTTTCTTGTTCTTAGTTCCCCGCAAGATGAATTCGGTCCCATTATATTTGGTAGACCCTTTTTGTTGGAGGAAGTCGGTGGTGGATGAAAAGTAGCCCGTGGAGTCCCGTTTTGACCGTAGGCGGTTGGAGAGAAGTCGTGTTCCTCTGTTTTGCGGTACGTCAGACCCCTCTCGATCAACATGACCCCATTTTGACCGTAGGTGGTTGAACATAAGTCAATTTCCTTCATTTTGCAGTACTCCACACCCCTCCCGATGAGCAGGACCTCGTTTCCACCATAGGAGATCGAACAGAATGTCGTTTCCTCTTTTTTGCGGGACACCACACCACGTTTCAGCTATTCCATTCAAGTCGGTTGGCTCTTGATCAAAAAAATGCATTCCGACCCACCTGCTTGGCTCTCGATGAACACAACTCAGTTGTTTCTCCATTCCGAGCCAATCAATTGGTTGCCTATGAACATGAATCCGTTGCTGCCATCCAGTCTAGCCGCACATTGCCTCTTGATGTACATGAGCCCTTGTAGTACATGTTCGAGACCCCGCCCGTACGTACGTATGTGGCCGTATTTTTTGTAGCGTGGTTGTATGTATGTGTACATGATTTAAACGGGACTACCTGAACTGCTACCACTCCTTACTCGGCCATGGTTCATCATGGCAGAGAGACCGACCGACCAGTATGTACGTAACGTTTGCGACCGGACAGATAACGTTATGCATGATTCGACCTATTGTGTCCCAAGTGTCAGGGGGGCTAAGGAGGCATCTCCTTCCATGCGAAGATGTAGTTGGTGGGTCCCAGCTGTCAAGAGGAGGATTCGATTTTTTTTGTGTAATAAGGAGGCACTTCCTTGCATGCGAAGATATAGCTGGTGGGTCCTAGTTGTCAGGGGAGAATTTTTTTTTCGCGTAATAAGGAGGCAGTTCCTTCCATGTGAAGATATAGCTAGTGGGTCACCATTGTCATGTGGCAGAATCATTTTTTTGCCCGTAATAAGGAGACACTTCATTGCATGCGAAGATGTCGCTGGTGGGTTCCACCTGTCAGGTTAGGAAACATTTTTTCCACGTAATAAGGAGGCAATCCTTGAGTCGAATATGTAGCTGGTGGGTCCCTACTATCATGGGCAGGAATATTTTTTTCACATAATAAGGAAGCAGCTACATGCGTGCGTCAATGGAACTGGTGTGTTCCCACTGTCAGCCTCTCCACGTATAGACCTCTTTTGATGACTCTCGTTTGTTGACCATGACGCGTCGAGCACACCAAGGCGGTGGATGGCGACGAGGCCCCAGATGGGAATGAGATAGAGATAGGAAGACGTGGCGGTGGGGTCACAGATGGAGAGGAGTATGATGGTTAACTAGTTTTGGTGCGGCGTGGAGCTGCAGTCGGCGGAGAATAACACGAGGTGTGGAGGGATGGCCTGGCCGGCGGTGGGGTAGCGCTTCACAGCGAGGCGTCTTAAGCAGAGCCGCTAGCCGCCAGAGGCAGGAGTAAGCGGTCCCGACGGCGCTGGAGAAAGAAGATGAGAGATTAAAGATGCATGCCCATAGTTGGATGTAAATCCAACGACTATGGATGTCAGAATCATTTGTTGACTAAGTCGACAACTCCTTGCGTAGGCTTCAACCTATTGGCCCACATGCGAGCCTCCAAAAATGTGGCACAAATTCAACCCATTTTTAAAAATTTACAACCCATTTACTGGGCTGGGCCAACAAATAATG
Organism: Secale cereale; assembly: GCA_902687465.1. Lineage (NCBI taxonomy): Eukaryota > Viridiplantae > Streptophyta > Magnoliopsida > Poales > Poaceae > Secale > Secale cereale. Next base: position 188,263,823 of record LR738713.1, on the reverse strand, counting down.
TAGCGTCTATGCAGCCCATTTATTTTATTTCTAAGGAATCAGAGCCCATTTGTACTTTCTCAAAATATACGAATTTGTTGGGATGGCTGTAAATATAATGTTGGGTTGGATGGAGCAATGTTATCAAAAAAATAAACCCAGGCTGTGCATTTTATTAGAAATAAAATTAGATAATGATCATGTTATATTACGTTGGTCCTTAAATCTTAGCAAGCTTTTGTATGCAATCATCAGGATTTTCATTGCCTTAGAGTAAAGAAAATGTGATTTCCCTTCCCAACTTCTGTTAAACATTTAATTTTATAATTTAATAAGACGTGTGATATTTTGTAATATATATCTCATGATTTTAATTTTGCTAAATTTTGTAGACAACCCCTTGAAAACGAACCACCTAGTAAGGATGAAATTATTGGTCTTGCTTCTATTGCCATGCCTCCTAATGATCCTTTAGAACAATACTTGCTAGACCATGAAAATGATATGCATATGAATGAGAGAAGGGAAATAGATGAAATATTCTTTAAACAGGGACCTGTATTGAAAAACAACTTGCCTGTTGAAATCCTAGGGGATCCTCCTCCACCCAAGGGTGATCCCGTGTTTGAACTTAAACCCTTACTTGATAATCTTAAGTATGTTTATCTTGATGAAAAGAAGATATATCTTGTTATTATTAGTGCTAACCTTTCAGGGGAGGAAGAAGAAAAACTATTGAAAACTCTGAAGAAGCACCGAGCTGCTATTGGATATACTTAGGATTATCTTAAGGGCATCAGTCCCACTATATGCCAACACAAGATAAAATTGGAAGAAAATGCTAGACCGGTTATTGATCATCAGCGAAGGTTAAATCCTAAGATGAAAGAAGTGGTAAGGAAGGAAATACTAAAGCTTCTAGAGGTAGGTATTATTTATCCAGTTGCTGATAGCCAGTGGGTAATTCGTGTCCATTGTGTCCCTAAGAAGGGAGGTATGACTGTCGTTCCTAATTATAAAGATGAATTGATCCCGCAAAGAATAGTTAGAGGTTATAGGATGGTATTTGATTTCCGTAAGTTAAATAAGGCTACTAAGAAAGATCATTGCCCCTTTCCATTTGTTGATCAAATGCTAGAAAGGCTATCCAAGCATACTCATTTTTGCTTTCTAGATGGTTATTCTGGTTTCTCTCAAATACCTGTGTCAAAGGGGGAACAAGAAAAGACCACTTTTACTTGTCCTTTCGGTACCTTTGCTTATAGACGTATGCCTTTTGGTTTATGTAATGCACCTACTACCTTTCAAAGATGTATGATGGCTATATTCTCTGATTTTTGTGAAAAGATTGTTGAGGTTTTCATGGATGATTTCTCCGTTTACGGAACTTCTTTTGATGATTGCTTAAGCAACCTTGATCGAGTTTTGCAGAGATGTGAAGACACTAATCTTGTCTTGAATTGGGAGAAGTGCCACTTTATGGTTAATGAAGGCATTGTCTTGGGACATAAAATTTCAGAAAGATGTATTGAAGTTGACAAAGCTAAAGTTGATGCTATTGAAAAATGCCATGCCCTAAGGACATCAAAGGTATACGAAGTTTCCTTGGTCATGCCGGGTTTTATAGGAGGTTCATAAAGGACTTCTCCAAAATCTCCAGGCCTCTAACTAATCTCTTACAAAAAGATATTCCTTTTGTCTTTGATGATGATTGCCTAGAAGCATCTGAAATACTTAAGAAAGCATTGATCTCTGCACCTATTGTCCAGCCTCCTGACTGGAATTTGCCCTTTGAGATTATGTGTGATGCTAGTGATTATGATGTAGGTGTTGTCTTAGGACAAAGAGTTGACAAGAAATTGAATGTTATCCAATATGCTAGTAAAACTCTAGACAGTGCCCAAAGAAATTATGCTACTACTGAGAAATAATTTTTAGCAGTTGTATTTGCTTGTGATAAGTTTAGACCCTATATCGTTGATTATAAAGTAACTATTCACACTGATCATGCTGCTATCAAATACCTTACGGAAAAGAAAGATGCTAAACCTAGACTTATTAGATGGGTTCTCTTGCTGCAAGAATTTGACTTGCATATTATAAATAGAAAGGGAGCTGAGAACCCCGTTGCAGATAACTTGTCTAGGTTAGAGAATATACTTGATGACCCACAACCTATTGATGATAGCTTTCCTGATGAACAATTAGTTGTCGTAAATACTTCTCGTACTGCTCCATGGTATGCTGATTATGCTAATTATATTGTTGCTAAGTTTATACCTCCTAGCTTCACATACCAGCAAAAGAAAAAGTTCTTCTATGATTTGAGACATTACTTCTGGGATGACCCACATCTTTATAAAGAAGGAGTAGATGGTATTATTGGACGTTGTGTACCTGAGCATGAACAGGAACAGATCCTACGCAAGTGCCACTCCGAAGCTTATGGAGGACACCATGAGGGAGATAGAACTACACACAAGGTATTGCAATCCGGTTTTTATTGGCCTACTCTCTTCAAGGATGCCCGTAAGTTTGTCTTATCTTGTGATGAATGTCAAAGAATTGGTAATATTAGTAGACGTCAAGAAATGCCTATGAATTATTCACTTGTTATTGAACCATTTGATGTTTGGGGCTTTGATTATATGGGACCGTTTCCTGCCTCTAATGGATACACACATATTTTAGTTGATGTTGATTACGTTACTAAGTGGGTAGAAGCTATTCCAACTAGTAGTGCTGATCATAACACCTCTATTAAGATGCTTAAAGAAGTTATTTTCCTGAGGTTTGGAGTCCCTAGATATCTAATGACTGATGGTGGTTCACACTTTATTCATGGTGCTTTCCGTAAGATGCTTGCTAAATATGATGTCAACCATAGAATTGCATCCCCCTATCATCCACAGACTAGTAGTCAAGTAGAACTAAGTAATAGAGATTTGAAATTAATTTTGCGAAAGACAGTTAATAGATCTAGGAAGAATTGGTCCAAGAAACTTGATGATGCATTATGGGCCTATAGAACTGCATACAAAAATCCTATGGGTATGTCTCCGTATAAGATGGTATATGGAAAAGCTTGTCACTTACCTCTTGAGCTAGAACATAAGGCATATTGGGCTATCAAAGAGCTCAATTATGATTTCAAACTTGCTCGTGAGAAGAGGCTATTTGACATTAGCTGCCTTGATGAATGGAGAACCCAGGCCTTTGAGAATGCCAAGCTGTTTAAAGAAAAAGTTAAAAGATGGCATGGCAAAAGAATACAAAAGCGTGAGTTTAACGTAGGTGATTATGTCTTGCTATTCAACTCTTGTTTAAGATTTTTTGCAGGAAAACTTCTCTCCAAGTGGGAAGGACCTTACGTTATCGAGGAGGTCTATCGTTCCGGTGCCATAAAAATCAACAACTTCGAAGGCACAAATCCGAAGGTGGTGAACGGTCAAAGAATTAAACATTATATCTCAGGTAACCCTATAAATGTTGAAACCAATGTTGCTGAAACCGTAACCCCGGAGAAATACATAAGGAACACTATCCAGAGCGATTCAGCCTCCGATAAGGAAGAGGTGTGTTATACGATAAGTAAACCGACTCCAAAACAGTTCTAAAGGCAATTTTTCTCCGTTTTGGAATATTTAGAAAAATAGAAAAATAAGTAGCAGTCCGGAAGAGACACGAACCGTCCACGAGGGTGGAGGGCGCGCCCCCCTGCCTCATGGGCAGCTCGTGTGCCTCCCAGACTCTGTTTTCTTGTGGTTACTCCTTTTGGTCGGTAAAAATTCATTATATATACTCCCGAAGGTTTTGACCTCTGTATCACACAAAAATCCTCTATTCTTGTTTCGAGATGTTTTCTACTAGGGTTTGCGAAGACAGCCATCATGTCGTCTCCCTCCTCCAACAACGAAGGCAACTATGCTTGGCTAATGAAGATAGATCTTAAGAGGGAAGGACCCGAGGAGATCCACAAGGAGAAGAAGATCAAGATGGAGGTGGAAGATCCCGCTCCGGCATCGGGAGAAGAAGACACCCCTAAATCTCTTCCTAATCTCTTTACCTCAACTGAGATTGAAGCTTTCAGGATGATTGAGTTAGCTCAAATTCAAAACAAGCATCTCACAAGTGAAAATATTTTGTTGAAGGATTACATAGCTGCACTCAAAGGTATTATCCGCAAGCTGGAGGATCTCCTACGCTTGATATATGATGATCCGGCGTATGGGCACTCCCCTTGGCAACTACCAAGCTTGGGGGAGTGACCCCGGTATCGTATCACCATCACTCCTATCTTTACTGTTTTTCTTAGTTCGATCCTTTTGGTAGTATATTGATCTAGTAGAATAAAGTTAGCATGATCTAGTTGTGAGCTTTTGCCTGATGATCTTTACCCTTTGAAATCATGTCCGTGAGCTATATAATAAAGATTAGTGTTGAGTCAAGGGCTTGATTTCCTCACTTGGGTCATGATAAAAAGAAAGAAAACATAAAGAGTATCAAAGAGATCATATCGATCTTATGGGAAGTAATGACTTCACATATAAGAGTACGATAAATAAAAGTTGTTGGGAGTTGACAAACATAGTTTTGGTCATCGTTGCAATTAATAGGAAGTAATAAAAGAAGAGAGGCTTCACATACAAATATACTATCTTGGACATCTTTTATGATTGTGAGCACTCATTAAAGTATGACATGCTAAAGAGTTAATGTTGGACAAGGAAGACAACATAATGGGTTATGTTTTCTTGTATCTGAAATAAAGTATGTAGTCATGGATCAACCAACATGTTGAGCTTGCCTTCCCCCCTCATGCTAGCCAAAACTCCTTGCACTAAGTAGAGATACTACTTGTGCTTCCATACATCCTTAAACCCATTTTTGCCTTGAGAGTCCACCATACCTACCTATGGATTGAGAAAGATCCTTCCAAGTAAGTTGTCATGTTGCAAACTCGCTAAAATATGTATAATTTATTAAGGTGGAGGAAATTAGCTTTATACGATCTTGTGATATGGAAGTACTAAAATCGATGGATTGCATAATAAAGGTCCTTATCACAAATGGCAATATAAAGTGACGTTCTTCTATGCTAAGACTTTGTGCATCCAACCATAAAAACACATGACAACCTCTGCTTCCCTCTGCGAAGGGCCTATCTGTTATTCTTGCCTTACAAGTGTCAAGGTGAAATTCACCTTCCCTTTTTACATTTTATCCTTCGGCAAGCACATTGTGTTGGAAAGATGCTGACATATATACCCACTTGGATGTATGTTTTCATGATCTATTACTATTGACATTACCCTTGAGGTAAAAGGTTGGGAGGCATCACCATAAGCCCCTATCTTTCTCTGTGTCTGATTGAAACTCCATAACCATAAGTATTGCGTGAGTGTGAGCAATTGTGAAAGACTATATGATAGTTGAGTATGTAGGCTTGCTGAAAAGCTCTTATATTGAATCTTTCTGATGTTACGATAAATTGCAATTGCTTCAATGACCAAGATCAAAGTTTGTTAGTTTCCAATGAAGTTTATGATTCATGCTTGATATTATGGATGAATTGTTACTTTAGCATAAGAATCATATGACTATATATATATATATATATATATATATATATATATATATATATATATATATATATATATTGCTGTTATGAGAATGATCATGATGCCCTCATGTCCGTATTTTGTTTTTATCGACACCTCTATCTCTAAACAAGTCGATATCGGCTTTCGCTTGAGGAGAAGCGAGGTCTAAGCTTGGGGTAGTTGATACGTCCATTTTGCATCATGCTTATATGTTGATATTTATTGCATTATGGGCTGTTATTACACGTTATGTCACAATACGTATGCCTTTTCTCTCTTATTATACAAGGTTTGCATGAAGAGGGAGAATGCCGACACCTGCAATTCTGGGCTAGAAAAGGAGCAAACTCTGGAAACCTATTCTGCACAACTCCAAAAGCCCCGAAACTCAACAGAACTCCATTTCAGAAAATATAAAAAATATCTGGCGAAAGAAGTTCACGAGGGGGGCCACCGGCTGTCCACGAGGGTGGAGGCGCGCCCCCCCTCTCATGGCGCGCCCCCTGTCTCGTGGGCCCCTCGAAGGACCCCCGATGCCCATCTTCTCCTATATGAGGTGTTTTGACCTGAAAAAAAATTCATAAGGAGCCTTTCGGGAGCAGACGCCGCTGTCTCGAGGTGGATCCGAGGCAGAAACCAATCTAGGGCTCCGGCAGAGCTGTTCTGCCGAGGCAAAAATCGTCACCGCCGTCATCACCAACAACTCTCCCATCTTGGGGAGGGCTATCTTCATCAACATCTTCACCAACACCATCTCCTCTCAAACCATAGTTCATCTCTTGAATCCAATCTTTGTACCCAAACCTCAGATTGGTACATGTGGGTTGCTAGTAGTGTTGATTACTCCTTGTAGTTGATGCTACTTGGTTTATTTGGTGGAAGATCATATGTTCAGATCCATTATGCATATTAATACCCCTCTGATCATGAACAATATTATGTCTTGTGAGTAGTTACTTTTGTTCCCGAGGACATGGGAGAAGTCTTGCTATAAGTAGTCATGTGAATTTGGTCTTCATTCGATATTTTGATGAGATGTATGTTGTCTCTCCTCTAGTGGTGTCATGTGAACGTCGAATACATGACACTTCACCATTATTTGGGCCTAGAGGAAGGCATTGGGAAGTAATAAGTAGATGATGGGTTGCTAGAGTGACAAAAGCTTAAACCCTAGTTTATGCGTTGCTTCATAAGGGGCTGATTTGGATCCATATGTTTCATGCTATGGTTAGGTTTACCTTAATACTTCTTTTGTAGTTGCGGATATTTGCATTAGAGGTTAATCATAAGTGGGAGGCTTGTCCAAGTAAGGACATCACCCAAGCATCGGTCCACCCACATACCAAATTATCAAAGTACCGAACGCGAATCAAACGATCATGATGAAAACTAGTTTGACGATAATTCCCATGTGTCCTCGGGAGCGCTTTCCTTCATATAAGAGTTTGTCCAGGCTTGTCCTTTGCTACAAAAAGGATTGGGCCACCTTGTTGCACCTTATTTACTTTTACCTTTTGTTACTTGCTACCAATTACCTTATCACAAAACTATCTGTTACCTATAATTTCAGTGCTTGCAGAAAATACCTTACTGAAAACTGCCTATCATTTCCTTCTGCTCCTCGTTGGATTCGACACTCTTACTTATCGAAAGGACTACGATAGATCCCCTACACTTGTGGGTCATCAAAGCTCCACGAGACGTTTGGGTCGAGTCTGGCACCCGCATACGCCTGGGTCGCCTGCTGAGCAAGCATGGCACCCTCCGCCTCCTCCTGCATCTCCGGGAAGTACTATGCCTTACAGAGTAGCAAGAAAGTTAGTCATGGAAAAACTAGGCCCGATGGCAACCCGGCGAAATAAACGAAGAAACACTTACTGAGGAGGAGCTTGTCCAGATGATGTGTGTTGCACAACATACCGTGCCGCTCCAAGTCTCCAGTGCGGCCGCGCGCCTCAAGCACCTTCTCCAGCTCGATGCACTTGTCGGCGGCTGCCTTTAGCTCGTCATCCTTGGCAACGGCCGCCTTCCCGAGCTCATCTCGGAGGTGGAGGAGCTCGGCTTGGTGGGCTTCGGCTGCCTTGGTGGCCTCTGCCTTCAGCCACTCCACCTCAGCCTGGAGCTGGCTCTTTTTACCATCTAGTTGGTCCTGCTACTGGCCGGCCTCGGCAAGCACCTAGTGGGCCTCCACAACCTTGGCAGCCTTCGACTTCAACCGCTCCACTTCGACTCGGAGGTGGCTGGCATCGGCGACCGCTTGGTCATGTTGCTGGCGGCTTCAGCCAGCCGGGTTCGTAGGTTCGGCACCTCGGCGGTAGCGGCTCTACGGCAAAGTCCCAAGTTAAGACGGCGGCAAAAAAAGAAAGAAACATTTTTAAGATTCGACGCAACTGCTTCGCAGTTGGCTTGAATCTCGGGGCTACACCCAGTGGGTGCGCTAGCACGCCCCACTAAAGAGTGTCAAAGGCGTACCTTCAGAAAGACGGAGCGCCTCCTCCTTGGCGGCAAGCTGCGCCGTGACCTGGCAGTGCCTCTCCACAAGCCGGTTGTGAATGATGACTCGAAGGCCGTCCAAGTGTTGCAAGGGAGCAAGAATCATCATAAACTGCAAAGACATTTTGTAAGATTCGACCCAACTACGAGCAGTTGGCCTGAATCTCGCGGGCTACACCCAGTGGGTGCGCTAGCGTGCCCCCACTGACAAGCCCGAAGGACAAGAAAGAACAATCGCGGTCACTGAGTGCTCCAGCTCCCGAGTCTGCTCCAGCTCGCTTTGGGCAAAATCCTGAAGCCGCTCCTCGCTTTGAGCGGAAACCACATTGTTTCTTGTCATATATCTTGCTATCACTTAGTAGTTTATCTTGCTTAGCATCAGTTGTTTGTTCACATAGGTGATCCTAGTTGTTGTAGGTTTTGTGCTTGACAAATTAACCGCTAGGTTTATTCCGCATTTGTTCAAGCCTAAACCGTAATTATTGTAAAGTGCCTATTCACCCCCCTAGGCGACATCCACGATCTTTTACCAGGTTCCGCCTCGAGATGGAGACGCTTCATCCTCAAAGCTTCCTTATGATTTTTTTTCTAGGTCAAAACCCTCCATATAGCAGAAGATGGTCGTCGGAAGATGGCCAGGGGGGCCACAAGCCCTGGAGGCGCGCCCCTAGGCTTGTGGCCACCTGGTGGGTCCCCTTCTATTATTTCTTGGCCCAATATTTTTTATATATTCTAAAATAATTCTCCATAAAATTTCAGGACATTTGGAGTTGTGCAGAATAGGTATCTCAGATTTGCTCCTTTTTGGTCCAGAATTTGAGCTGCCGGCATTCTCCCTCTTCATGTAAATCTTGTAAAATAAGAAAGAAAAGGCATAAGTATTGTACCATAATGTGAAATGACAGTCCATAATGCAATAAATATCAACATAAAAGCATGATGCAAAATGGATGTATCAGTAGCTGGAGCCTCCGCGTCCGCCGCTATCATCGAGGAGAAGTAGAACACGGGAGTCCGCTGCCGCTTGGGTCCCATGAAGGCCACCATCCAGGCGACACCGACGTACATAGCCGATGTCTTGCCCGGTTCTTCTCTTTCGAGGACCTCTGTCGATCCCACATGGGCTCCACACGGAAGCGAGGGCGTCGCCGTCCCCTCCTGCTGAAGCATTCGACGGGGGTTCCTCTTCGATGAGTAGTGGGGAAGCGAGCCGTACTTTGCACTGAAGCATATACCTCCGGGGCTCCCGATAGTTCGGTGATCAGGCTGTCGGACATGAGGAAAACAAAGGGATCCGCGGGAGGTGGTTTAGATCAAGTATTAACTATACCTTCAGACCCGGACTAGCATCGTTGATGTATATGTACTGAAATCTGCCATGTTTGTATTGAAATCCGACTTCTTTATATGAAATACATCTTGTTTATATGAAATTCGTCCGTGGTTGCATGAATTTCATCCGTTTGGTTTGATTTTTTGTGAAAATGTATTAAACTAGCATTGGATGATGTCCTCCCGCATCCGTGTCCGCGGACTGGTCCCCCCTGTCCGCGAATGGATGCGGAAGTTTTTTTGCGGGTTGCCATTGGAGATGCCCTACGATACTTGTTTATGACACTATGTACTACAAAGATAGTATCATACACCAGTATCATATGCATGATACTATTATATGTTACTCCCCACTATGACCAGCCTTAGATATCTCAAATCCATGCAAATCATGCAATAGTAGGTAGTGTGTAGTGTGTAGTAGTAGTAGTAGTAGTAGTAGTAGTAGTAGTAGTAGTAGTAGTAGTAGTAGTAGTAGTAGTAGTAGTAGTAGTAGTAGTAGTAGTAGTAGTAGTAGTAGTAGTAGTAGTAGTAGTAGTACGCACATAACCTAAGGCTGTACTTACATTTATAACTAAATGATTATGTAGCATCACTCAACATCTTATCTTAAATATTCTCCATTTTATCCTATATTATCACATATATATTTACTCTTCACAAAATGTAGAATAAAGGCAATTCTTATGAAGAAGATTATGTGGTAAACTTCTGGAATTGCCCCGCCATCAGCATGGACAAGGGCTTTATAGAGCCAATCTTCACTACTAACATAAGTTTGTCCTTCTCAAGACTTCATACTTTGTTGTGTATATTTGGATAGGCATGGCTACAATTGTTGTTTATATTTTGCATTTGCATCAAATTGCATGTGTAAAGTTTATTATGAAGTTCATAAACATAAGTTTGTCCTTCTCAATTTCAGTTTTTAGTTGGACAACCAAGTTCCTTACTCATACCATGTAAATTAACTAAGAAGAGCAAGTGATCTTCTTTTGCACTGCATGTATGCTTCTGTTCTTGATCTAGAATCTAGTTGTGCGGTGAAACTACCCATTCCAGCACAATGTCATATCCTGCTATGTCTTAACTATGATCAATGCATATTATGTTAATGTTATTTAAATCATGTCTGTTTATGTGCCAATCTGAAATGGGCTAAATTGACAGCACACTGGCCATTGATTCTTATATGTTCTTTAGCACAGCATGTATACTTGTGTTTTTGATATGTAATCCAGCGGTATGGTGAAGCTGGCCACTCTTGCACAATGCCATTTCATGTCATGTATTAACTATGAACAATGTCATATTATGTTAATGCTCTTTTACACCATGTCTCTTTATTTGCCAATAAGAAATGAGATAAATCTTCAGCACTTATGCTTATATGTGCAAAACCTATCATTTGTCTACTTGTTTCTCTTTCAGAGTGATACCTCTGACACCACGAAGAACTGCCACAATGATAGTGAGACAAACCCATTCATGTCCCTCTAACATATATTGCAGGGAAGAGGCAACACATCTTGGATATAGCAATACAACCCCAAAGTCATGTCTTGATGTAGTGTTGGAGTTACTCGCTAATAGCAGGAACACAAGCTCGATGAAGTCGCCACCTGAATATGTTAGACTTCTTCAGTCTCAACTTGAAGCAGAAAGACATGGTTTATCTTAACCCCTACTAGAACTCCAATCTCTATGGAATATCAATGAGAAGTCCAGTGTGTTCATTGATGCCCTGAAACTAGAGTGGAGGATACAAGCGTCAAACAAGTGCAATCTCATCAGCTTGCTCAGCTGCTTGTAGTGCAGCTCCCGGGTAGGGCTAAGCTTTCTTGAACTATGTTAATTATTGTCAGTTATGTATATTATTTTGTTGGCGTGATTACTTGCACTGCTGGCGACCTTTGATCCCTAGTGTATGTAATCTCTTGTCTGATTGCCCATTATTATGACTGGTGGCGAACTTTGATGCCTAGTGTCTATAATATACCATAATTTCTTTATTGTATAGTCTAGGTTTATTGTTAGCCACGATGCTCTAATTTACTTACTGTATATGTTGTTGTCGCTCTCTGAAAGGCTGTAAGCTTTGACGGAGGCTAACGGGCCAAATAACTGGTATATATAAGAAGTACGTTACTTAATCGGGCCAGCCCGCAAATTGCTATGTGTGGGCGGAAACATGGGCTCACAATCATCTCAGGCCATTAGTAGACCTAAACGTAAACTGTTCCACTAGTAGTATCGGGCCTTTAATAGGCGGAGTAAACCGAGGGTCTTAATTGGGCAGAAAATTACATGGCTTTTAACGGGCTGAAAAGTAGTTTGGGCCTGAATTGTGATGAACAATTCACAGGCCGATGATACGTCTTCGTCGTATCTATAATATTTTATTGTTCCATGCCAATATTATACAACTATTACATACTTTTGGCAACAATTTATATGATTTTCCTGGATTAACATATTGACCCGGTGCCAGTTCCTGTTTGTTGCATGTTTTTTGTTTCACGAAAAATCCATATCAAACGGAGTCCAAACGCGATAAAAACTTACTGAGGTTTTTTTTTTGTAATATATGTGATTTTTGAGAAAAAGAATCAACGCGAGACAATGCCCGAGGGGTGCACACGCCCTAGGGCGCGCCCCCTACCGAGCGCGCGTCTGGAAGGCTTGTGGCCACCCCGTAAGTCAGTTGGTGCACTTCCTCGGCTGCAATAAAGCTAATATCCGGATTAAAAACATGTTAAAATTTCAGCCCAATCAGAGTTATGGATCTCTGGGAATTTATGAAACGGTGAAAGGCCAGAAACATGGGTCGCGAAACAGAAGAGAAACAGAGAGACAGATCCAATATCTCACCCCTCCGACGCCATAGAGGCCATGGACCAGAGGGGAAACCCTCCTCCCATCTAGGGGGGAGGTCAAGGTAGAAGAATAAGGAGGGGGCTCTCTCCCCCTCTGTCTCGATGGCACCAGAACGCCGTTGGGGCCATCATCGTGTGACGGCAATCTACACCAACACCTCCTTCATATTCACCAACATCTTCATCACCTTCCCCCATCTATCTACAATGGTCCACTCCCGCAACCTGCTGTACCCTCTACTTGAAAATGGTGCTTTATGCTTCATAGTATTATCCAATGATGTGTTGCCATCCTATGATGCTTGAGTAGATTTTTGTTCTCCTATCGGTGATGAAGATAGCAAGGTAGATATGGATTTTTGTAATAAGAAAATATAAAAGCAGCAAGGTAGCAAGTGGTAAACGTGAACATAAACGGTGTTGCAATGCATTGAAACAAGGCCTAGGGTTCATACTTTCACTAGTGTAAGTTCTCTCAACAATAATAACATAACTAGATCATATAACTATCCCTCAACATGCAACAAAGATTCACTCCAAAGTCACTAATAGCGGAGAACAAACGAAGAGATTATGGTAGGGTACGAAACCACCTCAAAGTTATTCTTTCTGATTGATCTATTCAAGAGTCCGTAGTAAAATAACACGAAGCTATTCTTTTCGTACAATCTATCATAGAGTTCGTACTAGAATAACACCTTAAGACACAAATCAACCAAAACCCTAATGTCACCTAGATACTCCATTGTTACCTCAAGTATCCGCGGGCATGATTATACGATATGCATCACACAATCTCAGATTCATCTATTCAACCAACACAAAGTACTTCAAAGAGTGCCCCAAATTTTCTACCGGAGAGTCAAGACGAAAATGTGTGCCAACCCCTATGCATAGATTCCCAAGGTCACGGAACCAGCAAGTTGATCACCAAAACATACATCAAGTGAATCAATAGAATACCCCATTGTCACCACAGGTATCCCACGCAAGACATACATCAAGTGTTCTCAAATCCTTAAAGATTTAATCCGATAAGATAACTTCAAAGGGAAAACTCAATTCATCACAAGAGAGTAGAGGGGGAGAAACATCATAATATCCAACTATAATAGCAAAGCTCGCGATACATCAAGATCGTGCCATCTCAAGAACACGAGAGAGAGATCAAACACATAGCTACTCGTACATACCCTCAGCCCCGAGGGTGGACTACTACCTATTCGTCATGGAGAGCGCCGGGATGATGAAGATGGACACCGGAGAGGGATTCCCCCTCCGGCAGGGTGCCGGAACAGGGTCTAGATTGGTTTTTGGTTGCAACAGAGGCTTTCGGCGGCGGAACTCCCGTTCTAGGTTATTTTCTGGAGGTTTCAGTATTTACAGGATTTTTTGGCGTAGGTCACAAGTTAGGGAGGTCTCCGGGCTGTCCACGAAATAGGGGGCGCCACCACTTGGGGTGCCCCCCCCCCCCCCCCCCCCCCCCCCGCACCCTCGTGGGCAGCCCGTGGCTCTCCTGGCCCAACTCTTTTACTTCGGGGGCTTCTTTTGGTCCAGAAAAAATCATAAAAAATTGGCACGTCAATTGGACTCCGTTTGATATTCCTTTTCTGTAAAACTCAAAAACAAGGAAAAACAGAAACATGCACTGGGCTCTGGGTTAATAGGTTAGTCCCAAAAATCATATAAAAATGTATATAAAAGCCCATAAAACATCCTAGAAGGATAATATAATAGCATGGAACAATCAAAAATTATAGATACGTTGGAGACGTATCAAGTATCCGCAAGCTTAATTCCCGCTCGTCCTCGAGTAGGTAAATGATAAAAACAGAATTTTTGATGTGGAATCTACCTAACATAATTCTCAATGAAATTCTCTTTGTTGTGGCATGAATGTTCAGATCCGAAAGATTCAAGATAAAAGTTCATATTGACATAAGAATAATAATACTTCAAGCATACTAACAAAGCAATTATGTCTTCTCAAAATAACATGGCCAAAGAAAGTTCATCCCTACAAAATCATATAGTTAGGCTATGCTCCATCTTCGTCACACAAAATACTCCAATCATGCACAACCCCGGTTTCAGCCAAGCACTTGTTCAATACTTAATTTTTTCAAACTTTTTCAACTTTCACGCAATACATGAGCGTGAGCCATGGATATAACACTATAGGTGGAATAGAGTGGTGGTTGTGGAGAAGAAAAAAGAGGAAGATGGTCTCACATCAACTAGGCGTATCAATGGGCTATGGAGATGCCCATCAATAGATATCAATGTGAGTGAGTAGGGATTTCCATGCAACGGATGCACTAGAGCTATAAATGTATGAAAGCTCAAAAAAAGAAACTAAGTGGGTGTGCATCCAACTTGCTTGCTCACGAAGACCTAGGGCATTTGAGGAAGCCCATCGTTGGAATATACAAGCCAAGTTCTATAATTAAAATTCCCACTAGTATATGAAAGTGACTAAACAAGAGACTCTCTATCATGAAGAACATGGTGCTACTTTGAAGCACAAGTGTGGAAAAAGATAGTAGCATCGTCCCTTTTCTTTTCTTTTTTTTCTTTTTTTTTCTTTTTTTGGGCCTTTCTTTTTTTTTCTTTGGCCTTTCCTTCTTTCTTTTTTTCTTTTTTTTCTTTGGAACAATGCTCTAATAATGATGATCATCACACTTCTATTGATTTACAACTTGATATTACAACTCAATACTAGAACAAAGTATGACTCTATATGAATGCCACCGGCGATGTACTGGGATGTACAATGAATCAAGAGTGACATGTATGAAAAATTATGCATGGTGGCCTTGCCACAAATACGATGTCAACTACATGATCATGCATGGCAATATGACAATGATGAAGCGTGTCATAATAAACAGAACGGTGGAAAGTTGCATGGCAATATATCTCAGAATGGATATGGAAATGCCATGATAGGTAGGTATGGTGGCTGTTTTGAGGAAGGTATATGGTGGGTGTATGGTACCGGTGAAAGTTGCGCGATACAAGAGAGGCTAGCAATGGTGGAAGGGTGAGAGTGCATATAATCCATGGACTCAACATTAGTCATAAAGAACTCATATACTTATTGCAAAAATTTACGAGTCATCAAAACAAAGTAATCAACGCATGCTCCAAGGGGGGAGGTTGGTAGGAGTTAACCATCGCGCGCCCCCGACCTCCACACAAAGGATGACACTCAATGAAATACCTCATGCTTCAAATTTGTCACACAACGGTTACCATACGTGCATGCTACGGAACTTGCAAACCTCAACACAAGTATTTCTCAAATTCACAACTACTCTACTAGCATGACTCTAATATCACCATCCTCATATCTCAAAACAATGATCAAGTATCAAACTTCTCATCATATTTAATGCACTTTATGTGAAAGTTTTTACTATACTCATCTTGGATGCCTATGATATTATGACTAGTTTTATAACCAAAGCACATTACCATGCTGTTATAAAAGAATCTCAAAAGGATATAAGTTAAGCATGAGAGATCAAAAATTTCTACAAAATAAAATCACCATTGTGCTCTAAAAGATATAAGTGAAGCACTAGAGCAAAACTATCTAGCTCAAAAGATATAAGTGAAGCACATAGAGTGTTCTAACAAATTTTAAAGCTTATTTATATCTCTCAAAAGGTGTGTCCAGCAAATATGATTGTGTAAAACTAACAAGCAAACACTCAAATCATACATGACACTCCAAGCGAAACACATATCATGTGGTGAATAAAAATGTAGTCCCGAGTATAGTTACCGATAGATGAAGACGAAAGAGGGGATGCCTTCTCGGGGCATCCTCTAGCTTAGGCTTTTGGTTGTCCTTGGATTTTACCTTGGGGTTCCTTGGGCATCCCCAAGCTTAGGCTCTTGCCACTCTTTGTTCTATAGTCCATCAAAGCCATACTCAAAACTTGAAAACTTCACAACACAAAACTTAGCCAAAAATCTCGTGAGCTCCGTTAGTATAAGAAAACAAACCACCACTCAAAGGTACTGTAATGAACTCATTCTTTGTTTATATTGGTGTTAAACCTACTGTATTTCAACTTTTCTATGATTCATATTCTCCAATACTACTCATAGATTCATCAAAATAAGCAAACAACACACGAAAAACAGAATCTGTCAAAAACAGAACAGTCTGTAGTAATATGTAACTTTCGAATACTTCTGTAACTCCAAAAAAATTGACATAAATTGTTAAATGTGAGGAATTTTCTATTAATCATATGCAAAAATAATCAACTTAAAAGCACTCTCCAGTAAAAAAAATGGTAGCTAATCTCGTGAGCGCTAAGGTTTCTGTTTTTTACAGCATGATCGCATAAACTTCACACAAGTCTTCCCAAAGGTTCTACTTGGCACAAGCACTAATTAAAACACAAAACCACATCTAAACAGAAGCTAGATGCAATATTTATTCCTAAACAGAAGCAAAAAAGCAAAGAACAAAAATAAAGTTGGGTTGCCTCCCAACAAGCGCTATCGTTTAACGCCCTAGCTAGGCACGATGATTTCAATGATGCTCGCGTAAAAGATAAGAATTGAAACATAAGGAGAGCATCATGAAGAATATGACTAGCACATTTAAGTCTAACCCACTTCCTATGCAAAAAGATTTTGTGAGCAAACAACTTATGGGAACGATAATCAACTAGCATAGGAAGGGAAAACGAGCATAACTTCAAGATTTTAAGCAGATAGAGAGGAAACTTGATATTATTGCAATATGTAGAAGCATATGATCCTCTCTCATAATAATTTTCAGTAGCATCATGAATGAATTCAACCATATAACCATGACATAAAGCATTATTTTCATGATCTACTTGCATAGAAATTTTACTACTCTCCACATAAGCAAATGCATTCTCATCAATAGTAGTGGGAGCAAACTCAACAAAATAACTATCATGTGAAGCATAATCCAATAGAAAACTAAAATCATGATGACAAGTTTCATGGTTATCATTAATATTTATAGCATACAAGTCATCACAATACTCATCATAGATAGCAACTTTGTTCTCATAATCAATTGGAACCTCTTCTGAAATAGTGGATTCATCACTAAATAAAGTCATGACCTCTCCAAATCCACTTTCTACAATATAATCATCATAAATAGGAGGCATGCTTTCATCATAATAAATTTTCTCATCAAAACTTGGGGGACTAAAAATATTATCTTCATCAAACATAGCTTCCCCAAGCTTGTGGCTTTGCATATCATTAGCATCATGGATATTCCAAGGATTGACATTAAGAACATTGCAATGATGCTCATCATGCACATATTTTATGCCAAGCATTATATGTAATTCTTCTTCTAGTACTTGAGAGCAATTTTCCTTCCCATCATTTTCATGAAAGATATTAAAAAGATGAAGCATATGAGGTAACCTTAATTTCATTTTTGTAGTTTTCTTTTATAAACTAAACTAGTGATAAAACAAGAAACTAAAAGATTCGATTGAAAGATCTAAAGATATACCTTCAAGCACTAACCTCACCGGTAACGGCGCCAGAAAAGAGCTTGATGTCTACTACGCAACCTTCTTTTTGTAGACGTTGTTGGGCCTCTAAGTGCATAGGTTTGTATGACAGTAGAAAATTTCCCTCAAGTGGATGACCTAAGGTCTATCAATCCGTGGGAGGCGTAGGATGAAGATGGTCTCTCTCCAACAACCATGGAACCAAATAAAAAAGAGTCTCTTGTGTCCCCAACATACCCAATACAATGGTAAATTGTATAGGTGCACTAGTTCGACGAAGAGATGGTGATACAAGTGCAATATGGATGGTGGATATGGATTTTTGTAATAAGAAAATATAAAAACAACAAGGTAGCAAGTGGTAAACGTGAACATAAACGGTGTTGCAATGCGTTGAAACAAGGCCTAGGGTTTATACTTTCACTAGTGTAAGTTCTCTCAACAATAATAACATAACTGGATCATATAACTATCCCTCAACATGCAACAAAGAGTCACTCCAAAGTCACTAATAGCGGAGAACAAACGAAGAGATTATGGTAGGGTACGAAACCACCTCAAAGTTATTCTTTCTGATCGATCTATTCAAGAGTCTGTAGTAAAATAACACGAAGCTATTATTTCCGTTCAATCTATCATAGAGTTCGTACTAGAATAAGACCTCTAGACACAAATCAACCAAAACCCTAATGTCACCTAGATACTCCATTGTCACCTCAAGTATCCGTGGGCATGATTATACGATATGCATCACACAATCTCAGATTCATCTATTCAACCAACACAAAGTACTTCAAAGGGTGCCCCAAAGTTTCTACCGGAGAGTCAAGACGAAAACGTGTGCCAACCCGTATGCATAGATTCCCAAGGTCACGGAACCCGCAAGTTGATCACCAAAACATACATCAAGTGAATCAATAGAATACCCCCATTGTCACCACAGGTATCCCACGCAAGACATACATCAAGTGTTCTCAAATCCTTAAAGATTCAATCCGATAAGATAACTTCAAAGTAAAAAATCAATTCATCACAAGAGAGTAGAGGGGGCAAAACATCATAATATCCAACTATAATAGCAAAGCTCGCGACACATCAAGATCGTGCCATCTCAAGAACACGAGAGAGAGAGATCAAACACATAGCTATTGGTACATACCCTCAGCCCCGAAGGTGGACTACTACCTCCTCGTCATGGAGAGCGCCGGGATGATGAAGATGACCACCGGAGAGGGATTCCCCCTCCGGCAGGGTGCCGGAATAGGGTCTAGATTGGTTTTTGGTGGAAACAGAGGCTTTCGGCGGCGGAACTCCCGATCTAGGTTATTTTCCGGAGGTTTCAGTATTTATAGGATTTTTTGGCGTAGGGCACAAGTCAGGGAGGTCTCCGGGCTGTCCACGAGATAGGGCGCGCCACCACTTGGGGTGGGCACGCCCCCCACCCTCGTGGGCAGCCTGTGGCTCTCCTGGCCCAACTCTTTTACTTCGGGGGCTTCTTTTGGTCCAGAAAAAATCATCAAAAATTGGCACGTCAATTGGACTCCGTTTGATATTCCTTTTTTGTAAAACTCAAAAACAAGGAAAAAACAGAAACTTGCACTGGGCTCTCGGTTAATAGGTTAGTCCCAAAAATCATATAAAAATGTATATTAAAGCCCATAAAACATCCTAGAAGGATAATATAATAGCATGGAACAATCAAAAATCATAGATACGTTGGAGACGTATCACACTCTTACTTATGGAAAGAGGCTACAACGGATCCCCTACACTTGTGGGTTATCAGCTGACAGTAGGCCAAAATACAACTCAGCCCATGATTGGCCTAACTAATTGACGGGCCATTAACATGCCAAAATTTATCTCGCGCCTTGGTTGGCCCAATCACATTATGGGTTGTAAGCAGGCCGGATGCAAAGCGAGCCACAATTAGGCCAAACTATATCACGGGATTTTAACATGCCGATAGTCAGGTTGGGCTAAAATTTATCCACAAAGACTACGGGTCCTTAAGAGGCCAAAATTCACTTCGAAATAGAAATACGCCTAGATGCAATAGGCGGTGTTAAATGAACGAAAAGTGAAACCAGGCCGACAATGACAGATATGAACCAAGGGCCGCTAACAAGCTGAAACAAATATCGAGCCGAATTGTTAAACGGGCCTTTAATAGGACTAAATGCAAACCGGGCCTTCAATGGGCCCAAAAGCACAGTGTCATATTAATGGTTGGATATGATATGGGCCATAATTTCGCCTAAGACATGACAGGCTCCTAATGAGCCGAATCTGATATGGGCCTTCATTTGGCCCAAGACATGATAGGTTGTTAACGGTCCGGACTTGATATGGGCCATCATTTGGGTCAAAACATGGCAGGCTGTTAACGGGCCGACCCATTAGTATCTGACAAAAAATTCTGGGCCTTTGCCTGGGTCGTCCCTTTTAACCTCAATGGGCCATTGCTAGGTCATTCCATGTGTCAATATTTCATAGGCGCCTCTCGTCCATTGAACGGATGACATCTGTCACAACACCGAGCTGACACGTGGATCCATTGGCGAATATCTTTACATGTGGAAAATCACCGTTGGTTGGGGCTGTTAGCGGGTTATCAGATTCAAAACTGAACCGGATAGTTTAACGACGACCCGTTATGGTGGAAGCCACATGTCGGATACCCTTGATGTGAAAACACTTCCATGACGTGACATTTATCGTCATGAAAGTGGACACTTCTATGATCATAATTTCAGTATTGTCATGGAACAGTTCTACGACAACACTGTATGACTATCTTGATTCTTTCATAAAATCATCACGGGTGTAAAAGCACGACAGAAAATATGAGCTACTATGACAAAAACGTATCATCACGCAAGCATTTTATTTGTAATGGGTGTCATAGGAGGCGTGCGTCTTGGCAAGCATGTATGAGGAGCAGGCAGGATAGGAGCCCGGACAGGAACCCCCTGCATCAGCAAGGGCGATGGGGCTACACATGGGCACCCAGGCAGGGCATGAGCCTACGCAGCCACCTAGGCTGGGGAAGGAGGGCCGCAGGTCGATGATGTCCTTCAAAGTAGTACGAGGTGAGCGTGGGGAAGAGCTGGCGCGCTCTCTAAAGCAGCGTGACTCTAGAACAGCGATCTGTTGTGGCCTAGCAGGGAGTTCCAACGAGCGATTACTTGCGTGGCAAGCCGAGGCCGTGATCACCGCCCAATCAAGGTGGCATTGGACCCGAGCTCTTTCGATGTGGCACTCGTCGGGGACCTGCAGCTCGGCACTTCGTGGCCTTCCGTCGTCACGGCCATCCTGCCGCGAGTCACGACGATCATCACGCCTGTAGCCTAGTCGATCCTTGTTGTCATGCCTATCAGTGGCCCTCGATCTGCTTCAGAAGATACAATCACGCCAGGATGGCCTCCGTTCATCCTGGTGACCGCGATGCTCATCATCTCTGTCATCTCTATCATGTCGATTGTCCGTTATGTTCCCGTCTTCCCGTGATCGGCTGGATGTACCGATGTGGTCGTGCGGCCTCTCCATCCCAGCCACATCGCAAACATGTTGAAGGAGCGTGGCCGGCTTCGTACACTAGCAGATGACGCCGAAGCCCTTGGTGCCCAATGAATGGCGCCCCGGGCCAGAGAGCACACTCTGCGTGTGTTGCCCACCGTAATGTGAGTGACCTCATCAATATACATCATCTATTGAAATTGTTTCTTTTTTAAAGATGTAAAATGCACTCTTTAATAATGTAAATTATACAACACCTAGTTTTACATTTTCAACTTTACATTATCTATTGAAGATGCTATAACTTATTACAGCAGTCACTAGCGATGCTCAGGCTGAGGGCGATGAGGATGGGGTGGAAGTACCTGCTGCGTCCCCTAATGCAATGAGGGAGGGCGCTGAGGGAGATGAGGATGGGGTGGCTGTTGGAATAAGCCACGACGTGTGTTGTCGGGCTCGTCGGGCGCGACGGATTCACGCGGGACGTGCGGGATGCACTGGTGCGGTCGGGCTCGTCGGGCGCGTCGGGTGCGCGCGCAGGACGTGCGGGACGCAGTGGAAGCCGTGGCAAAGTATACATGTGTATGTGTATGTGTGTAGGGTGTCTGTGCCCGCAGGTGTGCGTGTGTTGCATGCATTAGTGGAGTGAGTCTCCAGGTGGTTAGTTGCATGCTTAGGTAGTGGAGCAGGTGGTTGCTTGCGATCAGCGTACGTGTACCAGTGGAGGCCGGTTCGTGTGGATCGCGCATCGTGCACATGGCCAGCTGAATCGCTCGCTCACAAGTAGAAGCTAGCTGGGCGTTTCGTGCGGGTGTGCGCAGGAGAAAACGTGGGCGTTGCGTTTGCTAGAACTACAAAGCTGCAGCCGTGGGTGTGTGCTTGTATGAGTTTTGTGCTCTGGAAATAGTAACGGGGCTGTGCGTGTAGCAGGGTGAAACTCCAGTGTATTGTGCTCCTTCTTCCTCTATCCTCCGTCCGGCGTGTGAGACAGCGGCAACGACAATTGGTATTCAGAGCTTCGGTTCGGGCGATCACCGGCGACCATGGCGCTCGTCCCACACGGCGGCGGCGCGGGCGGATCGGCGACGATGGCGATGCCGATGCTGACCGTGGACAACTACACGGTCTGGGCCATCAAGGCACAGGAGATCCTCGACGTCCACACCGTGTGGAAGGCGGTGGCGCCGGGCGACGCGGTGGTGAACGCGCGGAAGGACAAGACGGCGCGCGCGTTGCTTCTCGGGGCGTTGCCGGAGGATGTGCAGCTGCAGGTGTCGACGAAGCTCACCGCCAGGGAGGTATGGGACTCCCTGAAGGTGAGGTTCGTCGGTGCCGATCGGGTCCGCGAGGCGAGGCTGATGACGCTGCGCGGCGAGTTCGACCGGATGAAGATGGTGGACGGCGAGGAGCTCGACGTGTACGGTGGGAGGCTCACGGCGATGGCGGCAAGGTACGCTAACCTCGTAGAGACGCTGGATGACGCGGCGCTCGTCAAGAAGTTGCTGGACACAGTGCCGGATCGTCTCTTCCATGTCGCTGCCGGCATCGAGCAGTTTTGCGTCGTCTAGGAGCTGGCCTTCAACGAGGCGCTCGGGCGGCTGCGCGCGTTCGACGAGCGGGTTAGGCGCCGTGGACAAGACGGCGGCGAGCAGCTCCTGCTGACCCAGGCGCAGTGGCGGGCACGGGAGCGGCAGCAGGGCGGTGCACGAGACGACGGCGACGTGCGAAGCATGGCGTCGGGCAACGGTGGCAATAGGCGCAGGCGCTGCTACAAGTGCGGGGAGCACGGGCACTTCCGGCTCGAGTGCCCGCAACTGCGGAAAGGACCGGCGGCGGAGCAGGCTCTCTTGGTCGGCGCCAACGTCGACGACGACGAACTCCTCTAGGCCATGGCTTAGGGGGGTGTGTGTTGGAATAAGCCACGACGTGCGTGGTCGGGTTCGTCGGGCACGATGGATTCACGCGGGACGTGCGGGACGCACAGGTGCGGTCGGGCTTGTCGGGCGCGTCGGGTGCGCGCGCAGGACGTGCGGGACGCAGTGGAAGCCGTGGCAAAGTATACGTGTGTATGCGTATGTGTGTAGGGTGTCTGTGCCCGCGAGGTGTGCGTGTGTTGCATGCATTAGTGGAGTGAGTCTCCAGGTGGTTAGTTGCATGCTTAGGTAGTGGAGCAGGTGGTGGCTTGCGATCAGCTCGACTTCGTACGTGTACCAGTGGAGACCGGTTCGTGTGGATCGCGCGTCGTGCGCATGGCCAGCTGAATCGCTCGCTCACAAGCAGAAGCTAGTTGGGTGTTTCGTGCGGGTGTGCGCAAGAGAAAACGTGGGCATTGTGTTTGCTAGAACTACAAAGCTGCATCCATGGGTGTATGCTTGTATGAGTTTTGTGCTCTGGAAATAGTAACGGGGCTGTGTGTGCAGCCGGGTGAAACTCCAGTGTATTGTGCTCCTTCTTCCTCTATCCTCCGTCCGCGTGTGAGACAGCGGCAACGACAGTGGCGGCCCTGCCGCCTCCTCCCCCACCGGCGGGGGCGACAGCCCTGACGCCTCCTCCCGAACCTCCACCGGCAGAGCAAGGAACGCCGGCGGCGCAAGGGCTGATGCCGCCATCAGAGATAAGAGGATCGGCCACTTCGGTGGATCTAGATCAGATCGGAGGGTTCCTGAACCCGATCTAATGGGATATTCGTTTCGATGACGTCCGGGCAGTCGAACGTTGGAGCAACGGATTTCTCTATGCGCACTATCCGTCGAGATGGATGGTAGTGAGAGATCTGGAGGGAGACATCTTTGTCGGGTGGTACCTCGACGTCGACATGGAGATCACTGAAGGTATGCGTTTGTTAATCGATGTCTTCGAGGTGTGTGTTGTTCATTACATGCAGGCGAAGCCGATTGTGCACGACCAGATCGAGGTTGTGGATCTCACGGCGAAACCCGTACCCTCAAAGTCGCGGTTCGGGGGACGTTTCTAGGTCCTGGCTAATGAGGAAGACGATGATGCGGAGGATGAGGCGACCGTTGTTCACCCGGTGGAGAAGCCTCGGATGCGACTGGTGAAGTCAGAACCTGAAGCATTGTTGCAGAGGGAGCTCAGTGGAAGGCGTAAGAAGGAGGTGGCTTTCAGTCCAGGACCATCGTCATCGACGCCGAAGATGAAGCCGTGGATCGGCCCTCTCCCCAAGGTCAGTTCGTCTGCCATTACTTTGTTGGAGTTTTTTCCACCGGAGGTGTGGACGAAGGTCACTAGGAAGAAGAAGAAGAAAAAAAGTGCTCCGCGGTTGTCCGGTCGTTGACGGTGAACGGTGATGTTCGTCTGATCCGGGGGCTCGACATGAGCGTTTGAATATGTTGTTAGGCCAAGATGGGCCGGTGATTTGTGATTCCGACTTGGGCCTTGTTAGGACTAGGTATGAGGCCCGAAGACCTAACCAGGAAGCCGATCAGAGGGAGGATCGCGACGTGCATGTTATCACATCGAAGAGCGATCCGATACATGGAGGATCGACTCCATCGTAGGAAGTTTCCGAGGAGCCTAGGGTTCGGTGGACTGCTACCCCGTGGTTCCCGAAGTTTGCTGGTGGGCACGCCGCTAGGGTTCAACCGACCGTCGGCGGGCGCATCGCCATGGCTGGTTGTGGGACCAGGCCACAGCCACGCAATGCCGTGCCCCCCAAGGTTGCCCTACAGTCCAAGGCCGTTCCAGCGCCGCCGCAGCACAAGGTCGTTCCGTAGCGGAGGCGTGCGCAGCCGTCGCACCAGGTGGCACTGCCGCAGTAGCAGTGGGCTGCGTTGGCACATCAGCAGCAGGGGGTGCTCCGCCTTCCCACAAGATGGCACTGCTGGCGGCTGCTAAGGCCGCGCCGCCCCAGCAACGTGGCAGTCAGGGCTCGGGCAATCAACGACCTCCTTTTGATGTGAACCGAGGACGGAATTTCACGAACGGCGGGCGTGGGCCTCCTCGCGTTCAGTGGGGCGATGATGGTTTCAATGCATAAGGTGATGTTCAGCACAGAGGGTCGTCGGCGGCGGGCGGTGGCTTTGGTTATGCTTGGCAGAGTGATGGGGCGATAGAGCGTCCATTCTATGGACCTCCGGGCGACTTCATCGAGGGCGTGTCGGGCTCGGATTACCGTCATCGTGGTGGGTTTAGAGGATTCCGCGGAGGCAGGTGTAATCGAAGGCCTCCTTAGCACCGCCAGCGGCCACCTCCTCTGTCGGTTGCTATGGTGACAGATGTCGTGGAGCCGATAGCTCCTTCTGAGGCGGTAGAGATTGTGCAGCCACCAACTTTGACGGGTCCGGTCATGGCGGCGGTGACAGCTCTTGCAACCGCGACGGTGCCGGAGGCCAATCCCATTGCTACGGGTACTATTAAAGTAGCTGGAAAAAATGATGGTGATAGAGCTTCCAAGTGGGCTCGAAAGAAAGAGAAAAATGCTTTGTTATCGATGTTGTGAGCAGGGGCATTTATTGCTGAATGTAATACAGAGCTTTGTGATACTTGCCTCAAACCGGTGCACACTTCGGGAGAGTGTTCGTTGTTGCATGAGCCGATGCCGGGATTCACTATCTATGGAGTATGTTGCTCGAAACTGATGTTCTTTTAGTCCCCCTGTGTTGTTGTGGTCCCGGAGACGCCGCATATTTCGACTACGGGGTTGATCAAAGTGACAAAAGGTGTCTTGTCGGAGGCTCAGATTTTGCATAGGTTGAATGTACTAGCTCCAGGGAACTTTCATTGGGAGCTTATTCGACTCGAGGATAATGTGTATAAGGTTGACTTCCCATCAACCAAGGACCTGAGGAAACTACTGAGTTTTGGTATGTGTAGGGTGCCTGGCACAGAGTGTGTACTTGAGTTTGATGAGTGGAAGCAAGCTGGGCCGAAGGGTACGCCACTATTTTAGGTTTGGTTGCGCTTCTCGGGGGCACCGCCTAAGCCTCTGCATGATGTTCGGGTTGCGGCCATCCCTGGGGTACTTGTGGAAAAAACTGAGTGTTTGGATATGTCGTTCAGTCGAGCACATGGAGTGGCGAGGCTGCTCATGAGTGTTGTGGACATCGAGTTTGAACCAGATGTGGTCAGATGGACGCATGCTGGTAAGATTTACAACCTGGAGATTGAACTGGAGGATACTGATTTGTTCGCGGAGGCCTTGGGAGGGAATGATGCGGATATGACTGATAAGGATGATCACACGGGTAACAAGGAGCAGCGAGAGGACGATGGTGAACGAGATAAACCTCGTACTCCGGGTGCAAAGCCCACATCAGCGGCGCCAGGGGAGGGTGCACAACCTCCCACAACTACACCCATGAACTCGCTATGTTTTGGTTCGTTTCAGTCTACTTCCGCACCTCCTCGTCTTTGGAGTGATCGCGTGGAGAATGATGATATGATTGAGAGTTTGTTACCACCTCTTGTCATTGAACCTCCGCCTATAGATGTTGGCCAGGCGGCATATGCTGGTGTGGATTCTATTGGGCATGAGGCCCTAGTTTGCGGGAACGATGTTGTGCCTGCACCGGGGGTGATCGAGGTTGGGGATATGCGCGGGTAGGAGACCCTCGCCTCCCCAACGGTGTTGGCTCAAGGCATGGCGTCGCCTCAAAGGATGGCAGGGCCGGTGGCTGGCCTTGCTTATGACGTGCGGGGCGCCAGTGTGGGCGCCAAGCCTGGGGAGGGGCATGGGAAGGAGGCCCTCGCTTCTACCTCTCCCGAGTCGCCCCCAGGGAGATTTGCCGGTGTTTTGAGGAGCGGGCCAGCGGAGCAGTAGGCTCTGAGTGTACGTTCTCCTCGTTCGACTTCGTGGGGGTCTCCGGCACCCACGCCCGTGGTGGCGGGAGCGGCATCTCCGATAGGGCCAATGGCAGGCGACCATAGCCTGACGGGTTTGGTGGATCCCGATCCACTTGGGAGTCAGGCAGGAGGCCTTACTCCGAGCGGGCCTACGCGGGACAAGATCGTCGCCTTCGAAGGGATCACGGATCCCATGTCTTACGGTCGACAGATGAGCAACCGTCTCCAGGATCAACCGGACATTGATGAACTGCAGCTGGGGCGCGCCATGCAAGCGGCCAAGCTTCGTGATAGTGAGGACACTACCGGTATGTCAGTAAATACTTCCAATTCCATTTTTCATTTTTCTGACAATGAGATAATAAATAATGCAAATCAGTTGGGAGTTTCACTAGGCAGTAATGGAAAAGAAATTGCCAAATCCAATAACGACATACTTGGTCTAGAAGCGAAGCGAGCTTTAGAGATGATTTGAAACTTAGCGATTGTTAAACCGTTAAATGATTCGGAAATAGATGCATTGGTTGTTAGGGTTCTTGATAGTCTTTGTGCGGATCTTGCACCCCCACTACCTGAGATAGAGGAAGATGAGAGTTTTATATCTCCGAGGGGGTTGAATCACGCTGATACTAAGGCATGTAGGCTCACTGAGCTTGGTTGTATGGACCGATTTGATGAGCAAAACAAGCCTAAGCGCAAGTCTAACCGGAAGATACATCTGGCCTCGACTGTGCGCGGAAGTGCTAGAATCCAGACTACTAAAAAATTGCATGATGAAATATGAAGGGAATCTTTCAGAATAGCAGAGGTCTGATGGACTTGGCTAAACGAAGGTTTATGGAAAATGCTTCTATAGAGCACAAGTTAGATTTCATTGCCCTCTCTGAAACTAGTAGAGACAACTTTACCCCTCAGTTTCTTGGCACCTTATCAGGAGGAGTCGAATTTGATTGGCATTGGTTGTTGGAAATATGCCCTAGAGGCAATAATAAATTGGTTATTATTATATTTCCTTGTTCACGATAATCGTTTATTATCCATGCTGGAATTGTATTGATAGGAAACTCAGATACATGTGTGGATACATAGACAAACACCATGTCCCTAGTAAGCCTCTAGTTGACTAGCTCGTTGATCAATAGATGGTTACGGTTTCCTGACCATGGACATTGGATGTCATTGATAACGGGATCACATCATTAGGAGAATGATGTGATGGACAAGACCCAATCCTAAGCCTAGCACAGATCGTGTAGTTCGTATGCTAAAGCTTTTCTATATGTCAAGTATCTTTTCCTTAGACCATGAGATTGTGCAACTCCCGGATACCGTAGGAATGCTTTGGGTGTACCAAACGTCACAACGTAACTGGGTGGCTATAAAGGTGCACTACAGGTATCTCCGAAAGTGTCTGTTGGGTTGGCACGAATCGAGACTGGGATTTGTCACTCCGTATGACGGAGAGGTATCTCTGGGCCCACTCGGTAGGACATCATCATAATGTGCACAATATGTGATCAAGGAGTTGATCACGGGATGATGTGTTACGGAACGAGTAAAGAGACTTGCCGGTAACGAGATTGAGCAAGGTATCGGTATACCGACGATCGAATCTCGGGCAAGTGCTATACCGATAGACAAAGGGAATCGTATACGGGATTGATTGAATCCTTGACATCGTGGTTCATCCGATGAGATCATCGTGTAACATGTGGGAGCCAACATGGGTATCCAGATCCCGCTGTTGGTTATTGGTCGGAGAGTTGTCTCGGTCATGTCTACATGGTTCCCGAGCCCGTAGGGTCTACACACTTAAGGTTCGATGACGCTAGGATTATAGGGATAGTATGTACGCGGTTACCGAATGTTGTTCGGAGTCCCGGATGAGATCCCGGACGTCACAAGGAGTTCCGGAATAGTCCGGATGTAAAGATTCATATATGGGAAGTCCTGTTTTGGTCACCGGAAAAGTTTCGGGCGATATCGGTAATGTACCGGGACCACCGGGAGGGTCCCGGGGGTCCACCAGGTGGGGCCACCAGCCCCTGAAGGCTGCGTGGGCTAAGTGTGGGAGGGGACCAGCCCCAAGGGGGCTGGTGCGCCCCCCCACCAAGTCCCTAGGCGCATGGAGAGTGGAGGGGGGCAAACCCTAGGTCCAGATGGGCCTTAAGGCCCACCCTAGGGCCCCTCCTCTCTCTCCCCCCCTTTTGGCCGCACCCTAGATGAGTTTCTAGGGCTGGCCGCACCCCTAGGGGTGGGAAACCCTAAAGGGGGCGCAGCCCCCCCTTCCCCCTATATATATGTGAGGTTTTGGGGCTGCTAGACACACGAGAACGTCTCCCTCTTGGCGCAGCCCTACCCCTCTCCCTCCTCGTCTCTTGCAGCGCTTGGCGAAGCCCTGCTGGAGTCCCGCGCTCCTCCACCACCACCACGCCGTCGTGCTGCTGTTGGATGGAGTCTTCCCCAACCTCTCCCTCTCTCCTTGCTGGATCAAGGCGTGGGAGACGTCACCGGGCTGCACGTGTGTTGAACGCGGAGGCGCCGTTGTTCGGCGCTTAGATCGGAATCAACCGCGATCTGAATCGCAGCGAGTACGACTCCTTCATCCGCGTTCTTGCAACGCTTCCGCATCGCGATCTACAAGGGTATGTGGATCCGACTCTTCCCTCGTAGATGCATCTCCTAGATTGATCTTGGTGAGCGTAGGAAATTTTTTGTTTCCCATGCAACGTTCCCCAACATTGGTTACCCCCAAGAGGAAGATCCAGTGGGATTTTATTTGGGGTGAAGTGCGACACATTGGAGGTTCAGAATGTTGTCATGGGAGATTTTGCGGTTAAGTTTCGAGTCCGATCAAAGGTTAACGGTTTCCAATGGGCACTCGTGGTAGTGTATGGAGCCGCACAACCTATGTAAAAACCAGATTTCTTGGCGGGCTTAGTCCGTATTTGCGGAAATGAACAGCTCCCAATCCTGGTGGGGGTGATTTCAACATCATACGACGATGGGAAGAAAAGAACAATGATAACCTTGACGACAGATGATCGTTTATGTTTAACACAATTATTGAAAGACTGGATCTCAGGGATATCGAGCTTTCTGGTAAAAAATTCACTTGGGCCAATACTTTTCCAAATCCAACATATGAGAAGTTGGATCGTGTTCTCACCACCGTGGAATGGGAGCAGAAGTTCCCCTTTGTGACGGTCCAAGCGTTGTCGCGAGGGATATCGAACCATACCCCACTACTTGCCGACTCTGCGGAGGCAACTCATGTGGGAAACAAAAAAATTCTCTTTTGAATTAGCATGATTTGAGAGAGAAGGTTTCTTGGATCTAATAGCACAGTAGTGGGCAAAAGATACTGGAGGGAGATCGAGCATAGAAAGATGGCAGAATAAGATTAGGCACTTACGATAGTTCTTACGCGGTTCGGCCAAACATTTGAGTGGTGTTTATAAGGTTGAAAAAGAAAGGCTCATTAACCTTATTGGTACCTTAGATTTACAAGCCGAGTCATCCATTTAAGATACTAGAGAGCTGGAATATAAAGTGGAGGCGGAACTGAGACTGAAAGATTGCTTCAATGGGAAGAATTGAAGTGGGCGCTCAGAGCTAAAATTCGAATGGTTGTCCAAGGGGACAACAACACACAATTCTTTCATATGATTGCGAATGCCAAGCATAGGAAAAATAAAATCTTTCAGCTAGAGCAAGATGAGGGGACGATAGTGGGACGGGAGAACCTAAAATTTTAAATCACCAATTATTACAAGCACTTGTTTGGGGCTCTTGATGATAGTTTTGTATCCTTAGACGAGTCGAGGGTTGACAATATACCTCAACTTGCGACAGATGAGAACAAAATCTTAACTGCACAGTTTTCGGAGAAAGAGGTGTTGATTTCCGGCTGAGTTCTATAACTGATGTTGGCATATTATTAAGGGTGATTTGCTTCCAATGTTCCATGATCTGTTTTCTGGGCATTTGCTGTTTTTTTACTTGAATTTCAGAATGATAACTCTACTCCCTAAGAAAATAGATGCGGTGCAGATTGAGTAGTTCCGACCGATGTGTCTTCTCAATGTCAGCTTTAAAATCTTCACCAAGGTGGGGACCAATAGGCTAACGCAGATTGCACACAGTGTGGTGCAGCCATCTCAAACAGCCTTCATGTCGGACAGAAACATCCTAGAAGGGGTTGTGGTCCTT
Source organism: Secale cereale (assembly GCA_902687465.1). Taxonomy (NCBI): domain Eukaryota; kingdom Viridiplantae; phylum Streptophyta; class Magnoliopsida; order Poales; family Poaceae; genus Secale; species Secale cereale. The sequence goes on along the minus strand of LR738713.1, from coordinate 188,232,476 downwards.
CATGAAACGCTCCATGAGATCCACACGAAAAAACTAGATGGAGTGGTTTTTAGGGTGGATTTTGAGAAAGTGTACAATAAAGATAAATGGCCATTTCTCGAGCAGGCCTTGCGGATGAAAGGATTCGATCAGTCATGGAGAAAGCAGGTAGACTCTTTCACGCAAAAAGGCAGCGTCGGAATCAAAGTAAATAATGACATAGGTCATTATTTTCAGACACATAAGGGTCTAAGGTATGGAGACCCGATGTCACCTATTATGTTCAACATAGTAGTGGACATGTTAACAATTCTAATAGGGAGAGCTAAATAACATGGCCAGGTAGATGGGCTTGTCCCGCATCTAGTGGACGGAGGAGTATCCATTCTACAGTACGCCAATGATACTATCATATTTATGAAGCATGATTTGGCTAAAGTAAGAAACATGAAGCTTCTGCTATGCCTTATTCAAGCGGTTATCGGGGTTAAAGATTAACTTCCATAAAACTGAAATGTTCTGCTATGGGAGAGCTAAAGACGAACAAGAAACTTATAAACAACTGTTTGGATGTGAATTGGGGTCAATGTCGTTTACATATTTGAGCATACCGATTGACCATCGCAAGCTTTCTAACAGCGAATGGAAGTGCATTGAGAATCAATTTGAAAAGAAACTAAGTTGCTGGAAGGGCAAACTTATGTCATATGAAGGCCGACTAATTCGCATTAATTCGGTGTTCACAAGCATGCCAATGTTTCTTGTGTCCTTCTTCGAAGTACCAGTTGGGGTTCCGAAAATACTGGACTTCTATCGATCACGTTTTTTCTGGCAGAGTGATGAGTTAAAACAAAAATGCAGACTTGCTAAATGTTATATTATCTATAGACCAAAAGACCAAGGTGGTCTTGGCATTGAAAATTTAGAGATGAAGAACATATGTCTTATCAGCAAGTGGCTGCACAATCTATCTTTGGAGACCGATGCCACATGGACCCAGATTCTGCGTAATAAGTACCTTCATTCTAGAACCTTATCTCAGGTGATGGTCAGACCAACCAATTCGTTGTTTTGGAAAGGACTAATGAGAGTGAAATCAACATTCTTCCAAAAGACAAAATTCATTATTGGTAATAGTACTTCCACGAGATTCTGGGAGGATACGTGCTTAGGGGAGACGCCTCTAGCTATCCAATATCCTTCTCTCTATAATATTGTTCAGCGTAGAGATGCTTAAGTTGCAACAATATTACAGTCCAACCCTCTCAATATTCAATTCAAAAGGACTTTAGTGGGAAACCGTTGGGAAGCCTGGCTCCATCTTGTGAGAAGATTGATGGAGGTTCACCTCTCTCAACAACCATACCAGTTGCACTGGAAACTAACTCAGAATGGAGTGTGTTTTCAATAAAATCCATGTATTTGAATATTATCAACTCTGGCACTATCCCTAGATCTAGGCATATTTGGAAAGTCAAAGTACCCTTAAAAATTAAAGTGCTTATGTGGTTTGGACGATCCGGTAGAGTCCGAGTTACCACCGATACTTCCTTCTGTTGATGTACTCGAGCGGCCTTCCGTATTTTCCAGTGTGGCGGACAGGTATCTCAGCCCAGAGGGGGGCGGTCTGAGCGGGCGTGGGCAGGAGGCCCCCGCCCCAACGTCTCCGATAGTTAGTTCGGGAAGGGGGTGTGGGCAGGTGGCATGTACCTCTATCCCTCTTAGGTCATCCCTGGAGGGGGCGGCCCTCGCTCAGGCTCTTTATGGGGCGGCTTAGGCCCAGGTCCAGGACGGTGCTATCGGGACGGGGGCGCAGGTTTCCCCTACTTTGACGGCGGTGTTGAGTGGAGGTACGGTGGCGGATTTGAGGACTTAGGCAACCCCGCCGGTTGGGGCAGCGCCTTTTAGCCCGATCGGGGGTACGGCAGGTGGCCTAACCCCTAGCGTGATATCTCGTGACGACGTCATCGCTTATGGTGGGATTCCGGACCCAGTTTCTGTTGGTCGACGGATGAGCTGTTGCATACAGGACCAGCCGGATATCGACGATATGCAGCTTCGATGCGCCAAGCGGGCGGCCAAGCTTCATGATCTTCAGACCACTAATGGTATGTCAGTTAATACAGCCAATTCTATTTTGCATTTCTCTACTAAAGATATTGTTAATAAAGCCACACAATTGGGGGTCTCTCTGGGTAAGAATGACAGAGAGGTAGCTAAATCCGTTAACGATATTCTGGATCTTGAGGCAGAACGTGCTTTAGAGATGCTTAGAAACCTAGCGGCAATTCAACCTTTGAATGATTCTGAGGTAGCTACTTTGGGAGTTAATGTGCTTGATAGTTTTTGTGCGGACCTTGAACTTGCTCTCCTGGAGACTGAGGAGGAGGAGGCTTTGTCTTCTCCGAGGCTTTCCAGGGGAGATACGTCCTAGGAGGACGCTGGTGGCGATTTTGGTAGTGAGGTCAGGGTAGAAGATCAAAAGAAACCGAAACGCAAATGGAAGCGTAAGATCTATCCGACTTCGGCAATGCGCAGAAGTGCTAGAATTAGAAAAAAAATCATGATGAAATATGAAAGGCATCTTTTGGAATAGCAGAGGTCTTAAAGACTTGGCTAAAAAAAGGTTCCCTGCAAAGCCATCTATTGAGTATAAATTAGATTTCATAGCCCTTTCCAAAACTGGACGGGACAACTTTACCCCACAGTTTCTTAGCACCCTGTCGGGAGGGGTGGATTTTGATTGGCACTGTTTAACACCAAGAGGAAGATCCAGTGGGATTTTACTTGGGGTTAAATGCGAATCTTTGGAAGTGAGGAATGTGGTTATGGGTGACTTTGCGGTTAAATTTAGGGTTCGGTCAAAGATAGATGGTTTCGATTGGGCTCTGGTGGCAGTTTATGGGGCCGCGCAGCCGGAGCTTAAGCTAGATTTTCTGGCTGATTTAGTCTGCATTTGTGGGAACGAGCAGCTCCCTATCTTGGTTGGGGGAGACTTTAATATTATTCGTCGGCAGGAGGAAAAAAATAATGATAACTTTGACGGCAGATGGTCGTTTATGTTTAATACAATTACCAAAAGCCTGGACCTTCGCGAGATTGAGCTTTCTGGTAGGAAGTTCACATGGGACAATAATCTACCTATCCCGACTTTTGAGAAGTTAGATCGGGTTCTTGCGAGTGTTGAATGGGAACAGAAGTTTCCCCTAGTGATGGTTCAAGCACTCTCTCGTGGAATCTCCGATCACACCCCATTATTAGTTGATTCGGGGGAGGCAACGCATATAGGGAACAAACGCCCTTTCTCTTTTGAAACTGCGTGGTTTGAACGAGAAGGGTTTTTGGATCTGGTTGCAAGAGAATGGGCGAAAGATGTAGGAGGACGATCCAACATTGATCGTTGGCAAAATAAAGTTACACACTTGAGACAGTCCCTCAGGGGGTGGGCAAAGCATAATGAGGGGATATATAAGGCTGAAAAGGAAAGGCTCCTTTTACTTATCCAAGCCCTCGACATTAAAGTGGAGTGTGCTATCTTAGACGCCAGTAAGCTAGAAACTAAGAGGGCAGCAGAGTTAAGACTAAAAGAATTGCTACGTGAGGAGGAATTGAAGTGGGCATTGCAGGCTAAAGTGCGTAAAATCGTCCAAGGAGATGATAACACACAATTCTTTCACATGATTGCGAATGGCAAACATCGAAAGAAGAAAATCTTTCAACTAGAGTAGGATGAAGGTACGATTGTGGGTCAGGAAAGCCTAAAGATATACATTACCAATTAGTATAAACAGTTGTTCGGGCCTCCTGAGGATAATTTTGTTTCCTTGGACGAATCTAGGGTAGAAGATGTGCCTGAGCTTGTAAATGAGGAGAACGAGATATTGACGGCTCCTTTTTCAGAGAAAGAGGTGTTTGACGCCATTTCCCAAATGAAAAATAATAAAGCTCCTGGCCCAGATGGTTTTCCGGTGGAGTTTTATAAAAAGTGATGGCATATCATTAAGGAAGACTTGCTTCCGATGTTCCAGGACTTTTTCTTGGGACAATTGCAGGTGTTCCACTTGAATTTTGGTACGATCACGTTGCTTCCAAAGAAAACAGAGGCTGTTAGAATTGATCAATTCAGGCCAATCTGTCTTATTAATGTTAGCTTTAAGATTTTCACCAAAGTTGGGACTAACAGGCTTACACAAATTGCACATTCAGTGGTGCATCCTTCCCAAACTGCGTTCATGCCAGACAGAAACATCCTAGAAGGGGTGGTGGTACTACATGAAACGCTACACGAAATCCATTCAAAAAAACTTGACGAGGTGGTTTTTAAAGTGGACTTTGAGAAAGCGTATGATAAGGTGAAATGGCCTTTCCTACAGCAGGCATTGCGTATGAAAGGATTCGATCAAGCCTGGAGAGACCAGGTCGACTCTTTAACGCAAAAATGGAGCGTTGGAATAAGGGTCAATGACGACATAGGGCATTACTTTCAAACGCATAAAGGTTTGCGACAAGGAGATCCGATGTCGCCAATCTTATTCAATATTGTCATAGATATGTTGACAATTCTCATAGGGAGGGCGAAGGAGGCTGGGCAGGTAGGGGGCCTGGTTCCGCATTTAGTTGACGGGGGTGTATCCATCCTGCAGTATGCTGACGATACTATCATCTTTATGGAGCATGATTTCGCTAAAGCTAGGAACATGAAACTAGTGTTATGTTTGTTTGAACAATTGTCGGGGTTAAAGATTAACTTCCACAAAAGTGAATTGTTCTGCCTTGGAAGAGCTAAGGAAGAACAACAAGCTTACAAAGAATTGTTTGGCTACGATTTGGGGTCTCTACCCTTCACGTATTTAGGCATACCGATTCACCATCGTAAGCTCACAAACAAAGAGTGGAAGAGCATTGAAGATCGATTTGAGAAAAAAACTAAGTTGCTGGAAGGGCAAGCTTATGTCATACGAAGGACGATTGATTCTCATTAATTCGGTCCTTACGAGTATGCCTATGTTTTTATTGTCTTTTTTCGAAGTTCCGGTTGGAGTACGGAATATGCTAGACTTTTATCGATCACGGTTCTTTTGGCAGAGTGATGTATCCAAAAGAAAGTATAGACTCGCTAAGTGGGATATCATTTGCAGACCGAAAGATCAAGGGGGTCTAGGTATTGAAAACTTAGAGGTGAAGAATCGATGCTTACTCAGCAAATGGTTATACAAGTTATCTTGTGAATCGAATGCCACCTGGGCACAGATTCTTCGTAATAAGTACCTTCAAACCAAAACTTTGTCCCAGGTGACGGTAAGACCGACTAATTCGCCTTTTTGGAAGAGACTTATGCGAGTGAAACCAACCTTTTTCAATAGGGCGAAATTCATACTTGAAGATGGTACTTCCACTAGATTCTGGGAGGATACATGGCTAGGGGCGACACCTCTAGCACTTCAATATCCATCTCTTTATAATATTGTTCAACGAAGTGACACTTATGTTGCAACGGTATTACATTCAACCCCGCTTAATATCCAGTTTAGAAGAACGTTAGTGGAAAATCGGTGGGAAGCTTGGCTACATCTTGTGAGACGACTGATGGATATCCAACTTTCTCAACGTCCAGATCAGCTGAGCTGGAAACTAGCTAAGAATGGGGTATTCTCAGTGAAATCCATGTATCTGGATGTTATTAACATTAGTGTGGTTCCTAGCTCGAAACATGTGTGGAAAGTAAAAGTACCTCTAAAAATCAAAATGTTTATGTGGTTTATACATAAACGAGTCATTTTAACTAACGATAATTTGGCAAAAAGGAACTGAACAAGGTCTAAAAGATGTAGTTTTTGTGATCGCGATGAATCTATTAGACACATCTTCCTTGATTGCCCTATGGCCAAGATCTTATGGAGGTCGGTACAGATAGCCTTTAATATCAACCCCCCGGTTTCCATTCACACGCTTTTTGGGACGTGGCTGCATGGGATTGATGTAGTAACAGCGAGACATATCCGAGTGGGAGTGTGTGCTTTACTATGGGCTATTTGGAATTGCAGAAATGATTTGGTTTTTAACAGAACAACAAATATTCACTTCTTGCAGGTTATATTTAGGGCCACTACTCTTATCCGTATATGGTCGCTACTCACTCAGACGGAGGCCAGGGAGCATTTGGTTACTGCGTCTATCAGCTGGGAGAAGGTAGCTCGGGATATCTACAATCGGTTTGGATGGCGGTCATGCAATAGGATAGGTGTTTAGTAGCTTATCTGTCTTTTGCCTACCGGCTATGGCGGTCATGTTTCCCTTTGTATTCGGATTCTGTAAGAACTAGATGACCCGTTGCGCCAATGGCGCAAAGGCCGAGTGCAAGCCAAGTATTGAAAGAGTATGCATTAAAATAGTTTGACAGTCTAAGTCATACTCCATGCAATATCTCGGAGTCGTGTGTTATTTACAAACTCTAGTAAAAGATTAATGAATTTCAGAATTTCATATCACCGGCTTACAGTTCAAACCCAAACTCAGAGCATATTTGAATGCAAATCTAAAAAAGGGCTCTCCTGAAAAGATTGGACATTTTCACAGAGTTATATTATATAAGTAGTAGCATATGTGAAGTTTTCCAAGATATTACTGATGAGTTTTGAGCACTGAAATTAATCCGGAGTAGATTACGAGGGAGTAGAGGAGGAAGAGATATTCCAGCCATTTTCATTTATTTTATTGTATTTTTCTTTCAACTTCTCCCTTTGCTACTGACCAATGGGTCCCTCTCGCGTACCCGCCGGTCAGGCTGGCAGCGCCAGCTCGCGGGACACGCGCCCGCAACTCCGTGCCCCTTCACGTTTTACCCCTACTCCACTCCACTACCTCCCTACTCGATCCATTTCCTCTTCCTCCTTGATCCTCCTTCTGGTCGACCCCGTCGGGGACGCCGCTGCTCACCGCTGCAACTCCAGCCGTAGGAACGAGCGGGATCCACCAGCCCTCTATCCGGCTCGATGTCCATGCTCAGGGCCCAACATGCAGGCCCGCTGGACGCCGCCATGAATCGCCTCATTTTTTCAGTGAGTCATTGATCCTAGGTAGTTTCCCTAACTCTCTGTAGCTCCGGTTGTCATTCTGATTCGATCCTCGACACCGAGCATGCATCAAACTTTTGGACCGAGGCTGCCTTCCTCTGTTCCGTCAGCTGTCGTTGCGACGCCACCCGTGTCTCCTTCTGGACCAAGTATTCGAAGCCGCGGGTCTCTCCTACTTCTTCCTTGACACTGACTGTCATTGTTGCCGTCCTGAATTCGCTGTCATCCGTCCCTGTGTCGTCCGGCCTCGCCACGAACAGCAGGGTGAGAAGCCGCCACTGCCTTCTTTTCTTTGTCAGTGTTGTTTTTTCTCATTCCGTCCATCGCTGGAGATGGTTATGGTTAGGCCGGGAGCTTCTTGCTGCTCGCTTTTGCTGCTTGCCGCTGCTACTTCTGTTGTTTGTTGTTGCTGTTAGTTGGTTGCTCGTTATTGCTCTGCTTGCTGCTGCTCGTGGGCTGCCTGTACTTGAGGGAAAGAGAGAGCCTTTGGCTATATATAGTAGGTGTACTATATTATGTTGAACTCTACTGTTCATCAATCCAACGGTTTGCTTGTGTGCTCGTCTAGCTAGCTTGCACACACGCAGCTTTACTGGGTGATTTGATCTACCAAGTTCAAAAACAAACATCTTATGCTGAGTCAAGTTGTCGCTGAGTATGAAAGTTTACTCGAATATTTGATTTACCACGAGAATCACAAAAAAAATGCTCAACCTGCTGAATTTGTAAAATCCATAAAAAAATCATTCCAGTTCTGTTTGGAGTAGCACTACCATGGAGTTGGGATGGTTTAACTTGTACTGTGGCCATAGAAATGAGCATATCCAGTATTCCTTTAGAAATAGAAGATGATGTACTCTAAAAAAATAAATGTATATGAATATTTAAAAGCATATTTAACTTGTACTGCTGAATAGGTGCTTTAAGCTCATCCAACTCAGCTTTGAAAATGAACAAATCCCTCTCATGACATAATTTAATACATCATATTTATGCAGACATAGCCAATTCAATTCTCTGGTACATAATAGTTAAAAAATAGGAACTGCTAGTACATCATACATATGCGTAGTATATCAAAAAGCATGGCTAGAGTTCTTTGTTATTAAAATGCTCCCTCTTGTGAGTTTAATAGCAGCTTAGGATAAAATCCTGGATCGCTAGAGTTCTTTTGTTAATAGCAGTTTTGGTAGAAAATAGAAGCTCCGGCTAGCACCAAGTCATAAACTAACAGTACATAACTCCAAGAAGAAGTAGGTTATCAGTCCGCCGTGGATTCTTCTCATAAACAGAGCTCTGAAGCTTCTCTGTACTTTACTGATCTATACTTCTGGTGGACAAATGCAAAGTGCCTCTCTTCACCACCAGCTACAGCCGCTCCTTCAGCTGCAGCCATGGAAATGCCAGCCCAAACAAACAAACCCTAAGTAATACTAAGAAATTGGTTAGGAATAATATAACCTATATATAAAATAACCAAGAGTCATGGAAATTCATATACAGATTTTATTTGATAATAGTTCTTTATCTAAGAAGATAAAGAATTCCATGTAACCACATTTCCTACCACCATATGACAGATTATGGTGCCATTTTTATAATCAACAACCTTCTTAACTAATGGTCTACAAAAAAATCAGCTAGACAGTAAGCATCACAGAATTTTCAATAGCACAGAGAAATACCAAATGAGTGCACTCATCCAAGAAACAAACATTTAAGAAGTCACAAAAAGAGAATTTTTTTTACCTGCTATTTTTCTTGGTACTCCAGAGGAAAAAGCCATTAATAGAAGTGTCAGACCAGACTACCAGGTAGATAATAAGAGCAATAGCACACCGGAATTTGTTAATCCGGAGGATATTATCCATTGGCATATTTCCACATAAAGCAGTTACCTGAAGCTGAAGATGGCACAATGGACAACAAATGCAACAACGTCCATCACAAGAAAACAACACATCATATTAATAATGAGCATACATCACTGGATAAGAAATATATGGTTCATTATGTGCATAGTTCCTTCAATACAAAAAAATCCCATATAACATCAACATTAGCTGACTAAAATCACAAGCATCATCTCTGTTGCAAGCAGTTTTTATTTTACGAAAATATCAAGTGTAGTATCATGTTCCTAAATATACAGAAAAGCACAAGGATTGAGGGCAGTAATGTATCAGTTCTCATCTGCCACATAAATTCAGTAAAAAGAATTGTAGGCATCAACATCGTATCTAAAATCCGGCATCGCAAAATGTAAACGAAATGCACCCGTTTCTATCACAGGAAATGCAAACAAAATGCACCACGGACAATGCTAATATCCATCTCTTTTAGTGGGGCAAAATATTGTAATTGAACTTTTGCCGGTACAAACTGTTATCTTCCATTTGCTTAGCATTGCATCTCACCACAATTTAGGGATTGTAAATATGGAGTAAGAGTTTATGTTACTATGGTAGCATGACTAACTCAGGAAAAATGTGTTCCCTCCTAAGGATACAGAACCAAATTGCAGAGCTCACCTAATTGTCCAAATAGGTGAGGCGATGGTAAGAATTTTTTACATAAACAAAAAAATGGACAGGAGCACCGCAGGAGGAGGCGTCCCTCGGCAACCCGGATGAGAGCACGCACAACGGACGGATGATCCAGAGGGTTGAGGGCTTGAGGCCACCGAAATATCTGGTGCATGTCAAATCAAAATTTAGGTACATAGTACATTGAAATCTCCACCCGAAGCACGAATAGAGAAATCTGCTGAAATATGTTCCATCTCAAAAAATGTATATAACGTGACGTCATTGACATGCCATTAAAAGCTAAGCATCTTGTGTCATTTATGACACTTGGATCAACATTTAAGGGAATAAGAACAAAAATGTCAAGTGGGAATGTTTTACTGAATTTCAACTTATATGATTAAATTATTATGCAAGCTTTGAGAATAAGTTTATAAGCTTTCAGAATCCTATCCCCAAACACATGAAGACAATAGAAAAAATTGACTTAATTTCATGATCAAGATAGGCAGATAAGGGAAATAATTCTAGGATAGAAGAACATCATAACAATATACAATTTTATATTTGTGCATTATAAGTAGTGAAGGTTAAATATCGCAATGATTTATATCTGGTTTTCAAATATTTCACATAAAAAGAACAAATAATTATGAAGAGGATGGAAGAAGAACAAACATCAACCACACGAACAGAGCAAAGGAAGCAACCCCATTGCTGTAGACAAAATGAAACAACTGCCCACTGAGAGGAACAAAGAACTGGCGCACCGACTCTGGACCACAAACAAAGTAAGCATAGACTTTTCTTTCTCTTTGCTAATTAACCATGTGATCCAGCCTAGTTATGCCCTGAAACACAGGGACACTTTTCTTGGAGATGCAACTAACGTGCACGTTCCAGAGATCAACAAAATAGGAAATGGATCCTACAACTAACCTGCATGCAGCAGCCACGGGAGGCTAAAACCATAGGGCAACAAACACACCAGACCGGTTACCAAAAACAAAGGCCATCGCATAGGCATTTCGTGAATCTAAACGAACACACGCAGGCCTCCCAAAGCAATAAGCGGGACCTAAGAACCAGGATCAGTACAAGCATACAAGGCCCTTTTCCCCCACAAATAACCGACAGAACGAACACACAGTAGGCGGCAAGACATGCATGGGCCGGTAACTGCTAGCGCGTGTAGAAAAAAACAGACGGCCCAGCAGCTGACAGAGAGGTAAAGGAAGCAACAGTAAAATGATCGAACAGTGGTAATTGATAGCACACGTAGATGGCAAGGGAAAAAATCATGTCTCGTCCGTCGAGCCTTTCTCGAGGATTGGTAAACAGATTGGGAATGTAGGAAACACAGCATGAAGGTTTCTCATCTAGACCCAAGAATGATTAAGAAATAATGGTCATTGTATTACTCGATTGAGTTGACACACAAATAAGAAATTGTTTGATACTTCGACATAAGAATCATAAATTTTGTGATGGGCTAGGGCAATAAAAATTGTTGAGTAGTAAGCTAGAAATTTTCAAAGCGACGGAATAAAAGCAATTTCATACTCTACTTGAGAAAGTAAGAAGAGAAGAGAGAGCACCTGATTGCCTCTTCAGGACATGCCATGGCGCATCTCCCTACGATTGGCCTTCTTGCCGAGGCATCACAGAGTGGCAACACTATAGAGGGGAGGAAAATGGCGAATAGCAAGACCAGCAGAGTGTTGTTCTATGAATGGTGAACAAAATTCGAGTAGCAATTCTGAAAATCACAATATAATCACATCACTTTGAACCAATGGAAAACTATTACATCCTTTAGGTACTGTATAGACCCATATCCAGTGCATCTTATTTTTTAATTCATCATCGGCATTTGAGTAGCAAAAGGGGGCAAGTATAATTGGCAAATGGCAAAAGAAAACACCCGTACCCGATGGAGACATAATTTGCAAAAAATATAGACATCAATTTTAATATTTACACTTACTAACAAAGACATCAAGGGCTAGAAGGCGCATCAGGTTTAACATGGCATTACTTAGAAACAGTCAGATTTTGGCCAATTTTAAAAAAAAATGCTTAGACGCGCCTACGCTTAAGTGCCCATTGCTCTGAGTTGTGGCCTTCTGCTCCGCTTAAGCTTTCTGCCTTTTTGAACATTGAGAAGCACCATGGATAACAAAACAATTATTTGGATTTGTAGCAGCAACAACCTGAAAAGTGAAGACGGTTCTTGGCCTAGAAAAGTGGAGAAGTGCAAGTGAAGAAATAAAATAGATAAAAAGTTCACATGGGCTTGGGAACACAACGACCATGGAGAAGAGACCTAGTGGATGCAGCTCTTCCTCGTCATCTACACCTATTGCAGGCACCACTGCCTCGCACTGTGATGTAAAGCCTCCATTGTCGACACGCAAGGGGGGAGCAGAGGAACGTGGAGCAAGGGTAACCAAGAAGATAAATTAGATATGGGGATACTGAACATTCCTAACTTGAAGGATGTTGACTAATATCCAACTGAGAAGTTAAAATTACCTCACATGAGAGTGACTCAGTACCCGTGACCGACAATTTGTTGGCATTGTTGTTGAAAAAATAAGGAAGACATGGAAACGGAGGTGATGGGCACATGGATCAGAATCAAGCTACATAATTTGGTACTGAAAGGACAAAACAAAACACAAGATGACAACATAAGAGAAATAAGTTGATGGAGAGAGTAGAACTACGAACTGTCAAAATGATATCCTCGAGCACTTGTTTTTCACAAGTTCAAGGTCCAAATTGCTAGGAGCTGCTTAGTAGATGATGTATAGAGAACATGAGACGTACCACGAATCCATGGATAGGGAAGAAGAGGCGGAGGAGGGCGAGCAGCTGTGTTCTCCATGATGAACCAGAGCCGGTATCTTCTTTCCTTCTGTCACTGGCTTCCTTCCTCTCCCTGCAGCTCCACTCCACTGCAGCGGGAGCCCGGTCCCTGCTGCTTCTTGTCCCCGACTCCAAATAGAGAATGGCCTATGGCCACAATGAGCAGGTGAGACTTATTATCTTTCATCGTCGTTATATCTCATGAATTGCATATAGCTATAGAAATTATTTTTGTACAAACAATATAAGAGAAGCACTACTTTGTTTTTCCCTGCCTCTGTGACCTCTGTTTTCTTATCAGAGAAGAGAATCACATAATATTAAGAGGCAAAGATCTCAAGACTAATAGTTTCATTTATCATTTTTTACATAATCAACTGAGAATCTGGCAGCACCAAATTTCATGCGCGGATACTTATTAATGTTGTAGTAGATTGACATTTAATGACCAACCTATACTTCTACATCTCACATTGCTTTCCAACACCGTATCTCAATCATAAACAGGCTTGTAGAATAAATTAAAAGAATCTGGCTTACTTGGACCATGATGAGCTAAATGTTTGCTTTGCTCCCACGATTCAGGATATGGTACTGCTCCACCATGAAGTCGAGGTGGAGTACCCCGACGGGCGACCCACCGAGAAGCACCAAGCGAGGCAGCTGGAGTTCTGAAAGATTGAGAACAGTAGGTCGACCACCGCCATGGCCCTCACCATCGGGGTACTGGCAGCGATAGGAGCCCTGGTACTACTGCACTCCAAGCACAACACATCACACACAGATATCCTGCACTTGCATCAGAAATAAACACGTGTTAATTCATCCCAACTTCTGTTGCAGCTCTTGCTCCAGAACAAGGTTCAGAGGAAAGGGGTGATCTGCCATTTTGCTTTTATCGAACACCTTGCAGGCATAGAACAAACAAAGATGAGATTTTTTGGGGATTAAATCAAGAGAATGAGAATGGAGGAAGGGAATGAGATGGTTACCTCGGCTCCAGGACCTATGGTCGTTTCCGCTGTAGTGTTGTTGATTCATCTTGGCTTGACCTTCAGCCGGAGGACGACGGCGACGGCACGGACCACCGCTTCCTTCTGCAGCTGCTGCTCCTCGCGTTCACCAGCACCGCGCTTGAGCATGGGGCGGCCGCATCTGGCCACCACGCGACACGGGCCGCTCCTCGGCTCGAGCCCAAGGTGGCCAGTGCGATGAGGCGGAGAACAAGGGCTGGGAGGTCGCCGGTGCACGGTGAGGACGAGGCGAGGCCCTGGCACGGCGGGGGCAACAGGAGAGGCGGAGATGAGAGGAGACAGCTGCGGTGGCGCCGCGGGGGCAGCAGGAGAGGAGGCAGAGATGAGAGGAGGCGGCTGCGGTGGCGCGGCGGCGGCAGCAGGAGAGGAGGCGGCGGCGGGGGTCGTGGGGGAGTGATGGAATCGAGGAGGGCGTGAGATATTTTCATCTCCGTCGGTAATCCGATCGCACAGAAACGAGGCGAAACCCACCTTGTTCTTTCGATGGAACAGGTAACCAGGCCCACCCGCCATCGACTGTTGAAGCAAGCGCGAACGTAAAAAAAGATCGACGGCTGACCAGACGCCAGCAGCCAAAAAATACACTGTCGCTACACCAGCAGCTCGATCGTGCGGTCAAATACATCGCGCGCGCTCGATGCCTCCGGTTAGGCGGGTAGCACAGCCAGGTTTATATGTTCAATTTTGTTGGATCGTTTTGACTTTTTAATAAGATGGCTGTATGCATCATTTTGATGCAGGGACCGGGGTCCAAGCCCCTTTTCGAAAAAAATGTGGTTTGTCCACAAGCAAGTCATTTTAACTAAGGAAAATTTGGACAGGATCGCGAAGATGTAGTTTCTTTGAACATGATGAATCTGTCAAACACCTCTTTCTCGATTGTCCAATGGCGAAAATTTTATGGCGGTCTGTTCACATAGTGTTTAACATTACTCCTTCGAATACCATCCACACGTTATTCGGGACGTGGCTGGATGGAGTCGAATCAGAAACTGCGAAACTTATTCATGTAGGAGTATGTGCTTTATTGTGGGCTATATGGAATTGCAGGAACGATTTGGTTTTTACCAGAACAACACATATTCATTTCTTACAGGTTATTTTTCGAGCCACTACACTGATCCATATGTGGTCGCTACTCACTTCGACGGATGCCAGGGAGCATATGATTACTGGGTCTATTCGTTGGAAGACGATAGCACGGGTTATCTTCAAGCGGTTGGATGGCGGTCCTGTAATAGGATAGGTGTCTAGTTCGTTATCTATTTTTGTTCCGCGGTCGTGGTTATCCCGTTTTCATGCTTCTAGCTCTTTATGAGGCATTTTTGTATTTTGAGAATTGAAGATGTTGTTGAACTATTTGCTTTTTCATAAAATGACCGCATGCATCTTTTTGATGCAGAGGCCGGGAAAATCTCCTTTTCGAAAAAAGAAAAAAGAAAAACTAGCGATGCTAATCAGTTCGTGAGAGATCGTAGGAACCGACTCCCCTCTGGCTGAAGGGTGCTAATGAAACGGAAGACAGAGTCTTCTCCATCACTCCGCCTTCCCACGCGACACTCCAAGGCGTACCTCCATTGCCGTTCAGCTCCACAGGACCTACTCCGCCCCCATTTACGTACACTGCACACAGCATGCAGCTAGCTAGCAAGCAACGCCGTCGCCCGAGCCGCTTCCTGCGTATCCAGTCTACCATTCGGTTGGTGACCATGTCGTGCCGCCCACCGCCCTCTAGTGGCACCCATCACCAGCCACTGCCGCCACCCTGCTCTGCAGCCAAGGGGGAATGGCGAGCCCGTGTGACACTGGTGGGAGTATGCCGGCCGGTGTTAACGCGGCGCCATTGTCTTGACACTGGTGGGCGAAATGGTTGTCGCATGGGCGTGCGTGGCTGATACCGCCCGCGGCCCTGCGCTGCGCTGTTACGCTACGCTACGTACACAGGCATTAACTCCTATATATAGCAAGCAGCTAGGCTTAATTTGGCGTCTACACGTACGTCACTCTCGTCACTCTCACTCCGTATCGTATCGGCCGATAGCTTGGGTTCATACGCGGCCCATGCCATCCATATGCGTTCGTCCATACGGATCCATACCCCAATCTAGTGATTAATTCCTAGCTCACTCGCTACTCGATCGCAGCTGCACTCTACAAGTATATATAGGCAGTATATATATAGCTCGAGGTGTAGCTTCGGGTTTGTGCATATGTCGAGTACAAGCTCACACTTTAGAGAGGCGCGGTGCGTCAACAGCTAGCTGAAGAATCAAGATCTCTCGACTCCGATCCGCCATGCCAGTCTCGCGCCGCGACTTGCAGCTTGACGGCCAGCCCCCCGCCGCCCTGCTCGACGGCGGTCTGGACGGGGATGTCCCCAGACGGGTGTGGGTGCCGGGGCCGGTGATCGTCGGCGCGGGGCCGTCCGGGCTGGCGACGGCGGCCTGCCTCAAGGCTCGCGGGGTGCCGTCGCTGGTGCTGGAGCGGGACGCGTGCGTGGCGGCGTCGTGGCGGCACCGCACCTACGAGCGGATGCGGCTTCACCTGCCGCGGGACTTCTGCGAGCTCCCCCATGCACACTTCCCGCCGGGCACGCCGCCGTATCCAACTAGGGACCAGTTCATCGCCTACCTCGACGGCTACGCGCGCGCCTTCGCCGTGGAGCCACTCCTCGGCGCGCGCGTCCGGGCTGCCGCCTACGACGCCGGCATCGGCTTCTGGAGGGTCACCGTCGAAGTCTCCTGTGCCGCCGCCGGCAAAGACGCTATGACAACGACGGCGACGGAATTCATGTCGCGTTGGCTCGTGGTGGCCACCGGCGAGAACGCGGAGCCTGTGTGGCCTGACGGTGTGGAGGGTATGGACGTCTACCGCGGCACGGTGATGCACACGAGCACCTACAAAAGAGGGGACGAGTTCGCGGGAAAGAAGGTGCTCGTTGTCGGCTGCGGCAACTCCGGCATGGAGGTCAGCCTCGACCTCTGCAACAATGGCGCAAAGGCATCCATGGTTGTCAGGGACAAGGTACATGCTTTTATTTACTCGTACACATTTGCACTCACAAAAACAATTGTTTACCTGGTGGGAGAAAAATACCACTAGTGCATTAGCTTGTAAGTGATCTGAACGTTTTTATATAAGTTTACGGAGGGAATACAGCTGAATTTAGATCGGTGAGAATCAAAATTGTACGACAACATAGTAACTACAATTTGATGTATCTCAATTTCTCTTTTTGACATCAAAAAACGAGAACCAGAAGTGATCGTGGCCAGCCTAGATGGGCCACTGCTAGCCAGCCACTGGGCTACTGCACAGTTCAAATTACATAGTACTCTCTTTATTGTCGTGGTTTTAGTTCAAATTTAAGGGAGTACCTAGAACTCATCTAGATGAGACATAATTTGGTCTCATTCACGTTTTATAGCCATTTGATGTGATGCTATAAGATGCGTGTGTGCTGACGTGGGTTGTGTCTGTTCACATCTAATGGTTATAAAACGTGAATGAGACCAAATTATATCTTATCTAGATGAGTTCTAGCAAAACTGCAAATTTAAACCAAAACCACGACAATAATTTCTGAACGGAGGGAGTAACATCAAAGGAACACCTTGTATACAAGTAACAGCCAGAAATGCACTTGTGCGAGTGCAATTAGTCTCTCCACAATTTTAGGCTGCCGCGGGGAATTCGTATTTCAGGCTGTCAATTTCATACTGCCACGTGTTCTCCTTTTTTCACAGTACTCAATAGATTTTTGCCACTTCCAGCAGGAGTCTTTTTTTACATGACTTCCAGCAGGCGTTGACACAATAATACTATGCAAAATCAAAATCAACAGGGACATCATAAAAATGACGTTGCATGCAGCAGAAAAAAAAGGTCGGATTTTATGCAATTGTTGTTTGAGTCGATAAAATCCCGTTATGAAAATATATCATAAATCTCGAATGGCCGTGAAGAAAAAAAATATTACTTGGAACATAGGACTTCTATAGAAAACGATCGATCTGATACTTGTAGGAGAAAAAAAACGAGAAGGGTCATTGCATGCTGTTGTTTTTCTGTTTGGAGAAGGATTGCGGAACACTAAGAATACCATGGGAAATTTCAGCAATGGTGTGTTGTGTTATTCATAAGTGCAATATCAAAATCTGTCAATTTATGATTAAAAAGAATGTATGTCAAAAGAAAACATTACAGAATTTAGTGAGAACATTCAACAGTTGTACTCGCGTTGGGCAACGGAGATAATGACAAGTACAAACTACTCGGTTTTTTCATCTTTTAGCATAAAAAGATTTAACTGTTGTATTAAGATATTATAGCATTTCCCTATTAACTGCATTTCCTTACATCATGCAGGTTTATAGCTTAACTAAACTTGCATATGTCTCTCATGCTATTATTTTTGTAAATTTGTAGCTTCATGTGTTGCCTAGGGATATACTAGGCTTCTCAACATTTGGCCTATCAGTATTCCTTCTCAAGTGGTTGCCCATGAAATGGGTTGATGCCTTGTTCCTCTTCTTCTCGAGGTTGATACTTGGAGACACTGAAAAATACGGGCTCCAACGACCTAAGATTGGCCCGCTCCAAATCAAGAAATCGACCGGGAAAACACCAGTGCTCGACATTGGAGCTTTGAGAAAAATCAAGGATGGCGAAATAAAGGTAAAACATCACATCACCCATTGTCGGATATCCTTAATACTTCACTACATAATTGCTACTACTAAAGCGAAGGAGCCTTGCATCAATAGGACGAAAAACAATATCAATAACTTAATTGAATATGTTGTAAAAAGAACATAAAATTACCTTTTTCAATTACTGGGGTATTAGGAATGCAACCACCAACTAATGTATAAGGCACGCACGTTTCCCAAAATTTAAATTTGACCACAACGTAGATGAATATATATATTTGTGATTCAAAAATTATACCACTAAAAAATCATTTTGAATACAAATTCAACGGTATAATTGTATGACATATATCCATATTTGGTTGGTCTAATATATGGTTTTGTCCTTTTAGGCTACTTCCAATGCATTGGTTCTTACATGAGGTGCTAAGCACATTAAAAACTTTAGCAACTAAAGCCCTCAATGCATAGGTGCTTAACTTGTTGGTGCTAAGCATCAATCATTTAGACTAGCCACAAATGGGTAGTAACATAGAGTAGTAACATGCCCATGTTACTACCTCTATAGTGGGGAGTAACATATGTGTGGTAACATGGAAGACTTCATTTATTAGGCTATAGACTCATCTTACCTTGATATGTGTGATGTTACTCATACTAGTAGTAACTAGCTATGTTACCACATGCCTCTTTTTTTTCATTTATTACTTGCCACATCATCTATTTTATCTAGATATGTGTGATGTTACTACCTATGTTACTCCCACTGTGGGTAGTCTTAATGATTTTGCAACTAAAGTTTTTCACGTATTGGTGGGATTCTTCTCTTTAAGGCCCTTCCCAGTGCTCCATGTTGGACATGTGCTAAGCATGCCACATAAGCTAAAAAGTGACATGGCACAATAATTAAAGAGGAGAGAGAGCACTTTGGTGACCCCTGGAAGAACCAATGCCAAGCGCGTGAACCTAGGCAAACCACTTAAATGAAAGAAGCTGACCAATGCATGAAAGAGTTTAGGTGCTAAATCATTTAATAAGGTGGGCTTAGCAACAACAAGTTAAGCACCTATGCATTGAGGAGTTGAGTTGCTAAGCTATTTAATGCACTTAGCACCTTATCTAAGCACATTTGCATTGGAAAAGGTCTAAGTGTTTTGCCTAGGTTCTCGCGCTTGTCATTGTTTCTTTCTGAAGTCATCACACTCATCTCTCTCCTCTTAAATACATTGTCACATCAGACTTTTTGCCTACATGACAGTCTTAGCACCTGTATAAGGTGGAGCACTGGGAGATGTCTTAGGCCTGTACCAATGCTAATTTCTTAGTGCGGTTTCATAGGCAATTTGCTTATGTGGCATGTTAGTTAATGAAGAAAGAGAGTGAGGTTGTAGCTTAGCTAAGATACAACTCTTGCATGTGACCATAGGCAAAAAATGGTTCTAGCCCAATCGTATGCATGCATGAGCCCCAAATCATTAAATGTAGATACAACCCATAAAAATCAATGCATTGGACTAATTGTATCTTAATAATTATTACACCTATGATATCGTGCTAAAAAACGGTGCATTGACACAGGCCTTAGGTCACTATCCTCCGTCCTTTTAGGTCTACTAGCTAGCAACTTGTTTCTAGTATCTACGTGCGTGCCCAGTGTAGTATTGCATTTACTGGATGATGTGTCCAAGAGAATCTGAGATGGATTCTCCGCAGGTGGTCCCCGCAATAAACCGGTTCACCGAGAGCGGTGTTGAATTTGCCGACGGACGTAAGGAGGACTTCGATGCTGTCATCCTCGCCACCGGGTACAAAAGCAACGTGCCATCATGGCTGAAGGTACGTACATACGCGAGCGTGTATATATGTCTACTCCCACTTATTGGCATCATGATACTATCGTGAGTCATCCATGCAACGATCAAGAGTATGCAGGAATATACTATGCTGCTTTGTTTTCATACAGAACATTAATTCCGCCCATTGTGTCATGCATAAAAAAACGACGCATGCATGCATGGACACAGCTGTTCTAATCCCTACCTCATGTGAGCTCGGGTGAATAGTAAAATCAAAATAAGTGTGAAACATTGTCAAATGTTTTAATAGCTTGCAACATTTCAAAGCCAAATGACATTCGTGAAAAATCTGGCAAAAAAAATCAATGCTCCAAAATGTTATTTTCAAACGCATTTTGGAGCATCGATTTTGTTATTATAGTCAGATTTTTCACGAATGTCATTTGATGTTGAAATTTTGCACGCTATTAAAACTCTTGTTTCATACAAATATATTATATATTTTTTTATTTTCTTTTGATTTTACTGTTCATTCGGGCTCACATGAGCTTGGGATTAGAACAGCACTTTCGCGCATGCATGCGCTATATGTACGTGCACTGCTCCCTAATCCATTTTCCCCGTTTCATAAATCCTCTCATGATTTTAGTTCAAAGTTAAACTAAAACTATGACAACAACTATGAAATGGAGGGAGTATGTTCCAAAATGCACGAACTAGGCGTACACTTGAACACTAGTCATCTTCAATTATGGAATTATTTATAACTAATCTAACGGAGATTTAACTAATGATGATGTACCCTGTGTATATTACTGCATATTGTTTGTAATAACATTTTATATTATAAGATGAAGGGAGTAGTAATTAAATAGTCGTAGAAGTCTCTTTTTTTGCGAGCGCAATAGTTGTAGAAGTCTAGCTGAACACTTTCTGGGAGGTTATCAAATTTGGAACGGAGGTGTGTGTATAGTCCTTGTCATTTTGATGGAGGTATTACATTTAGATAGGAAGGCATGGGCAGCGACAATGATGCCAACAAGAGGGCGATCGGGACACAGAAACTCATCCAAAAATTGACAATGTTGATTGACAGACATGCGTGAACTATGCTATGAGCTCTAGATTTTGTGTGCAACTTTCTCAAAAGATAAAATGAACGGCTTGTCCATTTGGGCAGCGTGTGGACTTTACATATATAGAAGTCCTGTGTGCCTTGGTGTGTGTTTTTGTATCATTGTATGTGATTCATGTGATAGCTACAAGCATGTGCTTGATTTGTACCCTTTCTTGCGTATTTGCATCGATCATGGCGTCTAGTGTAGACGTGCACACATATATGTTAGCTACTATATGTCCATGCATGTCATGTTAAATAATCTTTTCATCTTGCAAACTAGCTGTCCTAGCTAATGGTGGACAATATGCATACATATAGGCGGCTCTTTGTTTGCATGTTCCTGTCAAGTCGATCTTGATCTCATGCGTCCGTGTATTTCTTTTCTAGTTGTATTCTTGCTGTTGTTAGTGTACAGTGAGCTGGTCCAGCTGTGGAGCCCATGCTAGGGCGTTTGGTCCATGCAACAACGACAGATGCTATAGGAAAACATGAGTAAACAATATTATTGAAACTGAAAGGAATCTATATGAAACATGTGTATATCACGTTTCCCAATAACACCGAATATATAGTAAACCGATGCTATTTTGGTGTTCGGTTCTACTCGCACTGTCGCACATCAATCATTGAGGTATGGTTCCATGCTCAAAAACATACTACAGAAACAGGAGTACGTGACAATGATCAAATGATTGGCAGTTAAGGAATCATCTTAGCAACTGTAGATGTGTCTCCATGGAAAGGAGACCGCAGCCCTCACTGTTGGGAAAGGGAGGATAAAGTCTTGCCAAAAGGGAAGGAGATCTTGCTGGTTTTTTCCTTCCTCCATTTGAGTTAGGTTTTTCTTGTTGTGATCTTCCTTGGAGTTAGGTGCGATGCACATGCCAGCCCATAATGATGCGGTGAGGGCCATGCATCTTTGGTGATCATCATGTGCACGGCAACAGTGCTTGCTACCACGCCCATTGCCCACTCTACCTTTTGTAGGGTGGCCCATCTGGACGACTTGCTTGATGCATCCCATCTGCCTCACCAGATTTGATGCTTAAGTGTAGTTGATTTGACGTTACATAGTCTATGTTAAGTTCTACTAATGAGCAATGTGTAATGGATGGTTTTCCACATTAGATTATGCACAAGTATTTTATTGGCCCGCCATATTTCATGATGCGCTGCGGACACCTTTGATTGGCCTACCAGATTGGGTGGCTAATGATTAGGAGATACATCAGCATATTTGTTTATGCTGAATATAAATAGTCATGCCCATGCATATTTCAGGAGGAGGAATTTTTCAGCAGTGATGGGTTCCCCAGGATGGCATTCCCGCACAGCTGGAGAGGCAAGAACGGCCTCTATGCCACGGGCTTCACAAGGAGGGGTCTCATGGGTTCCTCCTACGACGCCTCCAGAATCGCCGCTGACATCGCCAACCAGTGGACGGAGGCCCTCGCCAGGAATATCACTGCTCACAATAATGCTTGAAACCTAGCCAAGGCCGATACTCTTACGCTAGTTTCATCGGTTGAACTGTTTCGTTTTCGAGTAATGTGTTCGCGTTAGTCGGAACGTGTGTATATATGTACCTCCAACCGTCTAATGGGTTGATATAGAGTTATACTACATTATAGTACATATATATGTATGGAATAATCAGTGAGATGCAAGGTGGCAGGTGCAGTAATGCAGTAGGAGTATTGTGCATTTGTGCCTTTTTGGGATTGCATTTATGCTACATCCTTTTGTTTTCCCTTTTTCCGTGAAATTTGCCTTTTTTAGCCATATATCCCTGTAATGAGAGTTTTCGTACCGGCATCGACTACCAAGCATCGGGTCACACTACAAAACAACTGCGCCTACCCAACACACGATTCGGCCTGGCCAAATACGTAACTAGGCCACTCAGAATATGGACGCGCGCGGATGGGACGCCCTATTTCGCGCGTAGGGCGGTAGGGGCGCAGCAAAAGCGCACCCACCGCACGCTCTGGGCCGACCCATTCCAAGATGGGGCGCCCAGTATTTTCCCTTATGTGTTTTTCTTCTTCTTTTTGTACTTTTTTGGCATTTTCAAATTGCTTGGAATTCCACAATTGTTCACACAATTTTAAAAAATGTTTACAAATTGGAAAAAATGTTCCGATTTCAAAGCAAGTTCACGAATGATAATTAATTTAAAAAAGTTAGAATTTCAAGAAATGTCCATGAAATTGAAAACAAATCTTCGTGCACTTCAAAATTATGTTATGAATGTAAAGAAATGTTCATTAATACCAAAGCATATTCCCTAAATTCAAAGCCAGTTTTCAATTCCAAAAATGTTCACCAATTCAAAGAATGAATAGAAATTGCCAATTTTGTTCTCGAATTTCAAAAAAAATGTTACCGAATTCAAGAATTAATCTAAGATTTCAAAACATGTTCATGGATATGTCAAATGTTCTTGATTCAAAAAAATATCTACAATTTATTTGAAAAATAGCGATTTCCAAAAATGTTCCCATATGAAAATTGTTCACAAATTTCAAAAAAACATTCGTGAATTCTTTTTCGAGGGTACGCCAATGGCGTACCATAGCTTTATAGAAGGGAGAAAATATGTACAAGAGATTACATATGCGCTAGTTAGGCGTCACACGTCGACCCTAACCCAGCCTCCACACCACTCCCTCGTTCTACTCGATTACTCTAAAACTAGTTCTCCTCCGAATGCTCCTGCTCTGGCCCAAGTCCTGAGGTCATCAAAGATCATGTTCGCGGTGTCCCACTCACTCTTGATCATGCCGGCGCCGAATACCCTTGCGTCTCTTTGTTTCCATAGAGTCCAACAGATTAGCATCACGAAAGTGTTAAAGCCTTTTCGAGAATGCTTATCTATACATTTTCTAGCTTCCGCCCACCAGTGCACCAAGCTTGAGTTAGAGGATGGGCATATGTCTGCCGCAATGCCCAATCTAGTCAAGCAGCGGAGCCACACTTGCCTTGAGAACACACACTGCAGCAATATATGGTCAACTGTGTCCTCCTCCTGGTCACACATATAGCATTTTGACGTTTGATCTTGCAAACCAAGCCTGGCTCTCCTATCCGATGCCCACAATCGATATTGCACTGCCAGCCACATGAAAATCTTGCACGCTAGTGGCACCCAACACTTCCAGATGGCTCCGGAGGAGTGGAATCTAACTCCTCCCTCACACAGCATCTTGTATGCAGATGATGCTGTGTAGACTCCAGACGCATTCCAAGCCCAGATAGGACGGTCCTCCACTTGGGCATCAAGATGAACTTCCACTAGCATCTCCCAAAGTCCTATGAGTTGGACAAGTCCCTCTGTGCATAGATCACCTACCATGTCATCCATCCATGTATGCATATGTAGCGCAACTCGCACAAGCCTCCTGTTTGCAACATGCGTTCGCACCTTAGACACAACCAAAGGAGCGATATCTTTGAGAGCTGCACCATGTAACCATCGATCTTTCCAGAACAATGTCTTGCCTCCTGATCCAACTTCCCACTTTACCAGGCTCCCAAATGCTTGATCCACCTTTTTATCTGTGGTCAAGTTAAGCCCTTGCCAAGGTCTAGTCACATCCGTGCGACGGAGCCATTCCCATCTAATTCTAAGTGCAATGATGTGCTTGTGCAAGTCAATGACTCCCAGACCTCCCATGTGCTTAGGCCTGCATACCTTAGCCCAAGATACCACACATTTTCCCCCATTCACCGCCTCCGTACCAGCCCAGAGGAAAGCTCGACAGCCTTTGTCAACTCTTCCCAGAGCCCATTTTGGTGCCTCTGCAATCATCAGGTGATGGGTGGCCCGTGCCCTCATGACTTGATTGACAAGAATAAGTCTCCCAGGCCTCGTCACAAGACCTCTTTGCCATCCTGGCAAAATGTGCAGAGCAGTATCAACAATCGGCTGCCACTCGGATCTCTTAAGCTGTCTTATGCTCAACTGTAACCCAAGGTATTTGCTCGGAAAGGTGTCGATCTTCCATGGTAGAGCGGACTTGACAAGCTCCTCGTCCTCACTCGCTGCCCTGATCAGGATTGCCGCTGACTTGGTGAAGTTTACTTTGAGCCCAGATGCCACACCGAACATGGTAAGAATCTCCTTAACGAACATTAGGTCCAGCCATGTTGGTTTTATGAAAAGTACCACGTCATTAGCTTATAAGGACAAGCGCTGCATGGGGCTACATCCATTAATGGTGCTGAGCACTCTTGCCTCGTGCGCCTTGATGATGATAGTCGTAAGAACGTCCATGTCAATAACAAAAAGCAAGGGGGAGATGGAGTCCCCTTGCCTGAGACCTTTGGCATGCATGAACTTGTCACCAGCGCAGCCATTCACTAGCACTCTCGAGCTGCAGTGGTGAGAAAGATTGCAATCCAAGAGATCCAACGCTCCGAGAAGCCTTTCGCCCTCAGCACCTCAAACAGAAACGGCCATGCCAGAGAGTCAAAAGCTTTGGATATGTCAAGCTTAAGCAAAACTCCCTTGGCTCTCCTCCTATGTAACGTGCGCGCCATTTGCCGAACCAGGAGGAAGTTGTCATGTAAGCATCTGCCCTTTATGAATGCAGACTGGTTCGTCTGAACAAGCTCTCCCATGCGCGGTCTAAGCCTGACAGTCAGGAGCTTGGAAGCTATCTTGGGTATACTGTGCACAAGGCTTATAGGTCGGAAATCGAAGACAGAGCATGCATCCGGGGACTTAGGAATGAGCGTGATGAGAGCTTGGTTGAGTCTTCCGAACCCCCTTCCATTGTCCAGGAAAAGCTTGTGAACCGCCGCTACAAGATCCTGCTTGATAATCCCCCAAGCTTTTTGGAAGAAGATGCCAATGAACCCGTCCGGCCCCGGTGCCTTTTCAGATGGAATATCTTTGATGACTCCCCATATCTCCTCTTCAGAGAACACGTGATCCATCTCCGAGAGGTCCACACTCGAGACACCAAGACCTTCCAAATCAAGAGTGAAGTCTGTGGCACCATCCTTGCCTAGTAGCTCTTTGTAGGCTTTGTACAAAGCTTCCTCCTTGCCTTTCTGATCAGTAATGATGCGCCCATCCATGGTCAAGGAAGGTATGTAGTTTTTCATACGTCTCCCATTCGCTACCGAATGAAACAGCTGCGTGTTTGCGTCCCCTTCTTGGAGCCATGTTATTCTCGACCTCTGCCGCGCTATAGTCCTCTCTAGGGAAGCCATCCCTAGGACCAAGTGCTTTAAAGTTTTCCTAAGCCATCTCTGCTCCTCCGTCAGGTTTCGACTCTCCTGAGCGCAGTCAAACTGCAATATGACAATGTTAGCTATAGAGATTTGCAGCTTGATGTTTCCTATCTCCCTTTGTCCCCATGCAGCAAGTGCTCGAGCTGTGTTCCGGAGCATGATGTCTAGGCGCATGAAAGGATCAGTAATATCCGGGTCGCTAACCCAAGCCTCCTTAACCACATCCAAGAATCCATCCATCTTGACCCAAAACTTTTCAAAGCGGAACCTCTTTTTAGTGTACATGCGTTCGTGCAGCGCAAGGTGGAGCGGACAGTGGTCCGAGAACTCAGTAGATAGCGCTTGCAGCAGGCTCTCCGGGTGTTCGAGTTCCCAGTCAACTGAGACAAATGCCCGGTCAATCTTAGTGAGGGTGGGCGTCTCCCTTTCGTTGCTCCACGTGTATTTTCGTCCATGCAAAATGAGCTCCTTAAGAGCATTATCATCCACGAAACGTTTGAACTTCCCCATCATTCTCCGATCCAAGTTGGAATTGTTTTTGTCGGCCGCATACAGGATGAGGTTGAAGTCTCCTATGACGAGCCATGGCCCAGGGCATAGCGATCTACACTCCGATAAGTCGCTCAAGAAGTTGATCTTTTGTTCATCCTCCTGTGGCCCGTATACTACTGTTAGCCACCAAGGCTCCCCTTCCTTGGGCGAGACGTACCCAGTGATGCTATGGGAATCATTGACATAATTTGTCAAGAGTACCCGCGTGGTGTCCCAAGCTACAAAAATACCGCCTCTAGTATCCGATGCCGGTAAGTAGGTAAAACCATCATAGTTCAGCCCCATGCATTGCAATATTACAAAAGTGTCCACCACCTCTAATTTAGTTTCTATAATAAAGACGATCGCCGCACGAGTAGCATCTATAAAGCCTCTAAGCGCCTTCCTCTTGGCTGGATTGTTGAGACCTCGAACGTTCCAGCACACTAACTCCAAAGCATTGAACGACATCAAATGAGGATGCCTCCAACACCACCGGACATGCCTACTGCACCAGTAGTGGCTCGGTCATCCCTGTCTCCTCCGCTAGGTTGATCGGTATCGCCTTCCCGAAGATGGCTGCGTGGCCCTCTGTTGTGGCTCATGTAGTGGTGAATCAAATACCGTACGTAGCTGACCTAGCGCGTCTTCCGAGACCGCCAGATCGTCATAGTCAAAACCCAGGGTCTTGAGCAGAACCGTTTCCGCTGCCGATGCCTTAGTCTTCCTAGAGCTGCCAGCACAAACGGACCTTGTTGTACGGCGGGGTGTGAAAGGGTCGTGCCCTGTTTTAACTCCCTGCAGCCTTTCAAATTCCTTGAGGAGCGGAGGCGCCAGTTTTTTGAGCAATCCGGCACAAAACACCTTGATGTTTCCAAGCGCAACAATCTCCTTGGGAGATAGGTTTCCTTCCTGGGGCTGCGTTGCCAAAGCAACATCACCATGCAGCGGCTCTTGCATGCATGTATCCCTCGTAGTCATGTCAGTGCCCCTGGACCGTTCCCCAGACTCCTGTATGGTGGGTCCCCTCGCATCAATGACATTCGACTGGCCAGCGAAATCCTCCGCTGTCGCTAGCTGCATCACATCAGAGACAGGAGCCCAACCATCCGTGGCAGTGCATGGTAGCAGTACCGGCAGTGTGGCCTCGTCCATAGCTCCAGCATGGGATTGGGCAGCAGTGCTCCGAACCTGCATGTCCACGTCTGGTAGTGCCGTGTCCTCTGCCTCATTCTGCGCAAGTTGATTGGTAGTATTCGGATCTCCCAATGGCACAACCGGTCTTGCCATGTCCCGCGCTTTGTCCGCCGCCTCGGGATCTGTATGTATCCCTTTCTGCATCTCCGTACCTGGGCTATCCCCCACATGAGAGATCTGATTGGCTGGGTCCCTTATCTCCTCCCGGTCAAAAGCAGCAGCCACCGGCCCCAGCTCTGCAGGCGGTGTCGGATTGGCCACCACAGCATGTGCCAGTGTGGCTCCCACCCACCTTCCCGGATCTTCTATGGCTAGCTGCGGCTGCAGCACCGACCGCACAAGCACATCAGCGGCCGCAGCCTCCTGCCTCCGCCCAGCCTCCGCCAGCATGGAGCAGTCCCCGGCCGTCGTACCTGAGACCATCGGCGGAATTCTCCAGTCTGATGGTCCAATTCTCCCAAGCAATGCCTGTCGGTAGGAGCGACCTGGTGCACGGTGACCACGGTCCGGCGCCCCGCCACGGTGATCACGGACTCCCCTTGTCCACGGCAGCACACGCCAAGCTCCCTGGCTAGAGTAGCCCTCAGAGTCCTCCGGCAGCCCGCATTGCCCACTCCCATCTGAGCTTGGTGGCCTGAACCAGCGCTCTGGCCCCTCGTGTTCTATTCTGCCAATGTGGATGAGAGTTTTGTATTCCAGCAAAGCCCGGGACGTGGGCATGCGTGCACCCGGGCCTCCGTTCTCCGGCTCCGGCACCCAGAGGCGTTTGTCCACCGGCACATCATCCGGGTCAACACACCAAGCTCGCAGCTTGAAGAGTGAAAGATCCTCTCTGTTCTCTGTTTCTGGTGCCAGGATCTCTACTAGACATGCCGATCCAAGAAGCTCCTCCACCATCTCTGTCATCCACGCATGGGATGGAACCCCTTCAATCTGGGTGCGCATCACTTTGGTCGCTGCTTGGGCTTGCTTGAGCCATGGCTTGACAAAGAGCTTGAATAAGCCGTGCTCAACGGTGCCGGCCGCCAAGGCCCTGTTGCGAAGGTCCGACACCGCGAACACCACCAGAAAGTCCTCCGGATGATACTTGTGAACCGAGAATCTATGGCAGGGGATGTGCAGTTCCTCAGAAATTGCCTCCGCCGCCTCACGGCATGACACCGCCGGCCTAGTGCCGCCCACATACGCCACCACTGCTAGCCTGAGGCGCTACTCCAGATCATCCATCTCCGGTGTCCGGTGGAGCACGCATACGCCGCCACTAGTAACATCAGCTGCAGCTATCGATGCCTGCATGAACCCCACAGGTGCGGTGTTCACCAGCACTGGCGAGGTCCCCTCCGGTGGAGAGGTCTGCCTAGTCGCTGGCAAGTGAAGTAAAGTAAAAGCAAAGTAGAGCTCGGTTGATGTCAAACGTTTTCAAATCTTACCCACCATATCCATTCATGCATGTTACTGGATGAAAAGTAAAAAATAAAGCAATGATGGTTTTTATCAAAGCCACTTTACAACCGGTTTAGCAACTTCTTCATGCCCCTACGAACGAAATATTTGGAGTTTGACAACTGGTTGACGCCGGTTGACACTCGATGAATATATCGCCGGTAGATACTTGCTTTTCTAATGAGGTAGACACTTTTGCATGTTAAGGTTTCCACTTCAAACCATCCAGATTTACACTTCAATTTCTCGTTGTTGACATGGTTTACACTTGACTTCATTCAAACTAACACTTATGTATCTATCTAGGCAGGCGAGCACTTAACCAAACTCAGGTTGACACAAACTATACAAAAGTCTTAATTAGGGTGTTTTTTTCCGATCAACCCGAAACTCCGAACAGAACCGACCCTGACTAGACCTTTTCCCAAGCAACTCTGAATACTGGAAAATCTGAATGAAATTCGATAAGAGAAATCAGAGCATGTTTCTAAATTTGTGATAACTACTTATTTATGAGTGAGAAATGCTTCATGCGAGCACCCTTGGCGGCCTGCTTTTGAGACAGGGAGGCCATGCTCGTATCTATGCTTTTCATCATTGGTCTGGTCTACTCGTACCCCACCCCACAAGGTACATTTTCGACTACCGTGCTTCTTATCTTGACACTATACATTTAGTTTAGGCAGTCCCAGAGACTTATCCTTCAGAAAAAGGTAATCCACCCATATTGGACTTTTCTTCACCTGGCCTCGCGGATTCAATACCGAATTCTCTTCGCATACCGGCCTGCTAATTCCGGGATTAGCTGTTCTCAATGACTGGTGGATGCCTCTTTTCTACCTTAGAAATCGTTTTTATGTACCTTCTCCCTCTCTACACCTTTTTTCCGCCTCGCCTCCCAGAAAGACCTATAGAAGAAGGAAGAATTCAATCCGTATACTCCAAGCGCCATAACTATCGCACTTTCCAAGCAACCCTCCAATGAAGAAAGTGCAATTGAAACAATCAAGAACGGAAAATAATTAGACTCCCTCGTCAATTGTTTGGATTGGAATTAGGCTCCTCTACTCTAGTCGTCCTCTTCTATTTTGGGAAGTAGCTCACCCCATTCCGGGCCTTCCTTTACTGAATCTATTAGTAGTTGCACTTTTCGACATATGCCTTTATTTAGGCATTGGTTGTAGGCATCCCCTTCTCTTCAAGGAATTTCTGCGCCCGGTTCCTAATCAAGTGTTAGAAAAACCGGAATATGATGCCTTGAATCCCCTACCTTTTTCATGGCCACATATCTTTATGGCTAAGGAGTGGGAAATCTTTCTCCTGTTACACAAATCAAATGTTTCATTTCATCCGGGAAAAGCCACCCCTTTCTCCACAAACAATGTCTTTGTCATTTGATCCAGTTTTTATCTGTTAGATAGGAACAACTTTGCTAAATACTGAGAACTCTCAGATAGAGTATTAGAATGAAAATACCATTAATTATATAAGGAAGAACCCAGGGTTCTAGCCCATTCCCATTCCTAAATCAATAATTCATAGTGATTTTGCCTTTCTTGCGTACTCCTGGTGAACCAGTTGCTAGCCATATGTTTAGGAGGCTATTTTCTCCTATTAAGTAAGATTCTTAAGCTTAATAAGCCCAAAGATCGAAAAGTACAGACCATTTTGAAATAAAACTGGACCATTTGTAAATCAAAATAGAAAAAGAAATCTAGCTACTCTCTTCTCTGTCTCCTTCAAAAGAAGAAAGCTAAGGCAATTGGTGTTGAATAAACAAAACCACACCGAACCAGTCAGGAGTTTTCAGAGATTATGCCCAGCATCACATGACACCACTTCATTATATGCAACACGAGGAACCGATCAAGAAAGACGAAGAAGACATGCACAAGTTCAAGAGCGAGGTTAGACAAGCATGCATGTATCAGAACAGCAACGTGATCACAGCTCAGCTGCTGCTACTTCAATAACGTCACAAGGGAAATCCGGTTGGAACTGAAGGCCTCTGATCCGACCGATCAAGCACAAGATATAAAGTTGAGTGGTCCATTAAGATTAGGGGAGGAAGCTCGGTAAACTCTTTCTCGAAGCAAGCTAGTTCTAATTCGTTGATCTGCCGAATCAAGATCAAGTTGGGTTCTTATCGAACCTAGTATGGTATGTCTCCTTCTTAAGCTACCGACTTCTTCTTGTATGACTTATTTAGATAGTATATCAGGCCTCGTCTTCACGCCTGCAGTCGGTTTCTCTCTGTTCCGCTAAGACAAGTATGCCGTTGTCCTAGCCATCTCTTCCTCTAACGGGGCGCAGTCAATTAATACTCCTTATCTGCCGCATTGGTACTGGGGAGAGCACGGATGCATGGAGGGACAACAGGATCCCCCGAGATGGCTTGCTCCGGCCGGTGACACGTCTTGTGGATGATGCGCCGTGCTTGGTTAGTGACTATATCGAGCAGAGTGCATGGACGTGGGACATGCCAAAGCTCAAAGCATATTTTACACCAATGGATGTGGATGTGATCCAAAACGTTCCTAAAATAAGTTGTCCTCAGCTACAGCTAAACCCAAAACCTGTTCCTCTAGCTCAGCTCCGTTCTTTTTCTCGTGCAAACAGCTTTCGAGTATATAAATGACTAGCGGAAAGGCTAAATGAGTCACTTTTACCCCTATCCGGCACTCAACTGATTGAAAAACAGAGTAGTCTAGTCAGGTTATGAGACAGATTAGAAAGTGTTTTATTAGTATCATGGAGCAAGAGGCAAGGCAAGGCAATGGCTGAGGCAGAGCTCAAGGATTCAGGACACTTGGCTGACCATCCAGGAGAAGGCGACACAGAGGGTATCACAAAAGAATCTGGAAGGTAATCCCCCCCTCTTGCTCCAAAAATGCTTTTGCTATCCTAAATGCTGTCCCTAATACATATTATTATGAGATTGCTTCCAAAAAGTAATATTAAACTAAAAGGATCCAATGAAGAACCGGGGAATAGCTTATATCCAGTCCTTCTCTATGACTTGTCGAATAGACTTATTCGCAGCCATACACTGTCTTATTTAAAAGAGTCCCCTGTCTCGTGAACGATCGAACTTGGTAAACTTTGAAATAATCATTTAGATAGCATTAGACGCTTTTCTTCCTTTTCTCTGCCAGTCTTTCAAGTTCTCACCCTCCCAGAAAAGAAGGGAAAGTCTTCTTACTAGCTAGCTTTTATATCTCGCGAATAGGGAGTTAAGGAGTGTAACTATAACCTATTTGTCACAAAGTTCAATACTCTCTAAAGGAGGTAAATCAATGGATACGGGTATGCTTGGTTGAAGTAGCCCCTACACTTCTATGGGTTGTTCTAGCCCCTCCTAGTGGGAGGTTTTTCATTTCTACAACAGGTGCTTGGTTCAAAAAAAGCTTATGAGTTGAGTTCGTCCTCAGCTACGGATTGGGGGCAGCATTCTCAGATTACTTGACTTGTTGCTATCTTAGAGGAGAGAAAAAAAATCCCGCTTTCATTTACCTTGAAGTCTGAGATAAGGCTTTTTCTTTCTATTAAAAGATCACAAATCAGAGGGGTGATCAGTCCTCTTTCAATCCTTCATCTTCTTATGAGTAGCCGCCACAGGGGGTCCTCAGTCCGAATCCTCCACTAGCATTGGAATAACAGTCAGTCTAGCTCTCGCTCTTATCCAATTTCCTTATCCTTGGGCCATGCGACTTGACGTCATCCCCACCTTCCTCTAGTATCTCACTGGCAGTCCCTCGTGAGTGCGGCACGCACCTTTTTCTTTGTTCCGGAGCGGGGTTCGTACTATTACCACTATGTTTCACACCACCGGGCGGCTGGCCTTCATGCCGAGTCTTCCTCCGCCGCCAACTTGACATTGTCGTAACCAATTTCAACCAAACCTCCATCAGTAATTTCAAAATTATTTTACATTTTCAAAATTAATACCAAAATTATCATAAATTTTAGAAACAAAATCATGATTTTGGTAAAAGTACTTGAATTAAAAAATCTTCATGACCTTAAAAAAGGATCGCGAATTTGAGAAAATAAAGAAGAAAAAACAGAGATAGAAAGTTCGCAACACGGTCTACTAGATAAGCCCATTAGGCCTCATTGGGTTGTTGGGCAGGAAGAAACCAGGGAAATAAACCCCTAGGGGAGATTCTCCTGTGCTCACGAGATCCCTCCCACCACGTGGGAGAAGTTCCCACTGCCCTGGGTGCCCAAATGGCAATAAGGGGGAGGGAAGAAAGTCCCACAGATAACACACAGACTTGACCCTTCATCATACACAAAGAACAATAGACTTGTACATGTAAAATTTCATAGCCTTCAAAGAAAATTCTACAAATAACAACTGATAATACATAAGAATTTCACAAATAATTCTAAAAGAACGCATACAAAATTTCAAAATTCTTGTAAACTAGAAAGTAATATTACAATTGATAACCATCAGTTCACTAAGGTTCAAATACGGCTGGTCCACATTTCACCGCGACCAAGCGTTGGCCTAAACCGTTTTCATGTGCCATAATTGTTCAAGTTTTTCCACACCAATAAAGAAAACTTGAATTATCAATTGCCATGTCAAAGGCAGAGGTACTTTTGAATAAGATTAATTGCAAGGCAATGACCACTAGCCCTACTCGGGTCTTCTCTCCACTTCGCATCGACATCAGGTACCGCAACTTGATGATCACTGAACTACA
>LR738713.1:188175990-188198286 GCA_902687465.1 Secale cereale | reverse complement strand
CATATTTTACACCAATGGATGTGGATGTGATCCAAAACGTTCCTAAAATAAGTTGTCCTCAGCTACAGCTAAACCCAAAACCTGTTCCTCTAGCTCAGCTCCGTTCTTTTTCTCGTGCAAACAGCTTTCGAGTATATAAATGACTAGCGGAAAGGCTAAATGAGTCACTTTTACCCCTATCCGGCACTCAATTGATTGAAAAACAGAGTAGTCTAGTCAGGTTATGAGACAAATTAGAAAGTGTTTTATTAGTATCATGGAGCAAGAGGCAAGGCAAGGCAATGGCTGAGGCAGAGCTCAAGGATTCAGGACACTTGGCTGACCATCCAGGAGAAGGCAACACAGAGGGTATCACAAAAGAATCTGGAAGGTAATCCCCCCCTCTTGCTCCAAAAATGCTTTTGCTATCCTAAATGCTGTCCCTAATACATATTATTACGAGATTGCTTCCAAAAAGTAATATTAAACTAAAAGGATCCAATGAAGAACCGGGGAATAGCTTATATCCAGTCCTTCTCTATGACTTGTCGAATAGACTTATTCGCAACCATACACTGTCTTATTTAAAAGAGTCCCCTGTCTCGTGAACGATCGAACTTGGTAAACTTTGAAATAATCATTTAGATAGCATTAGACGCTTTTCTTCCTTTTCTCTGCCAGTCTTTCAAGTTCTCACCCTCCCAGAAAAGAAGGGAAAGTCTTCTTACTAGCTAGCTTTTATATCTCGCGAATAGGGAGTTAAGGAGTGTAACTATAACCTATTTGTCACAAAGTTCAATACTCTCTAAAGGAGGTAAATCAATGGATACGGGTATGCTTGGTTGAAGTAGCCCCTACACTTCTATGGGTTGTTCTAGCCCCTGCTAGTGGGAGGTTTTTCATTTCTACAATAGGTGCTTGGTTCAAAAAAAGCTTATGAGTTGAGTTCGTCCTTAGCTACGGATTGGGGGTAGCATTCTCAGATTACTTGACTTGTTGCTAGCTTAGAGGAGAGAAAAAAAAATCCCGCTTTCATTTACCTTGAAGTCTGAGATAAGGCTTTTTCTTTCTATTAAAAGATCACAAATCGGAGGGGTGATCAGTCCTCTTTCAATCCTTCATCTTCTTATGAGTAGCCGCCACAGGGGGTCCTCAGTCCGAATCCTCCACTAGCATTGGAATAACAGTCAGTCTAGCTCTCGCTCTTATCCAATTTCCTTATCCTTGGGCCATGCGGACTTGACGTCATCCCCACCTTCCTCCAGTATCTCACTGGCAGTCCCTCGTGAGTGCGGCATGCACCTTTTTCTTTGTTCCGGAGCGGGGTGCGTACTATTACCACTATGTTTCACACCACCGGGCGGCTGGCCTTCATGCCGAGTCTTCCTCCGCCGCCAACTCGACATTGTCGTAACCAATTTCAACCAAACCTCCATCAGTAATTTCAAAATTATTTTACATTTTCAAAATTAATACCAAAATTATCATAAATTTTAGAAACAAAACCATGATTTTGGTAAAAGTACTTGAATTAAAAAATCTTCATGACCTTAAAAAAGGATCGCGAATTTGAGAAAATAAAGAAGAAAAAACAGAGATAGAAAGTTCGCAACACGGTCTACTAGATAAGCCCATTAGGCCTCATTGGGTTGTTGGGCAGGAAGAAACCAGGGAAATAAACCCCTAGGGGAGATTCTCCTGCGCTCACGAGATCCCTCCCACCACGTGGGAGAAGTTCCCACTGCCCTGGGTGCCCAAATGGCAATAAGGGGGAGGGAAGAAAGTCCCACAGATAACACACAGACTTGACCCTTCATCATACACAAAGAACAATAGACTTGTACATGTAAAATTTCATAGCCTTCAAAGAAAATTCTACAAATAACAATTGATAATACATAAGAATTTCACAAATAATTCTAAAAGAACGCATACAAAATTTCAAAATTCTTGTAAACTAGAAAGTAATATTACAATTGATAACCATCAGTTCACTGAGGTTCAAATACGGCTGGTCCACATTTCACCGCGACCAAGCGTTGGCCTAAACCATTTTCATGTGCCATAATTGTTCAAGTTTTTCCACACCAATAAAGAAAACTTGAATTATCAATTGCCATGTCAAAGGCAGAGGTACTTTTGAATAAGATTAATTGCAAGGCAATGACCACTAGCCCTACTCGGGTCTTCTCTCCACTTCGCATCGACATCAGGTACCGCAACTTGATGATCACTGAACTACACAAAATTAAGTTAGCACTAGTTAACAGTTTCAAAAGACTGTTTCTAAGTATATAAATAGATTAAGATGAAATGGTATTAACCAACATATTGTATGTGCCTAGTGCATAATAAAACCAAGACCACATTGCTTGCAAAAAGAATGTAATTTCTTCTATCTTCTTTGAAGATCTACAAAGTACTCAGATTCAGAATGTCCTCAGAACCAGAATGTCACTTGCAGTCACTACAAAGTGCTTAGATTTAATATTCATTTGTTAGGGGATAAAGCAAAAAATAATCAATTTTTATGATCAACATATGTTTGTGTGTGTCATCCAATGATATGTAGAAATGTTTTACAAGATTGTGACCGAAAAAGCAAGAAAAATAATCACAAGTTGGTATTGAAAAGCATGACCGGAGTATCAAATTAGATACAATATAATAATAACTAGGAAGTGTTTCATGCAAAAAGAAACAACTAAAGCAATAATAATAGCATCTCCGTTATGACTGCAATATATGAGCACCTATTGATGAAGAATGAGATGTTATGACCAGGAGCAGGCAAGTTGTGATATGCATCAAGCAATTCATTTCAATTTCGTACTTGCTTGGTGGCACTAAATAATATTTTATGAATAATGGTGTCCACAACAGTTTCAGTTTTCCTGATTAATTTTCACAATTCGTGTTGGCAGCATGGTATGCTAGATAGGAACAAAGAACATTCCGCATAGACTCCACTGTGTATAATAAACATAATTAAGAGAAGTAGTTTCCTCCAGTATCGAACATCCCAGTTTATGACTAGGCGCATAACAGAGCTCAAAATTTTCAATTTGCACACAAGATGGTTCTCCAATTGATAATAATTTACGAATCTAAGTTATTGTTGTTGGTTTTTGACTATACCAGGTAACATTTTTTTTCCTTTTCAAACATGAGTGGTCACGAGAATACAAGATAGAGGAAGAATTAAAAGTCAAAACGTAAAATTTTGCAAACCTTATTTAATTTTATTAAGGATCCGCCTATCTTGTATTCTCATGACTAGTCAGTTTTAAATAAGGTTTGAGTGAAGTATTCCTAATAATACTGACGTAAAATTTCTCCAAATGTGTTGCTCTTCTAGTCACTTTTAAAATAACGGAGTGTGTTTTGTATTTTCTTATCTATCATCGGTCACCAGAGGGAAACAAGCTCAAGTCAATAATGCCACAAAGTAAATAAATATAAAATGGATGTAGTGCAAAACAAGAAGGTGAACTACTTACACGCCTTATGCTCTCTGGATCTCAGAAATGTCCTCCTTCAACCAATAAAGCCGAAGATTTGAGTCCTTGGTATTGATGAATATTTCTCGATTCATTGGGCATTTGAAAAGCCGCAGTGCCTTTGCTTTTTTTGCAACTAATAGATCTTCCATCGGTTCTAGCGCAGCCACACAGTTTCCAATCGAGAACATGTCATCTTGCTTTGATTCCTTCAATTCATCAACCATTTTTTGCAGATTGTTTCTTCCAAAAATCCATGTAATCCTCAAGGACAACGGCGATCTGGCTTTGCTTCCTCTTTTTCATAGGAAGTGCTCCCTTTTATTCAGAGTTGGTAGATGTTGTAGCTTCAGGTTCATCTCTTCTTGATGCCCCTTGCCCTTGTAGATCAGATGAGGACATACCATCATCAACATTGGTAGAGGAGATATGGTTCACATCATTGGTAGAGGAATCAATAGGAGAAATGGCATCTCTTGTGAGATCCACTTGCGGAATTTATACAAAGTTCAAGTCTCCTGGAGCAACACTTCCCGCTCCAAAAGAAAGAAACATATCAGCATGTTCTCTCAGAAACATCAGATTCATCTATAATTGCAAATACATATATTTACCGCCACCCATTCCAGAACGGAAGTATATATACACATAACTTGGTCCTTCATCGTACAACTTTTTAGAATGAAAAAGTGCACTCAAGCAGGGTCCCATGGAAACACATGAAAAAATACAAGTATCTCAACAATCTCCCAAATACTATATAATTAAAGCAAGAATGAAAAGGATTTAATATGCAGGGTCGACGGAAACACGTGATACAGGA
The DNA here is from genome assembly GCA_902687465.1 of Secale cereale. Classification (NCBI taxonomy): domain Eukaryota; kingdom Viridiplantae; phylum Streptophyta; class Magnoliopsida; order Poales; family Poaceae; genus Secale; species Secale cereale. Next base: position 188,193,984 of record LR738713.1, on the reverse strand, counting down.
AACACACCTTCATGTAGTGAAGCCAATGACTTGAAGAGCATAAATGGTTTTGAATGGAACTTCTTTATCCTTGGATTATCCTATTGAATTCAACAACATTGTATGGTTGGAATCAATAAAACAATGCCTTGAAGAGCATGAATGGCAGTGAACAAACAATATATCAAGAAAAGAGCTAACCTTGATAAGTTTATCCCATATTACAGGTACAGCGATGATCATGCAAAGTGTATCATCCCATCCCGTGCCACTCTGTTTTCGAGAGTCTCTCACTGCCTTATAATTTCCCTTTAAATCCTTATCCTTCTCTTGGATTTGTTGCTTGGTGAAATGAGCTAGTGGAAATTTTTGATTGAATGTATTTGTAATGCTAGTCCACCCTTCAGCAGTCCACCCATTTTGACCTCGATAGATGGGATTGTTGTGGTCAAGCATTATATCAACACGACCTTTCTCATATTCATGGTCCCAAGATGCCCTAGGCGTTGCCATTGCTACATTATTGAACCAACAATGGGGTCCTAGTTAAATTTATCTCTACCACTACTTTAGCTAAGAAAAGGTGAGAATTTTTTTACAAAATAAACTCATGTCTGACTAGTTGTTATAATCAGCCCACATTTGCATCGCGATCTGATCACTAAGAGTGTTTCCATTGTTTGCCTCATTGTGATGATGTTGGTTGACATCGTCTCCCTATGGAATATCAACATATGTTTCTGGTGGAATTAAGGGTGGTTGGTGATCCAACCATGCCTCATCACCACTTTGGGCTCTAATGATGTTATGGAATACAACACATGTTGTCGGAATCTTGATATGTGACTCTATTGGCTAGTGATTGCCCACTTTCAAGATAGGGAAACGTTTTTTAGAACACCAATGCTCCTTTTGATGTGGTTCTAGTGAATTGCATGTGTATGGTTTAACATCTCCCTATGGTCGGCATAGCCCGTATCAGATGAGCGCCGCCTCCCAAATTCACTCAGGTGACACTGAACTCCTCAATATGGTGCAAGAAAAGAAGGCGTCTTTGGATATCCACCATCTACGAGATAAAAATTTCCATCTGGCACATGAAACCCCTTGCTAATAGCAGAACGAAGAACACATGCATCTGACGCGGACCCTTCCCACCCACATGAAATAAATGTGAAATTCAGATCAAAATCACATGCAAGCATGACATTCTCTGAGAGGGTTCCTTTCCTATTCCTAAATGGGGGCCCTTATCTTCAGCAATAGTGATGGGGATATGCGTTCCATCTATAGCACCAATGCAGTTTTGCACATCGAAAAAGAAACAACAAAGTTGGTAGGTTTAGAAATCTATGTGGAGAAGTTTTAAAAAATTTCATTGATATGGAGATATGTGTGTAGTGGTTCACCTGGAAATAAGGCCAATAGCGATTGTTCGAAACAATCTTTGGGTGGGGCTGGAGTGAACTTGGAATCTTTATAATCTTAGGGCTAGAGTTGGAATTAAGCCAAAAATCTTGTTTATCTTCCTATGAATTGTTTCTGCGCTGTGTTGGAAGTATTTTTGTAGATCTTGATTACTAGCATTGTGCGAAATCATGTACATGAACATTGCCAACCGCTCCTCGACGGCAACATGCGACGTGCCCTTCAATAGTCTCTCTCTTTTAAGATAATCCATGATAGACTTAAAAATCTCAGGTTCCATCCGAACTCAACCCTAGACCACCTCTCATGACCTTCTAATATTTCCTTAACCTTTGCAGCCCCAGATAAAGATGATGTGTGAACTGGATGCTTTTCCTCATAAAGGCAATCATATAAAGCGGGAACCAAAAGCAAAAATAGTTCATCGTCTTCTTCTTATTCTTGCGAGATAATCTTAATAATTTTATTTCTCCTAGAATCCATCACTATTATACTGAATGAAAACAAAATTAATACAACAATAATAATTATATATAAAGCAATAATAATACCATCTCTATTATGGCTGCCAAAAATGTCTTCAATAATAATTATACCGTGTGTGTTCACAATCCGACCATTGGACACGTGTCAGTTCCTTACTGACCAAGGGTCATTTCGGACATATCATGTCGGGTTGGCTCATGGCTATTAATAGCCCACCCCTACACCATAAATTGGTGGCTGCTCAGAGTTAGTGCACGGCTTTTGTCGTTTGAGAGCAACCCACCTCTGAAGCCTTTGAGAGAAAAGATCCTTGTGAAGACAAATCCCAAAACACCCATAGCCAAAGAGATTTAAGCATCACTGAAGTCTTACTGTCTGTGTGACCTGAAGACTTGTTACACTTGAGGACAGTGCTTCCTCCAACCGGTTAGGCATCACGTTCTGAGCGTCCTAGAGTGATTGTGGACTGCGAGAGAACGAAGTCTATGAAGGTTCGGAAGTCTACCTTGAAGACTTACCAGAGTTATTGGGCGAGGACTATGTGTCCTTAGCTCAAGGGGAATACGGTGAGGACGGTGTGTCCTGGACCGTGTGTCCTCAGTTTTGAATACCTAGCCGCCCTAACCAGATGTATAGTTGACACAGCAACTGGAGCTGGTCTACCAAATCCTTGTCTCCATCAAGCAACTGGTTCTATCCCTTCTTCCTTTACATTTCAGTTTGTCTTCATGAAGCCATTGCTTGTTTGCCTGGTCTGTTTGATTTCACTGTGTGAAGACTGCTCACTGTTTGGTTTCAGTTATATCTTCCATCTCGATCTATGTTATCCAGTTGCGAATAGTCTGTGTATTATCTTCATGATGCTTGCTTGACTATTGCATGCCTGGATACCTTTATCTTCCGTTGCTTATCATATAGGTTCATTTCTATCGTTTGTCTTCAAAGCCTCCGTGTTTTGAAGACTTTCGTAAAAATCGCCTATTCACCCCCGCCTCTCTAGTCGATAAATTGCACTTTCAATTGGTATCAGAGCAAGGTGCTCCCTTATTCTATGTGATTCGGTTTAACCACCTGGAGTTTTAGCTATGTCGACTGCAGGGATAATCAAAGTCTCCGTTGCGTGTCCTGTCTTTGATGGCACTGATTACCCCTACTGAAAGAATAAGATGCGCATGCATCTTGAAGCTATTGAGACGTTGACCTCTGGTATGTCGTCAAGAACGGCGTTCCCAAGGCTGGTGAAGGTGTCACTCCTGCTAATGTCAAGAAGGTCATTCAGCTGGATTCAACTGCCAAGAATATAATGTGTGGTCATCTGACCAAAGGACAGTATGGCCATGTGAGTGCTTTGGAAACATCAAAGCTAGTATGGGACTGGCTCTCCAAGGTTAACGAAGGCATCTCAACCCAACGAGACTCAAGGATCAGTGTTCTTCGCAACCTCTTCAACTGCTTCAAGAGAAACGACAATGAGAACGTTCATCTCACATTTGATCGCCTCACTGACATTACCAACGAGCTTCATGCACTCGGCGCCACTGAAATCACCAAGCATGAAATCGTCAAGACACTACTGAGATCACTTGACAGCTCTTTTGACACTCTAGCCCTGATGATTCAAGAACATCATGACTACAAGACTCTCGATCCGCCTGACCTACTTGAGAGGGTCAACACACATGAATTTCAGCTATCTGAGAAAAGAGACATCTATGGACCCAACTATGGCCGAACTCGCGCCTTGAAGGCAAAGGCTGTTTCCTCATCTGAAGAAGAATCTGACTGCAGTTCTGACGATCCTGAAGACATTGGCAGAGAACTAGCGATGCTTGTGAAGAAGTTTCAAAGGTTCTCAAGGAATAAAAACTCCGGAAAGTCTTCAAGATCCAGCTCAAGAAATGATGAAGCTTCCTCTCGTGACTACAAGAAGAGAACTTTCCACAAGTGCAACAAACCTGGTCACTACATCTCTGAATGTCCACTATGGGACAACGAGAACAACAACAACAAGAAGAAGAGCAAGGAATATGATTCTAATGACAAGAAGAAAAAGAAATTCTCAAAGTCTTCCTCCAAGTCTTCGTCAAAGTCTTCATCACACAAAAAGAGCTCGTCTGGCAAGACTTGTGCTTTTTTTGGCAAAGAGATGGATTCAGAGGAGGAGTCTGCTTCTGAGGAGGCAGAGGTGGAGTCTGTGGAGGAGTCCGATTCAGGTGTGGCAAGCCTAGCTCTGGCTTCAGCATATGTCACCAAGTCCATCTTTCAACACTGAAGACCATGGCCTCGTCACCAACACAAATGCCAAGGAAAAGGACGAATCTACTGTTGGGGAACGTAGCAGAATTCAAAAATTTTCTACGCTTTCCCCAAGATCCAACTAAGGAGACATCTAGCAACGAGCAAGTAATGGTGCATCTACATATCGTTATGTAGATCGCGTGCGGAAGCTTTCGAAGAAGCGTGGATGAAGTAGTCGTACTCTTCGCGTTCTTCGTCACCGATGATCTAGCGCCGAACGGACGGCACCTCCGCGTTCAACACACGTCCGGTGCAGCAACGTCACCTCCTTCTTGATCCAGCAAGGGGGGAGGAGAAGTCGTCAGAGATCCAGCAGCACAACGGCGTGGTGGTCGATGCAGTGGAGATCGCAGCAGGGCTTCGCCGGGCGCCCTGCGTTGGGAGTATGGAGGTGTGACGGGAGGGGGAGAGGCTCCAGGGCAAGGGTGCGGCTGCCCTCTCCCCTCCCACATATATATAGGGGGCCAAGGGGGTGCGCCAGGGCCCTGCAGATCCAATCTGTAGGGGGGCGGCGGCCAGGGGGGTGTCCTTGCCCCCCAAGGCAAGTGGGGCGCCCCCTCCCCCTTAGGGTTTCAACCCTAGGCGCATGGGGAGGTGGGCCCCTAGTGGTGCGCCAGCCCATTAGGGATGGACACTTCCCCTTGCGGCCTAGGGGCCCCACCGGGATGGGTGGCCCCACCCGGTGGACCCCCGGGGCCCCTCCGGTGGTCCCGGGACGCTCCCGGTGACCCCCGGAGATCACCCGATGGCCGAAACCTGACTTCCTATATATCAATCTTTACCTCCGGACCATTCAGGAACTCCTCGTGACGTCCGGGATCTCATCCGGGACTCCGAACAACTTTCGGGTTTCCACGTGCATGTATCTCTACGACCCTAGCGTTACCGAACCTTAAATGTGTAGACCCTACGGGTTCGGGAGACACGTAGACATGACCGAGACCACTCTCCGGTCAATAACCAACAGCGGGATCTGGATACCCATGTTGGTTCCCACGTGTTCCTCGATGATCTTCATCGGATGAACCACCGTGTCAAGGATTCACTCAATCCCGTATGTTATTCCCTTTGTCCATCGGTACGGTACTTGCCTGAGATTCGATCGTCGGTATTCCCAATACCTTGTTCAATCTCGTCATGACAAGTCTCTTTACTCGATCCGTAATCCATCATCCCGTGACCAGCTACTTAGTCACATTGAGCTCATTATGATGATGTCTTACCGAGTGGGCCCAGAGGTACCTCTCTGTCATATGGAGTGACAACATCCCAGTCTCGGTTCGTACCAACTCAACAGACACTTTCGGAGATACCCGATGCGTACCTTTATAGCCACCCAGTTACGTTGTGACGTTTGGCACACCCAAAGTATTCCTACGGCATCTGGGAGTTGTACAACCTCATGGTCTAAGGAATAAATACTTGACACTGAAAAGCTTATGCATTACGAACTATACGATCTCGTGCTATGCTCAGGATTGGGTCTTGTCCATCACATCATTCTCCTAATGATGTGATCCCGTTATCACGGACATCCCATGTCCATGGTCAGGAAACCGTGACCATATGTTGATCAACGAGCTGGTAACTAGAGGCCTACCAGGGACTCATTTTGGTCTATGTATTCACACATGTATCGCTGTTTCCATACAATACAATTCAAGCATGAATAACAGACGATTATCATGAACAAGGAAATGTAATAATAATACTTTTATTATTGCCTCTAGGGCATATTTCCAACGGTCTCCCACTTGCACTAGAGTCAATAATCTAGTTACATTGTGATGAATCGAACACCCATAGAGTTCTGGTGTTGATCATGTTTTGCCCGTGAAAGAGGTTTAGTCAACGGGTCTCCTACATTCAGATCTGTATGCACTTTACAAATATCTATGTCTCCATCCTGAACATAATTCCGGATGGAGTTGAAACGACGCTTGATGTGCTTGGTCTTCTTGTGAAACCTGGGCTCCTTGGTAATGGCAATAGCACCAGTGTTGTCACATAAGAGAGTCATCGGGCCTGACGCGCTTGGAATGACTCCTAGGTCGGTGATGAACTCCTTCATCCAGACTCCTTCCTCCGCTGCTTCGGAAGCAGCTATGTACTCCGCTTCACATGTAGATGCTGCCACAACGCTTTGCTTGCAACTGCACCAGCTGACTGCCCCTCCGTTCAAAATATACACGTATCCGGTTTGAGACTTGGAGTCATCCAGATCTGTGTCGAAGCTAGCATCGACGTAACCTTTTACGGCGAGCTCTTTGTCACCTCCATAAACGAGAAACATATCCTTAGTCCTTTTCAGGTACTTTAGGATGTTCTTGACCGCTGTCCAGTGTTCCGTACCGGGATCACTTTGGTACCTCCCTACCAAACTTATGGCGAGGTTCACATCAGGTCTGGTACACAACATGGCATACATGATAGAACCTATGGCCGAGGCATAGGGAATGACACTCATCTTTTCTCTATCTTCTGCCGTGGTCGGCGACTGAGCCTTGCTCAATCTCATACCTTGCAAAACAGGCAATAATCCTTTCTTTGACGGATCCATATTGAACTTCTTCAATATTTTGTCAAGGTGAAAGACCAATGAGGCGTCTTGATCTATCTCTATAGATTTTGATGCCTAATATGTAAGCAGCTTCTCCAAGGTCCTTCATTGAAAAACTTTTATTCAAGTAGGTCTTTACATTTTCCAAGAATTATATATCATTTCCCATCAGCAATATGTCATCCACATATAATATGAGAAATGCCACAGAGCTCCCACTCACTTTCTTGTAAATACAGACTTCTCCATAAGTCTGTATAAATCCAAACGCTTTGATCACCTCATCAAAGCGAATATTCCAACTCCGAGATGCTTGCACCAGCCCGTAAATCGAGCGCTGGAGCTTGCATACCTTGTTAGCGTTCTCTGGATCGACAAAACCTTCCGGTTGCATCATATACAACTCTTCCTTGAGGAAGTCGTTAAGGAATGCTGTTTTGACGTCCATTTGCCATATTTCATAATCATAGAATGCGGCAATAGCTAACATGATTCTGACTGACTTCAGCATCGCTACGGGAGAGAAAGTCTCGTCGTAGTCAATCCCTTGAACTTGTCGATAACCCTTAGCGACAAGCCGAGCCTTATAGATGGTCACATTACCATCCGCGTCTGTCTTCTTCTTAAATATCCATTTGTTTTCTATGGCGTGCCTGTCATCAGGCAAGTGCACCAAAGTCCATACTTTGTTTTCATACATGGATTCTATCTCGGATTTCATGGCTCCAAGCCATTTATTGGAATCCGGGCCCGCCATCGCTTCTTCATAGTTCGAAGGTTCACCGTTGTCTAACAACATGATTTCCAGTACAGGGTTGCCGTACCACTCTGGTGCGGAACGTGCCCTTGTGGACCTTCGAAGTTCAGTAGTAACTTGATCTGTTTCTTCATGATCATTATCATCAACTTCCTCCCTTGTCGGTGCAGGCACCTCAGGAACAGTTTCCTGCGCTGCGCTACTTTCCGGTCCAGGAGGGGTGACTATCACCTCATCAAGTTCTACTTTCCTCCCACTCACTTCTTTCGAGAGAAACTCTTTCTCCAGAAAGCATCCATTCTTGGCAACAAAGACTTTGCCTTCGGATCTGTGGTAGAAGGTGTACCCAATTGTTTCCTTTGGGTATCCTATGAAGACGCATTTCTACGATTTGGGTTCGGGCTTTTCAGGTTGAAGTTTCTTGACATAAGCATCGCAACCCCAAACTTTTAGAAATGACAGCTTCGGTTTCTTGCCAAACCAAAGTTCATACGGAGTCGTCTCAACGGATTTCGACGGAGCCCTATTTAAAGTGAATGCGGCAGTCTCTAAAGCATAACCCCAAAAAGATAGCGGTAAATCGGTGAGGGACATCATAGATCGCACCATGTCCAACAGAGTACGATTTCGACGTTCGGACACACCGTTACGTTGAGGTGTTCCGGGCGGTGTCAATTGTGAAACAATTCCACAGCTCCTAAGGTGTGTGCCAAATTCATGACTTAAATATTCACCCCCACGATCCGATCGCAAGAACTTTATTTTTCTGTCACGTTGATTCTCAACCTCATTCTGAAATTCCTTGAACTTTTCAAAGGTCTCAGACTTGTGTTTCATCAAATAGATATACCCGTATCTACTCAAGTCATCCGTGAGGGTGAGAACATAACGGTAGCCTCCGCGAGCCTCAACACTCATTGGACCGCACACATCGGTATGTATGATTTCCAACAAGTTGGTTGCTCGCTCCATTGTTCTGGAGAACGGAGTCTTGGTCATCTTGCCCAAGAGGCATGGTTCGCACGTGTCAAATGATTCATAATCAAGAGACTCTAGAAGTCCATCTGAATGGAGCTTCTTCATACGTTTGACACCAATATGACCAAGGCGGCAATGCCACAAGTATGTGGGACTATCATTATCAACTTTACATCTTTTGGCATCTACACTATGAATATGTGCATCATCACGTTCGAGATTCATCAAAAATAAACCATTGACCAGCGGGGCATGACCATAAAACATATCTTTCAAATAAATAGAACAACCATTATTCTCCGATTTGAAAGAGTAGCCATCTCGCATAAGACGAGATCCAGAAACAATGTTCATGCTCAAAGCTGGTACTAAATAACAATTATTGAGGTTTAAAACTAATCCCGAGGGTAGATGTAGAGGTAGCGTGCCGACGGCGATCACATCGACCTTGGAACCATTCCCGACGCGCATCGTCACCTCATCCTTCGCCAGTCTCCATTTATTCCGCAGCTCCTGTTTTGAGTTACAAATATGAGCAACTGCACCGGTATCGAATACCCAGGAGCTACTACGAGTGCTGGTAAGGTACACATCAATAACATGTATATCATATATACCTTTGACGTTGCCGACCTTCTTGTCTGCTAAGTATTTGGGGCAGTTCCGCTTCCAGTGACCCGTTCCCTTGCAATAAAAGCACTCTGTCTCAGGCCTGGGTCCATATTTTGGCTTCTTCCCAGCAACAGGCTTGCCAGGCGCGGAAACTCCCTTGCCGTCCTTCTTTAAGTTCTTCTTACCCTTGAATTTCTTGAACTTAGTGGCTTTATTGACCATCAACACTTGATGTTCTTTCTTGATGTCCACCTCCGCTGATTTCAGCATCGAATACACCTCGGGAATGGACTTCTCCATCCCCTGCATATTGAAGTTCAACACGAAGCTCTTGAAGCTTGGTGGGAGCGACTGGAGGATTCTGTCAACGACCGCTTCATCTGGGAGATTCATTCCCAGCTGAGACAAGCAGTTGTGCAATCCTGAAATCTTGAGGATGTGCTCACTGACAGAACTGTTCTCGTCCATCTTACAGCTGTAGAATGCGTCGGAGACATCATATCTCTCGACTCGGGCATGAGCTTGGAAAACCATTTTCAGCTCTTCGAACATCTCATATGCTCCGTGGTGCTCAAAACGTTTTTGGAGTCCCGACTCTAAGCTGTAAAGCATGCCGCACTGAACCAGGGAGTAATCATCACAACGCGACTGCCAAGCGTTCATAACATCTTGGTTTGCCGGGGCGGGAGCGTCACCTAGCGGTGTTTCTAGGACATAAGTTCTCTTGGCAGCTATGAGGATAATCCTCAGGTTACGGACCCAATCCGTATAGTTGCTACCATCGTTTTTCAGCTTGGTTTTCTCTAGGAACGCGTTGAAGTTGAGGGAAACTGGAGCGTGGGCCATTTGATCTACAAGAGATATTGTAAAGAATTTAGACTAAGTTCATATTAATCAAATTTTAATGAACTCCCACTCAGAATGACATCTCTCTAGTCATCTAAGTGATACACGATCCGAATCGACTAGCCCGTGTCCGATCATCACGTGAGACGGACTAGTCATCAACAGTGAACATCTTCATGTTGATCGTATCTTCTATACAACTTGTGTTCGACCTTTCGGTCTTCCGTGTTCCGAGGCCATGTCTGTACATGCTAGGCTCGTCAAGTGAACCCTAAGTGTATTGCTTGTGTAAATCTGGCTTACACCCGTTGTATGCGAACGTTAGAACCTATCACACCCGATCATCACGTGGTGCTTCGGAGCAACGAGCTTTAGCAACGGTGCACAGTTAGGGGAAACACGATACTTGAAATTTTAGTGAGAGATTATCTTATTTACTACCGTCGTTCTAAGTAAACAAGATGCATAAACATGATAAACATCACATGCAATCAATTAAAGTGACATGATATGGCCAATATCATTTTGCTCCTTGGATCTCCATCTTCGGGGCACCATGATCATCTTGTCACCGGCTCGACACCATGATCTTCATCATCATGATCTTCATCATCGTGTCTTGAAGAAGTCGTCACGCCAACTATTACTTCTACTACTATAGCTAACGTTTAGCAATGAAGTAAAGTAATTACATGGCGTTATTCAGTGACACGCAGGTCATACAATAATTAAGACAACTCCTATGGCTCCTGCCGGTTGTCAAGTTCATCGACATGCAAGTCGTGATTCCCTATTACAAAAACATGATCAATCTCATACATCACATATATCATTCATCACATCTTTGTTTTGGCCATACCACGTCACATAGCACATGCTGCAAAAACAAGTTAGACGTCCTCTAATTGTTGTTGCAAGTTTTACGTGGATTCTATAGGATTTCTAGCAAGAACGTTTCTTACCTACGCCAAAACCACAACATGATTTGTCAATTTCTATTTACCCTTCATAAGGACCCTTTTCATCGAATCCGATCCGACTAAAGTAGGAGAGACAGACACCCGCCAGCCACCTTATGCATCTAGTGCATGTCTGTCGGTGGAACCAGTCTCACGTAAGCGTACGTGTAAAGTTGGTTCGGGCCGCTTCATCCCACAATACCGCCGAATCAAGATTGACTAGTAACGGTAAGAAAGTTGAACAAACTCAAACGCCCACAACTGCTTTGCGTTCTACTCGTGCAAGATGCTACGCATAAAACCTAGCTCAGATGCCACTGTTAGGGAACGTAGCAGAATTCAAAAAATTTCTACGCTTTCACCAAGATCCAACTAAGGAGACATCTAGCAACGAGCAAGTAAGAGTGCATCTACATACCGTTATGTAGATCGCGTGCGGAAGCTTTCGAAGAAGCGTGGATGAAGTAGCCGTACTCTTCGCGTTCTTCGTCACCGATGATCTAGCGCCGAACGGACGGCACCTCCACGTTCAACACACGTCCGGTGCAGCAACGTCACCTCCTTCTTGATCCAGCAAGGGGGGATGAGAAGTCGTCAGAGATCCAGCAGCACAACGGCGTGGTGGTGGATGTAGTGGAGATCGCAGCAGGGCTTCGCCGGGCGCCCTGCGTTGGGAGTATGGAGGTGTGACGGGAGGGGGAGAGGCGCCAGGGCAAGGGTGCGGCTGCTCTCTCCCCTCCCACATATATATAGGGGGCCAAGGGGGTGCGCCAGGGCCCTGCAGATCCAATCTGCAGGGGGGGCGACGGCCAGGGGGGTGTCCTTGCCCCCCAAGGCAAGTGGGGCGCCCCCTCCCCCTTAGGGTTTCAACCCTAGGCGCATGGGGAGGTGGGCCCCTAGTGGTGCGCCAGCCCATTAGGGATGGACACTTCCCCTTGCGGCCTAGGGGCCCCACCGGGATGGGTGGCCCCACCCGGTGGACCCCCGAGGCCCCTCCGTTGGTCCCGGGACTTTCCCGGTCCCCCGGAGATCACCCGATGGCCGAAACCTGACTTCCTATATATCAATATTTACCTCCGGACCATTCTGGAACTCCTCCTGACGTCCGGGATCTCATCCGGGACTCCGAACAACTTTCGGGTTTCCACGTGCATGTATCTCTACGACCCTAGCGTTACCGAACCTTAAGTGTGTAGACCCTACGGGTTCGGGAGACACGTAGACATGACCGAGACCACTCTCCGGTCAATAACCAACAGCGGGATCTGGATACCCATGTTGGTTCCCACGTGTTCCTCGATGATCTTCATCAGATGAACCACCGTGTCAAGGATTCACTCAATCCCGTATATTATTCCCTTTGTCCATCGGTACGGTACTTGCCCGAGATTCGATCGTCGGTATTCCCAATACCTTGTTGAATCTCGTCATGGCAAGTCTCTTTACTCGATCCGTAATCCATCATCCCATGACCAGCTACTTAGTCACATTGAGCTCATTATGATGATGTCTTACCGAGTGGGCCCAGAGGTACCTCTCCGTCATATGGAGTGACAACATCCCAGTCTCGGTTCGTACCAACTCAACAGACACTTTCGGAGATACCCGATGCATACCTTTATAGCCACCCAGTTACGTTGTGACGTTTGGCACACCCAAAGTATTCCTACGGCATCCGGGAGTTGTACAACCTCATGGTCTAAGGAATAAATACTTGACACTGAAAAGCTTATGCATTACGAACTATACGATCTCATGCTATGCTCAGGATTGGGTCTTGTCCATCACATCATTCTCCTAATGATGTGATCCCGTTATCACCGACATCCCATGTCCATGGTCAGGAAACCGTGACCATCTGTTGATCAACGAGCTGGTAACTAGAGGCCTACCAGGGACTCATTTTGGTCTATGTATTCACACATGTATCGCTGTTTCCATACAATACAATTCAAGCATGAATAACAGACGATTATCATGAACAAGGAAATATAATAATAATACTTTTATTATTGCCTCTAGGGCATATTTCCAACATCTACTCCCACCTTCTGCTTCATGGCATGTGGTGCCAAGGTAAACTCACGCGATGCTTACTTTCAAACCTCAAGTGAAGATGACTCTGATTGTGAATCCAAACCGAGCTACAAAACACTTGCTAAAATTGCAACTGAACAACAGAAAGCTATGGAACATATTCAAAAACTGTTAGACAAAAGCGATGATCTGTTGGACGCGGAAATGACCCGATCTCAGTCCTTAATTGAAGACATCAAAAATCTTCATGTTAAGTACGAGGAACTTGAAAGTCGTCATGAAACGCTCTCAACTACTCATGAAAAGCCTTCCTATGATTATCTTCAAAGGAAGCAAGAACTTGAGAAATTGAGGGTGGCTCATGAAGATCTTCAAAAATAGAATGAGTCACTTCATGCTCAACAGATCGGTCCCGCTCATGAAGTATTTGAACGACCATGTCTAAAATGTCTTGAGTGTGATAACGCTACCTCTGTTGCTGAATGTTCTACTACTGCTACTATTGCAATATCTTCAACTGCTGATGTGGTAACTAACCCCTCTAAGGAGGATACCACTACTATTGCTGATGAGAATGCCAGGTTGAAGACATTGCTTGAAACAGGAATGTTCAAAAGTCTTAAAGGGCATCAGACACTTTGTGATGTCCTAAAGAAACAGATTCTGAACCGAAACCCTAGGAAAGAGGGTATTGGGTTTGAAAGGAAAATGAATGTTGATGGTTCCTACTGGAAGCCTGAGCAGTATCCCAAAACTACATGGGCTGCTACAAAGGATCCACCGATAGATCCATCCACTTTATCTGGCTTCACTTGTGTTAACCCAATCATTATTGATGAATCATTTGATGCAAACTATAAACTGTTTGAGAATCAGAATGGTGAAGTATTTGCCAGGTATATTGGTACTAACTGCAGGAATGGGCCGCCTTTGAAGAAGATCTAGGTGCCCAAAGGATGTCTTGAGAACCTTCCTGTGAATGTCATCATGACACCACCTGGGAAGAAGACAAACCCCAGACCAAAGGATTCATATGGTCAAAAGGCTTCATACAGATAGAGGACTCAACAGAGTCACCCTAACGCCAATGTTTTGGAGGGAAATCATACTCAGTCCTATGAATATGAGCGTGTTTCCTCAAACTGCTATGTTCATAAAACTAAGAAATTTTCTGCTTATTCATATGAGTATTATTTACCTCCTGCAAGGCTATTTGCTAGGGCTCCTAAGACAAAATTCTCAGATGCTGCACTTAAACTTATTGCTTCTAAACCACCCCTAAAAATGTGGGTGGTTAAGAAAAATTAACTTCTCTTGCAAGGAAGGGTCTCCAGCCGAAAATCATCTTCTGACGCCAATGTTGGGGACCTTCAACATCTTGTGGGACGCAAGATCAAATGTCCAAATGGTCTAACCATGTATTTCATTCCATGGTTTCTTGATAAGCTACCTATCTTGCCTAACAAAGACCTAAACTTCCATAACCCTCTTGTTCGTCAAATGTTTATGCTTCACACTTCTTTTTGTGAAGACTATGTCGCTAACAGATCTGTAGGGTACTGCTTCGGAATCCACTGAATGGATAATTGACAGTGGATGTACCAACCACATGAGTGGTGATCGACGTCTTCTCATGGACTCAACTCTACGTCCTTCTCCCAAAAGTCACATCACATTCATTGACACTGGTAAAAGCAAGGTACTGGTACTTGGTAGAGTTGCTATCTCAAAGGATCAACACATGGACAAAGTAATACTTGTTGAATCCCTTGGATACAACTTAATGTCAGTCTCCATGCTATGTGATCTAAATATGATTGTGATATTTGGAAGATATCATTGCCTTGTGCTTATGGAATCTAACAAATCTCTAGTCTTCGAAGGACATCGAAAAGGTGATCTGTATATGGTAGATTTCTCTACAGGGCCAGAGCTTGCAGTATGTCTTCTAGCAAAAGCTTCAGAGTGCTGGCTTTGGCACCGAAGATTTGGTCATGCTGGCATGAGGAACCTACACACACTCGTCAAGAAGAAAAACGTCATAGGCATCGAGGGCGTCAAGTTCAAGAAAGATCATCTGTGTGGTGCTTGTGAAGCTGGAAAGATGAGTAGGGCCAAGCATCCCTCGAAGACAATGATGACTTCGAGCTGCTTCACATGGACTTATTTGGCCCTACTCACTACTCTACTCTCACTACTACTGCTTGCTTATATGGTTTCATGATCGTTGATGACTACTCTAGATACACTTGGGTGCATATAATCCTGTTTAATACTGAAGTGCAGGATGTCTTCAGATGCTTCACAAATCGGGCCATGAACAACTATGTCATCAAGATCAAGCACATCAGAAGTGACAATGGAACTGAGTTCAAGAACACTGGGCTTGACACCTATCTTGATACATTGGGCATCACGCATGAGTTCTCTTCTCCATACACACCTCAACAAAATGGCATCATCGAGCCCAAGAACCGGACTCTCATTGAGATGGCACGCACTATGCTTGATGAATACAAGACACCAAGAAGGTTCTGGCCTGAAGCCATTGATACTGCATGTCACATCATCAACATAGTTTATCTTCACAAGTTCTTCAAGAAAACATCATATGAACTACTTACCAGTAAGAAGCCAAACGTCAGCTATTTCAGAGTCTTTGGTGCTAAGTGCTGGATCAAGGATCCGCATCACACTTCCAAATTTGCACCGAAAGCACATGAAGGTTTTATGCTCAGTTACGGAAAGTACTCGCACACCTATCGGGTCTTCAATCTCTTTCACTATAAAGTGGTTGAAACCGTAGATGTGCGGTTCGATGAAACTAATGGCTCGCAAAGAGAGCACCTGTCAAATGTGCTAGATGAAGCTTCTCCAAGTGAATCTATCAAGCAAATGGGTACATGCGAAATCATACCCACCGAGGAACCAACTGAAGATGAAATCATCATCTCTCCACCCAATAACTCTGAAGACAATGCTCAGCCTGAAGCCAACGCTGAACATGAAGATAATCAGCAGAATGAGCAAAGTCTTTGCCTAACTCATCCTTGAGTCACAAATGAAGTCCAAATTGAGAAGATTCTTGATGGCATCAATGCAACTAGTCCACTCACTCGCTCAAAAGCAACTCAGCTAGCCAACTTCTGTGGTCACTCTGCATTTGTCTCAATATCTGAACCCAAGAAAGTTGATGAAGCCTTTATGGAATCTGAATGGATTCAAGCAATGCAAGAAGAGCTTCAACAGTTTGAGTTGAATAATGGCTGGGAACTGGTAAAGCGTCCTGATCCACGGAAACATAACATCATATGCACTAAATGGATCTACCGCAACAAACAAGATGAGCATGGTCAAGTCGTCGGAAACAAAGCTCGTCTCGTTGCTCGAGGCTATACTCAAGTAGAAGGGATTGACTTCGATGAAACCTTTGCTCCTGTTGCCAGACTCGAAGCCATTCGCATACTGCTAGCATAAGCCAACCATCATAACATATTTCTGTATCAAATGGATGTGAAGAGCGCCTTTCTGAATGGGAAAATTGAAGAAGAAGTGTATGTTGCACAACCTCCAGGCTTTGAAGACCCAAAGCGTCCTGACATGGTTTACAAGCTCAACAAGGCACTATGGACTCAAACAAGCTCCTCGTGCATGGTATGACACACTCAAAGACTTCTTGAAGAGCAAAGGCTTCAAACCTAGATCATTGGATCCCACACTCTTCACGAAGACATATGATGGAGAAATGTTCGTATGTCAGATTTATGTGGATGACATAATCTTTGGATGCACTGACAAAAGATACAGCGATGAGTTTGGATACATGATGCAAGAGCAATATCAGATGTCCATGATGGGTGAACTGAAGTTCTTCCTTGGTCTTCAAATTCATCAACAAAAGAATGGCATATTCATATCTTAAGAGAAATATCTCAAAGATTGCTTGAAGAAGTTTGGTATGCAAGATTGCAAAGGGTACACGATGCCAATGCCAACCAAAGGTCAATTGGGCTCCGACGACAATGGTAAAGAGTTCGATCAAAAGGTATACCGCTCCATGATTGGTTCTTTACTCTATTTATGCGCATCTAGGCCTGATATAATGCTTAGCGTTTGCATGTGTGCCCGATTCCAAGCGGCACCGAAGGAATCACATCACCTCGCTGTGAAGCGAATTCTTCGATACTTGGCTCACACCCCAACCCTAGGATTATGGTATCCCAAGGGCTCCATGTTTGATCTTGTTGGATTCTATGATGCTGATTATGCTGGTGACAAAGTTGATCGCAAGTCCACCTCAGGCACATGTCACTTTCTTGGACGATCTCTTGTCTGTTGGTCTTCAAAGAAGCAGAACTAAGTATCTCTCTCCACAGCTAAAGTTGAATACATAGCTGCTGGATCTTGTTGCGCTCAGCTTCTCTGGATAAAGCAAACTCTCAAGGATTATAGCATCAACATGGAAAAGGTGCCTCTCTTCTGTGATAACGAGAGCACCATCAAGATTGCTCACAATCCCGTTCAACACTCGAAGACAAAGCACATTGAGATTCGTTGGCATTTTCTCAGGGATCATGTGATCAAGAAGGATATTGAAATCAAACATGTCAACACCGAAGAGCAACTGGCAGATATCTTCACTAAGCCCTTGGATGAGAAAAGGTTTTGCAAGCTGTGGTCTGAGCTAAATATCCTAGAATCCTCAAATGTCATGTGATTGGACACACATCCTAACGCTTATGAATTTTGATGACTTAGATGTGCAACACACCAAGTAACGTATGTATTCAAGTCATGAAGACTTACACTCTACGTGTGAATACATTAATGTGGAATTTGATTCTGGAGCGCCACGATAATTGTGCACAGTGTCCTAGTCTAATACTTCCTATACGGTGGGTAACGCCACCACCAAACTTTTCTGAAGATTTCATTTGGCGTCATGGTTGCTTTATCTTCATACTAGCTTTGTCTTCAACATTTGTTGTCTTCAAGACTCCTTGTCCCAATGATGATTTGTTTGATCTCTCTGATATATATATATATATATATAT
>LR738713.1:188101460-188175646 GCA_902687465.1 Secale cereale | reverse complement strand
TTCAATCTAAGTGAATGTGATCGGACCCTGATTTATCTCTATGCTTTATCTCTCCAACTCTCTCTATCTCTTCATATGCATTCTATTGACACTTGTTGAATGTCTTCACTGTGTCCTTGTTAGCTGAAGATATAGAGACAATCATTTAAAAATGTTTTAATGCTATATCCCTTTTTGCCCGAAAACTGGAGGAACCGAAACGTCCATCTGACATATCAGGCGCGCGTGGGATCGTGGCTCAACTCTCCATAAGATGCATGCCAGTCACACGTCGTTCAAATGTGAACCGCCAAGGGCACGTACGTAATTGCACTAGGCCGTCATCCCTCCTTATAAATACTCAACCCTCGCGGTCATTATTTCATTCTCCCACCTCTCGCCATCTCGTTCAACCCTAGCGCATCCGCTAGCTCCAGTCGACGTAGGAGACGAAGCGCTTAGCTGCCGCGACTTCTTCGACGCCGTCTTCACGCCGGCCGTGGACCTCATCTCTCTGTCGTCGTCGTAGGTGTCTTCCGCCGCCGAGTTAGGGCACGGAAGATCAACCTGGTCGGCATCCTACTCTTTCCTTCTAGCAGTTCTTTATTGCGGTAAATAGATCTCTCTTTTTACTGTTGTTTTGATCCGTTAAATTCATAAAACTTCACCACAAGCGGTTTGTGTTCATCTGAGATCTGTTTCCTTCCTTCCTTCTCTCATATGCTGTAAATATATTCACTTATGCTTCACTACTATTTAGATTCCTCACTTGTACTTATTCCTGGATTCGTACAAATCTGGAACCAACTCACTCCATATAAGTGAATGTCTTCACACTGTGAGGTCAATGTCTTCAATCCTACTTAAATCTTCAAAATCTTCTGAGAATGCATATGACCTCTTCCCCTTCCCTCGCATCTCTAATGCTGTCACAGGTACATGTCCGTGGGAGAAACCCTTGGTTCTCATAGTCTGCATTCATTTGCAGAATTCTTATAGCATCACATTGAATCTCCTAAAGCCAGTTCTTGTCTGACCAGTCGTCGGAAGACAAACTGCTTTGTGAAGCCATTCTGTCTGAACCCAATGGCTTCTGAGAAACAATCAAAGAAGGGTGGCAGGCAGAGACGTACTGACACCGCCAAAGATCTTCCTCCTGATCTGTTCACCATGTACAAGTCTGACCCAGAAGAAACCTATGGAGAACGCAAATCTCGAATCCAATGGATTCGAAGATATTGGGTAGAGCAATGGTTTCTATACAGACTCCTGAGTATGCTTCAAAGAATGCCATTCGCCCTCCATGGGGTGATATTGTCTACAAGAAGCTTCAGCCCAAGACTATGTCTGAAGCCATTGCCAAGAATTTGTATCCATGCTTGGTCAGAGGACCAATATCTTCAAATGTTGACCCATCTAGTCTTCGATGGCGTCGTGATCATGAATTGTTTGAAGAAAACTACAAATTTGCCAAGAACTCTACAAATCAGAACATGAAAGAATTGGGCATTCACTTCAATCCTGGCCCATCTCGGCCCCGGTCTGATGGATCACGCGAAGCAAATGAAAATTGTGTTGGCCCCTTCAATGGCCTTGACGGATTGCTATCCCACATTGCTGCTAAAAGAGCAACTGTGGAAAATGTTGCTGAAGACATGGAACCTGAAGTTGTTCCTGAGTCTGTGAAGCCCAAGAAGAAATCAAAGGCTTCCAAACCTGCTGCTACCCCAAAAGCTTCAAGTGTGAAGCCCCTGAAAACTGTACCTCCTGAACCCAGTGTGCAGTCTGAGGATCACTGTCGCATCTCTCAGAGGTCAAAGCAGCTTGTGAAGCCATATGGCCAAGGACTCACTCCTGGTAGCATCATGTGCAATGATGATGCGATCATAGATCTGTCCAGTGATGACGATCTTGCTGATGATGCTCTGGAAATGTTAATTAAGAGCAAGCAACAGGCCGAAATCTTCAATGATTTGCCTCTCTTTGATGCTGATATCATCAACAACTTCATTGCTGAATGGTTTGACGATACATGTCTTTCACTTGATGATCTTCAACTTCCAATTGATATCAGTGTGACCTTCCAAGGATACATTGCTCAAGAACTGACTGTTGCACAGAAGGTTATTGAGCAAAAGAACAAAATTGATCATGAGAAGGCTCTGTTCAAGAAGCACATGGCAAGCCTCAGTGCAAAAGAAGTCCAAGGCTTCAAGACCATGATGACAGACCTCAAGGCTGAGTTTGCCAAGTGTTGTGAAGTTGCAAAGGGCTCAAGAGAACGTCTCAAGCACTATGCTGAGAAGTGTGTTCAAGCTCACAATGAAGCTGTGAAGAGGAAAACTCTTGGCCGTCCAGGCATTGACCCCAAGCTAGCTGCCAAGAAGCCAAAGAAGAACAAGAAGCCTGCTGATGAAGACACTGAACCACAAAGGTAGGAAAGACCCAGCATTGTCTTCCCTGACAGCATGACTAACCCGAAGCTAAAGGTCACATCAGCAGCTTCTTCTCAAAAGAAGACGAGATAGGCTGAAGCTGAAGCTAAGAAATGAAAGCATCATGATGCCTCTGTTGCTGCTCCCTCCAAGAAGAAGCAAAAGCTCAAAGCTTCCAAGGCTTCACGGCAGCCTCGCGTTTCCTCCACAGAGCCATTGGTGGCCGAAACCATTTCTGTTGCCTTGCTTGCCTCCTCCAACCGTGAACATCGTTTGGTTGTCCATGAGCCTGCTCCCTCATAGGCTCATCGAACTGTAGAGATTCCAGCTGCTGACTCTCTTGCAGCTGAAGACATTGGTCATGATGACAATGTAAATGATGATGAAGTCCTTTCTCAACTTGAACCCCAACCAGTTCAATCACCTGCTCTCACAAGCAGTGAACTCATAAGCATTGGTGGTCCCACGACGCCAATGACTCAAGATGAATATTGGGAAGAGCAACACCCGAACACCCCCTTACATGAAGTCATTCCTCGCACTCCGCCGTCTCTTGCTACCACTCCGGTACTTGAGACTCCAACAGCAACTCCAGAAGAAGACCTGGAGCAGACCAATGCAAACGCTTCACCAATTGCGTTGCCCAAATTTCGAAGGCTTTGCAAAGGTCTCAGGCCTCAAGCCTCCATGTCCAGCATTCCTGAAGACGGAGAACAAAACTCTAGCTCAGTGGCACGTCAAGTGTTTCATGATGCCATTCCTTCAGCGCCTGCTCCTGAATCTTAAGCCAAGACGGCTAAAGATATTCTGGCTGCATCAGCCGATGATGCAAAACAAGACACTCATGAAATCACTCCCCCTTCCCAAGATATTGTTGCCCAAGAAGAGGTGCCTGTCATGAAAGAACCCATCCTCCAAGATAATGTTATGCATGAGTCCACTCTCCCTGAAGCCACTGAACCTGAAGCAAATGTGGCTGACCCATCTGTGAATACTGAAGCCAAGGACACTGTCATGCCTAAAGCAAATGTGCAGCATGAAGTCGTTGCTGCTCCTGAAGTGATTGCTCCTGAAGTAGTTTCTCCTGATGTGAATGCTCCTTCTTCTGAGCCCTATACCATGGCCCAATCCTACAATAAAGATGATGAGCTTGACACTGTCAAATGGCCACTTCTGAAACTTCCTACTGCCCCAGGCCCACAATATGCTATCATGTGGAGCATCGGCCTCAGACCCTGAAGCCCAAGCCCAGATTGCTCGGCTTCCCAGCACCGCAACAACACAAGGGTCATTCAGTGTGCAAAGCTTCAGGGCAAGCAACACATTTTTTGATTCTGCTAAGAACCCATACAAGAAGCCCAAGATTTCTTCTGATGGGTTCTGGAGCTTTCAGCAACAAAGCTATTACTCTTGCATTATGTAAAATTAGGACCGGATTTTTTCACACCAACGTCGTGATTGTGATGCTATTGCTGGACTACCCTGCCTTGAAGAAGCCCTTGACTGCTTCAGAGAAGTTGGATTGCTTCCCTTCGTCACTGCCAAGGAGCACTGGAATGAAGAGCTTCTCCAACAATTCTTTGCCACTCTTCACATCAGAGGATATGGCAGGGATCCGAAGACATGGGTCCTTGAGTGGATGACATGTGACATTCATCATGAAGCTAATGCTCAGACACTACTTGTGCTTACTTCCCTGCCCACTCCTGGTGAGTTGTACGAACCAGGCTGCTCTTTACATCAGAAAGAGCTTCAAAGCATCTTCAAGAAAGCTGAACCCAATATGAGTGAAATGCTTAGCACGATGAAGCCATTGCCCCCTGAGGCTGATCTTCCAAAGGAATTCTTCGTCAAAGACCTCGAGTGCTTGCCTCGTACCATATACCATATTCCGAGGTGTACTCTTTGGCCTGTCAAGGGACACTCGTCTGAAGCTACGCTGAATGGCGTCATGAAGACTTTGGTCTTCTATATTTTCAATGGCATCCGCTTCAGTACTCATGACTTCTTCATTCGCCAACTGGCTGCCTCTGGTGTTGATCTGTTTGGCCTAAAGCTCTATGCTCCTTGGATTATGAGGCTCATTAAGCTTCATTCAACAGTCAGCTATCAAGCATCTGCACGCAACCATGTTGTCTTCTTGCCTAAGGTTGATATGTCTTATGAAGCCATCTATGCTGAGCCTGCCAAGCAACCACTTCAACTGCTCAATGTTGATCGCCAAAGCTTCTCACATCATGTTGAAAGTGTGTATGTGCCCAATGCAAATGTAACTGCTTATCCTCTGGCAGGGCATCTGCGCCTCCCGCATCGTGCCAACACTGATGCCACTAGTAGCACCATTGCTCAACAGCCGAAGAAGCGTTCTTGCGTCCTAAATGACCAAGAGCTTCTTGTTTCACTTCACTAGAAGCAGGATAGGCATCATGACTAGATGAAGCGGTAGATGCAAAGTCTTCTCACTGATGTGAATCACATTCGCAACTTGGCTACCAAGAATTCATTTATTGCACATGAAGCCCATCGGCGGTCCTGGAAGAGCCTTACCCTGCTATCCTCTGAAGCTGATCTTCAAGCAGATGGCTTCACTGAGAGCTTCAAGTTTGACTCCAATCCTACACAAGCTGCGACTTGGCGTCCAACCCCATCTATTGAAGATTCTGAGTATTCATCTTCGGCAGCAACTATTGTTGCTCATGTCATCGATGAAGAAGACGACGCCACTTCCCCAGCAATCGCTTCACTGCATCACGATTCTGCGTCAGGCCCCTCTGGACCACCAAACTCCAACGTCGACCCGACTGCTCCAGCGTCTTCATCACCTGGGAACGCATAGATACTCTATGTCTTCAAACCTTTTTGGTCCTTACTGACAAAAGGGGGAGAAGCATATGAGTTGATAGTCTTCAAGCGGGTCCATATGGGTCGGGTGCTTTATTTTTGCTAAGTTCTTACAACTCTCGTTATGATACTTTTGGCTCTTGAGCTGTAACACTGAAAACTTGCTGGTCGTGTGCTTCATTTGATGCTGATTTCTTATGCTTGGTTAAATATCTATCCTGTGCGCATGAAGTCATTCAGCAGACGCCCATTTTCTATTATGCATATCATTATCTTCACTACATCCTTGTATGCATGATGGATTGTCTTCATAAAATTGAAGGAGATCTCCGCAAAGCAAAACATGCCATGTGCCTTTGCATTCAAAAGCAAAACTACTATGTGCACATCTTCAGGGGGAGCCCTCCCAATATTATGAAGCCATTGACCGTGTTATCCTTAATTTCACATATTTAATCCACGTTGAAAACTTCAACCTGTTTGTCATCAATCACCAAAAAGGGGGAGATTGTAAGTGCATCTAGTGCCCCCTTAGTTGGTTTTGGAGTATTGACGACAAACATGGTTGAGGGACTAACGTGTTTGTGAGAATTGCAGAATAACACAGGTAATAGTCCCCCACAGATTCAGTTTAACTTCGAGAGATGACCCCCAAAAATGTGTGAAGACATTGAAGATAGTGGTGGTGCATGAAGACATTCACGTGAAGATAATGACCTATGAAGACATTCATTGAAGACTGTAGAATGCGAAGACATAGTTTCTTTCGTAGTCCTTTTTATTCTTTCTTGAGTCATAGGAACCACCGTACTGTTAAGTGGGGTCCAAGTGAACATAGTAGAAAGACTGATGTGATGTTGAACCAAAACACCTATGTCTTGAAGCGAAAACAAATGAGAGCAAATCTTATCTAGAGCTGGATAAGTCAGCTTTACTTGGAGCTCAAGTAAAGTTGGCGCATGTGTTCACAATCCGACCGTTGGACACGTGTCAGTTCCTTAGTGACCAAGGGTCATTTCAGACATATCATGTCGGGTTGCCGCATGGCTATAAATAGCCCACCCCCTACACCATAAATTGGTGGCTTCTCAGAGTTAGTGCATGGATTTTGTCGTTTGAGAGCAACCCACCTCTGAAGCCTTTGAGAGAAAATAACCTTGTGAGGAAAAATCCCAAAACACCCAGATCCAAAGAGATTTAAGCATCACTGAAGTCTTACTGTCTGTGTGACCTGAAGACTTGTTACACTTGAGTACTGTGCTTCCTCCAACCGGTTAGGCGTCACGTTCTGAGCGTCCTAGAGTGATTGTGGACTGCGAGAGAATGAAGTATATGAAGGTTCGGAAGTCTACCTTGAAGACTTACCAGAGTTATTGGGCGAGGACTATGTGTCCTTAGCTCAAGGGGAATACGGTGAGGACGGTGTGTCCTGGACTGTGTGTCCTCAGTTTTGAATACCTAGCCGCCCTAACCAGATGTATAGTTGACACAGCAACTGGAACTGGTCTACCAAATCCTTGTCTCCATCAAGCAACTGGTTCTATCCCTTCTTCCTTTACATTTCAGTTTGTCTTCATGAAGCCATTGCTTGTCTGCCTGGTCTGTTTGATTTCACTGTGTGAAGACTGCTCACTGTTTGGTTTCAGTTATATCTTCCATCTCGATCTATGTTATCCAGTTGCCAATAGTCTGTGTATTATCTTCATGATGCTTGCTTGACTATTGCATGCCTGGATACCTTTATCTTCCGTTGCTTATCATATAGGTTCATTTCTATCGTTTGTCTTCAAAGCCTCCGTGTTTTGAAGACTTTCGTAAAAATCGCCTATTCACCCCTGCCCCTCTAGTCGATAACTTGCACTTTTAATTGGTATCAGAGCAAGGTGCTCCCTTGTTCTATGTGATTCGGTTTAACCACCTGAAGTTTTAGCTATGTCGACTGCAGGGATAATCAAAGTCTCCGTTGCGTGTCCTGTCTTTGATGGCACTGATTACCCCTACTGAAATAATAAGATGCGCATGCATATTGAAGCTATTTAGACGTTGACCTCTGGTATGTCGTCAAGAACGGCGTTCCCAAGGCTGGTGAAGGTGTCACTCCTGCTAATGTCAAGAAGGTCATTCAGCTGGATTCAACTGCCAAGAATATAATGTGTGGTCATCTGACCAAAGGACAGTATGGCCGTAAGAGTGCTTTGGAAACATCAAAGCTAGTATGGGACTGGCTCTCCAAGGTTAACGAAGGCATCTCAACCCAACGAGACTCAAGGACCAGTGTTCTTCGCAACCTCTTCAACCGCTTCAAGAGAAACGACAATGAGAACGTTCATCTCACATTTGATCGCCTCACTGACATTACCAATGAGCTTCATGCACTCGGCGCCACTGAAATCACCAAGCATGAAATCGTCAAGACACTACTGAGATCACTTGACAGCTCTTTTGACACTCTAGCCCTGATGATTTAAGAACATCCTGACTACAAGACTCTCGATCCGCCTGACCTACTTGAGAGGGTCAACACACATGAATTTCAGCTATCTGAGAAAAGAGACATCTATGGATCCAACTATGGCCGAACTCGCGCCTTGAAGGCAAAGGCTGTTTCCTCATCTGAAGAAGAATCTGACTGCAGTTCTGACGATCCTGAAGACATTGGCAGAGAACTAGCGATGCTTGTGAAGAAGTTTCAAAGGTTCTCAAGGAATAAAAACTTCGGAAAGTCTTCAAGATCCAGCTCAAGAAATGATGAAGCTTCCTCTCGTGACTACAAGAAGAGAACTTGCCACAAGTGCAACAAACCTGGTCACTACATCTCTGAATGTCCACTATGGGACAACGAGAACAACAACAAGAAGAAGAAGAGCAAGGAATATGATTCTGATGACAAGAAGAAAAAGAAATTCTCAAAGTCTTCCTCCAAGTCTTCGTCAAAGTCTTCATCACACAAAAAGAGCTCGTCTGGCAAGACTTGTGCTTTTGTTGGCAAAGAGATGGATTCAGAGGAGGAGTCTGCTTCTGAGGAGGCAGAGGCGGAGTCTGTGGAGGAGTCCGATTCAGGTGTGGCAAGCCTGGTCTGTTTGATTTCACTGTGTGAAGACTGCTCACTGTTTGGTTTCAGTTATATCTTCCATCTCGATCTATGTTATCCAGTTGCCAATAGTCTGTGTATTATCTTCATGATGCTTGCTTGACTATTGCATGCCTGTATACCTTTATCTTCCGCTGCTTATCATATAGGTTCATTTCTGTCGTTTGTCTTCAAAGCCTCCATATTTTGAAGACTTTCATAAAAATCGCCTATTCACCCCCTCTAGTCGATAGCTTGCACTTTCATTCTCATATACTAAAATAAGAACACTTTCATAACTAGGCACAGAAAAATAACATGACAAGAGCAGTAGTTTTGCATAATTTTAGCTTCCTCAATGACCACGGATGACTGCGTCAGATACCTTTCTTGCTGTGAGTGCAAACTTCTCAATGACAGACGAATCAAAAGGCACCAAGTAATTGAACACAAAGCCTTCGGATAAAGCCAACTTCTAATGTCGAGCAGACCCACAAATCAGCACCTACTAGAAATGAGTGGTCACTCATCAGTCAGAAAAAACGAACAAAATATTTGTTCGATTCACAACCAGATAAGCTAGGATCGATCAAATGCAGCATGTGAGTACATGACACATGCCATTCTTCCTGTATAGCACTCCATTTTTCAACTAAAACAGAACACAATGAAATGTCCGTATTACTCTACATGGTAAGCTATTATTCCTAGGTTTCGCGTTACAATTTGGCCAACAATATATCTAACTCTTCTACATGCACTTCCAGAGAGCAAAGTAAGATCGACGACCATTGAACAAAACATGCTCGACCACAGTTTAGCCATTCACATGGTGAACCACAAATTGTCGCATGTTGTTTTAGTTTGCAGCCAACATACATATGGTACGTGCTAAAGGGTTTGGTTGATTAGCTGGCAACATACATAGGGTAAACAAAGGGGTCAAGCAAGACTAAGAACTGCTTATAAGAATGGGAGCACTGAATAATTCATGATATCATGTACTCAATTTCCAGTACATGATGATAAGATAATACTCCCAGGTAAAGCACCTCCTTGAATGAACCCACCCACAAACAAATTTGCCTTCTTCATAGTATACTAGAACATTGGGCATATAGATTAGCATGACAAGGAGGAAAAGGTGGATGTGCTCACTTGTGAGTTTAGGATAGTTTGATGCACTGCAAAACATTCGATGTTTTTCGGTACAATTGCTCACTTGGGTACAAATCTCAGACAAGAGAGGAGGTCCTTCGATCTGCACAGGCGCTCGTCAGTTCGGGTAGCAGAAAAGAAATCACCATGGCAAAGAAAAATGGTGAGTGGAAGAGGAGGAGGAGGGGATAAGCTTGGTGAGAAAGAGGAGGATGACCTCTGGTCGTCGTCTTCGCTGGAGGTGAGTGAAGCTTCGAGGAAGAGACGAGATCCGGGAAGGGTGAGGATGACGACCCCGGTCGTCGTCACCTTGGCCAAAGGAGTGGGGCGTGGAGGTGTAGGGCGGTGGTGCGTCGCTTCCAGTTGCCCGGCGGAGCATTGGACGGAGGAGGGCGCAGCGTGGTGGTGCGTCATTGGTGGATCTTACCGCCGCCACCGCCTCTTGTTCGGGAGATAGAGAGAGCGAGGGTTTTATCCCCGACCACTGTAGACGTGGAAGGCCCTCCCGGGGAAAAGTCGCGGAAAGGGGCGGGGGTGCCCCTGTGTCGTGGGCCTCCAAATGTGCTCGTGGATCACCCCGGGCAAAATTGGCTCGTGGTTTCCTAGCCCAGGGAACAGGCAGGGATCCCGGGGGGATACCCTGAAACCAAACAAGGCCTTAGTGTGGGCGGGGTTTGCATGTTTCATCACTATCCCCTACCCAGGCTGCTGGCGCTATACCTCGCATTACGCAAGCAGAAATGATCTCTCGCAGAGAGCATGAACAGTTATCGGGCCAACCCACTTTATAGTAGTGTAAAAGAAGAAAAAGGGCGTGACCACTTGTAGGATTGAAAGTATGTCTAGAGGGGGGGGGTGATTAGACTACTTGACCAAATAAAAGCTTAGCCTTTTCCCAATTTTATGTTTTGACAGTTTTAGCAAATTAGCACAAGTCAAGCAATCTTCCTTCACATGCAATTCTAGAGTTGTAGCAGCGGAAAGTAAATCATTGCATATGAAGGTAAAGGGAGGGGTTTGGAGAGTGCAAATGCAAGTGTAGACACATATGTTTTTGTCGTGGTTCCGATAGGTGGTGCTACCGTACATCCACGTTGATGGAGACTTCAACTCACAAAGGGTAACGGCTATGTGAGTCCACGGAGGGCTCCACCCACGAAGGGTCCATGAAGAAGCAACCTTGTCTACCCCACCATGGCCATCGCCCACGAAGGATTTGCCTCACTAGGATAGATCTTCACGAAGTAGGCGATCTCCTTTCCCTTACAAACTCCTTGGTTCAACTCCACAATCTTGTCGGAGGCTCCCAAGTGACACCTAACCAACCTAGGAGACACCACTCTCCAAAAGGTAATAGACGGTGTGTTGATAACGAACTCCTTGCTCAAATGCTTCAAATGATAGTCTCCCCAACACTCTAACAACTACTCACATATTTGGATATGGTGGAAGAAGAGATTGAGTGGAAAGCAACTTGGGGAAGGCTAGAGAACAAGATTTATGTGGTAGGAATGAAATATCTTGATCTCAACACTTGAGTAGGTGGTTCTCTCTTAGAAAATAAGTAATGGAAGTGTAGGCTTGTTCTGATGGCTCTCTCAACGAATGAAGAGGGGGTGGAGGGGTATATATGGTCTCCACAGAAAATCCCACCGTTACACACATTTTGCCCAACTCGGTGGGACTGATTCAGTGAACTCGGTCTGACCGAAAGGTTCAAATATGTGAATGTTAGGAAATTCAGTGGGACCGACTGGGACATATCGGTGGGACCGAAGGCTAGGTTAAGTCATCAATGAGTTGGCAAGGTAAACTCGGTGTGACCGATTAATGAACTCGGTATTACCGAAATAAATTAACCTGTAAGAGAGAGTTTATAGATCCATCTCGATGAGGCCGAAAGCCTATATCATTGAGATCGAAATGTTAGGGTTTGTGGCTCTGGCTAAGTCAAAGGAAACTCGGTGGGACTGGATATGAAAATTGGTGAGTCCGAGTTTGGCATTTTGGTTTTGACTTGTTTGCAGTGGAGAGGTTGTGTGAGGGTTTTGGAGCATATCATCAAGCATTGTGAGCAACCAACACGTTAAGCAACACATCATCCCCTTTTAATAGTATTGGCTTTCCTAAGGACTCAATGTGATCTTGGATCACTAAAAGTGAAAAGGTAGAGTCTTGAGCTTTTGCTAAACTTGCTTCCTTAGCTTTTTGAGGGGTCCACATCTCCACAATAGCCATGCCATTCATTGAACTTTCCTGAAATATTTAGCTTGAAGAATCATTAGTTCAATGAGCTATATGTTGTTATAAATTACCAAAACCACCTGGGGATTAGTTGCACTTTCACCACTCACCAAGGATCGATTTTAGGACCTAGTGGTTCGCACGTATAAGGCTAGCCACTACATCACAAGCAAGTTTGTATTTTGTTACAAGGAAGCATCCTACTTAAAGGAAATGAGGCGGGTTTTATATTGGTTTTTACTTTTTTCCTTTCCTTTTTACTGTATTTTCTTCATTTCTTTCTCGCTTTTATTGGTTTATTTTACTTTCTGTGTTTTTCTATGTTTCTTTCTCGATTTTATTAGCTTTTTTCCTTTCTCTAGATTTTCTTTTGGTTTCTTTCTTGGTTTTCACTAGCTTTTTTCTTTTCTTTCTCTTTTTTTTAACTTTTCTTCTATTTTGTTTGCTTCGTTTCTTGTTTTATTGGGTTTCTTTTGTTTTCTCTCTATGTTATTCTATACACAACCTTGTTATATATCTAATACATTTTTGCTAATACACCTTGAACATTTTTCTAATACAAGATTACCATTTATTGAATATACGTTCAACATTTTTGTGCACATTTATACAATTTCAAATGCTTAATTAAAATTTCCAAATAGCTTGAGTACATGGTCAAATTTTTTTCTATACACATTTAACATTCTTTTCAAATACTTAATTAATTATTTTCAGATATAAGCTTAAGATTTTTTAAATACTTGGTCAACATTTTTTCTATAGACATTTAACATTTTTCTAAGACAAATTTAACATTATTTTAATACATGGTTAAGTTTTCTCAATACACATTTAACATTTTTCAAATACAAGTTTAACATTTTCTGAATACTTTGTCAATATATTCTCCATACACATTTAACATTTTTCAAATACAAGTTTAACATTTTCTGAATACTTTGTCAATATATTCTCCATACACATTTAACATTTTTCAAAGACAAGTATGTCCGGCGGGTCGACGCCCTCAACCTGGGCAAGAGGGGATAGTGATCCCCTCTACGGCTACTTGGATGCGTCGACGGCTGAGTAAGGGTGTCCTTGGCGAGGTCTGGCTCTTAAGGTGGCTGTGGTGCTCATCTCTTCGCCGTGTCTTCCTGGGGCGCTCCCGTTCACTTGGTAGTGTCTTCAGTGTCCTTCTTGGTGGTCGCGCTCGGTGCCTATGTCTTGATTTGCTCTAGAGGAGCAAGCCCATTCCCTGTGTCGCGACCCCATCAAGCCCTCTGTTAGGTTCCAAGTTGTAGCCTTTATTCTTTGGCCGTAGCATTTTAGCCTTCGTCATGTGCCCTGTATCTGCTTTGTTTATGTTTGTTGTACCTCGTTGTAATCCTGGTCGGTTGATGGTTTTATTAATTCAAAGCCGGGCAAGATTCGAGCCTTTTCTCGGGCTCGGTATGTACCTTTCCTCTAAAAAAGAGAAGTTTTAACATTTTTTAATACATGGTTGACATTTTTTCTATACACTTTTTCAACATTTTTTCTATACACTTTTTCAACATTTTTCAAATGGCTGTTTAACATTTTCAAATACAAGATAAGCATTTTTTCAGTACATTGTCGACATTTTATCTATAAGCGTTTTCAATATTTTTGAAATACAATTAACATTTTTTCAACACATGGTCAACATTTTTCTATGCACATGTAACATTTTCTAAAAGCTTGATGGAGATTTCTCAAATGCAAATTACCATTTTTAATACATCGTCAACATTTTTTCTATACACTTTTAACCTTCCTAAATGTTGGTTTAACATTTTTTCAAATACTTGTTAATTTTTTTTAGATGCTTGATTAATAATTTTAAATACATGATCGGGAAATTTATTAATTTCATAATATATGATAAACAATTTCTCTACATACATTCAACATTTTTTTGAATGCTTAATTAATATTTTCATATACTTGTTCAACTACTTGTTAAATACTTTTCAAGTAATTGTTCATCATTTTTCAAATAATTGTTCAATATATATATGTGTGTGTGTGTGTGTGTGTGTGTGTGTGTGTGTGGGTGTGTGTGTGTAATCAAATGTACAAAGATAAAGCAGAAAAACGAAACAGAAAACGTAAAATAAACACGAAAAAGGAGGCTGTGGCCTCCTGAGCTCTTGGGCTAGGCCTAGCTCAGTCTCCCCTTGAGCGAAGGTTCCTCCCCTCTCACTCAATGCGAGATATAGGGGCGCCCTACCCAAGTGGGGGATAGAGTCCATGCGCAGAAGTGCTAAAACTGACAACCCCGCTATTTGATGCATACCGCGTGAAACTACCGAGATTAGGTTAGGCCGTCCCATTTAAGCTGCATCTTTGGGAACTTTTCACACGGTTCCATTATGGCTTTCAATGGTTTTACTTTTTTAATCGATTGTACTATTATCATTATTTTTATTTTATCTTTTATTTTTTATTTCTCCTTTACATTTACTTGTTTTTCAAACAATACAAGTTTTAGAAAATGATCACAAGTAAAATACAAAAGTAATTTTCCAAATTTTATTTCAAATTTGAGGAAAATATGTTTTCCAAATTTAATGGTGCTTTGCAGGTTTTTGTGGGCTCGGTGTTCGAATGGGGGTGGCGGAGGGGATGGGAGGGGGGAACCATGGCTTAGGGACGTGCTTGCCCAAAATGTGGGGTAAGTTACAAAAATACCCCCACCGATTTGAACTAGGTGGTTCTTTCGGTTCAGGGGGTATCACGGGAATTTTGCTTGTCGGGATTTCATAGGAGGTGGGAGTTTTCGCGCGCGTTGTAATTTTGGGATGGCAACGCGCGGGTTGAGTTGAGCACAACGAGACAAAGAGATAGTTTCAAAGTTTGGGATAACAAGGCGCGTGTTAATTTTGAGGAGAACGGTACGCTACCAAATCAATTCGCACAACACAAGAGAGTGTCTTGTCCCGATTTGCTGTATGAATTACTAAAAATGACATTCAATGCTTTGAATCCATGTGATGTTTGTATAATGCATGTAACCTACTCGAATGAACATTTTAGGGTATTCCAAATGTATACTACCGGTTGCAATATGAACTAGATTTCAATTCATTTATCTATTTTAATAATAATCTACAGTTACAGTTTTTGTCATGTTAAACCATCATTTGTATATTATTTTGGCAACACAAAACAAGGTTATTGTTAAGTTAGATATCAACTACTTGTACCATTAAACTTGTATTCAATATTTTGAATCCACTTTATAATGATTTAAAATAATCGTACATTTCACGCTCTAGCTAGATCTTCATAATCTAATACATGTTTCATATGTATATTGTGTTTATGATAGAATTTATGAATGGTGCCCCGCCCTCCACAACTACAAGTATTTAGATTTGAGCTGCAAAAGCCACGCATTTTCACAAATTCAAAACATGGTGTGCATGGATGCAATGTGGTCACACAATGCATGTCATCGGTATCTGAAATTCAAATGAAATGTGAGATTGTTCGATATATATATGTATATATAGTATAGCATGTACAAAACCACACCACGTGTATCACTTATACATTCACATGTGCATGGGTTTAAAACACCATGGTCTATTATTCAAATATTTGAATCCACTTTTACAAGGTATGATCTCTTTTAGTCATGTACACCCATACACTCCTCTTCTCTATATAGTTAGAACTTAGTTTCTGGTCATTTACACACCTCTCCTCGCCCCCTCCCCCTCCCTCAACATTCTCTAGATTGCACTCATTCGTTAATTATTCCTTAGGTCATTCTCCCACAGTCTTTATTGGTGTCCTCGGGTCCTTCTTTTCGACACATCGATCGGTATACCTCTATGGTCAGGACTGCCTACCACATAAACACTTTCCCTCTTCTCCTCTCACCCTCCTTGCCCCCTAGCTACCTTTCACACGCTCGCACGCAAATGCACACTCTCGTCCCTCTTTTCATCGGTCTTGCAGTCACACACTCCTCCCTTCTCTCTATCTGGTATGCCTATCGCACCACATCATCCTAGATGCATCCCTTTATCTCTATCTATCTATCCGGCCTTATTTTTCCTCTAACGCATGCATGCGTATACCAATCGATCTCCATCTATACATATAGCTAGGTCAATTATCCCTCATTTTCCCCACACATCAATCGATCTACCTCAATAGTTATATCTCGATCTCGTTTTCCCCGACACAACAATTTATCTACCTGTCTAGATAGGCCTGCCAGTGACACACATATATCGCCCCCTCATCATCCATGCATGCCTCCTGCCCCGTTTCTCACATGCACGCATTTGCACAGAAGCACGCACGCGCACACACACAAACCTCTCTTATTGATTGCAGTTGTACCCTCGGTTTATCTACTAGCTAGGCCTCTCGCACCACCGTCTCCGAGAAGCAACTCCACCAACCCCCCACCAGCACCCTAGCTCAGTCACTCTCCCAACCATATTCCTCTCCAACACACGTATGGATGCCCATCGATCTCCCTCGATACGTAGCTAGGTCTCTTCTTCTCCAGACATGTACCAGTCGATCTATCTCTCTAGTTCGCCCCCCTCCTTGACGGCACGCACTGATAGATCGAACGCTATAGTCAGTTCCCCCTGGCACACACAAAATGCCCTTTCCGGTCTCACGTTCCAGTAGGCCGGCCGTCCTATATCTTTGACGTGCGCACACGCAATTTCGCAACCTCTCTTTATCAATCTCGCACCCATACACTCCATCCCTCTCTTCATTTCTATCGACACCACATGCCGATGATCCGTCCCCTCTCTTCTCATGGATCGCATCATGTGTATGATATATCTAGCTAGGCCTCAATTTCACACACATTGCGTATGTTCCATTTTTTTGGTTTGAGATATCATCGACACATATTCCCTATCTGTGTCTCCCGCACAAAAATACACTCACGAAATCACCTGCATAAAACACACTCACAAACGCACACACCATCTTTCTCACAAATCCCCACATAGGTGGGGTATGTGCAGGAAGAGAAGAGGTGCAAGTACTCCCGTCTCTGGCCCGACCACACCCCCGCAGGTACAGCGCGGAGCTCATTTCTGTACGAAAAGGCAGCCCAGGTTCTGAAAAATTTATGCCTGTAGTGCTTGTCCACTTGATGGAGGGTCGTGTACCACGAGTGAATGAAAGAAAGAGCAACATGTTTTATTTAGAAAACGGCTGCACTATATATAATATAGGCAGGATCCGATGCTCTGCATGCTGTGGTTGGTCTCTTCATAGTTCACACTCTCTCACACAAAATGGCGGTGGACACTCTCTCTCTCTCACCGCTGGTCACTGATCCGGCCGGATCCCGTCCGCCGGCGGAAAGGGAAGATGTGCAACGTTGCTCTGGTCACTGGCGCTGAGGCAGGAAACCCACTACCAGCGCGTCCCGATCTGCGGTACACGCCGTTCTCTCGGACGACCGACACGGTAGGGCCTTCGCGCCTTGCTCCCTGCCGCGTCATATCCCACCCGGCGCCGATGTCCGCGTTAACCCTGACGACCCTCAGGTACAGCTTCCTATGAAACCGGCCTTGCTCCACTGCCAAACTTCCCACGTCGCTGCATGTGGATCTTCCACAGTTCTTTTCCTGAAACGTAGCTCGGCTGGTGTACTTTCCATGCTGCAATCTCCTCCTCACATCATTTTAGATAAAGAACCGTGATGCTATCTTCCCTTAGGCCAAGGAATATGCTTCTTTTGTGTCGTCCTATGTGTCATCAACTGTCATTGGCCAGTAATTGTTTCCTTTCAACCTCTTTTTGCAAACAGGGTTATCCATTCTACCTCATTGCTATTGTGACCTTTTGGTGAACTGCACAAATCACTTTTTTCTTTAAGAGTGTCTTGTGTAGTTCCACTAAAATGTCACACGGGCAACGTCCCTACTTTTCAGTGCGACTGCACAAAGGGAGATCGGTTTTGCTATCCTCATCCAACTCCGAGCCTAATCTTCTCCAAGAAGTGGTTAGTTTTATGAGTGATTGCACAGGTGACCGGCTTCTACTTGTGTGTGTATGTTTCATCAAGAACTACTGGTGCCACTATTAATGTTATAACACATGTTCAATATCTTTGCAAATAGTCATGCTCAACTAGCTCGGTTTTGGTGGAACCGCACAAAATGATCGGATGGTCCATGTCCTCCATAGAATCCTTTCTTGGCTAACATTTCATGTTTAGTTCAACAGAGCTGCGTGAAACTAGCTACCAACCAATGACGCTAGGAAATGGAACCACGCCTACAGACATCATCCTTTATTTTTTATTTTTGTTTATTTGTACACATTCTCACAACTTTGTATTCAGTTGTGATGTAAATATGATCTGCGAATCATTGAGATGCATTAGCATGCATGTTAGTTTTCTTTGTATTTGATGGAATGTTGTAACGAGACAACTTTGGAAGCAACATGACACATGTAACCAAGTTGAAAGCTTCATAGCATTACAACAAAATTTCATTATGCTGGAAAATTATGTGAACATATAAACATACCTCGGAACCTTGATAGGAATGCCACAAATCTTTCAAACATCATTTCGCCCACATGTGGGACATCTAGAATCCGAGTCCACGTGACCGCTGGTGAGATTCGCCCCACTCGTTGCATCGCAGTAATAATGCCTGATGAGCAGTCAAATCACAGAGCCCGACCTTCCCCGCAGTATACTAGTAAAAGTTGCTCACGCGAAACAACCATCATTTCACGCTTTGTTGAATGGCCGCTTCGAGCGTTAATTATGCCGTGGAGGTTCCTCTTGGTCAAGGTGATATGTATAGAATCACGGATGGAGGGAGTAGTGCACATGCCAAGTTCACTGGACTGCCATGTGAATCCTCCATCGTAAGAGTGGAGACAATAACTTTCATCAAAAATTAAAAATGAATAGTTCTGCAAAAGAGCAGTGACACTATCCCACCCGGCTTCCTTGATCGTCCTCAATATCTGAAAGAATACTTTCATTCGCCGACATGTGGGACGCCGACCATCTCGGACCACTTGCCATGACACGAAAATTCGAGTGCATCACACAGAACTGTAGGGGAGACTCATCCCGGTCGTAGTGCCACAGTAATAATGACTAATGAGCCGTCAAATCGCAGACCCAACCTTTCCCACTATAAGTTTCTCGGACAAAGGAACCATCATGACTTCGTTGAATCCGCTTCTTCAAGAAAACTACTGTACCAGCAATACCGCAACCACACGCAAAGACGGCAAGGCACTGTAGCATGTCATATCATTCAAACCCACTAGGCCAAACAAGCCCGCCTAACGTGTGGGAAAGCCCCGCCCTCGTCATTTTGTACCACATTTGTATTGATGGATTGCACGCAAGGGAAATAACAGAGTAGAAAATGTTACACTTTGCAAGTTCAAAAGGAAAAGGCGGCATACTTAAAGCACGCCTGTCACATTCGCGTCGCACCCGCCACAGTCGGTCTAGCACGCCGGTCACCAAAGGGGACATGGGTTGCAATTCTTCGTCGACAGTCGGCCAAGGAAAAGGAGACAGGGAGGGAGAAGAGATCAGTGAGCCGACACACATGGACTCCAAGAAATATACTACTCCCTCTGTCTAGGTGTATAATTCACCTTATGAAAACCAAATTGTCCCAAAATACTTAGGCGCGATGCATTAACTCTCACCTTGTTTATTGTTTTGACATGAATAAAGCAATCAACCAATAAGTGATGTGGGGTGTGTGTTCTTTCAATGACTTGAGACTAGCAAACACGACATGTATGGATGAAGGGAGTAGTACTCAACGCATGCATGCGTGAGGAGTAATACAGTAAACAAGAACGTTTTACATGTGTGTTCAAAAAAAGAAGAAAATTTTACATGCATTGGTTAATTATATCTTAATGATGGCACTTAACAATTTAATGCACGAAACAAGAATGGTTGACGGGATTAGCAGAAAGCAAAGCACATTTTTAGCGGGGATTTGCATCATTCTATGAAGGTGCAAAACCAAGTGTCACTACTACACTACACCAAACAAGTTCAAAACGAGAAACAGGACCCACTCACGGCACGACAGGCCTGTCTCGTTTGGTCCGTCGGTCTAAGTGCTTCCTCTTCTTGGCATAACAATAGAAGTACACTATTTTTTTATAATGCTCTAGGTATGTCGCTGACATGTGGGAGCAAGTGTGAGTGAGTTAACCGACCTCAATAGATGGCAAAATCGCTAGCCCGCCTCACTAGAGCTAGGTGTCGCACGGAGGCCAAGAAGAATGGTGATAGTGTGAGGTGGGCCATGTATGATGTACTCGCTCCGTTTTTATTTACTCCGCATATTAGAGTTGACTGCATTCAAACTTTGTAAAGTTTGACCAAATTTATAGAGATGAATATAAATATTTAGCATAACAAATCTATATGATGTGGAAGTACATTCAATAATGAATCTAATGGCATTGATTTGTTATTGATTATGTTAATATTTTTGCGTATAAACTTTGTCAAATTTGTAAAGCTTGACTTTGACCAAAACTAATATGCAGTGTAAATAAAAACAGAGGGAGTAACTACACTGAGATGCCGTGTTTCAGACTCTTCCGGTCTAGTACTTCTACTAGGATGTGGAGAAGACTGGGTTGATTTTATATCACTAAATATAAAATATTAAGAGTCCAGACGCTCCACCGCGAGGTTCCTTGCTCGTTCTCGGTCGTCGGAAAGTGTTCTTCTTCGTCTTGCTGACACGTGGGACATCCAGCATCCAGATCCACATGTCATGCAAGAAAATGGAGGTAACTAGTAACAAGTATGAGAGACTCATCCAGGTACACTGTGAGCGCATTTCTGTACAAAGAGGCAGCTCACGTGATAATTTGGCGAGTGTGGTAGTTGTTCGGGAGACACGCATGAATGAATCAAAGTTCAATCATGACGCGGTGGCGCGTTATTTATAAATTAAGTTATTCTATTTGGCACGTACGCAACATTATTTTCTCAATGGAATGTGAATTGTGCACACACAGAATGACGGAGCACGGGGTGGTAGCAATGGACATGGTCGGCCCTTTTTGGAGACTACACTACTTTGATGTGTCCCATCAACTCGTAAATGAGGGGAAGCTTTGCTTACTATGACCTCTCTCTAGCTCACGCGTGCGCGGCGGCTCGTAGGATGAGGAGAAGCTTTTGCTTTATTATGTTGTGCTTATACAGGCAGTGGACGTGCAACACTTAATTCGGTGTTAGATTGCCACAAGTATATATACTGTAGTACCCGCAAAATAATAATTTATACTGTAGTAGCACTACTGCAGGATGGTCCAAACACAACACTACGACCAGAGACCCTTCGACGAAACTGTGTGTGATGCCATAATCGCAAACGATGGTGTAAAAGAACCATAAAAAAAGTGCAAAATGTTTGCGATGACGGATGCATCAAACATGGTCCAGATTTTGGTTGCATGTGCAATGCAGGGCATACGGTTTAGTTCAATTAACTGTTTGCGATGAGGAGGAACAAAAGAAACGGGCAGCTAGATGAAGGTGTGTGCAATATACAACATACGGTTCACTAGGATGAACTATGTGTGATTAGGCAATACAATGGAAATGATTCAACTTAAGAAGATGTGTGTGATACGCGGCAAACATGTCCTTAATCAGAAATGTGTGCGAAGACCACTAATAACACAAAAGATTGCTGCTAATAAGTCGTGTGATTTGCTCTATCTACAGAATAATAACATGTATATATATAACGGAAATAAACAATTGCATGCATTCTAAAGTAGGAGACGGTTGTCTAGTCATCTACTTCTTGTGATGCTCCCACCACTGCTCTGTGGCTCGATCCCTCGTTTGGGGTAGGAAGAAGACACTTCCTCATGTCAACAATCCGCCTGTACATCTCGTAGCTTGTGTACACGTCCTTGGCCGCGTACTTGACATGTTCTTCATCCAGTCTCTCATGCCACACACTATGCCAGGCGTTCTTGTCCTTGTTGCTCTCATTATTCATCTTCATGTAGTAGGGGTCGATGATGGCCGAGGCGAGGTCAACCAAGGAGTTCAGCTTGTTTTTGTCATTGCCCCAGACCTTGTAGTGGTGCTGGATGTTGACAAGATTCGGGCATTTCAAGCCTGAAACCTTGAGCGCTTTTAGATCGTTGGTGGTGTCCACCATAGCAAAACTGTAGTGGAAGTTGTTGATAAAACTGGAGAAACACTGGCAAGGCCTTGTGGCAAGGTGGTAGTGGTAGACGAGGACGTCATGTCGCAAGCACAACTGAGCGACGGCAACCTTCAGATCATGCCTGGCACGACCGATGGTGCACTCGAGGTCGAAGCCAACCACTTGGTACTTATCTCGGCAAGGAACTGCTCCATAGTTTGGATGGAGCTCTCCACCGAGACCGGATCATTCGTGTACACCAGCGAGAGGGCCTTACCCCTCACGTGGGTGTCCACTACGTGATGCGTGGTGAACTGCCTGCCGTTGTCGTCGCCGGTCGCTGGGAGCGCCATTGGAGCCACGGGGATCACCATTGGAACTACTGGATGTCCTCTCTGTATGTGTCGTCATGGGTGTGCTTACTGTGTTGTGCGACGCGAGAGATGAAGGTAAATGGCCGCAGGAATAAATGGGGCCCGAGCGGCCTGGATTCTCTGCGTGTCCGCATGGCAGCTTTTGCAGCGGGTAACTGCTTTGTCGCGCTGCGCCCGACGCAACCGCATGGACACGAACGTGAGTGATCATGCACCGGCCCCAAACACTGGCAGCGCGCATGGAGGGACGAGGGTAGAGCACCCGGAGGGACGCTAGAGCAGAGCGCGCGCGGCGGGACGTGAGTAGAGCACGCCGCGGCCGCCTGAACCGCAAGCAATCACACACATAGAGCAGTTGAACACGTAGGAAATGATCGCCTACAAGCCGGGCGACAGTTGCGTATCTACGTAGAGAGCGGCCGTGTGCTACTACCTCTGTCTAGTCTATAGTCCCCTTTATATTTTGTGCCATACTTTCCCTCAAATTTAACCAACAAAATGTTAATGCATGTTATAAAAATTATATAATTGGAAACTATGTTCAAATATGAATCCAACTATAATCTTTCGCGACATGCATTCATATTTTATTAGTTAAACTATACTTATAAACTAGGACGAGGGGTATAGTAGGTAACTAAATCACAAATGTTTTTTTATTAACCGTATGTGTACATGGCCTTTAGTCCTCCTCTCGCACGTGTTGTCACCCCACTGCCGCAGATGGCTTACAGCGCAAGCTTGCGCAGCGCGCGGGGGTGTTCTTTTGGCCAAACGGTGGCGCCGATAAATCATCGGTGAGCCTGTTCCCGTGCAACCTTGCAGGTTTCCGCACAAGTTGAACTAGCTATTTCAGTACGTGGTTGGCAACAATTGGTGAAAAGTTTGGTCGGTTCAGCTGTTGAGTTGAACTGTTTGTATAAATTAAGAACAACTGCTTAATCTATGAATGAAATCTATGCTTAATTACTGAATTTTAGTTGCAAAAACTAGATACTGTTAGTGATTTTTAGCTTCATATTTTGACAAATCGCAGTGTTACAAGGTTGACAAATGGCAATGTTACTAGATCAACAAATGTCTCCAGTTTGACAAATGGCAACATACCCAATATGACAGATGAAATCTTATCAAATTGTTTGTAAATGATTGCACATGGGTCATCCAAAAGAACCGTTTGCATTGAAGTGATGCACAAATCCTGCTCTCACTTTGCATACGATGTTCTATCTAAAACGTTTGCGATCAAGAGCCACAAAAATCCTGCTCGGCACATTTTCCCTTGGCTTCCTAGGGAAGCTCCCGGCTTGCATACGAGTGTTCTAACTAAAACATTTGCGATGAGTCTTTTATATTTAAAAACCATTGACGTTTTTTTCCAAAAGAAAATCGTTTGATAAGTCTGTATATTAAGGGAGAAAACGCAAGTTCGCTCAAACCATATCTTTCATCCAGTCATACTGCGAATTTATATTCATATGATCGAGATACAATATTAAACACAAGGAAAAAAATCGGACGAGTTTTAGATTTACTAGAATTTAAAAATAAAGTATCTCAACGTTTTGCCGGCAATCAACAGTGCCCTGGTGTTTGAAATTCATTCCCATTTCTTGCATGGGACCTAAGCATGCACACAAGGACACATATTTGATTATTCAACCAATTTATATGCACTGGAGCATGTGCATGTAGTTCAAATTTGAATTATGCACATAAATGCATTAAAAACTCAGTTAATGCATAAAAATGTCCAAACAAACCCCGAAAAATCACAAAAATTGACACAACACTCATGTTGTTCTATGTTGACACAAGATTTTTTTGAAAGCAATAAGAGGCAATGGATATCATTTCATCCCCAAAGGTGGGACATTCCATACCGAAACCATCATGCTTGTTGTGAGAAGCTCTGGTTTGTGAGAAGCATATACCCAAACCTGACCCAAATGGGAATTTTTTTACCACGACATGTTGATGCCGCTCCATGATAGCATGCCAAGTTTCATGAATTTTAGACGACTTTTGGATTACTAGAATTTAAAAATAAAGTATCTCAATGTTTTGCTGGCAATCAACGATGCCCTGGTGTTTGAAATCCATTCCCATTTCTTGCATGGGACCTAAGCATGCACCCAAGGACACATATTTGACTTTTCAACCAATTTATATACACTCGAGCATGATCATGTAGTTCAAATCTTAATTATGCACATAACTGCATTGAAAACTCAGTTAATGCATAAAAATGTCCAAATGAACCCCGAAAAATAAAAAAAAATTGACACAACACTCCTGTTGTTCTATGTTGACACGAGAATTTTTTTGAAAGCAATAAGAGGCAATGGATATCATTTTGTTCCCAAAGGTGGGACGTTCCCTACCGAAACCATCATGCTTGTTGTGAGAAGCTCTGGTTTGCGAGAAGCATATACCCAAACCTGCCCCAAATGGGACAAATAATTTACCACGACATGTTGATGCCGCTCCATGATAGCATGCCAAGTTTCATGAATTTCAGACAAGTTTTGGATTTACTAGAATTTAAAAATAAAGTATCTCAACGTTTTGTCGGCAATCAACGGTGCCCTTGTATTTGAAATTCATTCCCATTCCTTGTATGGGACCTAAGCATGCACCCAAGGACACAAATTTGATTTTTCAACCAATTTATATGCACTAGACCATGTGCATGTAGTTCAAATTTGAATTATACACATAAATGCATTGAAAACTGAGTTTATGCATAAAAATGTCCAAACGAACCCCGAAAAATCAGAAAAGTTGACACGACAGTCCTGTTGTTCTATGTTGACACAAGAAATGTTTTGGAAGCAATAAGAGGCAATGGATATCGTTTCGTCCCCAAAGGTGGGACGTTCC
The DNA here is from genome assembly GCA_902687465.1 of Secale cereale. Lineage (NCBI taxonomy): Eukaryota > Viridiplantae > Streptophyta > Magnoliopsida > Poales > Poaceae > Secale > Secale cereale. The sequence goes on along the minus strand of LR738713.1, from coordinate 188,150,478 downwards.
CTACCAAAACCATCATGCTTGTTGTGAGAAGCTCTGGTTTGTGAGAAGCATATACCCAAACCTGCCGCAAATGGGGACAATTTTTTTACCAGGGCATGTTGATGCCGCTCCATGATAGCATGCCAAGTTTCATGAATTTTTGACAAGTTTTGGATTTACTAGAATTTAAAAATAAAGTATCTCAATGTTTGCCGCCGAGTGACGGTGGCAGGTTGCTTGACATTCATTCCCATTTCTTGCATGTGACCTAAGCATGCAACCAAGAACATAGATTTGATTTTTCAACCAATTTATATGCATTAGAGCATATGCATGTAGTTCAAATTTAATTATGCACATAAATGCATTGAAAACTCAATTAATGTATAAAAATGTCCAAACGAACCACGAAAAATCCCAAAAATTAACACAACAGTCCTGTTGTTCTATGTTGACACAAGGAAAAAAATATGAAATCGGGAAGAGGCAATGGATATCGTTTCGTCCAGAAAGGTGAAATGTTCCCTACCGAAATCATCACACTTGTTGTGAGAAGCTCTGGTTCATGAGAAGCTTATACCCAAACCTGCCCAAAATGGGACAAAAAATTTACCACGGCATGTTGATGCCGCTCCATGATAGCATGGCAAGTTTCATGAATTTCAGACGAATTGTGCATTTACTAGAATTACAAAAGCAAGTACGTCGATGTTTGCCGGAGTGCCACGGTGCCGTGGTGTTCAAATTTCATCCCCATTTCTTGCATGGGACATAAGCATACACCCATGGACACATATATGATTTTACAACCCATGTTGGTGCACTGGAGCATGTGCATGTAGTTTACTTTTGAATTGTGCACCTGAAATGGCTAGAAAACCAATTTAATGTATAAAATGTTCAAACAAACCCTGAATAATTCCAGTTCTTTTATGACACACATATAGTTGCATGTTCACTGCAGATCAAAGGTCTAGCAATTCAAACAACGTCCATTTCCGCTGTGACCCCATTATGTAATTCAAATCAAGAGGAAAAATCAAGTAGACCGCACACAGTTTATTATCACCAACCATGTGAGATGCAGCACAAAATATCCTGGAGCATCATCACAGTATAGTACGCCTATGGCTTACACGAGAAGGTGCGTCAGCTACATTCCACAGCCGGCGTCTCAAGCACACTAGCTTGCTCGCCAAATATTATTTCACTGTTCAATCGTCGCCGGTGAAAGATGGGCACGTGGACCCGCGTCATGAGGGAAACTTCGGTGGCCCACTCTGGCGAGAGCGCGACCACAGCTGCCTTGCGCGTGCTAACAAGGTGCATGAGCACAACCGTAACCTATGACCGGGCGGCCAAGGCAGCCCAAACGGCCGATGTTGCTTCTCAGGTGGCGGCAGCAACATCTCCCTCGGGGATAGCAACTAGCGAGAGCGGCACATCAGCTATCCGTTCCGCAGCGACGGCCTTAGCCCTGATGAAGGCCTCCCACGACCATATCGAGGCCGCCCCGCCCAGCTCGTGGCAGTCACCGCACAAATTGAACAAAGCTTCTCCGACAACGGTCGGCAACCCACGGCCAAAGAGTTGGCAGTTGCCGAGAGCATTCGAGCAGCCGTCCGTTCCTCCACCGCATACCTTGCGACGACAGAGCCCGTCCAAGCCAAGATCGCGGCCGCCCACGCCCAGCTCATGGCGGCCTTTTTCAAAGAAATGGAGGACGCAGATGGTGAGATGCTTGTCGAGTATGGTGAGATGGATGCCATGGAGCCCCTTCCCGAGGAGACCGTCGGGCGCGAGCTGCACATGGAGGCGGCGGCGAAGATCGACGAGCACCAGCCGTAGTAATACTCTTTGTTTTGTTTAATTAAGAGCATCGATCTTTAATTTGTTAGAGTAATGTTTAGGTCAGCTAGCTCTGTTTAATTGTTGAACTTGCTCCATTAAGAAATGTGATTGTGCTGTAGTCTCCTTTGTGTACCCAAATTATGCAATGACGTGGATGACCACTGTAACCATGGATATTCGAACCAAAATTTTTGACGTTCAAACTCATCACACACGGGTTAAGCTATCTAAATCATTTGTGATGTTCACATATCATACATAGTTCTGAATATGGGACCGTGCCTGATGACACTTTGCGCGCCAGTTTTTTCACTGAAGCGATTCCAAATTGCCGGCTTCCGCGAAAATATCTACCTCCCCGCCCCCTTCCCTTACCAAAATCCACATTTTCCCTGTTTCCACCTTCCTTTCCAAGTTCAAACCTTCACTGGTTGCTTGCAGCGCCGCCTCCTCAGCGGCGACCCTCCTTCACGCTGCTCGGACTCGTCTATCCAGACAGGTAATCCACACCCGACCCCCATCCTCCTCCTCCTTCGACATACCACATGCCCCGATCGCTGGCGCGACACCTTCCACCCAAATCACCGATCCCTCCACCAAATAAGCACCGCCCTAAGCCATGGTGCACGCAGTATAGCCAATATCTCAAGGAGCATTTGGCAGCGGGGAAGCAAATCGCGGCCGCACGCGCGGATGAGATCGCGATTGCTGCCATTCGTGCCGACCCCCAGATCTTGGAGGAGCACCTTTCCATTTGCTAGCTACGCCGGTTAAGGATGCTCGGTTTACCCGTTGCATGTGCTGCTCCTGCCTTTCCTTAACAAATTCTAGTGAATTGTGATATCTAATTTGACCATGCAATCTATTGCTCTAGTGTATATGTTCTATATGTCATGCAGTGTGGTGCTCACTTATTAACTGTTTGGTTAATTAGTTCTTGTCTTCATTTAACTATTTGGTTCAATTCTTCAAATGTGATGTTCAATTCTTCAGGCTGCAATTTTGTATTGTCTTCCATGTGAGAAATAAATCAAATTTATCTTTACAAAATACATGAGAAACGAATACAATTGCTATATTTCCAAGTTGTCAAGCATGCTTGGTTTGGTTATACATTGTGCAATGTGGTGCTCAATTAATGTTTGGCTCATTTGTGTTGTGGTGTTTAGTTAACTATTTGGTTCAATTCTGCAGTGAGATGTTCAATAGTTGTGGGTGCATTCTGTTATTGTATACCATGTGAGAAGTAAATCAAATTTGTCTGTACTAAATACATGAGAAACCAATACAATTGCTATATTTCCAAATTGTTAAGCATGGTTGGTTTGGTTAACTATCTGATCTTCTATTAGGAGTATGTTATATTGTGCAATGTGGTGCTCAGTTAACGTTTGGTCATTTGTTGTGGTGTTTAGTTAACTGTTTGGTTTAATTCTGCAATGGGATGTTCAATAGTTGTGGGTGCATTCTGTTATTGTATACTATGTGAGGAATAAATTGAATTTGGCTGTAGTAAATACATGAGAAACAAATACAATATATATATTTCCAAGTTGTTAAGCATGCTTGGTTTGGTTAACTGTCTGATTTTCTATTAGGAGTATGCTATATTGTGCAATGTGGTGCTCAGTTAATGTTTGGTTCATTTGTTGTGGTGTTTAGTTAACTTCTTGGTTCAATTCCGCAATGCGATATCCAATTGTCGTGGGTAGAATTATGTATTGTTTTGCATGTGAGAAATAAATCGAATTTGGCTGCACTTAATACATGAGAAACATATACAAGTGCTACATTTCCTAGTTCTTAATCATGTTTGGTTTTTTCCACGTGGCTTGAAATAATCTGATGAATCTGGAATGTGCTTATTTATTATCAACATATTTTACTGATAGCATGCGAACCCTTACTTAACCTGATGACTAACTATCTTATATGTGTTGCAGGGAAACAATGGGAAGCACTGAGGTTTACAATTGAGGTTAGCACGTGCATGGTCCGTTGTCTAATATCACATTATTGTGCAATTGCAGGAACCATTCTAATGTTTAGGTTTTTAACAATTTGGTCTTGCACATGTAGGTCCTGCTGTCAGAGGTTTTGACCCACTGTTCGACCCTTTTTGCATACGGGGAAATGAGTTGTCCATGAATATCAATCAAATCAAGAAACTCAGAAAGATTGTTAGGATAAAGAAATTAGCGACAAAAAACAACAAGATCTTTGTTTGCACAATGAAGAAGACATCGGTTCACTACAAGATGGTACTAACTATTATACCTTGCCTTTTTTATTCCTTTGCCCCATTCCAATATAGAGAAGATATTTAAGCACATCCTTGGTTTTGGGCCTTTCCAAAGCAGTTCACTGATGATTACCTCTCAAACCACCTCTATGCACTAGTACGTGTCGGTCCTAAACAAACGGTTTTTAACCCCTTTCCGCGACGACATTTGGAACCGTCGCTAAGTGAGTGTGGGCGATAGGGGGGTCCTTCCCACATGACCTAGAAACCGTCGGGGATATGCCCTCCTAGCACACACAGTCGGCAAAATGAGGCCGTGTGCGACCGGTGAGCGCTCAAATACGGAAATACGTACAGTAGAGCTAAAAAATACAATTATACAGTGAAATTGTTTCCTGTCGCAAGTACATCCCACACAGTCAGTCCCCGCTAAACGTTTCCGTTTGTATGCACATCCCACACAATCAGTCCAAGGAAAACGTTTCTGTTCACAGGTACATCACACATAATTTTTCCCGTTAAATCGTTTGCGTTATTGAATATATCACACACGGTCCGTAGAAGAAACTGTGTGGCAAAGGGTGTCCATCACACACAGTTTTTATGTAGTAAACATTTGCGCAAGGTGGCCTAACACAAACAGTTTTCAAGAGAAAGTCGTGTGTGATTGTTCATTGATCCAATACGGTTTATTCCTAGAAAAGGTGTGCGTTGCCTGAGGTCATCACCCACGGTATTTTTTCCATAACCATTTGCAATATCGAGACCCAATTAACAGGCTAATTTGCCATTAGTGGGCTAATTGCCCTATTATTAATAATCCATTTATTAATCTAATTGACATTCATATTAATCACACAATATATTTCATTTCCATATTAAGGAAGCATAATTTCATAATTGAAATACATCAGAGTACCACATGATATAGCTTCAGCACTCAGCTACCCCATTACACAACTGCACCAGCACCAAGTTCCACATGCAACATGCAGACCCTTTCGAAATTAGCATCATAGACGGTATATAGACAAATGAATCTTATCTGGAAAACTGCTAAAGCGGAAGGCGAATATTGAGCCTTCATTCATGTTGAAGGTCTTTGCAACTTTAGGCCAGTGCCCGTGGATGATTGGCCGTCCATCATTCGTCCTCTTCAGGAACACATCAATATTGAACCATGGGTGTTGTATGAAAATCTTCCTCGCCTCCTGATCATAGAGGTGGTTTGAGAGGTAATCATCAGTGAACTACTTTGGAAAGGCCTGAAAACAAGGACGTGCATAAATATCTTCTCTATATTGGAAATGGGGTGAAGGAATAAAAAAAGGCAAGGTAAAATAGTTAGTACCATCTTGTAGTGAACTGATGTCTTCTTCATTGTGTAGACAAAGATCTTGTTGTTTTTTGTCGCTAATTTATTTATCCTAACAATCATTCTCAGTTTCTTGATTTGATTGATATTCATGGACAACTCATTTCCCCATATGCACAAAGGGTCGAACAGTGGGTCCAAACCTCTCACAGCAGGACCTACATGTGCAAGACCAAATTGTTAAAAACCAAAATATTATAATGGTTCCTACAATCGCACAATAATGTGCTATTAGAGAACGGACCATGCACATGCTAACCTCGATTGTAAACCTCAGTGCTTCCCATTGTTTCTCTGCAACACATATAAGGTAGTTACTCATCAGGTTAAGTAAGGGTTCACATCTATCAGTAAAATATGTTGATGAAAAATAAGCACATTGCAGATTCATCAGATTAATTCAAGTCACACGGAAAACCCATTTATCCAAACCAAGCATAATTAAGAACTAGGAAATATAGCACTTGTATATGTTTCTCATGTATTAAGTGTAGCCAAATTTGATTTATTCCTCACATGCACAACAATACAAAATTCTGCCCACGATAATTGGAAATCGCATTGCAGAATTGAACCAAGCAGTTATCTAAACACCACAACAAATGAACCAAACATTAATAGAGCACCACATTGCATAATATAACATACTCCTAATAGAAGATCAGATAGTTAAACAAACAGTTAACTACAACCATTTGTAGCGATTGTATTTGTTTGTCATGTATTTACTACGTACATCCAAATTCAATTTATTCCTCACATGGTATACAATAACAGAATGCACCCACAACTATTGAACAACGCATTGTAGAATTGAACCAAACAGTTAACTAAACATCACAACACAAATGAACCAAGCGTTAACTGAGCACCACATTGCACAATGTATAACCAAACCAAGCATGCTTCACAACTTGGAAATATAGCAATAGTATTCGTTTCTCATGTATTTTGTAAACATAAATTCGATTTATTTCTCACATGGAAGACAATACAAAATTGTAGCCTGAAGAATTGAACATCACATTTGCAGAATTGAACCAAACAGTTAACTGAAGACGACAACTAATTAACAAAACAGTTAATAAGTGAGCACCACACTGCACGACATATAGAAAATATACACTAGAGCAATAGATTGCATGGTAAAATTAGATAGCACAATTCACTAGAATTTTTGAAGGAAAGGTAGGAGCAGCACACGCAACGGGTAAACCGAGCCTGCTTAACCAGTGTAGCTAGCAAATGGCAAGGTGCTCCTCTAAGATCTGGGGGTCGGCATGAATGGGAGCCATCGCGACCTCATCCGCGCATGCGGCCATGATTTGCTTCTCCGCTGCCAAATGCTCCTTCAGATCCTGGATATACTGCGTGCACCATGGCTTAGGGCGACGCTTATTTGGTGGAGGGGTCGGTGATTTGGGTGGAAGGTGTCACGCTCGCGCCGGCAGTCGGAGCATGTGGGATGTGGAAGGAGGAGGAGGATGGGGGTCGGGTGTGGATTACCTGCCTGGATAGACGAGGCCGAGCAGCGTGAAGGAGGGTCGGCGATGAGGAAGCGGTGCTGTAAGCAAAGAGTGAAGGTTTCAACTTGGAAAGGAGGCGGAAAGAGGGGAAATGTGGCTTTTTGTAAGGTGGAGGAGGCGGGGAGGTAGATATTTTTGTGGAAGCCGAAAATTTGGAATCGCTTCAGCCAAAAAACTGGTGTGCAAAGTGTCATTAGACACGGTCCCTTATTTAGAACTGTGTACGATATGTGAACATCACATACGATTCAGATAGCTTCAACCGTGTGTGATGAGATTGAACATCAAATTTTTTGGTTCGAATTTCCATGGTTACAGTGGTCATCCACGTCATTGCATAATTTGTGTACTCAAAGGAGACTACAGCACACCGAGACATCTGAATAGAGCAAGTTCAGCAATTAAATAGAGCTAGCCGACCTAAACATTACTCTAACAAATTAAAGACCGGCGCTCTTAATTAAACAAAACAAAGAGTACTACTACGGTTGGTGCTCGTCGATCTTTGCCGCCGCCTCCATGTCCGGCTCACACCGGACGGTCTCCTGGGGAAGGGGCTCCATGGCATCCATCGCACCATACTCGAAAAGCATCTCGCCATCCGCGTCCGCCATCTCTTTGGAAAAGGTCGCCATGAGCTGGGCATGGGAGGATGCAATCTAGGCTTGGATGGGCTCCGTCGTCGCAAGGTATGCGGCGGAGAAATAGACGGCTACTCGAACGCTCTCGGCGATTGCTAGCTCTTCGGCCGTGGGTTGCTGACTGTTGTCAGAGAAGCTTCGTTCGATTTGTGTAGTGACCGCCAAGAGCTGGGCGTGGGTGGCCTCAAAATGGCCGTGGGCGGCCTCCATCAGGGCTAAGCCCGCCGCTGCGAAACGGAAAACTGCTGTGCCGCTCTCGCCAGTTGCTATTTGTCGGGAAAACAACACCTATGGGATCCCGGGGACCCATACTACGGTTGGCAGGGAGTAGAGCTGTGCAAAGTGCAGGTCTAGTCGATCAACGCGTGGTCATTTTTACCCAGGTTTGGGCCGCAAGATGATGCGTAAAATCCTAGTCCTGCTTGTCTGTGTATATTTGGTGTTCTCGAGCTCTAGAACTGGCCACTGTGCGTGCCTATCCAAAAAGTCTGAATCCTCTCTCAGTATGACACGAGCCTCCTTTTATATGACAAACGGGTTGCCACAGCAACACACATGAGTGGAAAGTATCTACAGTGTACAAGGTTATCTTCTGAAATCATAGGACAAATGCATTTAATGCGCGGCCTATGTGTCCTCGAGCTTTATCGGGGACGGCAAGGAAGCTTGTCCCGCCCGTTGCCGCCTCACCTCGCTCCGACACGCGTCCATGCTGACGAGGCATGCGGAACCACGCTGGCTGCTGTGGTGTCAGTGTCTTCACGAAGATCTGCATGTCACCACGCAGGTTCTTGGCTAGTTCGCTTGGAGGCTGCATGTTACCACACAGGCACTTGTCCAATCGGCGAGTTGGTCGTCGTGTAGGAGTGGCCGCGAGGCAGTGCGCGTGGGACTGAGTGTGGCCCCTCCAACGCCTGTGGCAAGGGGTCTTGCTGGGGTCTTGTGGCTGTCCTTGGCAAGGATCTTGCCAGGTGCTGCTTCTCGAGCATGCGTTGTATTCCATTGAAGAGGAAAGGGAGATGCAGCACAGTAGCATAAGTATTTCCCTCAGTTTTTGAGAACCAAGGTATCATTCCAGTAGGAGACCACGCGCGAGTCCCTCGCACCTGCACAAACAAACAAGAACTTCGCAGCCAACGCGATAAGGGGTTGTCAATCCCTTTACGATCACTTACAAAAGTGAGATCTGATAGAGATGATAGTTTATATTTTTGGTATTTTTGTTTATAAGAACAGAAAGAAAAAGCGGAAAAAGTAAAGTAGATCTAGATTGATATGTTAAGAATAGACCTGGGGGCCATAGTGTTCTCTAGTGGCTTCTCTCATGATAGCGATATTCTACGGCGGGTAGACAAATTACTGTCGAGCAATTGATAGAAAAACGAATAATTATGAGACTATCTAGGCATGATCATAGTATATAGGCATCACGTCCGAGACAAGTAGACCGACTCCTGCCTGCATCTACTACTATTACTCCACACATCGACCGCTATCCAGCATGCATCTAGTGTATTGAGTTCATAAGAACAGAGTAACGCCTTAAGCAAGATGTCATGATGTAGAGGGATAAACTCAAGCAATATGATATAAACCCCATCTTTTTATCCTCGATGGCAACAATACAATATGTGCCTTGCCGCCCCTACTGTCACTGGGAAAGGACACCGCAAGATTAAACCCAAAGCCAAGCACTTCTCCCATTGCAAGAACTATAGATCTAGTAGGGCAAACCAAACCAATAATTCGAATAGACTTGCAAGGATATTATGAGCACACATAAAGAGTTCAGAAAAGAACCAAATATTTCTCATAGATAACCTTGATCATAAACTCACAATTCATCGGATCTCGACAAACACACCGCAAAAAGAGATTACATCGAAAAGATCTCCTCGAAGACCGAGGAGAACTTTGTATTGAGATCCACAGAGAGAGAAGAAGCCATCTAGATACTAGCTATGGACCCGAACGTCTGTGGTAAACTACTCACAACTGATGGTGAGGGCGATGATGATGATGTAGAAGCACTCCGTAATGGATCCCCCCTCCGGCGGAGCTCCGGAATAGGCTCCAAGATGGGATCTCACGGGAACAGAAGGTTACGACGGTGGAATTAGGGTTTTCTCTCTGTTTTTGATGGTTTCGTTGTACGTAGGCTTATATAGGAGGAAGTAGGACACCGGGGGACTCACGAGGGCCCCACGAGGCAGGGGCGTGCCCTGGGAAGGGGGGCGCGCCCCCCACCCTCGTGGGAACCACGTGGCCCCTCTGCCATGGTTCTCAAGTCTCCCGTGCGTGATTTTCTCCAAAAATATCTCTCCTGAAGGGTTCATTCCATTTGGACTCCGTTTGATATTCCTTTTCTAGAAAACCCTGAAACAGGCAAAAAAACAGCAATCTGGACTGGGCCTTTGGGTTAGTAGGTTAGTCCCAAAAATGATATAAAAGTGTTTGACAAAGCCCATTAAACATCCAAAACATCATAAATAATAGCATTGAACAATAAAAAATTATAGATATGTTGGAGACGTATCAAGCATCCCCAAGCTCAATTCCAGCTCGTCCTCGAGTAGGTAAATGATAAAAACAGAATTTTTGATGTGGAATGCTAACCAACATAGTTTTTTAATGTAATTCTCTTAATTGTGAAATGAATGTTCAGATATGAAAGATTCAAGATAAAAGTCTATATTGACATAAGAAATAATAATACTACAAGCATACTAACAAAGCAATCATGTATTCTCAAAATACTATGGCTAAAAAAAGTTAGCCCTACAAAGTCATATGGTCTGGCTATGCTCCCTCTTCATCACACAAAATATTCATATCATGCACAACCCCAGTTACAGCCAAGCACTTGTTTTCATACTCTATTATTTCAAACCTTCAACTTTCACGCAATACATGAGCGTGAGCCATGGACATAGCACTATGGGTGGAATAGAGAGGTGGTTGTGGAGAAGACAAAAAGGAGGGAGATAGTCTCACATCAACTAGGCGTATCAACGGGCTATAGAGATGCCCATCAATAGATATCAATGTGAGTGAGTAGGGATTGCCATGCAACAGATGCACTAGAGCTAAATATGTATGAAAGCTCAACAAAGAAACTAGTGGGTGTGCATCCAACTTGCTCGTTCACGAAGACCTAGGGCATTTGAGGAAGCCCATCATTGGAATATACAAGCCAAGTTATATAATGAAAATTCCCACTAGTATATGAAAGTGACTAAACATGAGACTCTCTATCATGAAGAACATGGTGCTACTTTGAAGCACAAGTGTGGAAAAAGATAGTAGCAATTGTCCCTTCTCTCTTTTCTCTCATTTTTTTGGAGGGGCTTTCTCTGTCCTTTTTTTATTAGCCCCTCTATTTTTTGGGCCATCTCTTTTTTTATTGGCCTTTCCTCACATGGGACAATGCTCTAATAATGATGATCATCACACTTTTATTGATTTACAACTCGATATTACAACTTGAAACTAGCACAAGTATGACTCTACATGAATGCCTCCGGTGGTGTACCGGGATGTGCAATGAATAAAGAGTGACATGTATGAAAAAATATGCATGGTGGCCTTACCACAAATACGATGTAACCTACATGATTATGCATGGCAATATGACAATATGATGCATGTCATTTGAACGGAACAGTGGAAAGTTGCATGGCAATATATCTCGGAATGGCTATGGAAATGCCATGATAGGTAGGTATGGTGGCTGTTTTGAGGAACAATATGGTGGCTGTTTTGAGGAAGGATATATAGTGGGTTTATGGTACCGGCGAAAGTTGCGCGGTACAAGAGAGGCTAGGAATGGTGGAAGGGTGAGAGTGTGTATAATCCATGGACTCAACATTAGTCATAAGAACTCATATACTTATTGCAAAAATCTATGAGTCATCAAAACAAAGCAATCAACGCATGCTCCTAGGGGGAGGTTGGTAGGAGTTAACCATCGCGCGCCCCCGACCTCCACACAAAGGTTGGCACATTTCAAATACCTCATGCTCTAACTTCGTCACATAGCGGTTCACCATATGTGCATGCTACGGGAATCACTAACCTTAACACAAGTATTTCTCAATTTCATAATAACTCCACTAGCATGACTCTAATATCACTATCCTCATATCTCAAAACAATTATCAAGCATCCAACATCTCATCATATTCAATGCACTTAGTGTGAAAGTTTTTACTACATTGATATTGGATGTCTATCATGTGAAGACTAGTTTTATAGCCTAAACACATTACCATGATGTTTTATTATAATCTCAAATGAATATAAGTGAAGCATGAGAGTTCAACAATTTCTTCAAAATATTATCACCACCGTGCTCTAAAAGATATAAGTGAAGCACTAGAGCAAAAACTATTCAACTCAAAAGATATAAGTGAAGCACATAGAGTGTTCTATCAATTCCTAGGCCATATTTAACTCTCTCAAATAGGTGTGTCCAGCAAGGATAATTGTGGCAAACTAACAAGCAAAGACTCAAATTATACAAGACGCTCCAAGCAAAACACATATCATGTGGTGAATAAAAATATAGCTCCAAGTATAGTTACCGATGGATGAAGACAAAAGAGGGGATTCCTTCCCGGGGCATCCCGAAGCTTACGATTTTGATTGTCCTTGAATTTTACTTGGGGTGCCATGGGCATCCCCAAGATTAGACCATTTCTACTCTTTGTTCCATAGTCCATCAAAGCAATACTCAAAACTTGAAAACTTCACAACACAAAACTTAGACAAAAATTCTCATGAGCTCCGTTAGTATAAGAAAACAAATCACTACTCAAAGGTACTGCAATGAATTCATTCTTTGTTTATATTGGTGTTAAACCTACTGTATTCCAACTTCTCTATGGTTCATACTTCACAATATTACTCATAGATGCATTGAAATAAGCAAACAACACACGAAAAACAGAATATGTCAAAAACAGAACAATCTGTAGTAATCTACAAGTTTCGCATACTTCTGTAACTCCAAAAAATTCAAACTAAACTGGTAAACGTGAGGAAATTGTCTATTAATCATCTCCAAAAATAATCAACCAAATAGCACACTCCAGTAAAATCTGATGCCCATTCTAGCGAGCGCTAACGATTCGTTTTTCACAGCTAGATCACATAAACTTCACACAAGTCTTCCCAAAGGTTCTACTTGGCAAAAACACTAAACAAAACATGAAACCACATCTAAAAAGAAGCTAGATGCAATATTTATTCCCTAAGAGCAGCAAAAATAAAAAAATAAAATTGGGTTGCCTCCCAACAAGCGCTATCGTTTTACGCCCCTAGCTAGGCACGATACAGAATAGATCTAGGTATTGCCATCTTTGGACGGCAATTCTTTGATTAAGCACTTAGGATCCTTAGGCACTTCTTTGTCCCTATTAATAATCAAACTATTGGGCAAGAAATCAAGGAATTCTAAATTGTCAAAAGGGTCCCTTGCAAAAGTAATAAAATTAGGGTGAACACTGATGGATTTGAGATCCGCAATTCCTTTACTAGATGTTTCACCCTTGTCTTTAGGGACATACATGAACTTAGATAATTTAGTGGTAGAGGTATTTGGAGTAGTTTTTATAGTAGAAAGAGCAGAGCCCACATTAGTGATAATATCCTCAAGCTTATTGATTCTAATAGAATCATGATCTAGCTTTTCTTTAACTATGGGCTCCTTTTCCTTAAGATTTTTCAGAACAACTCCTACCTTAGATCCATATTGGGTAATTTCATTATGGATTTTTTCTATCCAAGTTATCTACCAGTTCTACCTTAGCAACTTTGTTTTCAATGATTTCTAACCTTTGCATAACATGCTCCAAAGTTAAAACGGTCCCATTAACCATAAGAGGTGGTGAGCCAAATAATTCAGTCATAGCATTATAAGAATCAAAGGTATGGCTACCCAAGAAATTCCCTCCGGTAATGGTATCTAAGATAAATCTATTCCAAGGGGTTATGCCAACATAAAAATTGCGAAGAAGCACGTAAGTGGAAAGCTTCCTATTGGATCTATTTTGAGCATTGCAAATTCTATACCAGGCATCTTTTAAGTTTTATTCCTCCCTTTGTTTAAATTTGAGGACCTCACTCTCGGGAGTGTTGATAATGATAGGTGTGCTAGACATGATGATAAGCAAGCAAGCAGCACACAAGCAAACAAGAAGCAAGTGAACGATAAACACACGACATAAGAAGGGCAAATAAAACGGCAAGGGTGAAGTGGGGGAGAGGAAAACGAGAGGCAAAAATGTAATGAGAAGGATAAGGGTTTGTGATAGGTACTTGGTATATGACTTTTGCGTAAGCCTCCCCGGCAACGGCGCCAGAAATTCTTCTTGCTACTTCTCGAGCTTGCATTGTATTCCCTCGAAGAGGAAAGGTGATGCATCACAGTAGCATAAGTATTTCCCTCAGTTTTTGAGAACCAAGGTATCAATCCAGTAGGAGACCACGCGCGAGTCCCTCGCACCTGCACAAACAAATAAGAACTTCGCAACCAACGTGATAAGGGGTTGTCAGTCCCTTTACGGCCACTTACCGTAATGCCCAGTATGTGACTATGCCTCCCACATGTCGAGGCACGACTTAAAGGCATAAACACATACTAGAATGATCTCAAGTAATGGTATCTTTGCACAACTCATGTAAAAGAGGGGATGAAAATGTAAAAGAGTAGTTGGCTTACACTCGCCACATCACACAATGAAATACATTAACATGCATCATCCAATAACATCAGAGTCCGACTACGAACGGAGATCCAAATGAAAGATACCATAAATAAAGCAACACAAGGTCTCGATCATCCTAGTAAGAGCCCTGCTGATCCTCGGGGTAAGACACATAGTATCGTCACGCTCGTCATCGAACTCCCAATACAACTCTGAACCACCAGCTGTGTAGCTCTCAACGGTACCTGCATCTGGTGTTGTGTAGAATCTGTGAGCCACGGAGGACTCAGCAATCCCGTTCCCGGGTAGCAATACTATCAAATCCTTAGGTGTGGAAAAGGCTTGAAACAAGGTTGCAGCAGCACTAGCAATAGCCTACGTGTTTAGAGCGAGAAGAGAAAGTGCCAACGATCATCAAAGTGATCACGGAGTGATCCTAACTAAGCACGTTAAACATAACCCCACCGTATTCACTTCCCGAACCCCTTCGGAAAGAGACCATCACGGTTACTCACGCTGGTAGTGTATTATGAACATGGTGTCAAGTTATCTACAACCGGATATTAACAAATTCCCATCTGCCACATAACCGCGGGCACGGCTTTTGAAAGATCAAACCCTGCAGGGGTGTCCCAACTTAGCCCATCACAAGCTCACGATCTGCGGAGTCGCAACTCCAAGGTGGGAAGACCCGAGTATTCTCGGAATCCCATGCTCAAGATATTCCGACAAAAGGTAAAACTAATCCAGCAAGACCTCCCGGCGTGCCGACACCCTGATAGTAGCCGCGTGTATCCCATCTCAGGCCACGGCTGGATGAGCTATGGTTACAGCATCCAAATACCCCAAGTTGCCAAGGGGCGGTGCCGCAAGCTGCTCTAGGTTGGACCAACACTCATGTGGAGCACTGGCCCGGGGTTGTTAATTAAGTCCTCGGGATAGCTAGTCCCTATGCAAGTTTTAGTTGTTAGGCAAATGGAGTACCAATGTCGGGCCTTGCTGGAAAAGCTTTAGCACTGAGCAAATTATCAAGGGGGTCGCATAACCCCAACCGTGTTAGTGTGGGGACCCCGATTTAGAAGTCGAGATCACCGAATGCACGTGTACAGTGATCCCAGAGATCAATGCTCACTGAACACACAGAAGCTGAAATAACAAGAGTCTTACATCCATACAAATAGTCTTACACGAATTATGGCCATTATGGCCAAGTCTTACATAGATAGAGCCTCACGGGCTGAATAGCAAATAACTCAAATAGCGGAAGTCTTCGATAAACGGGTAGAACCCATGCCATCTGCCTTAACCCTATAGGCATTCTGACTGGGATAGCGTCCTAGTTCGCATGTTCGTCTCCAAAGAACTCTTCCTCATATTCCTGTTCTTCCATGCCTGGCCAATTAAATAACCAATGGCAAGCCAATGAGTACTTTGAATGTACTCGCAAGCAACCCATGATGTGGTAACAATGCAATGGATCAATAATGAACAATCTAGCAGAAAGCCAGAACAATATGCTATCATCAAGTTTATGCATCAATAACCTCGCGTAACCTCGAAGACAGGTTACCGATATCGATATGATTCATCTCATTGAGTCAAGTCACCATCCTGACTCACATACACACGCATGGTTTCACAAACATTGGACGCAGCCCAAGAGCGGTTACCCAACTGTCCATGACCGTGGACACGGCTATTCGAATAGTTTGACACTCTGCAGAGGTTGTACACTTTACCCACAAGATCCGGGGAACTTCCGTGTCATCCACGACCCGCGGTACCTCAAGTACCCGGGGTAAGCACCCGGTCATTATCTTTCCTTAGACGACACTAACATAGAGTCCACTCGTTGGTACACAGCCCTCGGGTACAAACAATAGATAACGGGACTTGCCCTAATTTCAATGCCACGCGTACCCGAAGGGACCAACGGTGTGTCCGGTGCCCTGTAAAAACAGTCATGGCCGCCTATCCAAGCACGACCCCGTCCCGGGAAAGACCTCAAGTCTTCCCGTCACTAGTAATGCGGGCACCATGCTAGTATCGACCTAAGTAATCAATAAAGCCCCGTCCCATAAGGGGTAGTGTGGTTGCACATGTATGGTTGGAATAACGGTTGCAACTTAAACCAATCCGTTTGAAAAACACACACACTTGCCTTGGCACACCACTTCGTCATCAAGTGGTCACCCAACTCATCATCATCATCTCCCTCGGGCATAAATGGCACCCGACGGGGTTTTATGCAAAGACTTCAACCATGAAGGTTCATGTCACACATGCATCACTAATCATAACCACTAACCATATGCAAGTCATCTAGCACATAGCAAGATCAAGATCATGGCATGCATCATATGGTGGAATCAATTAGGTCACTATCGTAACCCTAACATCATGCATCAGAAACATACGGGTTCCGAAGAACAAGTGTATCATGGTCAAAGGGCTGCTTGCCTGGATTGACTTGGTCTTCAAAGTCTTCAAATCCTTCTCCTTCTTCTTCCACGGCAACTTCATCAAATACGGGATCTATACGTCGCATAATAACCACGGGAAAATAAGAATACAAACAAAGCAGAAAAATCAAAGTGCTCAGAAAAATGTCAACTCATTTTTGTAAAATACTAGAGGAATTTCTAAGGTGGGGAAAAATCTTAGTTGGAGTTTTGAAGTTACAAAATAGAATCTATTGATTTTAGAACAGGAGTTATACTGCTCAAATTTGAATTTAAATTTGAACAGAACAGAAAAGTTTCATGGAGTGGTACCATTAAATAGTTTGGAATATTACAAGATTTTAGGAGTTGGAAATATTTAATTTGGATCATTATTCTTTTCTGTAGAAATGTTTAAAACATTTACAGAAAAGAAAAAGGAAAAAGGATCCTGTGCACTGGGCCAGAGGGGGCCACAGTGCACGGCCCAGGCGGTCCAGCCCAACCGCACGGGAGCCTGCGCGCGCACGTCAGGTTTTTAAACCTGACGGGCGGGGCCCGTGGGTCAGGGGCACAGAGGAAGGGGAGAGAGGTGAGGGGATGACAGGCGGGGCCCGCCTGTCATCTCTAACCCCACGGTCACGGCGACGGCGAGCTCACCGGCGAGGTTCCCGGCCACGGCGACGGCGACGGAGGGCAGGAACGTGACCAGCGTCGTGTCGCGGATGCAGGGGTGGTGGTGCGGCACGGCGGGGACGTCCGGTTCACCGGCGGCGAGGTGGGACGGCGGAAGCTCGTCGGAGGGTTGATGCTCCGGTCGTTTTCGACTGCAAACGGAGGGGGAAACATGGGGAAAAGGGTCAGTGGAGCACGGCGGTTCCGAAACGGGTGGAAGGAGAGGCAGGGGATGCCCGTACCTCGAGATCGCCGGCGGTCCGATGCGGCGGAGCTCCGGTCGATCCCGAGCACTGGGACCTCTTGGGGTCGAACTGGAGGTGCTGGGGGGCTCAGTGGAGTGGAGTGAGGCTGCTGATGGTGCTGGAGAGGCTCGGGAGGGGCTTATATAGCCGCGCCCATGGTCCACCGTGGACCCGTGCGCCGGCGAGGTTGCAGGCGAGACTAGGAGAGGTTCTGGAGCCTGGGATCACGCCGGGGAGGTCCATGGACTTGCTCCACGTCCAGCTGAGGTGAAAAGAGGAGAGGGGGAGCGTCAGAAGCGTGCGCGCGTGCGAGGCAGAGGAGTGGCCGCCGCGGGCGGCCAGCGCGCGTGCGACGACGGCCACTGGAGGGCGCAGGAGGAGGGGGGACAGCGCCGGGGAGGTCGCGGACGTCGAGGGGCCTCGATTGGCGCGAGGGGGAGGCCCGAGGCTGTCGGGGGAGGTTGATTGGCCGGAGCCAGCGTGCGGAGGTGCACTGTTGCGCGCTCCAGAGCATGCGTATTGCTGGCATCATCGCGCTCTCGCCGGTTTGGTCCAAACCAGCGTGTCCAACAGTGTCCAGCACGTTGAGGTAGGAGTAAAGAAAGGGCCTGAGGCCTTGGATGCCCTGGAGATGCTGAGAGAGAGTGAGAGTGCTGGTGAAATGGTGAAAGCTTGCTGTACAACAAGGTAAAACAGGGATTTCACCCCTCAATCATGGAGCTGGGGGGCTGGGGGAGTTACTGGAGGTAGCTGGTAACTCAATGAGCATGTGGTAAGAAGTTGAGGCCATGGAGAAAAGTAAAATTGATCAAGTTGGAGGTTTTAGCAATTCTGCAGAAGGTGTTTGATCAGTGTTTGGTCGAGTAAATGACCTCCACTTGACATGGCACTTAACAGGGTGGAAAGACATGAGAAAATAGGGTGCTTCACCAAGTTTGGGCTCATTTGAAGAAACTAGCCAATGTAACTTTGGTGAACCCTAGAAATCAACATAAACAGTTTCATCTTGATTGAGTCAAGCTAATCATCTCCCCTTGATGCACCACTTGGTGTAGCATCATCATTTGGGGTATTGATCATGTCCACAAAGTTTGAAGCTCCAGATAAAAAGTTGGTAATGTAAAGTTGTTCAAATTTGCATTTGAACAGAAAGGGTTTTGAGGTGATCTGATCAAGTTGCTCTATTCAAATTCTTGTGCCATTTGGTCTAGATGCCTTATTAGGCCATTCTAGCATGTGAACCAAGTTTGAGAGCATTTGGACAAGTTTGGCAATGTAAAGTTGCTCAAACTTCAAATATGGACAGAATGGTTATGAAGGGGTTTGAGGATGTTTTCTTGCTTCCCAAGGCACGGGACTTGGCAAGAGCATCAAATATGTCATATGTGACATGATAGAATTTCCCTGGAATTTTTGGAGAAAAATTCCTTTGTAAATATTTCAAAAGCTTGAAATATCCAGAAAGGGTTTTAGAGGGATTAGCCCATTATTTTGAACATGACCAAGTGTTGAAACTCTTATATATGGACAATATATGTCCTTTGAGTCTCTCTGAATTTTGGCAAATATTTTTGAAACAGTTAAATAACTTTCCCCTATTAAAGACCATTTCTGGCCTTAAGAAAAAGCTTTTAAATAAAATAGGAAAATAACTTTTAAAATTATACCTTTGTGGTTTCTGGGAGTCCTATGACTACTAGGTCTCAAATAAACCTTTTGAAATAATTTTCTCACCCTAAATCAAGTACTTGCAGTGCAAATCTCAATTCAGAGGTTTTTGGAAAACTAAATTTTTAAAATACGTTTTGGCCAAATTAATTTTGTAAGAAAATACTATACTGTTATATAACACTTGGCATGATCATTGGGCAGAAGTTTTGAGTATGGAGATGAAATCTACAAGAGGTCATAGTTGACTTTAATGAGCACAAGAAAAAGCACATGAAGAAAACTCAATTCCAAATAAAAGCCAAATGATGCTAAAAAATTTTGCTGGTCCAAATTTTCATGCTTCAAAGATACAAATAACATGTTAGAAAATGCAGGGTGTGACAGACCTACCCCCCTTACAAGAATCTCGTCCCCGAGATTCCTAAACTAGGGCTTAAAAGAGATCGGGAAACTCGGATCTAAGATAGTCTTCTCGTTCCCAGGTTGCTTCTGCTTCGGTGTGGTTGCTCCACTGGACCTTGAAGTACTTGATGGTACGGCTTCGCGTACGTCGTTCTGCTTCGTCCAGAATGCGAATGGGCTTCTCGCGGTAGGTCAAATCAGGCTGCAGATCAATGGCTTGGTGATCCACATCCTTGTAGAGATTGGGCTTGTCTGGAACTTGGAGACATTTCCGGAGTTGTGACACATGGAATACATTGTGCACATCGGATAGCTCAGGTGGTAGTTCCAACTGGTAAGCCACTTCTCCTCGTCGGTCGGTGATCTTGAAAGGGCCAATGAACCTTGGCGCGAGCTTCCCCTTGACGTGGAAACGCTTGGTTCCCTTCAGAGGGGTTACCCGCAGGTACACATGGTCTCCGACACGAAAACTCATGTCTCGGCGACGAGTGTCAGCATAACTCTTCTGACTTGACTTGGCTGCCTTTAATCGCTCTCTGACTAGTTGGACTTGCTCTTCTACTGCGCGGAGAATATCCGGTCCAAAGACTAGTCCTTCTCCAGTTTCCGACCAATTGAGGGGTGTGCGGCATCTGCGCCTATACAACACCTCAAATGGTGCCATCTGAAGGCTTGACTGGTAACTGTTGTTATAGGAGAACTCAGCAAAAGGGAGACAGTCTTCCCACTTGGCTCCATACGCCAGGATACAGGCTCGGAGCATGTCTTCGAGAATCTGATTGACTCGCTCAGTCTGACCTCCGGTCTGTGGGTGGAAAGCTGTGCTGAAAGACAACTTGGTTCCCAAGGCTTCTTGGAATCTCTTCGAGAACCTTGAAGTGAACTGGGTGCCTCGATCTGACACAATCTCCTTGGGAACACCGTGAAGACTTACAATTCGGTTGATATAGAGAGTTGCCAGCTGGTTGCCTGAGTAGGTAGTTTTGACAGGAATGAAATGAGCCACCTTGGTCAAATGATCAACTATGACCCAGATGGAGTCATGTCCTCTATTCGACCTTGGTAATCCAGTGATGAAGTCCATTCCGACTTTATCCCACTTCCACTCAGGAACCTTGAGTGGTTGAAGCAATCCAGCAGGTCGCTGATATTTAGCCTTGACCCTTTGGCACACGTCACACTTTGCAACATAGGTTGCAATCTCTCTCTTCATCCCGTGCCACCAGAATCGTGCCTTCAACTCTTGGTACATCTTGGTTCCTCCGGGGTGGATGGAATACGGAGTGTCGTGGGCTTCTTGCAGAATCAACGTCTGAAAGTGCAACTAATCCCCGGGTGGTTTTGGTAATTAATAACAACATATATATCATTGAACTAATATTATCTTGAGAATCATTTCAGAGAAGTTCGATGATATGGGTATGGAAATGTCTGAAGAAGTGGACCCCTCAAAATGCTAAGACAAGCATTGGCAAAAGCTCAAGACTCCATTTTTGGTTTAGTGATCAAAGATCACATTGAGTCCATAGGAAAAGCCAATACTATTAAAAGGGGATGAGGTTGTGTTAATGTTCTTGTTGCTCAAGTGCTTGGTGATCTAACTCCCTCAACTATCAGCACTATTCACTACTTAACACACACCCATAAGTAATCTCGGTCAAACCAACTCTGTCTCACCGAGATGAAGTTATCTCTACAAACCCTAACATCTCGGTCACACCGATTTATCCAACTCAGTCCCACCGAGATGAACCACTTCAGTTGTTTCTCCAAACCCTAGCTTCTCGGTCAAACCGATTCTGAGTTTTGGTCTCACCGAAAAAGGGCTGCCAACCTTCTGTGATCAGTTGACATCAATTCGGAATATCCGAGTTTATATTTTCGGTCTCACCGAAATGGCAAACCCTAACCTTTGACTCACTTCGGTCTCACCGAGATGGTATTTTCGGTCCCACCGAAAATCCCAACGTTCACTATATTTGAACTTTCGGTCTGACCGAGTTTTCACTTCGGTCTGACCGAGATTGGTCAAATGTGTGTGTAACGGTTGGATTTTGTGTGGAGGCTATATATACCCCTCCACCCCCTCTTCATTCGTGAGGAGAGCCATCAGAAAGTACCACCATTCCTACCATACACTTTCTGAGAAGTGAACCACCTACCCTTGTGTTGAGATCAAGCCATTCCATTCCTACCATATGAAACTTGATCTCTAGCCTTCCCAAGTTGCTTTCCACTCAAACCTTTCTTCCACGACAGCCATATCAGTGAGGAGAGTTGAGTGTTGGGGAGTTTATCATCTGAAGCACAAGAGCAAGGAGTTCATCACCATCAACACCGTCTATTACCTTTTGGAGGGTGGTGCCTCCTAGATTGGTTAGGTGTCGCTTGGGAGCCTCCGTCTTGATGATGTGGAGTTGAACCAAGAAGTTTGTAAGGGCAAGGAGATCGCCTACTTCGTGAAGATCTACCCCGAGTAAGGCTAGTCCTCCGTGGGCGTAGGCCGTGATGGAATAGACAAGGTTGCTTCTTCGTGGACCCTTCGTGGGTGGAGCCCTCCGTGGACTCGCGCAGCCGTTACCCTCCGTGGGTTGAAGTCTCCATCAACGTGGATGTACGATAGCACCACCTATCGGAACCACGACAAAAATCTCCGTGTCACCAAACCGCGTTTGATCTTCTCCACCTCCTTTTTACATGTGCAATTTACTTTCCGCTGCATATACTCTAGAATTGCATGTGTAGGGTGTTACTTGAATTGATCTTGTTTGTGAAACTGCCAAAAACTTTGCATGATCTAAAGGCAGATTTTTTATATTGTCAAGTAGTCTAATCACCCCCCCTCTAGACCTACTTCGATCCTACAAGTGGTATCAGAGCTTTGGTCTCCATTGCCTTGGTTTCCATTGCATTGGACTCCATAAGCTTGGTTTCACAACCTAGGAGAGTATGGCGTCTAGTGAGGGTAATTATCGTAGAGGTCCTTACTTTGATGGTACAAATTTTGCTAGTTGGAAGCATAAAATGAAAATGCATATTCTTGGTCATAACCCAGCCGCATGGGGCATTATTTGTGTTGGCATGCAAGGTGATTTCTTTGAAGAAGGAAAAGGTCCGGATCGCGAAGCTACACCCGAAGAGTTGCGGATGTTGCAAAACAATGCTCAAGCTTGTGACATTCTCTTCAATGCTTTGTGTCCCGAAGAGTTCAACAAAATCAGCCGTCTTGAGAATGCTAAAGAGATTTGGGATACTTTGGTTGAAATGCACGAAGGTACTGAATCTGTGAAGGAATCAAAGCTAGATATTCTTCAAGGTCAACTTGACAAGTTCAAGATGAAGGATGGTGAAGGAGTCGCTGAAATGTACTCTAGGCTTGCTCTCATCACAAATGAGATTGCAGGCTTAGGAAGCGAAGAAATGACCGACCGATTCATCATTAAGAAGATTCTCAGAGCTTTGGATGGAAAGTATGACACCGTGTGCACTTTGATCCAAATGATGCCAAACTACAAGACTCTCAAGCCAACTGAAGTCATTGGAAGAATTGTTGCCCATGAAATGACACTTAAGGATAAGGAAGAGCTTCACAACAAGTCAAGTGGTGCTTACAAAGCTTCAAGTGATGCTCCTACTACCTCAAGTGACAAGCTAATTTCCAATGAAGAGATAAGCCTAATGGTCAGGAACTTCAACAAGTTCTACAAGAATAGAGGCAAAGAAAGAAGCTCAAAGTCTAGATCATATGATGGAAAGAGATTTTCTAGTCGTGATCGAAACTGCTACAATTGTGGAAGACCCGGACACTTCTCAAATGAGTGTACGGCTCCCCACAAGAGAAGAGAAGAATCTCCAAGAAGAAGAGCAAGAGATGAGTCACCTCGGAGAGAGAGAAGGAGTAGAGATGATCGTTATGAACGAAGACCCTCTCGGAGAAGCAAGGATTCGGAGAGGAAAGACAAGTCATCAAGGAGCTACACAAGAAGAAGACATCAAGCTCATGTTGGTGAATGGGTCTCCGGCTCCGACTCTGACAGTCAATCCGATGGAAGCTATCACTCCGACTCCGACTATAGTCAAGATGAAGGTGTTGCCGGACTTGCACTCGTATCCTCCAACTCAAACTCCTACGACTTATTTGATTCACCAAATGAGGGAATTGGAAGATGCTTCATGGCTAAAGGTCCCAAGGTAACACACCCTGAATTCATTGACTTTGATAGTGATGAGGATGACTTACTTGGTGAAGATGAGCTCTTGCATGATAAATCTAGTGAGCTTAGTAATGATGAAAATGCTAGTAGTCTTTATAGTCGAGAAGAGTCGAATGACAATGCTATGAAGGAGATTGAGCGTCTAACTAAAGAACTAAACACTCTTAAGTTAGCTCATGAAACAACTCAAGAAGATCATAGAGAGCTCCTAAGATCTCATGAGAAGCTACGCTTCGAGAAGCTCACTCTAGAGCAAGAACATGAGTTTCTAAAAGCGATCAATGACGATCTTCGAAAGAAGAGTTCTTCATATCTTGCCAAACGACTTCTCTTGTCTAATTTCTTGCCACCTATTAAGACTAAGCATGACAAGCATAAGAAAAATTCTTCCTCTAGTAGTAACAATAACAATGTTAAATCCAATATTATTGCTTCTAGTAGTTCTATTGATTCCACTAACAATGTTTCAAGCCAAGTTACACTTGAGCAAGAAAATAGCTTATTGAAGGAAATCATAGAGAAAGGTGTCTACAAGAGTCTTGCCGGAAGCAAGAACTTTGAGGAGATTGATGCATTCATTGAAGCACCTCAAGCCATGGTCAAGTGGGTTCCCAAGGACACATCAAGTTCTACTTCGTCAAGCTCAACTACAACACCAAGGATTCCCATCAAGATGATGTGGATCCCAAAGAAGAAGAACTAGTAGGTTCTTGAGGGTGACTCCGCCAACAAACTTCACTCATATTCATTTTGGCAAGAACTTGTGCAATCAACTTCCACATCATGCACTAGTTCATGGAGTCACAAACCCTCTTGTTGGTAAGTCAAGGGACAAGGTAATCATTGCTTTCATGGACATCATCTTTTGTGTACTTCACTCTATGTCTATGGATATTCTTGTTTTTTCCTTGTGGGACTAACCCATGTAGGTATTGAAAGTGCCCTAATCCAAAGGATTGCTCCCAACTCTTGATGATCTGCATCAACATTGAGCATCCACATCTTCAACATCTACATGAAGTCTTCTACGACAACCCAAGGTTAGTTTGACCCTTTAAAAGGGGTTCTCACATCTAGGGGGAGCTTTGCTCTAAAAATTGAGCTAAAGCATCTTCAAATGATGTGAACACATAAATGCTTTATGTAAAAGTGGTAACCCCACTTGTGCTTAAACGATGAGTATGACCTATGATCAAATGTTCTCATTTGGCTCCTAAGTCAATATACTCATATATAGATGACCTAGTCATCGACAATTTGTGTGCTAGTAGCTAGAGTTTTGGTTGTGCATGTTTGACACATATTTCAGTTGCTATCTTATTGTGTGAGCATGTTGAATGCATGATTCTATTCATTCAAGGACATCCATTTGTGGTTTTGATTGTTTTGGTTTCTTTTTTCTGGCCAAATGGATGGACAAGAATGCCTAAGCACCTTCCCTAGCTATCTATGCTATCTTGTCTCAAATTCTATTCATGCTTATATCACAACTTTGAACAAGTCTTTTTCGGACAGTCCGAGTGAGGAGCACTCGGAACCACCGATTCGTCTAAGGCTGACTTCCAAAACCTTCTAAGTCCATTTCGGTCTGACCGGCTTCCCAATCTCGGTCCAACCGAAACACTTAGATTGATCTAGGTTTCATCTCGGTGAAACCGAGTTCAAAATCTCGGTCTGACCGATATGCGTAACTGCACTGCAATTATGCATCTCGGTGACACCGAGTTTTTCAACTCGGTCCCACCGACAGCACGGGGTTATATATACTGAGGGCTGCGCGCGATCTATTCCTTTCAAACGTTCGCCCTCCAAGACCCCTGCTGCCGTCGCCCTGATCTAAGGATCGTCGCCGTCGTCGCCTGTGTGTCCTCGCCGCAGGTCTCCGCCGCCGTCAACGGTAATCTTCTCCGCCGTTGCCGCCGTAGAGGGACACCACCAAGTTAGGGTGTGTCCCGATCCCTTTCATGCTCCACTTCTGATTCTTGCATGATAGGACTGCCCTGATTCAATCCACGTTTGATATGATCCCAATACATTGTTCAGATCTTCTAGTTTCGAGGAAAATTCTTAGGTTTAGGTTTCCACGGAATGCATCTCGGTGAAGCCGATTCCTGAAACTCGGACTAACCGATTTGGTCTCTGACCATTGCACTACATAGTTCGGTCTGACCGAGTTGTGGAAATCGGAATGTCCGAATTGAAGTTTCTGTGAAACCCTAAGTTTTCGGTAGGACCGAAACCCATTTCGATCTGACCGAAAGTGGTGTGTAGGTTCTGTTGAACACTTCGGTTACACCGAAACTTGAAATCGGTTTGACCGAAATACATTCTGTGAAAACTCAAAACTAAGTTTTTAAACTCATTTTTTTTCTTTGCAAAAACTTCTGCAGTTGTGATAACTCTTCTACTCTGCCTACACCTTATCTTTTCACAGGTTTTTCAGCCATGTCAGATGTCAGTGACAACCAAAACAGGTCTGAATCACCGTTTGCTGAAATTCCAGAGGCAGATACAAGTCCTGCTAGCAGCTCTAGTGATGATGGTGAGAGGAGCACCCCTAGTGGTTTGCCTCCCGCAGCTACGAGAACCAGGAAGAAGAGAACTTCTGATGATGAGGATTCCGACTTTGTTGCTGAGGAAGTTACCTCCAAGCCCAAGAAGAATGTGGTTGCCAAAGAGAACCAAGGGCAGCAGCCAAGGAAAGGCACAAGCAAAGTGAAGCAATCAGCAGTTGCCAAAAAGCTCATCTTGGAAGAGCCAGCTCCAAGCAAGGTGAAGAAGACTTCCAAGAGGAAGAGAGTTGTATATGCTGAACCTCAAGATGTTGCTGAAGAAGAAGAAGAAGAAGCACCCCAGCCTCCTCCTCATAAAGCTAAGTTCATGGGTGATGCCATTCGGGCTCAAGCCTCCTCCAAGCCCAAGAAGCCTGCTCAAGCTAAGGCAGCTCCAGCGAAGCCCAAGAGGACAACCAGAAGCATTCCAGCTTCTGAGAAGAACAAAGGTGAGATGCCACCTTCTGAGTCAGATGAAGAGCATGTGTTGCTCAAGCTCCGTCCCAAGTTGCCACTCCACAATGATGCTCATCCTCAAGCTGAGGACATGAAGGCAAGGAAGGACAAAGGTCTCAGGCTATGGAGACAGTCTGATCCATATGCCGTAAGGAGAAGGACTGCTGTGGACCCCAGATTCCACACCAGAGAGCAGCAGGATTTCTATGAGACCGTGCTAATGGATAAGAAGCCCATTGTTGCTGACACCAGGTATGTTGACTGGAAGTACATTGACAGTGAAGAGCACCGGGACTTCTTTCCCCATGTGCATGAGAGCTTTACTGCATGTGGAGTTGCTGATTTTGTGGGTCAAGAACTGACAGCATGGAATGACGAGATGATCATGCAGTTCTATGCCACAGCCCACTTCTATCCTGATGGCAAGATCACCTGGATGACTGAAGGTCAAAGGTTTTCTTCGACTGTTGCAGAATGGGCAGATCTTCTGAATGCTCCAGTGCAGAGAGAGGACGACATTGATGTCTATGGGATTCCTAAGAAGAGTCATGATTCCATGAAGAATATGTACAAGGAGATCCCAGCTGCTGATTTGGAGGGATGGAAGCTCGGCTCAGTGTATTATCTCCAGGCAGGTCTGACCACCACTAACACTATTCTGAGGCATACTTTGATGCCTAAGTCAGGTGACCACCGGATGATACGAGGCTATTCTATCAACATGCTGCACATTCTCGATGAGAAGGCACCTTTTAAGGTGATGGACTTGATGGTAGAAACCATTAAGAGGACTGCAGCTGACCAGAAGAGGTCGTGTGGGTTTGCTCCGCAGATACAGATGCTCATCAACGCCAAGTTTGGCACGGGCAAATTCATGTTGGATAGGAAGCACTTGCCACTGCAGCCAGAGCATGAGGACAACGTAGTTGTGATGGATGAAGAGGATCCCACCTCAGTTGAAGGGCAAGCCAAGATCGAAGCTGCAAAGAAAGCCAAAGCTGACAAAGAGGCAGCAGCAGCAGCGGCTAAGCCAAAGAGCTTTGGAGAACAGATTCTTGAAGCAACCCAGAGAATTGAACAACGCCTGGCCAGCATTGAGCAATCTCAGGAGAGCCTTGAGAGGATTGTCGAGGACAAGATCCACGCTCTAGACGTGAAGCTGACTGAGATTCAGGTGTCTGTCAACAAGCTTGAGGCAGACATGGAGGAGACTAGGCAGGAGAGAGCAGAGCTTATGCAGGATGATATAGTCCAGGACTCTCATCGCCAGACTGCTCCGGTTCCCAGAGGATCCAGATCTGCAGCTATCCCAGTGACAGACTCCAGGGCTACCACTTCAGCACCAGCTACAGCTCCAGCAGTTCCTACAGCTCCAGCATCCACTCCTCCACCGCAGACATCAGCAGAGGTCTTCGCAGATGCAGCTATCTCTACACCGACATCGACCCAGACGGGAGCAGCCAGCCGAGCCCGCAGTGACGTTTAGCTCTATACCCTTTCGAACTTTTTGGTAACTTGTTGCCAAAGGGGGAGAAATTGTTATAGATCATAGGGCTTCGAGAGAGAGAGTGCTCTTTCGTTTTTTTTCGTCTTTTGCCGGTTTCTCTGTGATACATTGGTTTCTTTTGGTTCCTGAAACTTTAAGTGTGCTTGCTACTACGTTTGATGCTACCTTAATGAGTGCTTAGCCATACTATGCTTTAATGTGTGCTTATTGCTTATCCTATGCTATTCCTTATTGTATGGCTATTTACTATTGTCTTGGTGATTGAGTGCATGTTATTCATTCTTATCATTTTGTGCGCTCCACCAAGATGTATGTGACATGGAAGAGTGACCCATAATCCTAATCGATTGTGCATTTGCATTCAAACGCAAATTTTAAATAATGCACAAATTTAGGGGGAGCTCTTGTTTATCACATACTTCTCAAAGCGACGATATTATTCATTGATTATATCTTTTGTCGAAGCTTTGATCTATATGTTGTCATCAATTACCAAAAAGGGGGAGATTGAAAGTGCAACTAATCCCCGGGTGGTTTTGGTAATTAATAACAACATATATATCATTGAACTAATATTATCTTGAGAATCATTTCAGAGAAGTTCGATGATATGGGTATGGAAATGTCTGAAGAAGTGGATCCCTCAAAATGCTAAGACAAGCATTGGCAAAAGCTCAAGACTCCATTTTTGGTTTAGTGATCAAAGATCACATTGAGTCCATAGGAAAAGCCAATACTATTAAAAGGGGATGAGGTTGTGTTAATGTTCTTGTTGCTCAAGTGCTTGGTGATCTAACTCCCTCAACTATCAGCACTATTCACTACTTAACACACACCCATAAGTAATCTCGGTCAAACCAACTCTGTCTCACCGAGATGAAGTTATCTCTACAAACCCTAACATCTCGGTCACACCGATTTGTCCAAATCAGTCCCACCGAGATGAACCACTTCTGCCAGTTTTCCAAACCCTAGAAAAATCGGTCTAACCGAGTTTGAGATCGGTCTCACCGAAACTGAACTGCCAACCTTCTGTAACCATTTCACATCATATCGGAATATCCGAGTTTGCATTATCGGTCTCACCGAAATGGGCAAGGTTCTGCCTTGACTCAAATCGGTCGCACCGATAATTCATTTTCGGTCAAACCGATTCTGGCATGTTCCTACTCTTTCTCAAATCGGTCCAACCGAGTTTTCTTTCTCGGTCTCACCGAAATCTCCAACGTTCATATCAGATGCACTTTCGGTCCCACCGAGATGGTATTTTCGGTCCCACCGAAAATCCCAACGTTCACTATATTTGAACTTTCGGTCTGACCGAGTTTTAACTTCGGTCTCACCGAGATTGGTCAAATGTGTGTGTAACGGTTGGATTTTGTGTGGAGGCTATATATACCCCTCCACCCCCTCCTCATTCGTGAGGAGAGCCATCAGAAAGTACCACCACTTCTACCATACACTTTCTGAGAAGTGAACCACCTACCCTTGTGTTGAGATCAAGCCATTCCATTCCTACCATATGAAACTTGATCTCTAGCCTTCCCAAGTTGCCTTCCACTCAAACCTTTCTTCCACCACAGCCATATCAGTGAGGAGAGTTGAGTGTTGGGGAGTTTATCACTTGAAGCACAAGAGCAAGGAGTTCATCATCATCAACACCGTCTATTACCTTTTGGGGGGTGGTGCCTCCTAGATTGGTTAGGTGTCGCTTGGGAGCCTCCGTCTTGATGATGTGGAGTTGAACCAAGAAGTTTGTAAGGGCAAGGAGATCGCCTACTTCGTGAAGATCTACCCCGAGTAAGGCTAGTCCTCCGTGGGCGTAGGCCGTGATGGAATAGACAAGGTTGCTTCTTCGTGGACCCTTCGTGGGTGGAGCCCTCCGTGGACTCGCGCAGCCGTTACCCTCCGTGGGTTGAAGTCTCCATCAACGTGGATGTACGATAGCACCACCTATCGGAACCACGACAAAAATCTCCGTGTCACCAAACCGCGTTTGATCTTCTCCACCTCCTTTTTACATGTGCAATTTACTTTCCGCTGCATATACTCTAGAATTGCATGTGTAGGGTGTTACTTGAATTGATCTTGTTTGTGAAACTGCCAAAAACTTTGCATGATCTAAAGGCAGATTTTTTATATTGTCAAGTAGTCTAATCACCCCCCCTCTAGACCTACTTCGATCCTACAGCGTCTTCAGCTCGGTGTTGTTTGGTACGCAGAGGCGACCTTTGTACCAAACAATCCCGTGCTCGTCTTCGGAGAATCCTGGGGCCTTGCCCAGCTTCATCTTCTTCTTGATGCCTTCGATGCTTGCGTGTCCATCTTGAGCCTTCTTGATGTCGTCCATCAGGGTCGGTCTGACTTCCAAATGATCAAGAAATCCAGGGGTGACCAATTCCAAACTGAATTGTTCGATCTCCTTAAACAAGGTTGGCTGCCTTTTATGAATAATGGCATACAAAGAGCAAGCCTTCCTTCTTAAGGCATCGGCCACCACGTTAGCCTTCCCAGGGTGATACTGAACACTGAGGTCATAATCTTTGATGAGTTCCAACCATCTCCGTTGCCTCATGTTCAATTCCTTTTGGGTGAAAATGTACTTCAGACTTTTGTGGTCTGTGTAGATCTCACACCGTTTCCCTAGGAGGTAATGCCGCCATGTCTTCAAGGCATGAACAACTGCCGCTAGCTCAAGATCGTGAGTAGCGTAGTTCTCCTCATGGGGTCGTAGCTGCCTGGAGAGGTATGCTATGACGCGGCCTTCTTGCATCAGAACGCTTCCCAATCCAGTTTGAGAGGCATCACAATATATCACGAACTCCTTGTGAATCAGGTGTTGCCAGAACTGGGGCGGTGGTCAACCTCTTCTTGAGCTCTTGGAAGCTCTCTTCGCATTTTGGCGTCCACTCGAACTTCTTGTCCTTCTTGAGGAGCTGAGTCATTGGTCGTGCAATGCTAGAGAATCCTTCTACGAACTTGCGGTAATAGCCCGCTAGTCCGAGGAAGCTTCTGACTTCTTTGACGGTCGTTGGAGATTGCCATTGGGTCACAGCTTCGATTTTTGCAGGATCAACAGATAATCCTTCCTCGGTCAAGACATGACCTAAGAATCCAACTTTATGCAGCCAGAACTCACACTTGCTGAATTTGGCATACAGTTGGTGCTCATGAAGCTTGTCTAGGACCATCCTCAGGTGCTGCTCATGCTCTTCCTCCGACTTCGAGAACACAAGAATGTCATCAATGAAGACAACAACAAACTTGTCCAAATATTCCATGAAGACTTTATTCATGAGATACATGAAGTAGGCCGGGGCATTGGTTAACCCAAAAGACATGACCGTGCACTCGTACAGGCCATATCTGGTTACGAATGCCGTCTTCGGAATATCTTGGGGTCTGATCTTCAGCTGGTAGTACCCAGATCTGAGGTCGATCTTGGAGAATACCTTGGCTCCGCTGAGCTGATCAAACAAATCTTCGATCTTGGGAAGTGGGTACTTGTTCTTGATTGTAACTTCATTGAGGGAACGATAGTCAATGCATAAGCGGATGGTACCGTCCCTCTTTGCCACAAACAGAACAGGAGATCCCCAAGGGGAGGCACTAGGGCGGATAAATCCCTTCCTTAGCTGCTCTTCTAGCTGCTTCTTCAACTCGGCTAATTCTTCCGTCCCCATTCTATAAGGCTTCTTATAGATGGGTCCTGCTCCGGGCACGAGCTCGATGATGAACTCAATGTCACGGTCAGGGGGCATTCCCGGTAGTTCATACAGAAAGACATCAGGATACTCACACACCACCGGTACTTGATCTAGCCCAACTTCAGACAGACAGTTGACTTTAGCAGCTTGAGCGGAAGAGGAGTTGGGAGCAAACTTGACTTCGACTCCCTGGTCATTGGTCACAGTGACTGTCCGATTAGCACAGTCTAACAAGCCTTTGTGCTTGCTAAGCCAATTCATGCCTAGGATCACATCCAAGCCTTGCGATCTCAGGACGATAAGGTCTGCTAGGAAGTCTACACCGTTAATGGTAATACTGACTCCTTTACAGCCTATCTTGGCTCTCATCTCGGCTCCGGGGGTTTGTACCACCATTGGGTTACTCAGGGGTGTAGGGGTCATGCCACTTTTTAATGCAAATCTTTGAGTGACAAATGAATGCGTTGCTCCAGAATCAAACAAGACAGTTGTAGGTGCTGAGTTGACAAGGAACGTACCCAGCACGACGTCCGGGTCTTCCTGGGCTTCTTCAGCAGTGACGTGATTCAGACGCCCCTTCCCATAGTTCGGTGGATTGCGAGGGGCTGGGTTCCTTGGTGGCATTCCACGGCCTTGTCCCTGGTTCTGTGCATTGGGGCGCGGGGCATCAGGCTTCTTGTTGGGGCACACCCTTGAGATGTGTCCGGGCTGACCACACCCAAAGCAAGTGACTTGGTTTGGATTGATCTTGTTGCCACCATTGGTATTGGGGTTGAAAGCTGGCCTGGGGTTGGCATACTGCTGAGGCTGAGGATTGGCACGAGGTGCAGGAGCTCTTGGCTGCTGATAGGTTGGCTTGGCCGGGGCTGACTGCCACAGACGAGGCTTCTGGTTGCTGGAACTTCCCTTACTGACCAACTTGCGCTTGCGAGTGTCTTCCAAAGCACGCCGCTTGTCTTCAAGCATAAGTGCCTTGTTCACCAGGTCAGGGAAAGATGGGCAGTCGCACACGACAAGCGAGTATTGCAGAGTCTGATTAAGGCCTTCCATGAAGCGCTCCCTTTTGGCAGCATCAGTGCTGACATCCTCAGGGGCATACCTTGACAGAACACTGAACTTCTGCATGTACTCCTTGACAGTGCCACTTCCTTGCTTCAGGGCTCGGAACTCACGCTTTTTGATAGCCATGATTCCGGAAGGAATGTGGGCCTTGCGGAATTCTTCCTTGAAGTTAACCCAAGTGATGTCTTGTTCAGCATGCATGACCTTGAATCCATCCCACCAAGCTCTAGCAGTTCCCCCGAGGCAGTGGGCTGCATAAGCCACCTTCTCGCGATCTTCGGTGCATCCGACTAGTTCCAGGATTTCCTCAATGGAACGGACCCAGTCATCTACATCCAGGGGTTCATCAGTCTTGATGAAGGTTGGCGGTGCATGCTTCTTGAACTCTGCCAACGTGGAACGTCCATTGCCATTCCCCGCCGGCTGGCGGTTGTTGGTGACAGCTTGAGCAATCAGCTGGAGAGCTGCAGTGTTGGCTTGGCGTTCCTCTCGGAAAGCTTGGAGAAGCTGAGCCATGTCCATGCTTGGAGGAGGTGGTGGTAGAGCTTGGTCGTTGGTTTGGTCGTGGCCTGCCTCTGGCTGAGAGGATGCTCCGGCTTCGGGCTGCTGGGTAGAGGTACCAGTACGAGTTACAACAGGCATCCTGTTGGAGCGGTAAAAGGTCTCATGACTCGGAAGAGGGAAAGCAAGATAGATGGGTGCCTAGTAAGGGGGTGGGTGTGACACTAAATCAAATCATGCAAGGGCCGTAAGGCCAAAACACATTCATTAAAAATCCAAATGGGTGATGTAGTCGTTTACACATTCCCGAAGGAAGAATACGACATACATCCAGACACAACAAAAGCAAACACTAGATGGTTTCATATGAACCATACAAGGACTCGACTGCGCATAGGGGTTACACGACCTATCCTACCGTAGAGGTTACGACTGGCATATCCGAGTAGCGAATAATGCCTAAGCGGCGGAATGCTCGGTCGCGTATTCCGGCTCTTCTGGGTCTTCCTCCTTGTCTTCATCTGTCTGGGCTCCCTTGTCACTTGAGGGAGTGGGGGAGTGGAGGAGTTGGATACGACGGTGCTTCGTCGGTGGTGCAGGGAAAAGCTTGCGATATTCCCTTGCCGTCATCCGGCGTCGCCGAGGTGGTTCTTCACCCTTGGAAGATACATCCTCGGAGGGCCTTCCGCCTCGATATGCGATAGCGGATTGTCCAGAAGGTGCTCCTTCCTTCTTGATCCTGTTTGCCTTCTCTTGAGCTCGACGAAGAAGTGCCTTGGTCTTGTGAAGTTCTTCTCGAAGCTTCATTGATTCCGAGGCCAAGTCTTGTGCCAGGCTGTCGGCACATAGACTGAAGTAGGTCTGGAACCGAAGCGAGAGTCCTTCCATCAGTGGAGGGGCTAGTGCGCTGCTTTCTTCATCAGCTTCCCTCCGGTAAGGTAAGAAGCGAGTTGCCATCTTGGCTGCCATCTCCGGAAGAAGCTCGCGGAGACGGGTTAATGCCTTGAGTGCAGCAGCCTCGACAACGAGTGGTAGTGTTGCCATCTGGGGTCCCTCGAAGAACCAACTTGTGGGAGGGTCGTTTGCCTTCACGATCACTTCCACATGGTACTCCACCTCAGTATCGCTCACCCAATGCTCAAGGTAGGTGAGGATGGGTGCTCGGTGGAACCGACACTCCTGGAGGCTATCCTCGAGAAGTAAGGGAAACCCAGTGGTCAAGTGCTCTTCGGGAACAGCGGCCATCTACAAAGGTGGAATAGGAGGGGTTAATAAGCTGATGAAATCTCAGGTTTAGAAAAGAAGAGAGGTTCAGAAGGTTTTTGAAAAGGGGTCTCATCTAACTAACGCCCATGCTAACTAAGGCTTCCTACAGTCAGGATGGCTCTGATACCAGCTCTGTGGGGACCCCGACTTAGAAGTCGAGATCACCGAATGCACGTGTACAATGATCCCAGAGATCAATGCTCACTGAACACACAAAAGCTGAAATAACAAGAGTCTTACATCCATACAAATAGTCTTACATGAATTATGGCCATTATGGCCAAGTCTTACATAGATAGAGCCTCACGGGCTGAATAGCAAATAACTCAAATAGCGGAAGTCTTCGATAAACGGGTAGAACCCATGCCATCTTCCTTAACCCTACAGTCATTCTGACTGGGATAGCGTCCTAGTTCGCATGTTCGTCTCCAAAGAACTCTTCCTCATATTCCTGTTCTTCCATGCCTGGCCAATTAAATAACCAGTGGCAAGCCAATGAGTACTTTGAATGTACTCGCAAGCAACCCATGATGTGGTAACAATGCAATGGATCAATAATGAACAATCTAGCAGAAAGCCAGAACAATATGCTATCATCAAGTTTATGCATCAATAACCTCACGTAACCTCGAAGACAGGTTACCGATATCGATATGATTCATCTCATTGAGTCAAGTCACCATCCTGACTCACATACACACGCATGGTTTCACAAACATTGGACGTAGCCCAAGAGCGGTTACCCAACTGTCCATGACCGTGGACACGGCTATTCGAATAGTTTGACACTCTGCAGAGGTTGTACACTTTACCCACAAGATCCGGGGAACTTCCGTGTCATCCAAGACCCGCGGTACCTCAAGTACCCGGGGTAAGCACCCGGTCATTATCTTTCCTTAGACGACACTAACATAGAGTCCACTCGTTGGTACACGGCCCTCGGGTACAAACAATAGATCACGGGACTTGCCCTAATTTCAATGCCACGCGTACCCGAAGGGACTAACGGTGTGTCCGGTGCCCTGTAAAAACAGTCATGGCCGCCTATCCAAGCACGACCCCGTCCCGGGAAAGACCTCAAGTCTTCCCGTCACTAGTAATGCGGGCACCATGCTAGTATTGACCTAAGTAATCAATAAAGCCCCGTCCCATAAGGGGTAGTGTGGTTGCACATGTATGGTTGGAATAACGGTCGCAACTTAAACCAATCCGTTTGAAAAACACACACACTTGCCTTGGCACACCACTTCGTCATCAAGTGGTCACCCAACTCATCATCATCATCTCCCTCGGGCATAAATGGCACCCGACGGGGTTTTATGCAAAGACTTCAACCATGAAGGTTCATGTCACACATGCATCACTAATCATAACCACTAACCATATGCAAGTCATCTAGCACATAGCAAGATCAAGATCATGGCATGCATCATATGGTGGAATCAATTAGGTCACTATCGTAACCCTAACATCATGCATCGGAAACATACGGGTTCCGAAGAACAAGTGTATCATGGTCAAAGGGCTGCTTGCCTGGATTGACTTGGTCTTCAAAGTCTTCAAATCCTTCTCCTTCTTATTCCACAGCAACTTCGTCAAATACGGGATCTATACGTCGCATAATAACCACGGGAAAATAAGAATACAAACAAAGCAGAAAAATCAAAGTGCTCAGAAAAATGTCAACTCATTTTTGTAAAATACTAGAGGAATTTCTAAGGTGGGGAAAAATCTTAGTTGGAGTTTTGAAGTTACATAATAGAATCTATTGATTTTAGAACAGGAGTTATACTGCTCAAATTTGAATTTAAATTTGAACAGAACAGAAAAGTTTCATGGATTTGAATGAAAGTGGTACCATTAAATAGGTTGGAATATTACAAGATTTTAGGAGTTGGAAATATTTAATTTGGATCATTATTCTTTTCTGTAGAAATGTTTAAAACATTTACAGAAAAGAAAAAGGAAAAAGGATCCTGTGCACTGGGCCAGAGGGGGCCACAGTGCACGGCCCAGGCGGTCCAGCCCAACCGCACGGGAGCCTGCGCGCGCACGTCAGGTTTTTAAACCTGACGGGCGGGGCCCGTGGGTCAGGGGCACAGAGGAAGGGGAGAGAGGTGAGGGGATGACAGGCGGGGCCCGCCTATCATCTCTAACCCCACGGTCACGGCGACGGCGAGCTCACCGGCGAGGTTCCCGGCCACGGCGACGGCAACGAAGGGCAGGAACGTGACCAGCGTCGTGTCGCGGATGCAGGGGTGGTGGTGCGGCACGGCGGGGAGGTCCGGTTCACCGGCGGCGAGGTGGGACGGCGGAAGCTCGTCGGAGGGTTGATGCTCCGGTCGTTTTCGACTGCAAACGGAGGGGGAAACATGGGGAAAAGGGTCAGTGGAGCACGGCGGTTCCGAAACGGGTGGAAGGAGAGGCAGGGGAGGCCCGTACCTCGAGATCGCCGGCGGCCCGATGCGGCGGAGCTCCGGTCGATCCCGAGCACTGGGACCTCTTGGGGTCGAACTGGAGGTGCTGGGGGGCTCAGTGGAGTGGAGTGAGGCTGCTGATGGTGCTGGAGAGGCTCGGGAGGGGCTTATATAGCCGCGCCCATGGTCCACCGTGGACCCGTGCGCCGGCGAGGTTGCAGGCGAGGCTAGGAGAGGTTCTGGAGCCTGTGATCACACCGGGGAGGTACATGGACTTGCTCCACGTCCAGCTGAGGGGAAAAGAGGAGAGGGGGAGCGTCAGAAGCGTGCGCGCGTGCGAGGCAGAGGAGTGGCCGCCGCGGGCGGCCAGCGCGCGTGCGACGACGGCCACTGGAGGGCGCAGGAGGAGGGGGGACAGCGCCGGGGAGGTCGCGGACGTCGAGGGGCCTCGATTGGCGCGAGGGGGAGGCCCGAGGCTGCCGGGGGAGGTTGATTGGCCGGAGCCAGCGTGCGGAGGTGCACTGTTGCGCGCTCCAGAGCGTGCGTATTGCTGGCATCATCGCGCTCTCGCCGGTTTGGTCCAAACCAGCGTGTCCAACAGTGTCCAGCACGTTGAGGTAGGAGTAAAGAAAGGGCCTGAGGCCTTGGATGCCCTGGAGATGCTGAGAGAGAGTGAGAGTGCTGGTGAAATGGTGAAAGCTTGCTGTACAACAAGGTAAAACAGGGATTTCACCCCTCAATCATGGAGCTGGGGGGCTGGGGGAGTTACTGGAGGTAGCTGGTAACTCAATGAGCATGTGGTAAGAAGTTGAGGCCATGGAGAAAAGTAAAAGTGATGAAGTTGGAGGTTTTAGCAATTCTGCAGAAGGTGTTTGATCAGTGTTTGGTCAAGTAAATGACCTCCACTTGACATGGCACTTAACATGGTTGAAAGACATGAGAAAATAGGGTGCTTCACCAAGTTTGGGCTCATTTGAAGAAACTAGCCAATGTAACTTTGGTGAACCCTAGAAATCAACAGAAACAGTTTCATCTTGATTGAGTCAAGCTAATCATCTCCCCTTGATGCACCACTTGGTGTAGCATCATCATTTTGGGTATTGATCATGCCCACAAAGTTTGAAGCTCCAGATAAAAAGTTGGTAATGTAAAGTTGTTCAAATCTGCATTTGAACAGAAAGGGTTTTGAGGTGATCTGATCAAGTTGCTCTATTCAAATTCTTGTGCCATTTGGTCTAGATGCCTTATTAGGCCATTCTAGCATGTGCACCAAGTTTGAGAGCATTTGGACAAGTTTGGCAATGTAAAGTTGCTCAAACTTCAAATATGGACATAATGGTTATGAAGGGGTTTGAGGATGTTTTCTTGCTTCCCAAGGCATGGGACTTGGCAAGAGCATCAAATATGTCATATGTGACATGATAGAATTTCCCTGGAATTTTTGGAGAAAAATTCCTTTGTAAATATTTCAAAAGCTTGAAATATCCAGAAAGGGTTTTAGAGGGATTAGCCCATTATTTTGAACATGACCAAGTGTTGAAACTCTTATATATGGACAATATATGTCCTCTGAGTCTCTCTGAATTTTGGCAAATATTTTTGAAAC
This sequence comes from Secale cereale, assembly GCA_902687465.1. Taxonomy (NCBI): domain Eukaryota; kingdom Viridiplantae; phylum Streptophyta; class Magnoliopsida; order Poales; family Poaceae; genus Secale; species Secale cereale. Next base: position 188,111,435 of record LR738713.1, on the reverse strand, counting down.
AGTTAAATAACTTTCCCCTATTAAAGACCATTTCTGGCCTTAAGAAAAAGCTTTTAAATAAAATAGGAAAATAACTTTTAAAATTATACCTTTGTGGTTTCTGGGAGTCCTATGACTACTAGGTCCCAAATAAACCTTTTGAAATAATTTTCTCACCCTAAATCAAGTACTTGCAGTGCAAATCTCAATTCAGGGGTTTTTGGAAAACTAAAATTTTAAAATACTTTTTGGCCAAATTAATTTTGTAAGAAAATACTATACTGTTATATAACACTTGGCATGATCATTGGGCAGAAGTTTTGAGTATGGAGATGAAATCTACAAGAGGTCATAGTTCACTTTAATGAGCACAAGAAAAAGCACATGAAGAAAACTCAATTCCAAATAAAAGCCAAATGATGCTAAAAAATTTTGCTGGTCCAAATTTTCATGCTTCAAAGATACAAATAACATGTTACAAAATGCAGGGTGTGACAGTTAGGAACGCATAATCAAGGAACATAACATCGGTTTATCGGTTCCTAGGGTGGCATGAGTGGAACAAAACACCAAGCAAGAGGCTTAGCCTTCCACCCATTACCAATATATAGATGATTTAGTTTAATAGATTATATATGTGATATCCCAACAATAACTTCATCATGAAGCAAGAATCTTCAAGTTTTCACCTGCAACTAACAACGCTGTAAGAGGGGCTGAGCGATGCTTACGTAGCCAAACAACGGTTTGCTAGGTGGGTGGTTAGAGAGTTTCATGGCAACAATAGGAGGGCAGACAAATAGACATAGGCATCGAGGCAATATCTAAAGAGCGAGACATCTAGCATAGGCAAAGATAGTAGTGATATCTGGGAATGGTCATCTTGCGTGTTCATTCCACGGAGGGATCGTAAGACGGCTCCTCGTACTCACGCTCGGCAAGATCCTCGAACTCGGTCTCGGCTCCCGGCTCTACTCCACACAAGAACACAACACGGCACAATATCAAACACTGTGCAATGCACGAACAACATGATGCAAGTCATAACGAGGGATGCGAGTATGATGTGTGTATGCATGTGGAAGCACTTGAGCCTAAGGAGAAGATGATGGAGAAGGCCTCATCTTGGAAAAACCAAGCAAGCCACTAGATAGAGGGGAAGATTTCAGTTGAAATCGATATAAAGATCACCGGAAACGGACGCACGGTTTGCAAATGGCAAGCAAAACAATATTCAAGCAAAACTACAGTTTTCAGCAACATGGCATCTTTGGAGCAAGAAATAACTATACTACAGCACCCAAACATGGAGACAAAGGGCATGGATGTGAAATAGACATGATACTCAACAAGCATGAACTTAGAGCACACCCACAAACCTACTGGAACACATTTAACCAAGCATGGCAAGTTGCAATAAATTTACAGAATTCTCAAACTTAGTGAAAATTACAAGGCATGGCAGAATTACAACGGAATGGCATGTTTACGAGCTTGTGCAACTCAACTCAGGGCATGGCATGGCAAGTTAAGGTAACACACAACAATAAGACATATTTTAGAAGCCACTCAAAGCAAGAACATGCTCATAGGGTGCATAGAACACTAGCTACACTCGTGGCAAAACTGAACTTGTTGATAACATGCTGACAGCTACATTTTATAGTCACCTGAGAGCATGAAAACAACAAGTTACAGCAAGCCATCATGCAAACAAAAGGCATGGCAACAACATGCATAACATTCTCTTCAAGAATAACCAAATTGCTACTTCTACCACATACTAGAACATGTCCCAAACACCATGGCGAAAGAGCAAAAGTTTATCCAGACTTAGCAAAATCTGGGCATGGCAGGAATTACAACATGAAGGCATGTTAACGAGCTTGTTGCACTCATATCAAGACATATCATGGCATGGGAATGAATCTAACATGTAGAGCACATACTCAAGAGCAAAACTAATGTTGACACCTAGCTCATGTGACACAAGGGTAAATAAGCACAAGCATGGCAAAACATGATCTCATAACAAGTGCAGAAACTTATCAGCCAAATGCACTTTTGCAACAGAGATATACATGGCAATATGACCTCTAACCAGAATGCTACGGCAACTATCATGTAGAGCATTTCACAACGAAGATCTGGACATATCATTCACTCCATTCGAACCAACATGCACAAAGTTACCACATCTCAAACATGGCAACAAATTTACACACACAACAAGTTACAACAACATGCACTCTTGCCACGAAGATTAAGTCAACAAGATGAACTCTAACGTGCATTAAACTGGTACTAACATGTAGAGCACTATGAGATGAATATTTCGACATATCATACACGCAAAACGGAGCTACGAGCATGAAGTTATCACATGGCAAAGGAGGCACCAAATTTAACCAGATCCGGGACTTAGTGGATTTTTACCTCTGCGAAAGTCAACGCGGGATGAGGAGATGCGGGATGGAGGATATCCGAGCGGAGCGCGAGGCGTTAGGTTCGAGGGACCGGTGGATCTGGTCCACCTCCAGATCCGGATCCGGCCCTCGCCGGAGATGTCGCCGGAGTTGGCCGGAGGGGCGGCCGGCGGCGGGGACGAGGGCGGCGGTGGCCGGCACGGACGAGGGCGGCGAGCGCGGCGGGCGGCACCCGAGGCGGCCGGCTGCGGCGCACCCGAGGCCGGCGGCGGACGGCGGAAGGGCGGTGAGGGACGCCCGGCGCGACGGCGCTCGCCGGCGCGCGTCGGAGGGCGGAGGCGCGCGTCGGGCGGAGGAGCGCTTCAGCTGGCCGGGCCGGCAGGCCGACGCTGGGCCGAGCGGGCCTGCGGAGGCGCGGTTGGAGGCTGGCGACCAGAGTTGCCACGTGGCGGATCCGAATTGGCCGGGCGCGTCCGGCGGACGTGTCTGGCGGCGCTAGGAGGAGCTCGGGCTAGGGTTTTACCCAAGAATTTCGGGGGAGATGGTTATTTATAGATTCTGGGAGCTAGGAAGGTCCAAATGGGGAGCGGTTTTCGCCCACACAATCACGATCCAACGACCGAGAGGATGGGAGTGGTTGTGGTCGGTTAGTGGGCTGTTGTGGAGGGGGTCTTGGGCCAAAAGGAAGAGGAGCTTTGAGCCCACTAGGTTAACCGTTGGAGTACCAAACGAACTCCAAACGCGACGAAACTTGACAGGCGGCCTACACGTACCAAAAAAACAACGCACGACAAGTATCACCTCATTCCGAGAACATTACACGGCCACATACAAAAGAAGGACTCGGAGGTGCCACGGGCACGTGTGTGAGTGTCGGAACTCGAAACGGACAACGGGAAGAGACGAGCGGGACAGGGTGCAATTGACAACACGAATGCAATGCAATGCGCATGATAACATGACATGGATGAAATGCACACACGCACATGACAAAACGAAGAAACCCAAAATGAAAGAAGAGCCCAAGATGGAATTGAAGAAGTCAACGTTTCATATATTTCCATAAATGGAAGATATCACATATGGGGTGTTACATTTACGAAAGTGAGATCTGATAGAGATGATAGTTTATATTTTTGGTATTTTTGTTTATAAGAACAGAAAGTAAAAGCGGAAAAAGTAAATTAGATGTAGATTGATATGTTGAGAATAGACCCGGGGGCCATAGTGTTCTCTAGTGGTTTCTCTCATGATAGCGATATTCTACGGCGGGTAAACAAATTACTGTCGAGCAATTGATAGAAAAGCAAATAATTATGAGACTATCTAGGCATGACTATTGTACATAGGCATCATGTCCGAGACAAGTAGACCGACTCCTACCTGCATCTACTACTATTACTCCACACATCGACCGCTATCCAACATGCATCTAGTGTATTGAGTTCATAAGAACAGAGTAACGCCTTAAGCAAGATGACCTGATGTAGAGGGATAAACTCAAGCAATATGATATAAACCCCATATTTTTATCCTCGATAGCAAAAATACAATACGTGCCTTGCTGCCCCTACTGTCACTGGGAAAGGACACCGCAAGATTGAACCCAAAGCCAAGCACTTCTCGCATTGCAAGAACTATAGATGTAGTAGGCCAAACCAAACCAATAATTCGAAGAGACTTGCAAGGATATTATGAGCACACATAAAGAGTTCCGAAAAGAACCAAATATTTCTCATAGATAATCTTGATCATAAACTCACAATTCATCGGATCTCTACAAACACACCGCAATAAGAGATTACATCGAATAGATCTCCTCGAAGACCGAGGAGAACTTTGTATTGAGATCCAGAGAGAGAGAGAGAAGAAGCCATCTAGATACTAGCTATGGACCTGAAGGTTTGTGGTAAACTACTCACAACTCATGGTGAGGGCAATGATGATGATGTAGAAGCACTCCGAGATGGATCCCCCCTCTGGCGGAGCTCTGGAACAGGCTCCAAGATGGGATCTCATGGGAACAAAAGGTTACTGCGGTGGAATTAGGGTTTTCTCTCTGTTTCTGATGGTTTCGGGGTACGTAGGCTTATATAGGAGGAAGGAGGACACCGGGGGACTCACGAGGGCCCCACGAGGCAGGGGGTGCGCCCTGGGATGGGGGCGCGCCCCCCACCCTCGTGGGCACCACGTGGCCCCTCTGTTGTGGTTCTCAAGTCTCCCGTGCATGATTTTCTCCAAAAATATCTCCCCCAAGGTTTCATTCCGTTTGGACTCCGTTTGATATTCCTTTTCTGCAAAACCCTGAAACAGGCAAAAAAACAATACTCTGGACCGGGCCTTTGGGTTAGTAGGTTAGTCCCAAAAATGATATAAAAGTGTATGACAAAGCCCATTAAACATCCAAAACATCATAAATAATAGCATGGAACAATAAAAAATTATAGATACATTGGAGACGTATCACCAGGGGTCTTCGGTCGTCCCGACAAGGCTCTTGCCGAGGGTCTTCGGTCGTCCCCGGCAAGGCTCTTGCCGGGGGTCTTCGTCTTCTGGTCCCTTGTCTAGGTCTGTAGGCCCTTGGACCCACAAAGATCTGCATGCCACTACACAGGCACCCCTTGAATCTTGGTCTTGACGTTGTCGATAGTGTCAGAGCTCTCAGACCCAAGGGTGGTGGCTTTGCTGATGTTTGGGAAAGTTGCCCCGACAAGGCTCTTATCGGGGTGACGTAGGCTACCCCGGCAAGCGCGTTGCCGGGGAGGAGTCCACCTTGCTCCTCTACCCTTCATGTCTCTGGCTTGGGTGTTGCCTTGGCAGTCTCGTGCTTCCCTTCTACTGCTCCGCCAAGCGTGGCCGTGGGCGTGGCGACAACTGCCTGTGCACAATTAAAGGGGTGCAAAAGGGCTCCTACTTTTGTACACTGATACGTCTCCGTCGTATCTATAATTTTTGATTGTTCCATGCCAATATTATTCAACTTTCATATACTTTTGGCAACTTTTTATACTATTTTTGGGACTAACATATTGATCCAGTGCCCAGTGCCAGTTCCTGTTTTTTGCATGTTTTTTGTTTCGCAGAATATCCATATCAAACGGAGTCCAAACAGGATAAAAACGGACGGAGATTTTTTGGAATATATGTGAATTTTGGGAAGTGGAATCAACGTGAGACGATCCCCCTGACCCTCGTGGCCACCCTATAAGGCGGTTGGTGCCCTTCGTTCGGCGCAAGAAAGCTAATATCCGGATAAAAATCGTGTAAAAAATTCAGCCCAATCGGAGTTACGAATCTCCGGGAATATAAGAAACGGTGAAAGGCCAAAATCTGAAAACGCAGAAATAGAGAGAGACATAGAGACAGATCCAATCTTGGAGGGGCTCTCGCCTCTCCACCGCCATGGAGGCCATGGACCAGAGGGGAAATCCTTCTCCCATCTAGGGAGAAGGTCAAGGAAGAAGGAGAAGTAGGGGGGTCTCTCCCCCTCTCTCCCGGTGGTGCCGAAACGCCGCCGGGGCCATCATCGTGTGACGGTGATCCACACCAACACCTTCGTCATCTTCACCAACATCTTCATCACCTTCCCCCATCTATCTACAGTGGTCCACTCTCCCATAACCCGTTGTACCCTCTACTTGAACATGGTGTTTTATGCTTCATATTATTATCCAATGATGTGTTGCCATCATATGATGTCTGAGTAGATTATCGTTGTCCTATCGGTGATTGGTGAATTGCTATGATTGATTTAATTTTCTTGTGGTTATGTTGCTGTCCTGTTGTGCCCATCATATGGGCGCGCACGTGGATCACACCATAGGGTTAGTTGTATGTTTATAGGACTACGTATTGGAGGGCAAGAGTGACAGAAGCTTCAACCAAGCGTAGAAATTGATGCATACGGGATTGAAGGGGGACCAATATATCTTAATGCTATGGTTGGGGTTTTACCTTAATGAACGTTAGTAGTTGCGGATGCTTTCTAATAGTTCTAATCATAAGTGCATAGAATTCCAAGTCAGGGATGACATGCTAGAAGTGGCCTCTCCCACATAAAACTTGCTATCGGTCTAGTAACGTAGTCATTTGCTTAGGGATAATTTCGCAACTCCTATCACCACTTTTCCACACTCGCTATACTAACTTTATTGCTTCTTTATCTAAAAAACCCCTAGTTTTTATTTACGTGCTCTTTATATTCTTGTAAACCTATCCCATTACACCTAGAAAGTACTTCTAGGTTTATACTTGTTCTAGGTAAAGCGAACGTCAAGTGTGCGTAGAGTTGTATCGGTGGTCAATAGAACTTGAGGGAATATTTGTTCTACCTTTAGATCCTCGTTGGGTTCGACACTCTTACTTATCGAAAGAGGCTACAACTGATCCCCTACATTTGTGGGTTATCAAGACCTTTTTCTGGCGCCGTTGCCGGGGAGCAATAGCGTGGGGTAAATATTCTCGTGTGTGCTTGTTTGCTTTATCACTAAGTAGATTTTATTTGTTGTTCTAAGTTGGTCTCTATCTTTAGTTATGGATATGGAACACGAAATACCAAAAAAATTAGGTGTACTTGCTACTCATGGAGATGGGGAACCTCCTAAAACCCTCGATGCTCATTATGTGAAAGATATTATGTACTGCTTTGATAATCCTGAGAAAACCCCATTACACTATATAATGGGAGTAATGTTGGATCAGCGTGAATACTTTAGGGATTATCGCTTGACACAAAAAGGGAAACTATTATGGGATCAAATTTATATGTTGTATTGGTATGCTCGGCAACTATGCTTGAGATATGATTATACTTGTTGCTCTAGAATGAAGGCTCCACACCTTCCCTTTTCATGCAAATTTAATGATAATGAAACCTTAGCATCTTATGCTAATGGTATATATGATTATTATGATGTGGAACAAATAGAATGGGTGGTTATGAAATTGAATCTCTATTTAAAAGGTATGAAGCTTTTGGTGATGATGTTTATAGGCCTGAAAATTTTTCTATATTGAAATATTGCTATGATAATTATGAATACAATGCCAATATTGAGAAGGTCTCTGCTGTCCAAGAAGAGACCAATATTTTGCAGGAAACTATGGAAGAAGGAATTGATGACACTGTGATCTCATAGGATGACAAAGATGAGGAGGAGAGCGAAGAACAAAAGGAGGAAGAGCGATTGATCACCCGTGCCCACCTTCTAATGAGAGTAACTCTTTATCTCATACATTGTTTAATTTCCCTTCGTGCTTACCGAAGGATGAATGCTATGATGATTTCTATGATCCCTTGGATTCGTTTGAAATATCCCTTTTTGATGAAATTGATGCTTGATATGCTTGTGGCCAAGATGCCAATATGAATTATGCTTATGGAGATGAACTTGCTATATTTCCTTATGTTATGAATGAAGTTGTTGCTATTGCACCCACACATGATAGGCCTATTATCTTTTTGAATTCTCCTAACTACACTATATCCGAGAAGTTTGCACTTATTAAGGATTATATTGATGGGTTTCCTTTTTCATTACACATGATGATTTTGATGAGTATAATATGCATGTGCTTGCTGCTCCTACTTGCAATTATTATGAGAGGAACTATATCTCCGCCTCTCTATGTTTCCAACACGATAGAATTGCAAGAAACTGCTTATACTATGCGTGGGCCTTTACTTGATGTCCATGAATTGTTCTCGTATGACATGCCGATGCATAGGAAGAGAGTTAGACTTTGTTTTTTCATGACACATATCACTTTGTGCTCACTACTAAATGCCAAATCATTGCTAATTAAAATTGGCTTTGATATACCTTGGGATCCGGGTGGATCGATTACTTGAGCACTATATGCCTAGCTTAATGGCTTGAAAGGAAGTACTGCCTGGAAGACAACCCGGAAGTTTTATTGAGTCATTTATTTCTTTTGTGTGCTTTTATAAAGTTTAAAAATAAAAAATAAATAAAGAGGGGAACCTAAAACTTTTCAAAAAGAAAAGTGAAAGTAAGAACGACGAGCACCGTTGAAATGGGGGAGCTCCTTGAACTTTGTTCATGCCCATGGAAACTTTGCAAATCTTGAATTACAGAAACTTCTCAACAAAAATAATTATCTCCTTGTACAATTCCATTGTATTATAAAAATAATGTGCCAAGAGTTTCCTTTAGGATGATTAAACTGCTTGTTTGTTTGTGCGGTGCAAAAACAGAAACTTTGGCTGTAGTGCGTGATTTTACCTTTTTTTACTGGAACGTCGAAAGGATCTGTAACTTTTTGCAAAGTCTTGCTATACAAATTGTTGATTTTTCCTAATTTTTCCAGAATTTGTAGAGTTACAGAAGTATGGTTAATGTTCAGATTACTACAGACTGTCCTGTTTTCACAGATTGCTGTTATAGCTTCATTATTTGCATATGTTTGAATTCTTATTGAAGCCTCCTTGACTTGGGGCCATAGAATTGTGATGGCATACAGTGGGTAATGTTTGTTCATAATTATACAATAATGTTAGAGTAGTATATGATGCGATTTCAATGATCATATGCACTAACCTCGTCACTAAAAGTTCGGTTAAGTTTTGTGTGGATGAAGTGTTCGAAAATCGAGGAGGTCTCAATGCGAGAAGAAGGAGGAGAGGCAAGAGCTCAAGCTTGGGGATGCCCAAGGAACCCCAAGTAAATATTCAAGGAGACTCAAGCGTCTAAGCTTGCGGATGCCCCGGAAGGCATCCCACCTTTCTTCAACAAGTATCGGTATGTTTTCAGATTCATTTCGTTCACATGATATGCGTAAACTTGTAATGCCCAGGATGCGACTATAGCCCCTACGTGTCGAGGCACGACTTAGAGACATAATTGCATTCTGGAATGATCGCAAGTGTGTTATCTTTGCACAACTCATGTAATGAACAGGGGTAAAAGAGGTAAATAGTTGGCTTACACTCACCACGTCACACAATTAAATTCAATAGCATACATTCATCCAAATAACATAGAGTCTGGCTACGGACGAAATCAAACGAGAAAACACTACTGGAATCTGGGTCTTTGCCATCTGCCAGCTCTTTGCCGTCTGCCAGCTGATGGCAAAGAGGCTGTTTGCCGTCTGTCTTGTCAAAGCAGACGGCAAAGAACCAGCTGATGGCAAAGAGGGTCTTTGCCATCTGCCAGATCTTTGCCGTCTGCTGGCAGACGGCAAAGAGGTCTTTGCCATCTGCCAGCAGACAGCAAAGACCAAAGTGGGCCCCATGGGGGTACTGCATTTGCTAGGTCACACCGGCCACTTCTTTGCCGTCTGCTGGCAGACGGCAAAGATTTCTTTGCCATCTGCCAGCAGACGGCAAAGAGGTAAGAGGGGGCCCACAGTGTCACGGCGTGGGCGGGCGAACGGTTACCCTCTTTGCCATCTGCTGGCAGACGGCAAAGAATTCTTTGCCGACTGCCAGCAGACGGCAAAGATTCTTTGCCATCTGCTGGCAGTCGGCAAAGAGGTGGGTGGGGCAACAGTTTTTTTTTTTGAGATCTAACAGTTTTTTTTTAACCCGAGACCCCAGCTCTCTCAC
>LR738713.1:187997363-188101450 GCA_902687465.1 Secale cereale | reverse complement strand
AACGACGCCAATCTGCTGCACCTCCTCGTCACCAACCTCAAGACACGGAGCTGCCGATCCTCTCCAACGACCCCCTGCTGATCTTCTCCAACCTTTGCTACTGCCTGTAACTCCACCTATTGCCTCTCTGAATTCCTTAATCCCTTGCTTGTGTACAACTGAGATTTATGTAAGTGTGCTGCGAAATTGAGTGAAGTTCCTCTTTAATTGCATAGATCAGTGGGTTACTTGTTCCCTTGCATACTAGAAGTTCTTGTACTCTGTTAGATTCATACTACTTGTTCAATTTCAGAGAAAATCCAGAGCAAAATAGTGTCCTGCTGTTTTATTTTATTTTTAGTTTCGTCAGACGGTGTAGCCGCTGGCTGCTGCAGTTCGTCACCACCACCGTACCACTCGTCCTCTTCCACGTTGGTCGCCGGCTCGTTGCCTACTGTCCTCTTCCGGTGCTCAACCTCCAGATTGCTGTTCATTTAAGTGCATCTATATATTGTTCATGTTCTATTCTGTTTAGATTTTGTGATGTTCAAATTCAAGTAGATGTAGTGGCTTGCTTGTGGCCTGTTGTAGGTGCTGCTGTTGGAATGGTCAATAGCTTTGTGTAGGTTTGTAATGTAATGACAGATTGTACCATGCTATTTTACTGAGTTGTAGCAAATTAATTTGGTCTGTTTGGTCGGGACCGAAGACCGAATAGTAAAGACCGAAGACCGAATAGTGATGAACCGAAAAGACCGAAATTATTTCGGTCTTCAATTCTAGAAGACCGAATTCTTGGAAGACCGAAAAGACCGAACCGAACAAACCGAAAAGACCAAACGCCCGGGGCTAGATGCTGCTGCTCCTGCCCTTTGATTTAAGTCTAATACATGCTGTTGCTGCCCTTTGATTTATGTCGCTATAGATGAATAGATGTTGCAATTCTTTGATAATTTGGTATTGTAGATTTGTAGAGCTTGCTGTGTAGTGCTGCTAAGAAAGTAATAAATGTTACTGCCCTTGTGATGTTATTTATGTTTTCTGATTGGCGTCTGGCTATGTGCTACTGCTAGCAAAAGCAAAGTAGCAAGAAACTATGTTATTTATGTTTTCTGATGACCTTGTTAAACTTGTTTGAACTTTGAACTATTTTGGACCTTCTTCTGTATTTGCTTGCAAAGCAGCAAGACTATTATATGCACTGCTGTACTCCAGCTGACCGAGACGATAACGATAAGCGATATCCCAAACAGTGCTTCAAATGCTAGAAAATGTAGTTGTAAGACTATTGTATGGTTCATTTGGAGTTTGGCAAGTGCTGACTGAAGTCTAGATTGATTTTCTAGTTTGTTCTATTCCATTGTATGATAAGATTATATTTTGTGGTTGTAATTGTTCTGATGGTTTAAACCTGATCTGTTCTGCAGACCGAGAGTGTTGGCCTTGGTTTCAAGACCCCAAGGGAAGCGATCGAAGGTAAACTATAGGTTGTTCCTTCTATCTTAGCACAGTTTTCAAACTCAAGTAGGTGATGTCAGTCTTGATGAATGCATGCAAGTATGTGCTTGAGATTATACTTCAGTACCATTTCTCCTGGCTTAGCTAGCTAGCTGCCACACAAATAATTGAAGCCTATCAGTAATATTAGTAATGTCAGGTATTCAATTTTTTATTATGTTCATGATGATGATACTCTTAAATTATATACATAGTATTCATGTCAGTTATTCAATTTTTTTATGTTATACTAATTTCGTTTACTTTTTGTCATTGCAGGTGTTGACAGGATGGTGGGCAAGGGTCCAGAGCGCTCCGAGCCTCGTGCGAGCGCTCCTGGGAGGGGTGCTTCCATTATTCCAGCCCAGCCCCTCCGGAGAGCGCTGCTAGACAGTATGCAGTCAGCACCGGCGGGCCCTTCTTCTTCGGCCGGCAGAGGTCGAGGGAGGACGAAGAAGGCTGCTAGAGGTGGACGTGGCAGCGGGAGAGGTAGGAAGGCTGCTACGCCTTCCTCGCCGCCACCCCCAGCTGATTCACCCGACCACAGGACCGCTCCGTCTGACGTGGACCCGTCTCGGACTCCGGTCCATGAGCCTCCGGTCGTCGATTCTTCGGCCCACCAGACTCGGGTCGCGGATCCTTCGCCCCACCAGACTGGGGTTGCCGATCCTTCGCGCCACCAGACTCGGGTCGCGGATCCTTCGCCCCACCAGACTGGGGTCGCCGATCCTTCGCGCCACCAGACTCGGGGCACCTCTCCTTCGCCACACGTGAGTCGGTCCCAGAGTCTTCGTCCCGGAAGACTCCGGTCCCGGAGTCTTCTTCGCACGAGACTCCGGATGCTAGTGGCCCTATTGATGATAGCGAGGACACCTTCTCTGATGATAGCTACACCGAGGGCGAGATGGTTGACAAGGGCAAGAAGGTCTACCAGCGTGGCGGTACAAAGCTCCCGCCCGTGCCGACGACCCCCGACCAGAGGTGGTTGATACAGCCTAATGGGTTGAAGTAAGTGAATTTACTCTTTTTTAACCTTTTGCCTTCATGTTTCTTCAAATTAATATCTAATGCATTGGCCTTGACATACTGCAGGGGCTGGGTACACCCCCGTGGTGTCCGCAGGCCCAACCAGGTCCTTGGTGTGCTTTGCCGGCAGCACTTCCCTGGGTGGGTCACGTTGCCCGGTGAGGGTCAGGTTCCACAGCTAGCACTTAGCTGGGAGCTGTACGAGGCTGCCCCGGCCCCGCTGGGGGAGATGGTCGCCGGTGTCGAGTGCGAGACGGTGGCCGACATTGTGTTCCGTCGGTTCTGGGTAATTTCTCCTTTACAGAATTAAAGATCAACACTACGTAGTGATTTTACTAATCAGCGTTGTCTTGTTTGACTGCAGACCTTCTACAGGATTTCAGATGGAGAGCAGGAGGCTGCGGCTTCAGTTGTCGAAGTCGAGTGCAAGCGCCTACTTAAGAACTTACGGCACGAGGCTCGGGTGCAGGCCGTTCGAGACTACTACGCCTCGAAGGGTATTAGGAGGGCGAAGAAGAAGTGTCGCGGCAAGTTTCTGACTAAGGAGAAGTACATGCTGGTAATTACCTATTCTTAAGGCCTTGAACTTAGTTCTCTTGATTTGATTCGTAGGCGTAGCGCTGAAATTTCTCTTGACTACCTTAGGTGCCCCCGAGATGGTGTGCGGATATGATGGACTGTTGGGAGGCGTTGGTGGATGAGTGGTGCTCTCCCAAATGGCTAGTCGAACACCAAAGGGCCAAGGATAAGTGTGCCCAAATGGTTGGTGTGCCACACCATCAAGGGAGCTGCGACCTGTTTGAGCTCGGCGGTCACTGGGTATGTGGTTTGCTTCATGATTCATGCAATTTCATTCTACATGATAGCATTTTTCCTTGGATAGCTCAATAATGCTTACTTAGTTAAAAAATGGCATCACTACCTTGGATAGCTCAATAATGACCTAAACTTAGTTTAGCTCATTCATTTATGACATAATTAGCTCTAAAATGACATAATATGCTTTAGTTAGCTAAAAAATTGCATAACTACCTTTGATAGCTCAATAATGACCTAAAATAATTTTAGCTCGTTCATTTATGACATAATTAGCTCTAAAATGACATAATATGCTTTAGTTAGCTAAAAAAAGGCATAACTACCTTGGATAGCTCAATAATGACATAATTAGCATAGTTTGGTCAAAATTGGCATAATAATCTTGGTTACCTCCAAAATGATCTAAACTTAGCTTTTTTTTCCTCAAAAATGACATAATAACCTTACTTAGCTCCAAAATGACCTTATTTACATAGCAATTTCATTCTTCATGCTAGCTTGAGCCCTTGACTAATATTTTGTTCCTCTCTCTCAGTCGCACCACAACAAGAAGCCCGTGCCAGGTCTGTTCGACCTCTATGGCATGGCCCATAGTGCCCCGTACAAGAAGGCCAAGGCATTCTCGGAGTCTGACCTAGATCATCCAGAGACCTTCACCAACATCTCCTCCCACAACAAGCTCGTGAGGTACAGAGACGAGGGGAAGGCAAGGAAAGGGGAGGACTTTAACCCGAGCCAGGATCCTTTTGATACAGAGCTGGTTATGATATCTGGTGGCGGGAGGTCCCATGGCTCGACAGCCATTGGTGATGGACTGATACGTTGTCCTAAGACTCTCACGCAGATCAAGAAGCGCCAGAGTAGCTCTGATCCTGAGATAATGCCTCGTGCACGACCATCGGAGCTCGCCATGGCGGTTAGTTATACGGACTCGGATACCTTTCCTATCCATTACATTGTGTGTGCGTCCGTCGATGATTACAATGCTAACGAGGAGTGGTGTGTTGCAGGCTGCTCTTGAGAAAGAGAGAGCAAACACGCAGACGCTTTTGGAGGCGGCAAGAAGGCAGGCGGAGGAGAGGGAGAGGGAGCTGGAGGAGAGGACGGCTAGGCTGTTGGAGGAGGAGAGGAACCGGAACGATGCTCAAAACCGGGCCCTATATGACATCTTGGTGGTATGTTTCTCCTGCATATTAGCCAAATCATGCACATAATGTTTGTTCCATTACTAACTAATATGACTAACTCGTGAGAACCAAATGTGTAGAGCATGTGTGAGAAAAGCGGTCAGACCCCTCCGCCGATGCCCCAGATTGCTCCGGCGACCACGGTGAGTTTGATTTGAATGGTCGTTAGTTACTAGTATTCACATTTATGTTGCATCATGCTAACGAGACATTGCAAATGATCTTTGGTGTAGAATGCTTCCCAACAAGCATCAACCGATCCTTCTCGGTCTGCCCTTGGTGGAACCCCGACCGGCCCTTCACCTCAGTCTGGCACTGGCGCAGCCTCGACCGGTCCTTCACCTCCGTGATAACGGTATTTTTCTTCTTATTTAGCCTAGTTAGTCCATTTATGACATAATTTAGCCTATTTAGTCCACAAATGACATAATAAGATGAAGAAAATCAAGGAATAGGAAGAAAAGAAGGAATAGGAAGAGAAGAAGAAGATGAAGAATAAGAAAAGAAGAAGAAGAAGATCTTCTTCTTCTTCTTCTTTTCCTCCTCTTATTTAGCCTTTTTAGTCCATTTATGACATAATTTAGCCTATTTAGTCCACAAATGACATAATAAGATGAAGAAAATCAAGGAATAGGAAGAAAAGAAGGAATAGGAAGAGAAGAAGAAGAAGAAGAAGAAGAAGAAGAAGAAGAATAAGAAAAGAAGAAGAAGAAGAAGAACATTTCTTCTAGCTTTTCTTATTCTTCTTCTTTTCTTATTCTTCTTCTTCTTCTTCTTCTTCTTCTTCTTCTTCTTCTTCTTTTCCTCCTCTTATTTAGCCTATTTAGTCCATTTATAACATAATTTAGCCTATTTAGTCCACAAATGACACAATAAGCTTAGTTATGTCAAAAATGGCCTAATTAGCCAGGTTAGCTCCAAAATGACCAAGTTTACCTATGTTAGCTCCAATATGATCCATTTAACCTACGTTAGCTCCAAAAAGACCAAGTTTACCTAAGTTAGCTACAATATGATCCATTTTACCCGCGTTAGCTCCAAAATGACCTATTTACCTAAGCTAGCTCTAAATTGACCTACACACTTAGCATTTTTACCTAGCTTAGCAAAAAATGACATTTTTACCTAGGTTAGCTAAAAAATGACCTAGTTTACCTAGGTTAGCTTCAATATGATCCATTTAACTTAGCTTAGCTCCAAAATGACCAAGTTTACCTAGGTTAGCTCCAATATGATACATTGAACTTATCTTATCTCCAAAATGACCTATTTACCTAGCTTAGCTCTAAATTGGCTTTTTTAACTACATTTGTTGGAAAATAAGAAGATAAAGAAGAGGGGGAGGAGAGAAAGAAAGAGAAGATAAAATCTTCTTCTTATTTTCCTCTTCTTTATCTTCTTCTTTTCCTCTTCTAGCTATTCTTCTTCTTCTAACTTTCATCTTTCCCAATTTGCAGATTTGCTTGAGATGAGGAAGCTTGCATTGATGGACTCATATATTCTCCTTGTGCTTCCTTTTTGTTTATGAAAACATGTTTGGGAACTTCTTATTGTTGGATATGTTGTTGGAAACTTCTTATGTCATATGGATATATGTTGGACTTGAGAAAATATATTGTTGGAAACTTCTTATGTCATATGGATATATGTTGGACTTGAGGAAATATATTGTTGGAAACTTCTTATGTCATATGGATATATGTTGGACTTGAGGAAATATATTGTTGGAAACTTCTTATGCCATATGGATATATGTTGGACTTGAGGAAATATATTGTTGGATATGTTGTTGGAAACTTCTTATGTCATATGGATATATGTTGGACTTGAGTAAATATATTGTTGGATATGCTTGTTGAGTATATATGTATTATCTGTGTATATCTATGAATTTCTGTCAAATTGAATGAATTCAATTAAAAACAGGGGTTATATAGGCTCTTTGCCGACAGCAAGCAGTCGGCAAAGAATGCCACGTGGCAGCTCCCTGTTCAACCTGGGAACACTGGTTGCCTATTTGGGCATTTTGCCGACTGCCGGCAGACGGCAAAGAGGCTCAGCTCTTTGCCGACTGCCGGCAGTCGGCAAAGAGGCTAAGGTCTTTGCCGACTACCGGCAGTCGGCAAAGAGGCTAAGGTCTTTGCCGACGGCCAGCAGATGGCAAAAAAGGCCACGTGGCAGCTTCCCAGTGACTCCTATTTGGCCTCTTTGCCGTCTGCCAGCAGACGGCAAAGACCTTAGCCTCTTTGCCGTCTGCCGGCTGACGGCAAACCACGCCGTTAACCCCTAACGGCTCCCACCTCACCTCACTGCCGTCTACGCTCTTTGCCGTCTGCTGGCCGCAAACGGCTGACGGCAAAGAGCTTTGCCGACTGTTTCTATGAAGCAGACGGCAAAGAATGCCTTTACCGGCGTTAATTCAGCCGGACTGTTTGCCGACTGCTAGCAGTCGGCAAAGAGCTTTGCCGACTGCCATTCATGCCTTTGCCGACTGCCATGGCAGTCGGCAAAGAAGCTGATTCCTGTAGTGAAAGATACCACAACCACAAGTCCTGATCGCCCCTAGTAGGAACCACTAATGATCGTTGGGATACGTCTCACACAATATCTAGGCATTTTTAAATGAGGTCGGAAATAACACAACAATTCCGAAAAATCCCCATGTGCATATTTAGCAATTCTTAAAGCAAAGAACAATTTTAAGCATTTAATGGTTGTTATCATGATGCGGATGACAAATGCAAGTTTTATGCAAGTTTTAGTTAAAAGTTGACATGAAGATGATATGGAGTATTTGTCACCGTGGTGGAAAGGAAAGGGTGCCATGGCAGCGATAACCGAAAATATGATGCCACGGCAACATAGCGGTTCCCGGTATCTCGTTGAGAGACAGGTGCAAAAGAAGGATCGACGTGAGTGCGTCATGCAAGAGATAGGTGGGGTGATCCCGTTACCGGGTTCCCACGGGTTGACGGCAAGGCATACGAGGAGGAACATGGAAGCAACAACTCGGACACGGTGCGAACAAGTGATACATCTCATACAACTTGCATTCAGTCCACGGGCGTCGTCTCGGGGTTATACCTTCGAAGCGTGCGTTTCGGGGTGGTTCGAGTTCGTCGAAGGAAGTAGTCATTCATGTGGCGACGGTAGAGGAAGTAGTGGTACACATTCGTAGACAATGTAGTTGAACTTGAGGGTCTTCGACGGCGTGGTACTTGGCGTATCATCATGTAGTCGAACTTGGCGTATCCGAAGGGGTACTTGGCATCCCAGTGTGGTAGTCGTTCGGGCGACGGACAATGCGGTATTTGGCAATCCAAAGCACTCCTGTTCGGGGAGGATCCAACAGAGGCATGTTGTGGTCGAAGGATGTAGTTCTTTGCACGAGAGGTGGTCTTGGCGTCCAACAACAACAACAACACAAGGGGTGGCCTCGGTCATGGCTATGGCAGCGAGCTGCCGAAGGGACATGGTCAAAGGAACTCGAGCAGAGGGGCTCGAGGTGCAGGGGACAAACACGAGCAGATCAGGAAAGGCACGGGTCGGGGCGGTACTTCGCGGCCCATGGCGAAGCCCGACAATGGAGAGATGGCATGGGACCCGGCCAGGCTGGGGCGGGCGACGGGCCGGCGGTGTCCTTGACGCGAACAACGAAGGTGGAGCGCGGGCACCATGGCACGGGGCGGTGGTTCCTGATGCCGTGGACGAAGCGAGGAGGAGAAGGGCAAGGGCACGAGGCAATGCGGCGACAGCGGCTGGGAGCGATGGACTCCGGCAATGCGGCGTCGGCGCTCAGGCCCCGGGAAGCCGGCGAGGTGGCCGTTTGGCCGAGGAGATGAGCGCAGGGAAGCTTGGCGCAGGTTGGCGGGCTGTGGCGCCCGGCGTCCCTAGCGATGCGGCGAGCTCCTGAATGGCTCGGAGGAGGGCGCCACGAGAAGCGGCTGCGGGGGCATAAGAGCATGGCGACGCCCGGTGGGGAGGGCTTGCCGCGAGCGCAATGGGAGGCGATGCAGAGAGAGAGAGAGAGAGAGAGATGGGGTCGAGGGAGTCCGACCTTCCTGGCGGCGCAAGTGGAGCGAGAGGGAGCAGGGGTGGATCGAGGGAGAGAGCGAGAGGATAAGGGAATCTGGGTAGGGTTAGGATAGCTAAGGCAGGGGCCGGTTCGGCCTTAGGTGGGTGGATGGGCCGGCCTACATGGAGGTCCAAGTGGCCATCTTGGGTCGTTGCAGCTGGGCCTGGGGCTCCTCTTGTCCCTATCCCTTATTCTTTTAGCAGAAAAACAATAGAGAGAGTTCAAAAGAATTAAGAGAAGAGACCATGAACAAGAATAAAACGATGGGACATGTTTGTAAGGCTTTATGGAATATTTTGAACCCAATAAAAGTGGCTCCAACAAAATAGGGGAAGTTAAATCCAAAATTATTCGACTTGCATCGAAGGAGTTTGAATGGAGTCTAGACTCTAGGGGTGTCCAAAAATGTTGAGGTTTTTGGAATAACCTCGATAAACGGGAAAATAATTTTGAGAAAGGTTAGAGAGTCAAAACTTGGAGCGAAGTAGGCATGGGGAATATATGCCAGTGTGTTTCGGTTAATTCCAAACAAATGGAATATTTATGATAGCTCCATAATTATTATGAGGATATGTTATAAAGAGAAATCACCATGTGAATTCCCTCGATTTAAATAGATCAAAAGATCTATGCAATTTATTTAGTTCAATTTTAAAAATTAAATGACATGATGGCATGATGACATGATGCAATGCAAAAAAATAAATAAAGAAAACAAAATGAAACACACGGTGACGTCGAAATATATGGAAGTCTTCTGGAGCGTCGGTCTTGGAGTGTCACAACTCTCCCACACTAACAGACGATCTCGACCCGAGATCCTAGGGATGGCACCGGATAGAAGAGGAAAAGGAAGGGGTAAAACAAAGTTTCTTCATTAACAAACGAGTGAAACCACAAACTTTGAGAGGTTGAACAACTTGAATGAAAGAATAGAATGGAGATGAATGAGATTGCAAACACTCCATTAGCAAAGAAGAACAAGGAACATTACGAGAACCTTGTATGTTAATAGACATGAACCAAGAGCTCACGGATGGCGAAACAATATCAAAACCACTCCGGTTAAAATAAGATGGAGAAGACATAAGAACGAAATAATTTGGACAGCACTCCATCTGAAAATGGAAGAAATTGAACACGAACTTGACAAGATGGGATGATGCTTGATGAAATCAACAACACACTGCCTCTGAAACAATTGAAAGAATGGCACAAGGGGTAAGACAGATTTCAGACAACACTCCAATTTAAAAGAGAGGCAAAACTTGATAAGATGAGAGAATTTGAACGGAGGACACAACACTCCGGTTGAATGGATAAGAAAAGGAAAGAACATGATCTCCATAAAATGAGATGATGGTTTGGAGAGAGCAACATCACAATGCCTCCGGAATGAAAGAATATATGCTAGATCGTTGGAAAGAAAAGATAGGATAAGAAAATGACAACTTCTCCCACAAATGAATTTGGAAAGCATCCTTACAAAGATGGATTGAATGGGCTTGATGGAAAATCAACAATGAAAACAATAAGCTTGTTGTGGCCTTATGGAAAACATCTCAAAATTGAGGTGAAATTCTGCCACTATGAAATGATTGATTTGACATGAGCGAAGAGATGAAAACTTCTTTCACCGAGAGGATAAATGAAGAATTTGGGTCATTTATAAGCACCACAATAGCAACAATCCTTAGGGAAAGCTTTTAGGTGAAATACAACCCAAGATTACTCCAACGAATAAATTGAAGGGTTGGAAAGATCTCCTGAACAAAGAAAATGATGGGTTTAAATATCTCGTTCCTGACAACTTGTGAATCATGAAACATGAAGGGAAATTGTCAAAAATGAGATACCACCATCTCAAACGATAAGGTATAAAGAATTGCACTTCAAAATGCAAGATGAAGAATTCTTGAGCTCCTCCGACAAGAATCTTGAAGAACACTTCGATGATGAATTAAATCACGATGAACCACCAAGAACTCCGGTAACAAAAGGATGTGAAGTGAAGGATGAAAAGAATAAGATTGAAGCCTTGCAATGATTAGATGGAGCTTTGAAATGATATAACTGAAATAACTTGGAGCTCTGGAAAACAAGATGAACAACTTGGAACCGAGAATATGATATGATGAACAAGCTCCGGAAAAAGAGATTAATCACTTCGAGGAAATAAGAATAAGATTTACTAGATGTTTATCCTTCATCAAATTAAATTGATGACAAGCAACGGATTTGGCATACTACCTATTCTCGTTACAAAGAATTCAAGAGAGATCTCGCACAATCTTGAGAAAGTATTCAATGAATCACCGGTAGGATTTTGAAAGAATGAATGAATTAATACGATAACCAAGGAAGAGTAAACTTGAATGAACCACCGAAAAAATTGAAACAAATGAGGAAAAGAGAATGAATCACCGGTAAGAATTAGAAAAGAACAAAGGCACTTGAGGAAACTTAGATACAAAAGAACGAAGGGATCACGAGCAGAGTAGAGAATGCTTGAATGATGCACAGGAAGAATTATGGAGTAGAATGAAGAGGCATCAATTAAGAATAGTTGGAGGACGAAGTTGAAAACTGAGAACGAAGAAATCTTCTGAAATGATGGCCTTCGGAGGATCACAATGGAAAGAATTCATAAAATGCTTCGGATGGTTAAGAAAAGATTCCTCATGACTGAAACAATTATGAGGATGGCATGAAGCTAGAACCACGAATCTTCAAGAGAACCGGCCAAGGTTTAGGAGAAATTCTTCTTCGGTCTTCAAATGTTGAGAATGATGACGAGAAACGCCTTGAAGAATTTGAGATACTCGGAAAGAATGAATAATATAAAGGTTGAAGAAACAATGAGTGAAAGTGATCTTGGAGAAGGCATATGACTTATGGAATCCATTCTTACGCCAGACTTTGAAAAGAATTTGAGTATAACTGCAGAAAAATTAGAAGAGTCGGGTAAGATCATGGGAAAAGACATGTGGGGTTAGGGCCCACTCAAAAGAAACACCATTGATGATTACTTGAAGAGAGATTACACCGGTTGAATTAAATGGTTTAATAAGATAACCATCTCAAAATAGTTTGAACGGATTAAGAATGGAAACACGAATCCTCCGAGATATCTTGAACACTCCGGAGAAGAATTAGGGAGAGTTGGATAAACAAGAGAGACTTTAAATAAGAATTTCAACATGGGAAAATATGTGAAACAAGAGGAAGGATATAATCAACACCAGGGCTTAGAATTATGTCCACCGGAGAAAAAACGAGAATGGAGAACGATAAACTTGAAGCTTCATGAGCATCTTCATGAGAATTCACCGGCTAAAAACATTGCAGGAAGTAATGAAGAACTTCACATGAATAAGAGGATAATTGATTTGAGATTTCTGGCTCCGAGAAGAAGAAGGGTGGAAGGGTGGGGAAAAACAAAGAAAACTTGGTACGAACAAAACGGACACCATTTCGGGATTTTTGGAGTCCGTTTAGTATTTCTTTCGTTAGTTTTGCTACGTGAGGACTCTTTTAGAAAAAAAAAGGCAAACCGACTCCGGGCCGTAAGAGGCCAGGACTCTGGCCTTTATATAGCGTCCCGCCGGCCCGCTAAGCCCCAGCCGCCAGCCCCACCGAACCCTAGCCCCGCCTCGAGCACCGCGCCGCGCCACCGCTGCCGCGCCGCGCCGCCGCCTCGCTGCCCGCGCGCCTCGCCGCCGCTGCTGCCGCGCCGCGCCACCGGCTCGCCGCCGCCCGCGTGCCGCTGTCGCCGCCCGTCGCCGAGCAGCCCACCTCCGCCGGACCCGCCGCCCGCCGCCGCCGGAGTAGCCGCCGGAGTTCGTCGTTTTTTGAGGTAGCCATCAGTTTTTTTTTAACAGATCGGTTCTTTTCGTAAAACCCTAGATTCGTTTTTTATAGATCGGTTCAGTTTTTTTTTCGGTTTAGTTATTTAGCGGACGTTCGTCCGTACGTTTGTCTTAACGAACGCTATTCGTCTGTTAGCCGCAGACAGCGAACGTTCGTTCGTTAGTCTGTTCGTCAGTTTTCTTTTTCGGGGTATTTATCCGTGATTATTCCGATCGCGATCTCTGCCCTGATTTTGTTTTTCGTTTTTCTTTTCGCTCGAGAGTCGGAATCAGGTGATTCAAAATCCCAGATCTTCGTCTCGACGCCCACTTTCCGTTTAGACAACTTGAACAAAGTTTTGGCTACTGTAAAATTTGACTTTAGACTAATTAGTAACCGGAGCTCGTTTCTTTCGCAGTTTGAGTTTCGTTGCTTCTTTCGATTTGTTTCTTTTTGCAAACCAGAGTTCTTAAGTTGAACTTTCGGGTTAGATCTTATCTTTTGGAGTTTTGTTTGTGCATCTTTGCTTGTTTGCTTATGTATGCTATTGTTTGCTTGCGATAGAATACCCAGACTGTGAAGCGTGGTACTACGAGTCTCTAGGTTTTGCGAATCGTCAGCAAGGCAAGTAACACTTTGATCATACTTTTATTACCCGGTTTTTATGCATTAGATCAAACCCGCACACATTGCATGAGTAGGATCTCTTAAATTGTGGGACTGGGAAGTAGATTGTGGTAGAACCTATTACCTGCATTATTTTCAAACCCTTGGGAGTTACTTCTACGTTTTCTTAGGTTGCTATGCTATGCTCGTAGACGTGGTTTGGGTTTGAGTGAAATCCATGACAGATGTGAGTTGTTAATTAAGGATTCAACTTAAGGTGGCTACTTGAATACACATCTGGGTGGATTGGTTGCAGGGCACCTGGGGAATCCAGTGTTGTCTTAGGAAATCCCGGGGTTCCGTGTGATTTTTCCTATGGAATGCCACCCAGGCTCAAAGGGATCATAAAACTATTCATGCTAGAAACTTCCGTGTGCAGCCACATGCCAATATGGGCTCTGGCATAGTTGAGTAAGTTTTGGGAAATCTTTCCATGATGGGCTAGCAGATGTAGAGGGATTGTAGGTGTACCGGCCTATCTATCCGGTTAAGGGGACCTCTTCGGAAAGACCGTGTCTCGGTCATCCGTTTCTCAAACACCATGCAGTGCGAGAAACCAAACGGAGGCGATCGAGTCTTGTGGGAAAAGTGCACAAACCCCTGCAGAGTGTACAAACTGATCATGATTAGCCGTGTCCCCGGTTATGGACATCTTGAGTATCTGGTACTTGAATTATTGGTTGATCTCATCACTCTATAATTTAATTTGTTGGGTTAATGATAACTTTAATTTGGGATTGAGTTGGAGGTACCTTCTCAATGATTTTCAACCACCATGATAGTTAAATTAAAATGCATTCCTTTGTTGTAGGGAAAAATTGGCTTTACGCAAAAACTTTAACCTTAGAGCCTTCACCAGCCAAATATGCATATAGTAGCCTTTATTCTGTTACTTGCATCTTTTGTGTTATGTTGCCAGCATATTCCATGTGTTGACCCGTTTTCGGGCTGCAACATATTACGTTGCAGACTTTTTAGACGAGGAATAAGACGTGCTAGGTCGTTTGTCATGCACTCAGCTATGCCATTGGAGTTCATGGACTCACTTGTCTTCCAAGCCTTCCGCTGTTATTTTGTTAGATGACCTTAAGCCATAGATTTTTATAATAAGTTCTCATTGGAGACATTCGATGTAATAAGTGTGGGATTGCCACTCTGTTATAAATCCTTCAAGTACTGTGTGTGTCAGCATTACAAATTCAGGGATGACACATAACACAGAGACTTCGGTCCATTTGGATCGTGGCCGCTACAAAGATGGTATCAGAGCACACGCTGAATGTAGGACACGACCACTAAGACAGACCCTATATCACTCTTCTCTACTCATTTCTGACTTCTTTCCATTTTCTACTTCTTTAGGATGCTGGACCCAAGGAACAAGTTCACTCAACCGGATGAAGACACACCATTTGGACGACACTTGAAGGAAGTCACTAGGTACCTGAACATAGGAATACCAAGATTTACCGGGACCTACACCGCCACTTTACCAGAAGAAGAGCGATGGAGCATTCAAGTTCAAATTCTTGGAAGAACCTTCGCACCATCCACTGCGGCAATAGAGTTTTCTTTTGATACGCCAACCTGGAGCCTAGGCAATAGTATGGCCGCCCACATCACGATGGGAAGGATCGGAGAAGTATTTGTGGACGCCGAGATGAGAGTTGGGATATGATCAGCACCCGGAAGGATAGGTCCATTGCCACGTTCATCCAGGAGTTGAACCAGCACATTCGACGACAGGAGCACCAGATGTGCGCTGGGATGATAGAATTGAAGAAGGCACTAAACAGGAATTTAGAGCTAGAAGAAGAACTTAAGTCTACTCGTGACGGATACGAGGAGGAGATGTTGATACTAGTGGAGAAGAATGATGATTTGACAAGGAAGCTAGGAGTATTCATGGGAGATCCAGCACCAGGAGGTGAAGAATAGGAAGAAGAACCCAAGGAGATTCGTCCCGAAGATTACATTATCATCAACGACACGGATTCAGAACCCGATGATAGTAAAGATGAAGACTATGAAGATGAAGCTGGAGTAGACATCATGGAATCTTCCGCCGATCAATATTTTTAGATGACCACCCTATGACTAGTAGTTTACCCCCACACAGTAGTATTTAGAGCACTCTTTGTAACGGTAGTTAGATTTGTAAGATCTTGCTGGAAATTGATTGGTGTGATATGATTGTGTTTGACTCATGTGCATATGGGTAGTGATTTTCCCTTAGACCTCAATTCTGTTCTAATCTCTTCCCTCTACACCCATCAGATGCCTCCAAGACGTGAGCCCGGATTTGAGTTTCCCCCTGAGCTCACCCAGTTGATCCAGCAGCAGAACACCTTGATGCAACTTCTTGTCCAGAACACTCAGAACAACCAGAACAACAACAACCCTCCACCACCACCACCCATGGACAACCTAACACGTTTCTTAAGGTTGCAACCACCAGTGTTTGCTAGCAGCATCAAACCAATAGTGGCTGATGACTGGCTACGCAAGATTGGAAGGGATTTGACCACCGCCAATTGCTCGGATGCTGAGAAGGTGCGATTTGCCGCACACCAGTTATCTGGACCAGCCGCAGCATGGTGGGAGAATTACACAGCCACTTTCCCTATAGCCAATGTCACTTGGGAGCAGTTTCAGCAAGCTTTCCGTACTGCCCATGTCTCAACTGGAGCTATGAGCAGGAAGAAGCGGGAGTTTCGCAACCTGCGCCAAGGAAACCGTACTGTAGCTCAGTACGTGGATGAGTTTAGTACCCTATCTCGTTATGCCCCAGATGATGTGGCCATAGATGCCGCTAAGCAGGAGAGATTTATGGAAGGGCTGAATGATGAGATGAGCGTACAGTTGATGGTGGCAACTTTCAACAACTACCAGGAGTTGGTAGATAAAGCTCTTATGATTGAAGGGAAGCAGCAGCAGATTGAAAGCCGCAAGAGGAAGTATGGACAAGGAAGGAATAATTCTGGAGCCCAGCAGAAGCCCCGATTCACTCCGAATCCGGGAGGATATACCCATAACCATAGAATTCCCAACAACCACAATGGCCCTAAGAATGGAAATGGGAATGGAGCAAGTAGCAACCAGAGCCGCCCTACACCGTCCACACCCGCTAAGAAGGATTTCAGCCATATCACCTATTTCAAGTGCGGGAAGAATGGACATTATGCCAATGACTGCCCTGAAGCTAATAATGGGAACGACAATGGAAGCGCCGGGAAGAAGCCCAACCCGTTCAACAAAGGACAAGTGAACCACGTGACTGTGGAGGAGGTAGAAGAGCAACCAGATGATGTTGTCGGTAAGTTTTTGGTTAAGACATTTACCGCAATAGTTCTTTTTGATACTGGTGCATCGCATTCATACATTTCAAGGGGATTCGTAAATAGACATAGGATGTCCAACCGAGTTCTTAAGACCCCCATGTTAGTAAGTTCACCAGGAGCAGAGTATATGGCACACCAAGGATGTTTTCAGACACCATCGACCATAGGACGCCACACTTTCCCCTCCGACCTAATAGTTCTGGAGTCACAAGGATTGGATGTGATGTTAGGTATGGATTGGCTATCGAAGTATGGAGGTAACATAGATTGTGCCAGCAAGTCTATTTTGCTCACCACCCCGGAGGGAAAAAGGATTAAGTATGTATCTAGGCATTTGCCTATAAGGATGCAAGTACACTCTCTCACGGGAGTAGTTCAGGAGGAAGTGCCAGTAGTAAAGGATTATCCGGATGTGTTTCCAGAGGAGTTACCTGGCATGCCACTGGATAGAGATATTGGACCAATATCTAAGAGACCGTATCGGATGCTAGCGAATGATCTGGAGGAGATCAAGAAGCACATTAAGGAGTTGTTGGAGAAACGTTCATCACATTGGGGAGCCCCAGTGCTTTTGGTCGAGAAGAAGGATGGATCTTTAAGAATGGTCGTTGATTATCGTGCGCTGAATGAAGTGACTATTAAGAATAAGTACCCACTGCCAATGATCAATGATTTGTTCGACCAACTCCAAGGAGCGAAAGTATTCTCCAAGATAGATCTACGATCTGGATACCACCAATTGAAGATCCGAGAGAAGGATATACCTAAGATAGCCTTCACCACACGGTACGAGCTATATGAGTATACGGTTATGTCATTTGGATTGACTAACGCCCCTGCCTACTTCATGAGTATGATGAACAAGGTGTTCATGGAGTTCTTGGATAAGTTCGTCGTGGTATTCATAGACGATATTCTGGTATACTCGAAGGATGAGGAGGAACACTCGGAGCATTTGCGTTTGGTTTTGGAGAAGCTCAGAGAACATCAGTTATATGCCAAGTTTAGCAAATGCGAGTTTTGGTTGAAGGAAGTAGGATTCCTAGGGCATGTTATATCGGGAGAAGGTATAGCAGTGGACCCCGTCAAAGTGCAGGCAGTCACTGAGTGGTTGGCACCCACTTCAGTTGGAGAGATCCGCGGTTTTTTTGGACTCGCGGGATACTACCGAAGATTCATAGAAAATTTCTCCAAGATTGCAAAGCCAATGACGACATTGTTGAAGAAGGAGACGAAGTTCGATTGGACTGAAGAGTGTGAAGAAAGTTTCCAGGAGTTGAAGAAACGGTTGACGGCAGCCCCAGTGCTGATATTGCCAGATATACGTAAGGATTTCCAAGTGTACTGCGACGCTTCACGCTTAGGACTTGGAGGAGTACTTATGCAGTATGGAAGAGTTGTTTCCTATGCATCCCGTCAACTACGACCGCACGAGTTGAATTACGCGACGCACGATCTGGAGTTAGCAGCTATAGTGCACGCACTGAAAACCTGGAGACATTTCCTTATTGGAAACCGTTGTGATGTGTACACGGATCACAAGAGTTTGAAGTACATTTTCACATAGAAGGAGCTGAACCTTAGACAAAGGAGATGGTTGGAGCTTATAAAGGATTATGATATGAAGCTGCACTATCACCCAGGAAAGGCCAACATCGTAGCAGACGCTTTGAGCCGAAAGAGTTATGCAAATACCCTAATAAAAGGGGGATTGCCACATGAGCTAGCAGAACATCTCAAGGAGCTTCGTTTGCAGATAGTTCCCAGAGGTTTCGTTGCCACGTTGGAGGTTCAGTCAACATTGCTGGGAAAGATACCAGAAGCCCAGAAGGATGATAAGGAAATTGCGGAGATAAGGAAAAGGATGAGTGAAGGAAAAGCCAAGGGATTTCGTGAGGACGAACACGACACCTTGTGGTTTGAGGATCGAATCTATGTACCCAACGACCCAGAGATCAGGAAGTTGATACTACAGTAAGCACTTGATTCGCCATACTCGATACACCCTGGAAACACCAAGATGTATTTGGATTTGAAGAAATGTTTCTAGTGGACGGGAATGAAGAAGGCTATTGCTGAGTATGTAGTCGTATGTGATGTATGCCAGAGAGTAAAGGCAGAGCATCAGAAGCCAGTAGGATTGCTGCAGCCTATGCCGATACCCGAATGGAAGTGGGAAAAGCTTGGCATGGATTTTATAATCGGATTGCCCAGGACCAAAGCAGGATATGACTCAATCTGGGTAGTAGTGGATCGATTGACGAAGGTAGCCCAATTTATCCCCGTGAAAACCACATACACCAGTGCGAAGTTGGACAAGATATACATGACCAGGATAGTATGTCTGCATGGAGTTTCGAGGACCATTGTATCAGATAGAGGAACACAGTTCACCTCAAAGTTTTGGCATCAGCTACACCAAACTTTGGGAATGAGGCTAGAATTCAGCATCGCTTTTCATCCACAGACCGATGGACAGACCGAGAGAGTCAACCAGATCATGGAGGATATGTTGAGAGCCAGTGCGTTAGATTATGGATCTAGTTGGGATGATAATTTGCCCTACGCGGAGTTCTCATACAACAATAGTTACCAGGCCAGTTTGAAGATGGCACCGTTCGAGGCATTGTATGGAAGGATATGCCGAACACCGTTAATGTGGGATGAAGTTGGAGACCGACAGTTGTTTGGACCAGACTTGATCAAAGAGTCTGAGGAGAAGGTGAAGTTGATTCGATATAGATTGAAGGTAGCTCAGTCCAGGCAGAAGAGTTATGCAGACTCGAAGCGCAAGGAGATAGCCTACGAAATCGGAGACAGAGCGTACTTGAGAGTATCGCCTCTGCGAGGAGTTAAACATTTCGGAGTTAAAGGAAAGCTAGCCCCGAGGTTTGTGGGACCTTACCGTGTTTTGGAACGCATGGGAGAGGTTGCCTATAACTTGGAATTGTCCGAAGGACTGTCAGGAGTGCACGACGTGTTTCACGTTTCACAGCTTAAGAAGTGCCACGCGGAGATGGCCGATATACCGCTTAGAGACACAGTACCCCTGGAAGCAATTCAGTTGGACAGTGATCTGACCTACAAGTAGAAGCCTGTTAAGATTCTCGAATTTTCGAGCAGAGTCACCCGCAGTAAGGTTATCAAGTTTTGCAAAGTTCAGTGGAGTCACCACACCGAGGAAGAAGCCACATGGGAACGAGAAGACGATCTATGCAAGGACCACCCACACCTGTTCTCTAGCCAAGTCGAATCTCGAGGGCGAGATTCATTCTAAGGGGGGTAGGTTTGTAATATCCCAATTTTTCAATTTGGAATGTTATACATAGATCATATTGCATTGCATGTTTCTTTGCATTTTTGTTTGTGGCGATCCTCGAAATTCTAAGCAACTCAAGGACCTACGGAGAGAGTTGGGAATTTTACCGTTTTCATATTTGAGTTCACTCGAATACCGGTACGAGGACAGTGTTGGTTTTAATTATTTTTCTTTCCTAAAATATTTCTAAATAAAATATATGAGCGGAGATAATATGACTTCTCCAAAATAATAGAAATATTGGAGGAAAATGTTAAAATCACTTTTGGTATTTTTCTGGATTTATTTGCGATTTTATTTGCATAGGAAAAATGCGCGTTTTTCAAAATTGCATTTAGGTCCGGGAAAGATGTCCACCTTGTCCTAAATATTATTAGAGGGCGGTGAAAATTTATTTCGGGATTTTTGGAGTCCTTTTAGTATTTCTTTCGTTAGTTTTGCTACGTCAGGACTCTTTTAGAAAAAAAGGCAAACCGACTCCGGGCCGTAAGAGGTTAGGACTCTGGCCTTTATATAGCGCCCCGCCGGCCCGCTAAGCCCCAGCCGCCCGCCATGCCGAACCCTAGCCCCGCCTCGAGCGCCGCGTCGTGCCGCCGCCGCCAGCCGTCGCCACCTCGCTGCCCGCGCGCCTCGCCGCCGCCCGCCTCCGCCGGACCCGCCGCCCGCCGCCGCCGGAGTAGCCACCGGAGTTCGTTGTTTTTGAGGTAGCCATCGGTTTTTCCTTTTTTAACCGATCGGTTCTTTTCGTAAAACCCTAGATTCATTTTTTATAGATCGGTTCGGTTTTTCTTTCGGTTTAGTTATTTAGCGGACGTTCGTCTGTACGATCGTCTTAACGAACAATGTTCGTCCGTTAGCCGCAGACAGCGAACGTTCGTTCGTTAGTCTGTTCGTCAGTTTTCTTTTTCGGGGTATTTATCCGCGATTATTCCGATCGCGATCTCTTTCGTGATTTTGTTTTTTGTATTTCGTTTTTCTTTTCGCTCGAGAGTCGGAATCAGGTGATTCAAAATCCCAGATCTTCGTCTCGACGCCCTCTTTCCATTTAGCCAACTTGAACAAAGTTTTGGCTACTGTAAAATTTGACTTTAGACCAATTAGTAACCGGAGCTTGTTTCTTTCGCAGTTTGAGTTTCGTTGCTTCTTTCGATTTATTTCTTTTAGCAAACCGGAGTTCTTAAGTTGAACTTTCTGGTTAGATCTTATCTTTTGGAGTTTTGTTCGTGCATCTTTGCTTGTTTGCCTATGTATGCTATTGTTTGCTTGCGATAGAATACCCGGACTGTGAAGCGTGCTACTACGAGTCTCTAGGTTTTGCGAATCGTCAGCAAGGCAAGTAACACTTTGGCCATACTTTTATTACCCAGTTTTTATGCATTAGATCAAACCCACACACATTGCATGAGTAGGATCTCTTAAATTGTGGGACTGGGAAGTAGATTGTGGTAGAACCTATTACCTGCATTATTTTCAAACCCTTGGGAGTTACTTCTATGTTTGCTTAGGGCGTGTTTGGTTCGTTGCTTTGCACCTGGCTCGCACCCGCCGTGCATTAGCCTGGACGTTTGGTAGCCTGCATCTCTAATTGGGCCAGGCCCGGCGCGTGCAAAAAGAGCCCCTCAGCCAGGCTCGCTCGGCACGTAGGTTTCGAGCGTTTGCGCGAGCCAGCATCCGTCGCTGCACGCGCGCCTGCACCCACTCGAGAGGATAGGGTTTCTCTCCCCGCAGACTCATTCACGCCGCTCCCCTCGCTCCCCTCCTTCTCCCGCGATAGTGGTGGATCTCGCATCTTTGTCGCCTCTGTCGACATCGCCGGCGGCCCTCTTCGCCGCTGTGGAGGTAGAACCCGCCTCCTCCCCTCCCTCTCCAGGTCTCCCATCCGTCCCCGTCCCTCTCTTCTCCCTCCCATCCCCATCTCTGTGGCGCTCGCGCTCCACTCACGGTTCTTCGATGCGGATGCGTGAATCAACGGCCTCAGGTCGCGGATGGGAGAGAGGGTCTTCTCCCTCTCAGCACCAATGCATCCCCCCCCTTCTCCCTTTTACATGTAGGTTCAGATCTGTCACGAACCTCCTTTTCCCCCTATAGATTAGAGATGGCTGGGATATGCAAATGGTCATTAGCATGGATATGTTTGATTGCCAAGAACACTTTGCTAGCTTATGGAAATTAAGAAAAAGTTATGAATAATCTGTGCATATATTTTGTTATATATTTATGCATATGGTGCAAATAGTATGAATAATCTATGCATATATTTTGTTATGTTTTGATGGTGCAAAGCATGTAAATATTATCAGTTCACATACCTTTATTAATTTATAAATTTGTGCTGAATTTATATAGATGGATGACAATGGCAAGACCCGAGATACACTGATAGTACAAGCTGCTGGTTTGGTTGCTGTTTTGTGTGCCTATATGGCCACGATAACTACAAGGGCTAGAATTAGAAATTATCGTGCTCCGATCCGTTATGTTATGCTTGAGAGAGACATAGCTAGGTTGTCCAATCTATGTTATATATATGAAACCAATGATATAAATTGCCATGACCTATTAAGGATGAGCAGAGCCCCATTTTACAACTTGTGTAATTTGTTTCGTGATCGAAAATTGTTGGAAGACAGCATTCATACCTGCATTGAGGAGCAGGTTGCGATGTTCCTTCTTGTAGTTGGGCACAACCATAGGTTTAGGGCAATGAAACCCATATTTAGGAGGTCAATTGAAGTAATAAGTCGATACTTCAAGGCAGTTTTATATGCAATAGGGGAGTTGCGTGATGAGATGATCCGGCCCCCATCCAATGAAGTTCATCCAAAAGTCCTACACAGTAGGCGTTTCTATCCCTACTTTAAGGTAATATATTACCATTTAGAATTATATGGACATGCAGAATAACCCATATTTTACAAAATATACCTCACCTCTTTCTTAGGATTGTGTTGGTGCAATTGATGGCACCCATGTTCTTGCCAAGGTACCGGCTGCTATTGCTTCCGCATTTAGAGGTCGGAAAGGTGGCACAACCCAAAATGTGATGGCTGCGGTTGACTTTGACCTTAAGTTTACCTATGTGTTAGCTGGTTGGGAAGGGTCAGCCCATGATGCACTCATTTTGGCTGATGCGTTGGAAAGGAATGATGGATTTGTTGTCCCTACAGGTATTAGTGAACCATTTTAGTGGCTTTTGATCGTTTCCTAATTACTGGTAGTAACACAACACATGACCTCTTATTTGTTAGGAAAATTCTACCTCGTGGATGCGGGCTATGCCGTGCGACCAGGGTTTCTTCCACCATATAGGGCTACTCGTTATCATCTTACAGAGTTTGGTGCACGATGCCCTCAAAATGAGAAGGAGTTATTCAACCTCCGCCACTCCTCATTGAGGATCACGGTTGAGAGGGCGTTTGCAGCTTTCAAGAACAGATGGAGAATTGTGGACAACAAGCCTCACCACCCTTATCCATCACAAGTCAAAATTGTCCTAGCTTGCTGCATTCTTCATAACTGGATACTTCAATGGGGAGAGGATGAGTTTGTACCACCTGAGCACTCTTGGACTGGGAATCCAGCGTCGGATGGTGTGATTGACATAGAACATGATAATAGAACCTCGTCACAAATTAGAGATGGTTGGGCTGGGCATATGTTTGCCAATAGGGGCAATTCACGTGTGTAGAGCTTGAGTGTATGGTTTGGCATGTTTGCCATTAGTTAGAGCTCAATTCTGTGTTGTAATGCATTATGAATAATTTTGTCATGTACCCAAATTGATACATTCTGTCATGAATAATTCTTTCATGTACCCACTTTGGATTTGATATAAATTCTAATTCTATTCACGGTTCATTTTATTTCTGTTTATGGTTCTTTATAATTCTGTCTATGGTGCCCCCACTTTGGACTTGATATTAATTCAAATTCTGTCTATGGTTCTGTTTATGGTTCTTTACAATTCTGTTTTTGCCCCACTTTGGATTTGATATAAATTCTAATTATGTTGGTGTTCCTTTTTGTTGTTCCGTATAGGATTGATGGCCGAGATGGTGGCTGATGGTGGGCATGGTGGTGGGAATCACCCATTGCGCTGGGCATCTCCAATGTCCGGGTTCATTCTACGTCGATTTGTAGAGCTGATTGCTGGTGGAGTGAAAACAGACAAGGGCTTTAAGGAGGTGCATCTAAACCAAGTGGCTAAGAATTGTAGTGAGCACTTTGGTCTTTCCATAACCGGGACCCAAGTGTACAACCACCTCCGCAAGTGGCGTGCTAGGTGGGTGAAGATAAGTAAGCTCCGAGACATTAGTGGGTCACTTTGGGATGATACCAATTATGTCATATCACTGGAGGAAGAGCACTACTTGGGTCATATCAAGGTTTGTACATAACCACACTTCCATAACCTTCCTCTCTTTCCTCATCTGTAGCTATTTGACTAACATTTCCATAACCACACTTCATGTAGGACCATCCCAAAGATGTTGAGTACCTCAATGTGCCTTTAGAGAATTATGTTCAGATGCTTGCTATCTTTCGGAGTGGTATTGCTACAGGAAGGTATGCAATGACATCTCATCAGGCTCTTGGGGTTCCTTCAATGGTGGAAACCTCCCCATCATTTGTAAACCTCGAAGGTTGTGGTTCTGAATTTGTTGATGGTTATGAACCTGGCTCGAGTGCTACTGCTGCTGCTCATGGGGAAGATGTTGCTGCTGCTCATGGGAAGGAACCATGTAAGGATGCTTCCAGCTCCACTGGCAAAAGGAAGAGGGCTAGCCTCATGAGTGAAGAAGAAGTTTTGGTCAAGAGCAACATGTCCGATGCAGTCCGTGAAGTTGTTGTTGCTATCAAGTCCACCGGAGAGGCACATCCTGAACTTTACAATTCTGTCATGGAGCTCCCTGGTTTTACCGAGGATGATCTATTGATTGTCTTGGATTATCTCAGTGAGAACGCCAACAGGGCTAGGAGCCACTCATTCGTGCAGATGTCGGAGACTCGTCGTACTCGTTGGGCCATTCACCACCTCTCCAAGTTCAACGGTGGAGTGTCTGTGCCCAAGGATGGAATGCCCCAGGATGGAGTGCCCAAGGAAGGAATGCCCCAGGATGGAGCGCCAAACGATGGAGCGGCCAAGGATGGAGTGTGAGCAAATATGTGCTAATTCACACCATGCTGACCATATTTTACTTTAATTGGTCAGAAAAACCATGCCTCTATATATGTAATGTATGAACAATATGGATTTCTGGACTATCTAATATGTCAACTGTAGGATGTAATGGACTGTAATATGACCATATGGATTTGTACTTCTATATATGTGAACTTATTAGCTATTTGTGCCTCCATGCCTTTATATATTTGCGCCTCCGTGCCTCTATGCATTTTTTAGCTATTTTGTGCCATAAACTACTTATTTGTCCATAAACTACTTATACAAACAACCAAGATGTTGCTGATTTTTTTCTCTCTTACTAAAATCAGCTCTGTCATTTTGAAGACATGTGATTATACTTTGACTAAATTTTGTAGACTTGTAAACATATTCTTTTATTACTTGAAATCGGCAAATATATCTGAAAGAATCTTTTATTTATTTTACATACAAGTACAAGTACACTAGGATCAGATTTCACACCATACAGCCTACCAAACAACATATGTTGTACGCTGCATCTCTCATGCAACCTAGATGCATCATACCAAACAATATCGGCGCTGAGCCTGTCCCATATCACGCAGCACACCAAACACACATTTCAGCTCATTTTTGCATCAGCTAAACCAGGCCAGCCCCAGCCAAGCTCCTTCATGCAATGCATGCTAGATGCACCCAGGGAACCAAACACGCCCTTAGGTTGCTATGCTATGCTCGTAGACGTGGTTTGGGTTTGAGTGAAATCCATGACAGATGTGAGTTGTTAATTAAGGATTCAACTTAAGGTGCCTACTTGAATACACATCTGGGTGGATTGGTTGCAGGGCACCTGGGGAATCCAGTGTTGTCTTAGGAAATCCCGGGGTTCCGTGTGATTTTTCCTATGGAATGTCACCCAGGCTGAAAGGGATCATAAAACTATTCATGCTAGAAACCTCTGTGTGCAGCCACATGCCAATATGGGCTCTGGCATAGTTGAGTAAGTTGTGGGAAACCTTTCCGTGATGGGCTAGCAGATGTAGAGGGATTGTAGGTGTACCGGCCTATCTATCCGGTTAAGGGGACCTCTTCGGAAAGACTGTGTCTCGGTCATCTGTTTCTCAAACACCATACAGTGCAAGAAACAAACAGAGGTGATCGAGTCTGATGGGAAAGGGGCACAAACCTCTGCAGAGTGTACAAACTGATCATGATTAGCCGTGTCCCCGGTTATGGACATCTTGAGTATCTGGTACTTGAATTATTGGTTGATCTCATCACTCTATAATTTAATTTGTTGGGTTAATGATAACTTTAATTTGGGATTGAGTTGGAGGTACCTTCTCAATGATTTTCAACTACCATGATAGTTAAATTAAAATGCATTCCTTTGTTGTAGGGAAAAATTGGCTTTACACAAAAACTTTAACCTTAGAGCCTCCACCAGCCAAATATGCATATAGTATAGCCTTTATTCTATTACTGGCATCTTCTGTGTTATCTTGCCAGCATATTCCATGTGCTGACCCATTTTCGAGCCGCAACATATTACGTTGCAGGCTTTTCAGACGAGTAATAAGACATGCTAGGTCGTTTGTCATGCACTCAGCTATGCCGTTGGAGTTGATGGACTCACTTGTCTTCCAAGCCTTCCGCTGTTATTTTGTTAGATGGCCTTAAGCCATATATTTTTATAATTAGTTCTCATTGGAGACATTCGATGTAATAAGTGTGTGATTGCCACTCTGTTATAAATCCTTCAAGTATTGTGTGTGTCAGCATTACCGATCCAGGGATGACACAGAGCATAGAGATTTCGGTCCATTCGGATCGTGGTCGCTACAACTAGCAATACCTACATCAAGCTGTATCCATCCTTCAACACATAACCAGGCACCTCCGGAAACCGTTTACCTCGGACCTTCGAAACACATCCGCTATACTAGCTGTGGCAATACTCCCGAACTATCCCCCAGTACTGGGTGATGTCGGGGTTATCTCACCGCCAGACATGCATAGAAGAGTTTTCGATGTCGGCCGCCTCTGGTATTCTAGAACTGTAACGATACACAATGGGAAAACAATACCTCAGAGCTCAACTCCCCGAGACTCAGCCTAAATAGACGGGAGGCACCAAGACAGAATTCTCGTCACAAAGATATCGGGACAATCCAAACAATACCTGCGTGATCCTAAATTTTTTTTGGGTGAAAATTGAGGATACTGATGTTAAAACAACTTCAAGGATCCTCACCAGAGTGACGAAGGGGATGAGGAGTAAAAAGAAATCCTACTCTCTGATATATATATATATATATATATATATATATATATATATATATATATATATATATATATATATATATATATATATAACATTTTTGTGTGTGTGTCTAGACTTCACTGACAGCGGTTCGATCAATAAGTGGGCTCCTAGGTCGGAGAAGGCTCTGAATACCAACTTGTAATGCCCAGGATGCGACTATAGCTCCTACATGTCGAGGCACGAGTTAGAAACATAATCGCATTCTGGAATGATCGCAAGCGTGGTATCTTTGCACAACTCATGTAATGAACATGGGTAAAAGAGGAAAATAGTTGGCTTACACTCGCCACATCACACAATTAAATTCAATAGCATACATTCATCCAAATAACACAGAGTCTGGCTACGGACGAAATCAAACGAGAAATGATACCACAACCATAAGTCATGATCGCCCCTAGTAGGAACCACTACTGATCGTCGGGATACGTCACATACATACGACCACGTTCTTCATCGTACTCCCAGTGAAGTTCTTGTCCATCTCCTGCATCGTACTCAGTTGTACCTACATCTGGTGTGTGTTGTAATCTGTGAGTCACAAGGACTTAGCAATCCCATTCCTGGGTATCAAAACTAACAAAGCCTTTTAGGTGTGGAGAGGTAATAAAGTGGCTATAGCAAGCACTAAGGAACTAGCTTACGAAGTCAGAGCGAGATGAGGATGTGCCAACGGTCGCCGAAGATGACCAATAAGTGATCCTAGCTACTCACGTTCATGCATAACCCCACCGTGTTCACTTTCCGAAAACCCCTTCGAAAAGAGACCGTCACGGTTACTCACACATGTAGTGTATTCTTAAGGATATTGTGTCAAGTTATCTACAACCGGATATAAACAAATTCCAATCCGCCACATAAACGCGGGCACATCTTTCAAAAGATCATAACCGTGCAGGGGTGTCCCAACTTAGCCCATCACATGCTCACGATCCGCGGAGTCGCAACTCCATGTTGGGAAGACCTGACTATTCTCGGAGTCCCATGCTCAAGATATTTCGACAAAGGTAAAACTAATCCAGCAAGACCTCCCGGCATGCTGACACCCTGATAGTAGCTGCGCATATCTCATCTCAGGCCACGGCCGGATGGGAAAAGCTACGGTAGAACTAGAACCTTGAGTTGCCTCAAGTTGGCCCCGCAGGCCGCCCAATTTGGACCAACACTCATGAGGAACACTGGCCCGGGGGTTGATTAAGTACTTGGGTTAATTACTCCCTATGCAAGTTTTTAGTTGTTAGGCAAATGTAGTACCAAAGTTGGGTCTTCCTGGAAAAGCTTTAAGCAGTGCAAATTATCGAGGGGGGCCCATAAACTCCAACCGTATTAGGAACGCAAAATCAAGGAACATAACACCGGTTTATCGGGTCCTGAGATGGCATGAGTGGAACAAAACACCAAGTAGAAGGCCAAGCCTTCCACCCATTACCAATATATATGTGTATTAATTAATTAAGATGTATATTATGTTATCCCAATAAACAAGTCCAAACATGGAGCAATCTTCCAACTTCACATGCAACTAACAACGTTATAAGATGGGTTGAGAGAAATCATACTTAGCCAACCATCGGTATGCTAGGAAGGCGATTAGAGTGTTTCATGGCAACATAGGAGGCTGACAAGATAAGAATAGGCATCGAGGAATAACTACAGAGCGAGACAACTAGCAAAGCAAAGATAGAGGTGATATCGGGCAACGGTCATCTTGCCTGGGATCCCGCAAGGAAGAAGAATGAGTCCATGAAGAAGACAAACAGTCGTAGTCGAACGAATCCTCACAACTCCGGAACGAAACCGAAGCTAACGAGAGAAGCAACCAAATAGAAGCAAACACCACTGTAAACACACAAGCATAAGCATGTCATGATGCACAAGCAAGTATGATGCATGTCCAGTTTAAATATGCATGGCATGTCAAAGTGCAACTAGCAAATCGACAAGTTAAGTGGAGCTCAATATGCAACGATTTGCATATTGACAAAACACCACATTCAAACATTTAGTTCTCTCTCGTTTATGAACTCAACAAGTTTAAATGTTTTTTAACATGGCAAGAGGTGAAGCATGAGCAAACTACGCTATCTAGGCATTTTTAAATGAGGCCGGAAATAGCACAACAATTCCGGAAAATCCCCATGTGCATATTTAGCAATTCTTAAAGCAAAGAACAATTTTAAGCATTTAAAGGTTGTTATCATGATGCGGATGACAAATGCAAGTCTTAGTTAAAAGTTGACATGAAGATGATATGGAGTATTTGTCACCGTGGTGGAAAGGAAAGGGTGCCATGGCGGCGATAACCGAAAAAATGATGCCACGACAACATAGCGGTTCCCGGTATCTCATTGAGAGACGGGTGCAAAAGAAGGATCGACGTGAGCATGTAATGCAAGAGATATGTGGGGTGTTCCCGTTACAGGGTTCCCACGGGTTGATGGCAAGGCACACGAGGAGGAACATGCAAGTGACAACTCGGACACGGTGCGAACAAGTGATACATCTCATACAACATACATTCGGTCGACGGGCGTCGTCTCGGGGTTATACCTTCGAAGCGTGCATTTCGGGGTGGTTCAAGTTTGCCGAAGGAAGTAGTCGTTCATGTGGCGGCGGTAGAGGAAGTAGTGGTACATGTTTGTAGACGATGTAGTTGAACTTGAGGGACGTCGAGGGCGTGGTACTTGGCGTATCGTCATGTAGTCGAACTTGGTGTATCCGAAGGGGTACTTGGCATCCTAGTGTGGTAGTCGTTCAGGCGATAGACAATGCGGTACTTGGCGATCCAAAGCACTCATGTTCGAGGAGGATTCAGTAGAGGCATGTTGTGGTCGAAGGCTGTAGTTCTCTGCATGAGAGGTGGTCTTGGCGTCCAACAACAACAACAACACAAGGGGTGGCCTCGGACATGGCTATGGCAGCGAGCTGCCGAAGGGACATGGCGAAAGGAACTCGAGCAGAGGGGCTCGAGGTGCAGGGGACAAACACGAGCAGATCAGGAAAGGAACGGGTCGGGGCGGTGCTTTGCGGCCCACGGCGAAGCCCGACAATGGAGAGATGGCGCGGGACCCGGCCAGGCTGGGGCGCGCAACGGGCCGGCAGCGTCCTTGACGCGAACAGCGGAGGCGGAGCGCGGCCACCATGGCACGAGGCTCCTGACGCCGTGGACGAAGCGAGGAGGAGAAGGGCAAGGGCGCGAGGCAGTGCAGCGACATGGGCTGGGCGCGATGGAATCCGGCGACGCGGTGGCGGAGCTCAGGCCCTGGGAGGCCGGTGAGGTGGCCGTTCGGGCGAAGAGACGAGCGCGAGGAAGCTTGGAGCAGGTCGGTGGGCTGCGGCACCCGGCGTCCGTAGCGATGCAGCGGGGTGGCGAGCTCCTGAATGGCTCGGAGGAGGGCGCCACGGGAAGCGGCTGTGGGGGCATAAGGGCATGGCGACGGTCGGTGTGGAGGGCTTGGCGAGAGCGCCATGGGAGGCGAAGCAATCATAGAGAGAGATGGGATCGAGGGAGTGCGTCCTTCCTGGCGGCCCGAGTGGAGCAAGAGGGAGCGGGCGTGGATCGAGGGAGAGAGCGAGAGGATAAGGGAATCGGGCTAGGGTTAGGATAGCTAAGGCAGGGGCCGGTTGGGCCTTAGGTGGGAGGATGGGCCGGCCTGCATGGAGGTCCAAGTGGCCAGCCAGGGTCGCTGCAGCTGGGCCTGGGGCTCCTCTTCTCCCTCTCCCTTATTCTTTTAGCAGAAAAACAATAGAGAGAGTTCAAAAGAATTT
Organism: Secale cereale; assembly: GCA_902687465.1. NCBI lineage: Eukaryota > Viridiplantae > Streptophyta > Magnoliopsida > Poales > Poaceae > Secale > Secale cereale. Next base: position 188,070,449 of record LR738713.1, on the reverse strand, counting down.
AGAGAAGAGGCCATGAACAAGAATAAAATGATGGGACATATTTGTAAAGCTTTATGGAATATTTAGAACCCAACAAATGTGGTTCCAACAAAATAGGGGAAGTTAAATCCAAAGTTATTCGACTTGCACCGAAGGAGTTTGAATGGAGTCTAGACTCTAGGGGTGTCCAAAAATGTTCAGGTTTTTTGAATAACCTCGATAAACGGGAAAATAATTTTGAGGAAGGTTAGAGAGTCAAAACTTGGAGTGAAATAGGTATGGGGAATATATGCAAGTGTGTTTGGGTTAATTCCAAATAAATGAAATATTTATAATAGCTCCATAATTATTAGCAGGATATGTTATAAAGAGAAATCATCATGTGAATTCCCTCAATTTAAATAGATCAAAAGATCTATGCAATTTATTTAGTTCAGTTTTAAAAATTAAATGACACGATGGCATGATGACATGATGCAATGCAAAAAAATAAATAGAGCAAACAAAATGAAACACACGGTGATGTCGAAATATATGGAAGTCTTCTGGAGAGTTGGTCTTAGGGCGTCACAAAACTCTGGGAGCATCGTGTGCTTTTTATTTTTCCTTTTAATAAAAGCACCATGCTGGTATAAGATAGTCCTTGGTTGATTTATTGAATGCTCTTTGCACTTCACTTATATCTTTTGAGCATGGCTTTATAGAATGCTTCATGTGCTTCACTTATATCATTTGAAGTTTGGATTGCCTGTTTCTCCTCACGTAGAAAACCGCCATTTGTAGAATGCTGTTTTGCTTCACTTATATTTATTAGAGCGTGGGCATATCTTTTGTAGGAAGAAATAAAACTCTCTTGCTTCAGTTATATCTATTTAGAGAGTTGACAGGAGTTGGTCATTCACATGGTTATTCATAAAATCCTACATAAACTTGTAGATCACAGAATATGATATGTTTGATTCCTTGCAATAGTTTTGTGATATAGAGATGCTAATATGTGGGAGGTACTAGTGAATGATTGTGGTTTGGTAAAAATATTGATGTTAAGGTTTGTGATTCCCGAAGCATGCACGTATGGTCTCCTAACTATGTAACCAAATTGGTGCGCATTGTATTTTGATTGTTTATCTTTGCGTGAAGGTCGGGCGCGCGCGATGGTTAACTCCTACCAACCTCCCCCCTAGGAGCATGCATCATAGTATTTTGCTTCGAGGGCTAATAGATTTTTCACAATAAGTATGTGAGTTCTTTATGACTAATGTTGAGTCCATGGATTATACGCACTCTCACCCTTCCACCTTGCTAGCCACTCTAGTACAGCGCAATTTTCGCCGGCACATCAAACCACTTTATAACCTTCCTCAAAACAGCCACCATACCTACCTATGGCATTTCCATAGCCACTCCAAGATATATTGCCATGAAAATCCACCATTCCGTTTATTATGACACACACCATCATTGTCATATTGCCTTGCATGATCGTAAGAGAGCTAGCATGATGTTTTCATGGCTAGTCCGTTTTTTGATGTCATTGCTATGCTAGATCATTGCACATCCTGGTACACCACTGGAGGCATTCATATAGAGTCATATTTTTGTTCTAGTATCGAGTTGTAATATCGAGTTGCAAGTAAATAAAAGTGTGATGATCATCATTATTAGAACATTGTCCAATGTGAGGTTATAAAAAATAAAAGAGGCCAATGAAGCCCAAATAAAAAAAAAGAGGCCAAAGAAGCCCACCAAAAAAAGAGGCCAAAGAGCCCAAAATAAAATAAAAATAATAAAATAAAATAAAAAAATGAGAGAAAAAGAGAGAAGCGACAATGTTACTATCTTTTTTTCCACACTTCATGATAGAGAGTCTCCTATGTTGTCACTTCCATATACTAGTGGGAATTTTCATTATAGAACTTGGCTTGTATATTCCAACGACGGGCATCCTCAAATGCCCTAGGTCTTCATGAGCAAGCAAGTTGATGCACACCCACTAGTTTTCTTTTGAGCTTTCATACACTTATAGCTCTAGTGCATCCGTTACATGGCAATCCCTACTCACTCATATTGATATCAATTGATGGACATCTCCATAGTTCGTTAATTTTCCTAGTCGATGTGAGACTTTCTCCCTACTTTTGTCTATCACCACCTTCTATTCCACCCATAGTGCTATGTCCATGGCTCACGCTCATGTGTTGCGTGAAGATTTGAAAAGGTTCGAAAAAGTAAAGTATGAAAACAATTGCTCGGCTGACACCGGGATGGGCATGAGGGGTACCTTGTATTAAGAAAAGGGAGCATAAAAGACTATATGATTATGTAGCGATATCGTTATTTAGCATTGATATTTTGAAAGACTTGATTGTTTGTTGGGATGCCCGAGTATTAAATTCTTTTATGTCAAATGATAGACTATTGCTGTGAATCACTCGTGTCTTGATATTCATGCCATGATTAGATTACATGATCAAGATTATGCTAGGTAGCATTCCACATAAAAAATTATCTTTTTATCATTTATCTACTCAAGGACGAGCATGAATTAAGCTTGGGGATGCTGATACATCTCCCTCTTATCTATAATTTTTGATTGTTCCATGCCAATATTATACAACTTTCATATACTTTTGGCAACTTTTTATACTATTTTTGGGACTAACATATTGATCCAGTGCCCAGTGCCAGTTCCTGTTTGTTGCATGTTTTTTGTTCCGCAGAATATCCATATCAAACGGAGTCCAAACGGGATAAAAACGGATGGAGATTTTTTTGGAATATATGTGAATTTTGGGAAGTGGAATCAACGTGATACGATGCCCCTGACCCTCGTGGCCGTCCCGTAAGGCGGTTGGTGCCCTTCTTTCGCCGCAAGAAAGCTAATGTCCGGATAAAAATCATGTCAAAAATTCAGCCCAATTGGAGTTATGGATCTCCGGGCATATAAGAAACTGTGAAAGGCCAATATCTGAAAACGCAGAAACAGAGAGAGACAGAGAGACAGATCCAATCTCTTAGGGGCTCTCGCCCCTTCGCCGCCATGGAGGCCATGGGCCAGAGGGGAAACCCTTCTCCCATCTAGGGAGAAGGTCAAGGAAGAAGGAGAAGGAGGGGGGCTCTCCCCCCGTCTCTCCCGGTGGCGCCGGAACACCGACGGGGCCCTCATCGTGTGACGGCGATCTACACCAGCACCTCCGTCATCTTCACCAACATCATCATCACCTTCCCCCATCTATCTACAGCGGTCCACTCTCCCGCAACCCGTTGTACCCTCTACTTGAACATGGTGCTTTATGCTTCATATTATTATCCAATGATGTGTTGCCATCCTATGATGTCCGAGTAGATTATCGTTGTCCTATCGGTGGTTGGTGAATTGCTATGGTTGATTTAATATTCTTGTGGTTATGTTGCTGTCCTTTGGTGCCCATCATATGAGCGCGTGCGTGGATCACACCATAGGGTTAGTTGTATGTTGATAGGACTACGTATTGGAGGGCAAGAGTGACCGAAGCTTCAACCTAGCGTAGAAATTGATGCATACGGGATTGAAGGGGGGCCAATATATCTTAATGCTATGGTTGGGTTTTACCTTAATGAACGTTAGTAGTTGCGGATGCTTGCTAATAGTTCCAATCATAAGTGCCTAGAATTCCAAGTCAGGGATGACATGCTAACAGTGGCCTCTCCCACATAAAACTTGCTATCCGTCTAGTAACGTAGTCATTTTCTTAGGGACAATTTCGCAACTCCTATCATCACTTTTCCACACTCGCTATACTAACTTTATTGCTTCTTTATCTAAACAACCCCTAGTTTTTATTTACGTGCTCTTTATATTCTTGCACACCTATCCCGTTACACCTACAAAGTACTTCTAGTTTTATACTTGTTCTAGGTAAAGCGAACGTAAAGCATGCGTAGAGTTGTATCGGTGGTCGATAGAACTTGAGGGAATATTTGTTCTACCTTTAGCTCCTCGTTGGGTTCAACAATCTTACTTATCGAAAGAGGCTACAACTGATCCCCTACACTTGCGGGTTATCATACACTGACAGGAGCCTCCGGGCCTGGGCCACACATAAGCACAAATCGTTGTTGGGCCAGGCCTAGAATGGTGCGTAGGCACGCGTGGCAGGGTTTGAACTGTGGTGGTTCCTTCGCCGGTTGCGCTTTCCCACGACTCACATTGGGTGCATGATGTGGGGGTTGTGCATAGAGCGGTTGCAGCGTGCTTGCGTCAAGTCATGGTGAATAGTAAAGAGGCGGCCCACGCCTTCCCCATAAAAAGAGGAAACCGCAGGGCACTGCTCATTTACCCTCTGCGTCTTTTCCAATCTTGGAACCGCCGTTCCCCTCTTCTTCCCCAAACGCAAACCGGAGTTCTTGCCTCTGCTTGCAACTGTCGTACCTTCATTGCCCTTAATCCCCTGCCCTCTCTCAGTCATCATGGCGCCCAAGGTAGGCAAGGGCAAGGGAACGTCGAAGGATGCCTGGGGGAAGGAGTCGTCGGAGAGCGCATTGGTGGAGCTGCAGACGCAATACGCACTCTTCGAGCCGACGGTCGACACGCTCACTCTCAAGGACAAGTTCAGGTGTTTGTGGGGGAGGGAGACGACGGGGCACCCCGGCACGCGCCTCCGCCTTGCCTCCTGCTTCGCCAAGGGAGGCCCAAATTGGTACCCTTTCATCGTCGATTACTTCTCCTGCGGGCTCTGCCCCCCTTTCTCGGATTTCTTCAGCGACATCATGTACACTTCGCCCATCTTTGCGAGGGCTTTGACATAGTGCTCCCCAGCATAGTGCTCTTCCGCCACTACTTCACTCCGAGCATCTAGCCAGGGGGCGCCATCACGGGCTGCATCACTTGGATTCCGAGGCAGCAGATCAAGGGCACGTACCCGAAGGGCGCCACGAAGAAGAGGTGGGAAGAGTGGCGAAGCCAGTGGTGTTAGATCGAGGAGACGAATCCACCGTAGTTCTGCCGGGTCCGTCGGAAGCAGTCGGTCTGTAGCAAGGACTGGGGTGATCTCGATGCCAACGACCAAAAGCTCACGATCGCCACCACCAGGATCCATCGCCTTGCCGCGACCAGGCTCACCCATGAAATGACCGAGGGCGATTTTATCCACCGCCAAATTGCCCCACTGCACAACAACGGGAGGCCGACCTGGGATTTCAAGAACGCGGCCGACATCATGAGGCTCCGCCCTGGTATAAACCACAACTTCATGGTGTTGCAGCACACCCATCTTTGCCAGAGGCTCTTCCAGCTCAGGGTCGACGAGGCCAGCTGGGTTGAGAGGAACAGCAAGGCCGAGACGGTCGGCAAGGCTGAGAAGGCTGGCACGGCCGCCGGGGCCGCCAAGCCCGACAACCTGTTCAGGTTGCCAGCAGGGGTGGTCCCGCTGAGCAACAACTGTCGCCAGAGCACCATCATCGCCATGATGCTGGTCTTCGACGCGCACTACCTCGATCCGACCTGGGTCGAGCCAAAGGACGAACTGGTACAGGCATTCTTCGACAACTTGTCGAAGAAGTAAATCGGTGACGAGCCGCAGCTTATCTGCAACACCACCGAGGAGGAGTTCACTTACATCGCCGCCAGGGCGGAGGAGGCAGCTCTCACCAGGGAGGCCGGCAGCTTCGGCACTATGGAGCATGAGGACGATGCAGCCGCGAACGAGAAAGAGTTCGTCGAGTGGGCGGAGCCCGCCAGGGAGGCCAGCAGCGCTGGCGCTGGGGCTCCCCCATTGAAGAAGTGGTCGAGGAGTCGGCCGAGGAGGAGACTGATGTGGACGACACCCCGACCCCAGGGAAGAAGCACGTCTTGTAATAGGCGGGCTCCGGCGAGCCAGTCCGGCCCGTCAAGGTCACGCAGCGGCAGTAGGCCCAAGCGCCACCCGTACGCCAGACGAGGGCTGTGAAGAAGGTCGCGGTTGCCGCTTCTTCTTTGTCCTGGCGTCCCCGGACGCCATCCCCTTCTCGTCTGCTTGTCGACGCCGCCCCGGAGGCCGATTTTGATCTCGGGTCCTTTAGTCCGAAGAGGAAGAGGAGGCCAGAGCACGAGTAAGCATTTTGTCCTCCACCATCCCTTAACCCTCTACGTGCGTTGTCCTTCCTTAACTTGATTTAATTTTTGCAGCGACATGGAGACGCTGGCCCAGAGGGCCGCGAAGAGGGCCAAGGCCTCAACGGGCGACGAGCCCCCGGCGAGTGCTCTGCGCACGCCGACGTTGGTGGTGATCAGCCCGGAGAATAGCCCTCAGTGCAGCCCCCACTCCAGCCCCCAGCGTGAGTCCCTCCTTCACTCCCCATTGACGGGTGTTAGGGGGTGTACTCTTGGTGCTGACCTTGTCGGGTTCGCAGAGGGAGAGCTGCAGCTAGAGGAGCCGCTGAGGGCCGCCACCGATGCGCCGTCCCTGGCAACCACGCCCCCGACGCGCCGTCCCCAGCAACCACGCCACCCAGAGAAGCGTCACCAGCGAGGGCATCCACCGCCGAGCCCATGCGCACGGAGGAAGAGGGGGCAAGCATAGGCGCTGGTGGCTCTACCCCGACAATGGATGTTGGCGGGGAGGGAACCACTTCTCCTCAGCCCGGCACGGGTAAGTCGCTTGCTCCCCATCCCCTGTCATCTCCGCCATGTGATGTTCTTCCTTTTCATTGTTCTGAACCTTTGGTCCCGGCCTCACCTCATCTCCCCTACCTAGCGCGCCAAAGATGTCGGGGAAACGACACCTATGGGATCCCGGGGACCCCTAGTATGGTTGGCGGGGCGTAGAGCTGTGCAAAGAGCAGGTCTACTCGATCAACGCATGGGCATTTTTACCCAGGTTTAGGCCGCAACATGATGCGTAAAACCCTAGTCCTGTTTTTCTATGTATATTTGGTGTTCTCGAGCTCTAGAACTGGCCACAATGCGTGCCTGTCCAAAAAGTCTGAATCCTCTCTCAGTATGCCTTGGGCCTCCTTTTATATGAAAAAGGGGTTGCCACAGTGACAGACAGGAGGTGGAAAGTATCTACAATGTACAAGGTTATCTTCTGACATCATAGGACAAACACATTTAATGCGCCGCCTATCTGTCCTCTAGCTTTATCGGGGATGGCAATGAATATGAATTTGTTTTGGTGATTATTCTAGTACGAACGCTTGATAGATCGATCAGAAAGAATAACTTGTGTTATTTTAGTACAAACTCTTGCTAGATCGATCGGAAAGAATACCTTATGTCATTTTATTACGAACTCTAGGATAGATCGAACGGAAAGAATAGCTTTGTGTTATTTTAGTACAAACTCTTGAATAGATCGAACGGAAAGAATAGCTTTGAGGTGGTTTCGTACCCTACAAACAATTTATTCTTTTGTTCTCCGCTAGATAGGAACTTTGGAGTGATACTTCATTGCACTTTGAGGGGTGGTTATATGATCCAATTATATTAGCACTGTTGAGAGATTACCCTAGTGAAAGTACGGACCCTAGGCCTTGTTTTCAAGCATTGCAATACTGTTTGTGCTCCGTTTTATCACTTGCTACCTTGCTGTTTTTTGTTGTTACTATTACAAAAATCAATATATACTATCCATATTACACTTGTATTACCATCTCTTCGCCGAACTAGTGCACCTATACAATTTCCCATTGTATTTGGTGTGTTGGGGACACAAGAGAATTTTTATTATTTGGTTGCAGGGTTGTTTGAGAGAGACCATCTTCATCCTACACCTCCCACGGATTGATAAACCTTAGGTCATCCACTTGAGGGAAATTAGCTACTGTCCTACAAAACTCTGCCCTTGGAGGCCCAACACGAGTCTACAAGAACAAGTTGTGTAGTAGACATCAACTATCAAGCAAGTGGTTATCGTGGCTTGCCAGGGGATGAAGAATACTCTGGGAAGAAGTGCGGTGAAGCCGCAGAAAAAATCATCGAAAACAGTTCTCTCTAGGAGGAGGCTGTTTACGGGCAAGGGCAAAGTGGTCATTTCTAGTAATTCAAACCATAGTGAAAATGTTACCAATAGAACCGTTTCGATGATACAAAGAGATGGGCTTTGGAATCACCTCATTTGGAGCTACAAGTATAAAGATACAGATGTTTAAAACTCAAGGACTAATCTGTAAAAATATTTTACACAAATAGGTCCCTGGCGGTTTAAACAGAACGTGCCTTTCTCATAAATACGCTTCCTAAAAGGGAAAACATATTCTAGGTCAAAGAAGAGCCGAATGCTCTTTCGATAATTGAAGGCGTACTCCCAGGGGTACGTCTCCACTTATCCAATGTGGAAGTGGCGGGGCCGGGTGCTGGGTCGCTGATGAGCGGGGCCCGCCATTGACTCATCTCTCCTGACTCCTTCTTCCTCCCATCCATGCGCATAAGTAGGGGCGAGAACAGCCGGCCCCGACGAGGATTCTGGGTGGCTCCGGCCATGGTTCTTGTTGGCCAGCCTAGCAGGGAGCACAATGCGCCGGGCCACATCCATCCCGAGGTAGCGCGGAGCTCGAGGTCGGTGGGCTAGAGAGCAGCAACGAGGGCGGTGGACGGTGACTACGATGGAGATGGACTCGGCGCTAAGGCCACGGGGAGGAGGGGTGGAGGCACGGGGTGGGTTCTAGGGTGAACGTGGAGGCTACTGGTGGTGGTGGAAGAGAGAAAAGAGCAATAGCTTGTCGGAATCAAAGACGACAGAGGCGGCGGCCATGGTGGCCTAGGGCAGCGGAGAGGGGCTCTGGAGCTCGGGCGAGGAGCTGGGAGGCGTCCTAGGAGCTGGTGGAGGTGAGTTATCAGCTCGGCCGAGCAGGCTTATATAGGCAGGGTGAGGCTGTTCGAGCTCGGGTGTCGCCGCGCATGTCAGGCCGACGCACTGGCGCTGAGCGGTCACAAGGAGGCATGGGAACGCGACGAGAGGAAGCGGACGAGCAGCAGAGCATCACGGAGATGAGCAACGCTCGGGAACACGAGGAGGAGGAAGCCAACAGAGGAGAAGACGATGGTCGGCTACAGATCGCCCGGGACGGCTCAACGAGAAGCAAACGAAGGGGGAAATGGCTCCAGGGGGACGGCCACGACGAGGCTGAGCTGGGTGACATGCTCAGTCGAGCCATTGCTGGTCGGAGCAAACGTGCCGACGCCAATAGTGGCTAGACCACCGATTTGGCTGGCATGACCCATGGTCACCGCGTGAGCTGGCGAGGTGAAGTTGCCAATGGCTAGCCAAAGTTGTCTGGGGTGGAGTCCGTCCAGGGGAGGTTTCAAGTGAGTGAGTAGCTCGAAGAAAAGTGAAGTTAGATAGGAATTGAGCTCTGAATGTTGTTGCATCAAACTTAATCATGATGCGGGGATCACCATAGGTGAGATTAGTGCCAAATAGAATGTCTAGGGAGTTTTGGTTAGGAAGGACTACAGTCCTGGTAAGTTTGAGATGATTTGGACAAATTAATATAGTTGGTGTTCAAATGCATAATCTGGTCCAGAAACAAAACCAGAAAGTAGCACTCACATAGAATTATGGATTGGGTTGGAAATGGACATGGCAGGATGATTTGATCATATGAAAGTGACATAAAATTTCAGACCATTTGGACAACCCAAAGTAGTACTTCCTTCATAAACATCCTTTTTGTCCGGAAGCTAGGAATAATTCCTAAGGGAAATTGGCTAGATGAAATGAGTCCAAACTTTGTGGAGCTAGATTATAAGGGTAGGAGAAGGTCCTGGAATTTTTTTTAGCAATAATGAAGCAAGATAAAATATACTTGCTTCAGAAACTAAAAAATTGGACAGAAACAAAGATTTCAAGGTGTGCTCACATAGACGGAAGGAATGAGATCAAATCTAGAGGAGAGTCATGATTTGAGGATATAGAGGTCATACAAAAATTTCAAATCATTTTGATATGCCTAGCTTGTACCTCCTTCACAAAGTTTCTTTCTGGACAGAAACTTTGTAAATTAGCTGAAAAATATTTACTAGGCAAATGAGTATGACAATTTGCAGGAGGAAACTATATGGACTTGAAAAGGTGTCCAAAAAGTTTTGAGACAATTGGGCAAAGAAAAATAACACTTGCTTCACAAAGTGCCATTTAGGGCAGAATAGGAAAAGGAATATTAGTCGAATATTTTTGAACATGGCAATGAAAAGTTTTGCCATATTTGAGGAAGATATGACCCAAAAAGTTTATGAGAATTATTTGGGAATTTTAGGAGTGATGGAAATATAGGTTGCTTCACAACCTAGGGTAGACGGGGTTATTCCTTTAATAGAAAAGGGAATATTCCCAAGAAAAAGAATATTGGGGTTGGTCCAGGATGGAAATGGCAAGGTATAGGGATGGATTTGAGGATGACAAGCCACTCTGGAAAGAAAGAAGAGGTCATCTTCTTCAGTTTCCAGACCACATAGCAATAGAAAAAGAAAACTCAAGCAAAAATCTTAGAAAATCAAAAGAAAAAGAAAGGGCCATAAATCAGGCTGTGACAATACCATAGAAATAGTATGTAATTGTTTCCATACGTCTCTACTTCCGAAGATCCAGATCTAGCTAAGTAAACAGATACTTCAAACTTTGATGATCGTTAAAGATCTCACAACGACTATCAAGAAGGAAATATCGCCACAACTTCAATGCAAATTTAACTACACCAAGTTCAAGGTCATTGACTGGGTAGTTCCTCTGTCTATCTTGGAATCCACAAATGACTAGAATGTTTACAATTCTCACAAGACGAGAAGCTTACAACGCATCCAAGGAATAAATCCGTGCTTTGGCATTACGAACAAGATGAGCATAGTAGCTCACTATCTCATTCAAAGGATGTAGTAAATGGATGATTTTAGTGGCACAAATAATAGAAGCGGTATGTGTTTTCAACCATTCCATTCCCAAAATGAGGTCAATATTGGTTGACTTCAAAACAATGGGGGAAACATGGAATTCCAACCCTTCAATTTCAACGGGGACGTTGTGACTAACCATGGTGGTTCGATATTGGCCCATGGAATGCAGTTTGGAATTCCAGCGAAGTGATGGTGGTTTGAACAGGTAAGGAACTCCCGTTGCAATCCCACCATTGAGCAGTGGGACCTTTCAGGTAGTAAGCCACGAAAGTGACATAGCTGGCAGGGGCTACATCAACAGACGACAGCTCGAAAGTGAGGTCACGGAGCCAGTCATCATCATCAAGTGGCAGAGTTGAGCTGCGGTAGATGGTTGGGTTGAGACGTGCAAAGTGTTGTAGAGTCACTAGGGCCGGCTATTGATTCATATTGGGACGTGGAAACTGAGCCATGACTACTTCCATGAATTGGCGATTCAGCTCAGCTATTGTATCATTCCGACCATGTATTCGGGCAGTGGTGGATTGTTGTCACCACAACCACGACCAACGGATCTAACCATCCTACTTAAATGCAATAGGGGGTAGCTTAGCAAGGGGTGGAGCAAACGTATGGAGTCATACATGATGTAATCACAACAATGAGCAAAGGTGCAGTATGTAAAAAGCAGTAGTCATTGAAGACATACCGATACATATAACGGGGCCAATTACACATTGTTCATATGAGTTTGGGCAAGAGAAACATCATAGACATACTAGGTTGCACTCATGCACGGGATGGAGGACTACAACAACGGGACATATCAAAGGCTACACCAATGTCAGAGAAAACTACTGGAGTGAGGAATCTGCAGGGGACGATGCGGGGTGCCCTCGATAAAATGATACTTTGGCCCGTGAACACTGTGAAGCAGATCCTGGCCCATAATTCAAGAAGGGCATAATACAAATCTCCGGATGGATGTGATCCCGAGATCCTAGTGTTAGAGTTAGCAAAACTTTTAACCCGAATAGAAGAGAGATCAGAGTCCCACAATATAGATGAGGAGTAAAATATATGAATACCACCCAATGGCGACGGGGCCCGTAAGTCACACAACCATGTTAGTAAAAGTTTTCCAAAGACTAGACTCAACTTCGTCCAAGGAGTTGGGAAGGGGGTTCCTACTGGCAGTCGGCTCTGATACCAACTTGTGACTCCCCTGATTTGACCGTACACTAATCATGCACGTAAATGTGTACGACCAAGATCATGGACTCACGGGGAGATATCACAACACAACTCTAGACACAAATAAAATAATACAAGCTTTATATTACAAGCCAGGGGCCTCGAGGGCTCGAATACATCAGCTCGAATACAAATGAGTCAGCGGAAGCAACAATATCTGAGTACGGACATAAGTTAAAGAAATTTTCCTTAAGAAGGCTAGCACAAATATCAACAATCGAAGAGGCAAGGCCTCCTTCCTGGGACCTCCTAACTACTCCTGGTCTTCAACGATCTCCACATAGTAGTACACTATCGGGGTAGTCATAGACGTCAGTAGTGGCATCCGGCTCCTGGGATCCGCCATCTGGTTGCAACAATCGGAAAGAAGAAAGAAGGGGAAAATGGGTAGCCAAGAAACCGTCGGTACTCATCCAAAGTACTCGCAAGCATCAAATCTAGACTAAGTATGCATCAGTATCAAAGGAATGAGATGTTTCTATGGACTGAACTGCAGAATGCCAGAAGAGAAGGGGAAAGGCCTAGCCTATCAAAGACTAGCATCTTCTGGAAACCACCATCTTGTAGCACTTAGAAGATTAAATGATAGCATTTTATAATTAACAAGCATGTTGTAACAATATCGCCTAAAGATCCTTCCTCGCCTCCCTGCGAGAAGGCAATCCTGGAGCCATCATATCCATCACATGTCTCAAGTATCCATTTCTAGTTATAATAGATCAGGATACAAATCCAAGCGTCCATCACCCTGGACACGACTATTCGAATAGTTAACTTCCCTGCAGGGGTGCACCACATTACCCTACATGCTCGATCACCTCAGACCGGACACACTTTTCTGGGTCAATGCCCGGCCTCGGAAGATCAACACGTCGCAGCCCTACCTAGGCTCAGCAGAGAGGTCCCCACCAGTCTACATCCTAAGCGCTCAGGAGTCTTGGGCCCATTGCCCTTTGCACTCCGGGTCGTTGCGCGCAGGGCAATTTAGGCCACCTCCACTAGGGCGCCGACTAGGCCATGCCGCAATGCTGAACTAGACGTCTGACAAAGCGTCAGCTGATACTATGACGTTGAGGCCCATAACTATTATCGCGTGGAGGTTAGTGCGTATAGGCCAGTGGGAAACTCGGAACAAATACCCAAACCTATTAGTGCATTATTGAAAGAACTGACGGCTGTCGGGACAAGTCCGGAGCTACCACCCCTCCTGGGTGATACCGCTAAATAGCCAGCCGCCACCGTAACACCCATAGGTGCTCTCTAGGCCTGCCTGCCTTTCACAAGGAACTGAAGTAAGGTAAAGGTAACCGTGTCTCCGAAACATCAAGGTGGAAAACCCGTGGAATCACCCTCGATGGATTCCACTCGATGTGACCGTCAAGGCGAACTAAGAGGAATTACCCTCGAGGTTCACACTTGAGAGGTTGCACGACAGAGTCGTATCGGAAGTGTGGTGAAGTAGTAATCACCCTCGAAGACCACGACCTAATAGCTACACTACAGAGTTATCATCAGGTATGCGTTAAGAGGTATCACCCTCGGCACTCAATAGTAACTATGCAGAGTCGTACAACTAAGGGGGGTGAGGTGCTGTGTCGGAGTCTGGTCATCGACCACGTTAATCGAGTCATCGGCCAACAAACTGGGGCAACTGGAATAGGGCGAGGGTCACTGCTGAAACACCAACCAACCTATACTAAGCAGTTTAGGATAAGCAGGTAAGGTACAATAGCAGGTACAAAAGGAGGCTATGCATCAGAATATGGGCAATCAATTACAGTAGCAAAATCTAATGCAAGCAATAGAGAGACTGGAATGGGCGATATCAGGATGATCAAAGGAGAGCTTGCCTGGAAGCTCTGCTGAAACGAAAGAAGGGTCGTCGTCAACGTAGTCGATCAGAGGGCATCAGCAGCGGTCTCGGGGTCTAGCAGAGAGAAGAGGGGGAAGAAACAATAAATATAAAGAAAACAGATGCAACACAGATGCATGACATGACAAAAAGCGGTGCTGGTGCTGTCCTATCGCAGTACTAGACGATCCTGGCGAAAGGGGGAAACATTCGGGAAAGTTATCCCGAAGTTTGGCATTTTCGGACAGATGAATCGGAGGGGCGGTTCAATGTTCAGTATGCTAGGGGCATGTGACAGATGAACGGAATGCATATTCGAATTTGTCTCGTATTTCTGAGCAACTTTCATGTACAAAGCATTTTCATCCGAGTTACGGTTTATTTTATATTATTTTTCAAAGTTTTAAATATTTTCTAAAATTCCAGGAATTAAATTAATTAGAAAATATATTAAATACTAAATGCTATGGGTACACAGAAGTGTACCCAGAGATGTGCATGTGTGGCTTACAAGGGGGCCTAGTTCACTAGGTCAACTGCCCAATCAGCTGAGGCAGACTGGTGGGGCTAGGAGGGGTTGAGTCAGCAGCCCAGTTAGTAGTCAACAGTTCGACTGTTGATTGGTCAAAGCTGACTAGTGGGCCCCACTAGTCAGTGAGGCAGTTAATTAAAACATGTTTTAGCTTATCTATTTGATTAACTAGGGCCGACCCGTAAGTGACTCCCGGGGTAATTACCAGCGCTTAATTAATTTAAATGTGGTTAATTAGCATGGGGGCCTACTGTCAGTGGGGGTGGGTTTAATTAGCAGAGGGTTAGTTAGGAGCTAAATCTAGTTTTAGCCGGCGGTTAACCGGAGCACGGCGACGTTGGTCGTCCGACCAACTCCGGCATCGGGAGGGCGCGCGGCTAGGCGCTTTGGAGCGCCCGTAGAGAGGCGAGTTGGGTGGTGTCGCGGGCTTGTGGAGGGGCGGACGTAATCGTTGACAATGATCACGTCCGCAGCGGCCGGAGCTCGATCTTGCACAGGCGGTCGCGAGTGTGATGGCTAGCGAAGCAGTGTAATGCCCATGATGCGACTATAGCTCCTACGTGTCGAGGCACGAGTTCGAGGCATAATCGCATTCTGGAATGATCGCAAGCGTGGTATCTTTCCACAACTCATGTAATGAACAGGGGTAAAAGAGAGAAATTAGTTGGCTTACACTCGCCACGTCACACAATTAATTCAACATTCATACATTCATGAAAATAACACACAGTCCGGCTACGGACAAAATCAAACGAGAAAAGATACCACAACCGTAAGTCCTAATCGCCCCTAGTAGGAACCACTACTGATCGTCGGGATACGTCACATACATACGGCCACACTCTTCATCGAGCTCCCAGTGAAGTTCTTGTCCTTCTTCTGCGTCATACTCAGTTGTACTGCATTTGGTGTGTGTTGTAATCTGTGAGTCACAAGGACTAAGCAATCCCATTCCCGGGTATCAAAACTGTCAAAGCCTTTTAGGTGTGGAGAGGTAATAAAGTGGCTGCCCCAAGCACTAAGCAAGTAGCTTATGAAGTCAGAGCGAGATGAGGATATGTGCCAACGATCGCCAAAGATGATCAATAAGTGATCCTAGCTACTCACGTTCATGCATAACCCCACCGTGTTCACTTTCCGAAACCCCTTCGAAAAGAGACCGTCATGGTTACTCACACAGGTAGTGTATTCCTAAGGATATGGTGTCAAGTTATCTACAACCGGATATTAACAACTACCATCTACCACATAACCGTAGGCACGACTTTTGAAAGTTCAAAACCCTTCAGGGGTGTCCCAACTTAGCCAATCAATCCGAGTATTCTCAGAATCCCGTGCTCAAGATATTTCGCAAAGGTAAAACTAATCCAGCAAGACCTCTCGACATGACGACACCTTGATAAGAGCCGCGTGTATCTCGTCTCAGGCCATGATCGGATGAGCTAAGCTTACAGATCACTGAATTCCAAGTTGCCAAGGGAGCGACGCAAGGTGCTCTAGGTTGGACCAACACTCACGAGGAGCACTAGCCCGGGGGTTGATTAAGAACTCCGGTTAATTACTCCCTATGCAAGTTTTTAGTTGTTAGGCAAATGTAGTACCAAGGTTGGATCTTGCTGGAAAAGCTTTCAGCAATGCGAATTATCAAGTGGGGGGGGGGGGCATAAACCCCAACCATGTTCGGAACGCAAAATCAAGGAGCATAACACCGGTTTATCGGGTCCTAAGACGACACGAGTGAAACAAAACACCAAGCAAAAGGCCAAGCCTTCCACCCAGTACCAATATATATGTGCATTAATTAATTAAGATGTGTCTTGTGTTATCCCAATAAACGAGTCCAACATGGAGCAATCTTCCAACTTCACCTGCAACTAACAACGCTATAAGAGGGGTGAGCAAAAGCGTACTTAGCCAATCAACAGTTTGCTAGGAAAGCGGTTAGAATGTTTCATGGCAACATAGGAGGCTGACAAGACAAGAATGGGCATCGTGGCATAACTATAGAGCCAGACAACTAGCAAAGCAAAGATAGAGGTGATATCGGGGAACGGTCATCTTGTCTGGTAAGTCATTGGTGTACTCAGGACCTTGCTCTTCGTAATGGAACTCAACAGCTGCTTCGACCTCGGTCTTGAACTTGTCTACCGGTGCTACCCAAACATAATCAAGCATCCAAATAAACACACTAGACAAGACAAGCACACATGCTATGCAAGAGAGATGCAAGTATGCCGCTACGGAGCTACCGGTATGAAGGGATATGAAGCCGGGAAGGACATGAGAAGACATGATGGATGTGGGCAAGATCTTGGAAAACTAAGCATGCCACTGGATGGATTGAAAAATTTGGGTTGAAATCGATATAAAGATCATTGGAATCGGATGCACGGTTTGCAAATGACAAGCAAAACAAGATGCAATGCAAAACTGCAAAACAAGATGCAATGCAAAACTGAAGTTAAGAGCAACATGTCATCTTTGGAGCAAGGTTAAAATATGCTACAACACCCAAACATGAAGGCAAAAGGCATGGATGTGAAATAGACATGATTCTCAACAAGTATGAACTTAGAGCACACCCAAAATATTACTGGAATACAATTAAACAAGCATGGCAAGATTCAATAAGTTAACAGATTTTCAAACTTAGTTAAATTTTACTGGGCATGCAACCAGGAACGATATGTTGCTGCCTTTGGAGGCACACAACAGCAAGCAACACAATTATAACAAGCATGAAAATTACATGAGCATGAAGAAGACATAATATACTTCCAGATCGTCCAAAGAAACAATGCATTCCATGCAAGGGCTGCTTAACATGAGCTTTGCCAAAATGAATGTTCTGTTAATAGGCTGACAATTCAGCTTTCAAGCATTTTGAGAGCAAGATAACAACAAGCTACAACATGGCATATATGCAAACTGTTGGGGAACGTTGCATGGGAAACAAAATTTTTTCCTACGTTCACCAAGATCAATCTAGGAGATGCTACTACGAGAGGAGAGTTGGATCCACGTACCCTTGTAGATCGCTAAGCGGAAGCGTTAAGAACGCGGTTGATGGAGTCGTACTCGCCGCGATTCAGATCGCCGAAGATCCTAGCACCGAAGCAACGGTGCCTCCGCGTTCTTCACACGTACGGCTCGGGGACGTCTCCTCCTTCTTGATCCAGCAAGGGGTGGAGGAGAGGTTGATGGAGAGACCGGCAGCACGACGGCGTGGTGGTGATGGTGGAGGAGGATTCCAGCAGGGCTTCGCCTAAGCACCGCGGGAAGACGAATATGTTGTGGGAGAGGAAGGGCAGCACCGAGGCACAAACGTGTGTTGGCTGCCCTCCCTCTGCCCCTCTATATATAAGGGGAATATATGGGAGGGGGGCGCCCTAGGGTTTCCCCTAGGGGGGCCGGCGGCCAGGGCAGTGGGGGGCGGCGGCCAAGGGCTGCGCAGGCCCTAGGGTTTCCCCCCCTAGGTGCCTTGCCCCCCAAGCCAGGGGGTGCGGCTGCCCTAGGAGGGGCCAGCCCCCCATGCGCCATAGGAGAGGGCCCAGGGGGGGGGGGGCGCACAGCCCTATGAGGGCTGTGGTGTCCCCCCTTTGTGGCCCATTAGGCCCAGAACCACTTCCGGGACCCCCGAAACCCTTTTCGGTAATCCGCTGATTTCCCGATGCTCCCCGGAACACTTCCGGACTCCGAAACCTTTCATCCTATATATCAATCTTCGTCCCCGGACCATTCCGGAGACCCTCGTCACGTCCGGGATCTCATCCGGGACTCCGAACAACCTTCGGTAACCATGCACTGTTCTCACTAACAACCCTAGCATCACCGAACCTTAAGTGTGTAGACCCTGCGGGTTCGGAAACCATGTAGACATGACCGAGACACTCCCAGGTCAATAACCAATAGCGGGATCTGGATACCCATATTGGTTCCCACATGTTTCTCGATGATCTCATCGGATGAACCACGATGTCAAGGATTCAGGCAATCCTGTATACAGTTCCCTTTGTCTCGTCGGTATGTTACTTGCCCGAGATTCGATCGTCGGTATCTCTATACCTAGTTCAATCTCGTTACCGGCAAGTCTCTTTACTCGTTACCGTAATACATAATCCCGTGACCAACCACTTAGTCACTTTGAGCTCATTGAGATGACGTATTACCGAGTGGGCCCGGAGATACCTCTCCGTCACACGGAGTGACAAATCCCAGTCTCGATCCATGTCAACTTAACAGACACCTTCGGAGATACCTGTAGAGTACCTTTATAGTCACCCAGTTACGTTGTGACGTTTGGCACACACAAAGCACTCCTACGGTGTCAGTGAGTTACATGATCTCATGGTCATAGGAACTTATACTTGACATGCAGAAAACTATAGCGATAACTGACACGATCAAAAGCTATGTTTAACGTTTGGGTCTCGTCCATCACATCATTCTCCTAATGATGTGATCCCGTTATCAAATGACAACTCATGTCTATGACCTGGAAACCGCGGTCATCTTTGATCAACGAGCTAGTCCTGTAGAGGCTCACTAGGGACACAAAGTTTGTCTATTTATCCACACATGTATATGAGTTTCCAATCAATACAATTATAGCATGGATAATAAACGATTATCATGAACAAGGAAATATAATAATAACCCTTTATTATTGCCTCTAGGGCATATTTCCAACAGTCTCCCACTTGCACTAGAGTCAATAATCTAGCATTACAAGGTAATGAATCTAACACCCATAGAATCTTGGTGTTGATCATGCTTAGCCCGTGGAAGAGGCTTAGTCAACGGATCTGCAACATTCAAATCCGTGTGTACTTTGCAAATACTTATGTCCTCCTCCTTGACCGAATCGCGGATGGAATTGAAGCGTCGCTTTATGTGTCTGGTCCTCTTGTGAAACCTTGGTTCCTTGGCTAGAGCAATGGCACCAGTGTTGTCACAGAACAGAGTCATTGGGTTCAGTGCACTAGGCACAACTCCAAGATCTGTCATGAACTCCTTCATCCAGACACCTTCCTTTGCCGCCTCCGAGGCAGCTATGTACTCCGCTTCACATGTAGAATCAGCTACCACGCTCTGCTTGGAACTGCACCAGCTTACCGCTCCCCCGTTGAGAATATATACGTATCCGGTTTGTGACTTAGAGTCATCCGGATCAGTGTCAAAGCTTGCATCGACGTAACCCTTTACGACGAGCTCTTGATCACCTCCATAAACGAGAAACATTTCCTTAGTCCTTTTCAGGTACTTTAGGATATTCTTGACCGCTGTCCAGTGATCCATACCAGGATTACTTTGAAACCTTCCGGCCATACTTATGGCAAGGTTGACATCTGGTCTTGTGCACAGCATTGCATACATGATAGAGCCTATGGCTGAAGCATAGGGGACGACACTCATCTTTTCTCTATCTTCCGCAGTCACTGGGCATTGAGTCTTACTCAACTTTGTACCTTGCAATACCGGCAAGAACCCCTTCTTGGATTGATCCATTTTGAACTTCTTCAAAACTTTATCAAGGTATGTACTTTGTGAAAGTCCTATCAAGCGTCTTGATCTATCTCTATAGATCTTGATGCCCAATATGAAAGCAGCTTCACCGAGATCCTTCATCGAAAAACTCTTGTTCAAATACCCCTTCACGCTATCCAAAAATTCTATATTGTTTCCAATCAGCAATATGTCATCCACATATAATATTAGAAACGCTATAGAGCTCCCACTCACTTTCTTGTAAGTACAAGCTTCATTGTAAACTTGTACAAACCCAAACGCTTTGATCACCTCATCAAAGCGAAGATTCCAACTCCGAGATGCTTGCACCAGCCCATAAATGGAACGCTGGAGCCTGCATACTTTGTCAGCATTCTATGGATCGACAAAACCTTCCGGTTGCATCATATACAACTCTTCCTTAAGAAAACCGTTAAGGAACGCTGTTTTGACATCCATCTGCCAAATTTCATAATCGAAATATGCAACTATTGCTAACATGATTCGGACGGATTTAAGCATCGCTACGGGTGAGAAAGTCTCATCGTAGTCAATCCCTTGAACTTGTGAAAAACCCTTTGCCACAAGTCGAGCTTTATACACGGTGACATTACCGTCAGCGTCCGTCTTCCTCTTAAAAATCCATTTATTCTGAATGGCCTTCCGCCCTTCAGGTAATACTTCCAAAGTCCATACTTTGTTTTCATACATGGATCCCATCTCGGATTTCATGGCCTCTAACCATTTGTCGGAATCCGGGCCCACCATCGCTTCTCCATAGCTCGTAGGTTCACCGTTGTCTAACAACATGACCTCCAAGACAGGGTTACCATACCACTCAGGTGCAGTGCGTACCCTTGTCGACCTACGAGGTTCGGTAGTAACTTGATCAGAAGCTCCTTGATTATCATCATTGGCTTCCTCTTCAACCTCTGCAGGCTCCACAAAAACATCTTTCTGTGCTGCGCTACTCTCTGGTTGAAGCAGAGGTTCAATAACCTCATCAAGTTCTACCTTCCTCCCACTCAATTCTTTCGAGAGAAACTCTTTCTCGAGAAAGGACCCGTTCTTAGCGACAAACACTTTGCCCTCGGATCTGAGATAGAAGGTGTACCCAACTGTTTCTTTTGGGTATCCTATGAAGACACATTTGTCCGCTTTGGGTTCGAGCTTTTCTGGCTGAAGCCTTTTGACATAAGCATCGCAACCCCAAACCTTGAGAAAAGACAACTTAGGTTTCTTACCAAACCACAGTTCATACGGTGTTGTCTCAACGGACTTAGATGGAGCCCTATTTAAAGTGAATGCAGCTGTCTCTAACGCATATCCCCAAAACGATAGTGGCAAATCGGCAAGAGACATCATAGAACGTACCATACCTAATAGGGTTCGATTACGACGTTCGGACACACCATTACGCTGTGGTGTTCCAGGTGGCGTCAACTGTGAAACAATTCCACATTTTCTTAAGTGATCACCAAACTCATAACTCAGATATTCTCCCCCTCGATCAGATCGTAGGAACTTGATCTTCTTGTTACGATGATTTTCAACTTCACTCTGAAATTGCTTGAACTTTTCAAAAGTTTCAGACTTATGCTTCATCAAGTAAATATACCCATATCTACTTAAGTCGTCAGTGAAGGTGAGAAAATAACGATATCCACCGCGCGCCGTTACACTCATCGGACCGCACACATCAGTATGTATGATTTCCAATAAGTCACTTGCCCGTTCCATTGTCCCTGAAAACGGGGTCCTTGTCATCTTGCCCATGAGGCACGGCTCGCACGTGTCAAGTGATTCAAAATCAAGAGACTCCAAAAGTCCATCAGCATGGAGCTTCCTCTTGCGTTTCACGCCGATATGACCCAGACGGCAGTGCCACAAGAAAGTGGTATTATCATTATCAACTCTACATCTTTTGGCATCAATGTTATGAACATGTGTATCATCACTATCGAGATTCAATAAGAATAAACCCCTAACTTCGGGTGCATGACCATAAAAGATATTACTCATATAAATAGAACAACCATTATTCTCTGATTTAAATGAGTAACCGTCTCGCAATAAACAAGATCCAGATATAATGTTCATGCTTAACGCAGGCACTAAATAACAATTATTCAGGTTCATAACTAATCCCGATGGTAATCGAAGAGCGAGCGTGCCGACGGCGATCACATCAACCTTGGAACCATTTCCCACGCGCATCGTCACTTCGTCCTTCGCCAGCCTCCGTTTATTCCGCAGTTCCTGTTTAGAGTTGCAAATGTGAGCAACCGAACTGGTATCAAATACCCAGGCACTACAACGAGAGTTGGTAAGGTACACATCAATAACATGTATATCACATATACCTTGCTTGTTGTTGTTGTTGGCCCCCTTCTTGTCTGCCAGATACTTGGGGCAGTTCCGCTTCCAGTGGCCGCTCCCCTTGCAATAGAAACACTCAGTCTCTGGCTTGGGCCCAGCCTTGGGTTTCTTCACTGGATGAGCAACTGCCTTGCCACCCTTCTTAGAGTTACCCTTCTTGCCCTTGCCATTCTTCTTGAAACTGGTGGTTTTATTGACCATCAACACTTGATACTCCTTCTGGATGTCTGCCTCAGCGACTTTCAGCATCGAAAACAGCTCGGCGATGGTTTTGTTCATCCCTTGCATGTTATACTGCTGCACGAAGCTCTTGTAGCTAGGCGGGAGTGACTGGAGAATTCTGTCAATGATAGCCTCGTCCGGGAACACAAGTCCCAGGTCAGCTATGCGGGTATAGTACCCAGACATCTTCAGTAAGTGCTCACTGACAGACGAATTCTCCTCCATCTTGCAAGCAAAGAATTTATCGGTGGTCTCATACCTCTCGATCTTAGCATTCTTTTCAAAGATGAACTTCAACTCCTGGAACATCTCATATGCTCCATGACGTTCAAAACGCCTTTGAAGTCCTCCTTCCAAGCTATACAAAATGGCACACTGCACTACTGAGTAGTCATCCGAACGCGACTGCCAGGCGTTCATAACGTCCGCAGAGGCCTGAGGAGCGGGGGGTTCACCTAGCGGTGCATTTAGGACATAAACCTTTTGGGCAGCTGTGAGGATGATCCTCAGATTGCGGAGCCAGTCCGCAAAGTTGCTCCCATCATCTTTCAGTTTAGCTTTCTCTAGGAACGCATTAAAATTCAGGGGAGCTACTACGCGAGCCATCTACAACAAAAGATTTGCAAAGACATTTTAGACTATTGTTCATGATAAGTGAGTTATTACCTAATCAAATTATTTATAACTCCCACTCAAATTGACATCCCTCTGGTCATTCGAGCGTGACATGATCCAGATCCACCAACCCAAGTCCGATCATCACGTGAGATGAGGTGGTGTCAATGGTGAACATCTACATGTTGATCATATCTACTATATGACTCATGCTCGCCCTTTCGGTCTTCCGTGTTCCGAGGCCATGTCTGTACATGCTAGGCTCGTCAAGTCTAACCCGAGTGTTCTGCATGTGCAAAACTGGCTTGCACCCGTTGTATGCGAACGTAGAGTCTATCACACCCGATCATCACGTGGTGCTTCGAAACGACGAACCTTCGCAACGGCGCACACTCGGGGGGAACACAATTTTATCTTGAAATTTTAGTGAAGGATCATCTTATAATGCTACCGTCGTCCTAAGCAAAATAAGATGCATAAAAGGATTAACATCACATGCAAATCATAAGTGACATGATATGGCCATCAACTCGTGCTTTTGATCTCCATCTCTAAAGCACCGGCATGATCTCCATCGTCACCGGCGCCACACCATGATCTCCATCATCATGATCTCCATCATCGTGTAGCCATCGGGGTTGTCGCGCGCCCACCATGCTCTTACTACTATTGCTACCGTTTAGCGATAAAGTAAAGCATTACAAAGCGCTTAATGATTGACACGCAGGTCATACAAAAATTAAAGACAACCCTATGGCTCCTGCTGGTTGCCGTATGCATCGACATGCAAGTCGATATTAACTATTACAACATGATCATCTCATACATCAAATATATCTCATCATGTCATTGGCCATATCATATCACATACATACCCTGCAAAAACAAGTTAGACGTCCTCTAATTTGTTGTTGCATGTTTTACGTGGCTGCTATGGGTATCTAGCAAGAACGCTTCTTACCTACGCAAAGCCACAACGGTGATATTCAAGTTGCTATTTAACCTTCTACAAGGACCGCCTTGTTCTATTCCGATTCAACTAAGATAGGAGAGACAGACACCCGCCAGCCATCTTATGCAACAAAAGTCACATGTCTGTCGATGGAACCGGTCTCATGTACGTGGACATGTAAAGTTGGTCCGGGCCGCTTCATCCCATAATACCGCTGAATCAAGAAAGACTAAGGAGGGCAGCAATTTAAACATCAACGCCCACAAACCCTTTTGTGTTCTACTCGAGAAAGCATCTACGCAAGATCCTAGCTCTGATGCCACTGTTGGGGAACATTGCATGGGAAACAAAAATTTTTCCTACGTTCACCAAGATCAATCTAGGAGATGCTACTACGAGAGGAGAGTTGGATCCACGTACCCTTGTAGATCGCTAAGCGGAAGCGTTAAGAACGCGGTTGATGGAGTCGTACTCGCCGCGATTCAGATCGCCGAAGATCCTAGCACCGAAGCAACGGTGCCTCCGCGTTCTTCACACGTACGGCTCGGGGACGTCTCCTCCTTCTTGATCTAGCAAGGGGTGGAGGAGAGGTTGATGGAGAGACCGGCAGCACGAAGCCGCGTGGTGGTGATGGTGGAGGAGGATTCCAGCAGGGCTTCGCCTAAGCACCGCGGGAAGACGAATATGTTGTGGGAGAGGAAGGGCAGCACCGAGGCACAAACGTGTGTTGGCTGCCCTCCCTCTGCCCCTCTATATATAGGGGGAATAGATGGGAGGGGGGCGCCCTAGGGTTTCCCCTAGGGGGGCCGGCGGCCAGGGCAGTGGGGGGGCGGCGGCCAAGGGCTGCGCAGGCCCTAGGGTTTCCCCCCCCTAGGTGCCTTGCCCCCCAAGCCAGGGGGTGCGGCTGCCCTAGGAGGGGCCAGCCCCCCATGCGCCATAGGAGAGGGCCCAGGGGGGGGCGCACAGCCCTATGAGGGCTGTGGTGTCCCCCCTTTGTGGCCCATTAGGCCCAGAACCACTTCCGGGACCCCCGAAACCCTTTTCGGTAATCCGCCGATTTCTCGATGCTCCCCGGAACACTTCCGGACTCCGAAACCTTTCATCCTATATATCAATCTTCGTCCCCGGACCATTCCGGAGACCCTCGTCACGTCCGGGATCTCATCCGGGACTCCGAACAACCTTCGGTAACCATGCACTGTTCTCACTAACAACCCTAGCATCACCGAACCTTAAGTGTGTAGACCCTGCGGGTTCGGAAACCATGTAGACATGACCGAGACACTCCCAGGTCAATAACCAATAGCGGGATCTGGATACCCATATTGGTTCCCACATGTTTCTCGATGATCTCATCGGATGAACCACGATGTCAAGGATTCAGGCAATCCTGTATACAGTTCCCTTTGTCTCGTCGGTATGTTACTTGCCCGAGATTCGATCGTCGGTATCTCTATACCTAGTTCAATCTCGTTACCGGCAAGTATCTTTACTCGTTACCGTAATACATAATCCCGTGACCAACTACTTAGTCACTTTGAGCTCATTGAGATGACGTATTACCGAGTGGGCCCGGAGATACCTCTCCGTCACACGGAGTGACAAATCCCAGTCTCGATCCATGTCAACTCAACAGACACCCTCGGAGATACCTGTAGAGTACCTTTATAGTCACCCAGTTACGTTGCGACGTTTGGCACACACAAAGCACTCCTACGGTGTCAGTGAGTTACATGATCTCATGGTCATAGGAACTTATACTTGACATGCAGAAAACTATAGCGATAACTGACACGATCAAAAGCTATGTTAACGTTTGGGTCTCGTCCATCACATCATTCTCCTAATGATGTGATCCCGTTATCAAATGACAACTCATGTCTTATGACCTGGAAACCGCGGTCATCTTTGATTAACGAGCTAGTCCTGTAGAGGCACACTAGGGACACAAAGTCTGTCTATTCATCCACACGTGTATCTGAGTTTCCAATCAATACAGTTATAGCATGGATAATAAACGATTATCATGAACAAGGAAATATAATAATAACTCTTTTATTATTGCCTCTAGGGCATATTTCCAACAGTTCTGTTGGGGAACGTTGCATGGGAAACAAAAATTTTTCCTACCGTTCACCAAGATCAATCTAGTAGATGCAACTACGAGGAAGGAGTGTGATCTACGTACCCTTGTAGATCGCTAAGCGGAAGCGTTATGAACGCGGATGATGGAGTCGTACTCGTCGCGATTCAGATCGCCGAAGACCTAGCACCGAAGCAACGGTGCCTCCGCGTTCTTCACACGTACGGCTCGGGGACGTCTCCTCCTTCTTGATCCAGCAAGGGGTGGAGGAGAGGTTGATGGAGAACCGGCAGCACGACGGCGTGGTGGTGATGGTGGAGAAGAACTCCAGCAGGGCTTCGCCTAAGCACCGCGGGAGAAGAAGATATGACGGGAGAGGGAGGGCAGCACCGAGGCACGAACTGTGTTGGCTGCCCTCCCTTTGCCCCACTATATATAGGGGGGGTGGAGAGGTTAGGGCGCCCTAGGGTTTCCCCCTAGGGGCCGGCGGCCAGGGCAAGGGGAGGCGCCCAGGCCCTAGGGTTTCCCCCCTAGGTGCCTTGCCCCCCAAGTCCCAAGGGGTGCGGCCAGCCCTAGGGGGTCCCACCCCCTTAGCCGCATGGGGAGAGGGCCCAGGGGGGGCGCACAGCCCCCTGAGGGCTGTGGTGTCCCCCCTTGTGGCCCAATAGGCCCAGAACACCTTCCGGACCCCCCGAAAACCTTCCCGGTACTCCGCCGATTTCCCGATGCTCCCCGGAACACTTCCGGTACTCCGAAACCTTTCATCCTATATATCAATCTTCGTCTCCGGACCATTCCGGAGACCCTCGTCATGTCCGGGATCTCATCCGGGACTCCGAACAACCTTCGGTAACCATGCACTCTTCTCACTAACAACCCTAGCGTCACCGAACGTTAAGTGTGTAGACCCTGCGGGTTCGGAAACCATGTAGACATGACCGAGACACTCCCAGGTCAATAACCAATAGTGGGATCTGGATACCCATATTGGCTCCTACATGTTTCTCGATGATCTCATCGGATGAACCACGATGTCAAGGATTCAGGCAATCCCGTATACAGTTCCCTTTGTCTCGTCGGTATGTTACTTGCCCGAGATTCGATCGTCGGTATCTCTATACCTAGTTCAATCTCGTTACCGGCAAGTCTCTTTACTCGTTACCGTAATACATAATCCCGTGACCAACTACTTAGTCACTTTGAGCTCATTGAGACGACGTATTACCGAGTGGGCCCGGAGATACCTCTCCGTCACACGGAGTGACAAATCCCAGTCTCGATCCATGTCAACTCAACAGACACCCTCGGAGATACCTGTAGAGTACCTTTATAGTCACCCAGTTACGTTGTGACGTTTGGCACACACAAAGCACTCCTACGGTGTCAGTGAGTTACATGATCTCATGGTCATAGGAACTTATACTTGACATGCAGAAAACTATAGCGATAACTGACACGATCAAAAGCTATGTTTAACGTTTGGGTCTCGTCCATCACATCATTCTCCTAATGATGTGATCCCGTTATCAAATGACAACTCATGTCTATGACCTGGAAACCGCGGTCATCTTTGATCAACGAGCTAGTCCTGTAGAGGCTCACTAGGGACACAAAGTCTGTCTATTCATCCACACATGTATTTGAGTTTCCAATCAATACAGTTATAGCATGGATAATAAACGATTATCATGAACAAGGAAATATAATAATAACTCTTTTATTATTGCCTCTAGGGCATATTTCCAACACAAACAAAGGCATGGATTGATAGAAAAATACATGGATATCAAGACATGCTCACTAGTTATTCCAAAGCATGCATTGAAAAGATTGTGGCAACAAGTTTACATGGCAACATGTTATAACAGATTTTAGACTTAGCAGTTTTTCACAAAGTAAAAAAAACAGCAACATTGACATGGCATGTTTATAAGCTTGTCCAAGTCACCACAGAGCATATCATGAAAAACCAAATGCACCACTTCAAAGGTAACATGATTATGCTCCTAAAACATGTTGACATGTGGCTCAAAAGGAAATCACACAAAATGTTACAAAAAAGACAAATCAGCAAGTTATAACAATTTCGGCAACTTAACAGCCACAAGCAATTTTGCAACAGGGTTAAACATGGCATAATGCAACCTAACATGTATGCAAATTCACCCATCATGAAGAGCATCACAAGTCGAACATTTTAACATATCATACACTCCATTTGGACCAACATGCACAAAGTTACCACCTCACGAACATGCACACATATTGTTAACAGACAACTAGCGCTGAAACAGTAACATCACATACCAATTTTGCAATGAAGATTAAGACATCCAGATGAACCCTAACATGCACAAATCTGATGCGAACACGTAGAGCACTTCGAGACGAACATCTCCATATATCATATGCGCGATTCGGAGCTATGGGCATGGAGTTATGACATGATGAAGGAGGCAACATATTATAAGGATTTCATGACTTCGAGAAAAATATACCCTCCAAAAAAGTCAACGGGACGGAGTGGAGCGAGACGAGGAGATCCGGGACGGCGGGGTTCGTTTGGTTGGATGAGGTGGTGGATCTGGTCCACCCTCGGTGGATCTGGCCGAAGCTCGCTAAAGTTAGGGGAGACGGCCGGAATTGTGGAGGCCGGCGGTGGAGAAGTGAACGGCGGCGTGGAGGCAGAGCGGCGCCGGCGGGAGGCAGCCGGAGTTGCGCGGGGCGGCGGCCGGAGTGCGCCGGACGGGCGCCTGGCGGCGGGTGGCCGGGGTGGCGGTCCTGCGAGGCGCCCGAAGTCGGCTGGCGGCGGCGCTCGCGCGGGAGGCGCGTGGCGGCGTAGTCGGGTACGGGCGGCGGCGGGAGGAGACCGGGCCGGGAGGGCCCTCCGCGGGCCTCGCGGGTCACGGCGGCGGGGATGGGATCCGGCGCCAGCGGGTCCATGTGGTGTCCGTGGATTGGACGGGAGGCAGCGGTCGGACGCGTCCGGCGCCGGCGGACGTGTCCAGCGCGTGGAGGAGCTGCGGGATCTGCGGAAAACGAGGAAACTAGGATTTTTTTCTCACATTTGGATGGGGGATGTGTTTATATAGGTAGGTGGACCTAGGAGAGTCCAAATGAGGTGCGGTTTTCGCCCACACGATCATGATCCAACGACCGAGAGCATGGAGGTGGTTTGGATGGGCTAGTGGGCTGTTGTGGAGGGGTGCTGGGCCAAAAGAGAGAGGGCTTTCAGTGGCGAACGCGGTTAACCGTTGGAGTATCGAACGACCTCCAAACAAGACGAAACTTGACAGACGGTCTACCCACACTATAACAACACTTCACGACAACCTTCACCTCATTGCGAGAAAGTTTTTTGGCCATCTACAAAAGGAGGATTCGGAGGCACCACGGGCACGTGTGTGAGTGAAACGTACAACGGAGAGAAAGGAACATGACCGGGTGCAAGTGACAACACGAATGCAATGCAATGCACATGTTGACATGACATGGTGATATGCACAAACGCTCAACGCAAAAACACAAAATACTTGAAATGAAGGATGAGCACAGAATGGAATTGGATAAGTCAACAAACAGTAAATTGCCATATTGGGAATAGTTACATCCTGGGCATTACAACTACCCTCCACTCCCAAAAGATCTCGTCCCAAGATTTAGAACTGAAAGAAAGCAGGATACTCGGAACGGATATGATCTTCTCATTCCCATGTAGCTTCTCAGTTGGTGTGGTGTGACCACTTGACTTTTAGGAATTTGATGGACTTGTTGCGGGTCTTGCGCTCAGTTTCTTCAAGGATAGCAACGGGATGCTCACGATAAGACATGTCTTGCTGAAGATCAATCTCTTCGAAAGGAATGATGCGTTCAGGCGTCTTGAAGCACTTGCGGAGTTGTGACACGTGAAACACGTCATGCACATTTGCAAAGTTGGAGGGAAGCTCGAGTGGTAGGATAGATTGCCTCACTTGCCAATTATCTTGAAAGGACCCACGTATCTTGGGGCAATCTTGCCCTAGATACCGAACCTCTGAGTGCCCTTCATGGGAGAAACACGGAGATAGACATGATCTCCAATGTCGAAAGCCAAATCTAGGTGTTTGTTGTCATAGTAGCTCTTCTGGCGCGATTGCACAGCTTTGAGATTCTCACGTATGACTTTACACATCTCTTTGGCTTCTAAGATCAAATCATTACCAAGGAGTTGAGGTTCACCAGTCTTGGAACAGTTAAGAGGGGTACGACACTTTCTGCCATAGAGAATTTCAAATGGTGCTTTGCCCGCACTTGCTTGGAAGCTGTTGTGGTAGGAGAATTCGGCAAATGGAAGGCACTCTTCCCATTTCATACCGAAGGAGATTACACATGCCCTGAGCATATCTTCAAGAATTTGGTTCACTCTTTCGACTTGGCCACCAGTCTGAGGGTGAAAAGCTATGCTGAAGCGAATCTTGGTACCCATAGCTGACTGGAAGGAATACCAGAATTTGGAAGTGAACAAGCTTCCACAATCTGAGGAGATTACTTGAGGGATACCATGCAAAGAGACAATTCTGGAGGTGTATAGCTCTGTCAGTTGTGCTGCGTTGATGGATTCCTTGACTGGAAGAAAATGAGCCACCTTTGTGAGCTTATCAATCACCACAAGGATGGCGTCGTTTCCTCGCTTGGACTTGGGAAAACCGGTGATGAAATCCATCTCAATGTGATCGAATTTCCACTCGGGAATAGGTAGAGGTTGAAGTAGTCCGGCTGGACGTTGATGTTCTGCTTTCACTCTTCGGCAGACATCACACTCGTTCACGAATTGAGCAATTTCTCTTTTCATGCGAGTCCACTAATAGGATTGCTTGAGGTCATGGTACATCTTGGAGCTTCCTGGATGTATCAAGAGGAGTGAGTCATGTGCTTCATTCGTTATGAGCTTCCTGAGATCACCTTTGGGAACCACAATTCTATCATCAAAGAACAAAGTGTCTCTTTCATCAATGCGATAGAACTTGTGCTTGGGAGTACCCTTGGCAATACCATGATTTACCTTCTGCACCATAGCATCACTAAGTTGGGCCTCACGGATTCGATCCTCCAAAGTTGGAGTTACTTGAAGGTTGGCAAGAAATCCTTGTGGAACGACTTGGAGGTTGAGCTTCCTGAATTATTCACAAAGTTCAGGTTGGAACGGTTTGAGGATGAGTCTGTTGCAATAAGCCTTTCTGCTCAAGGCATCTACAATGACATTGGCCTTGCCAGGAGTATACTCAATGCTCGGGTTGTATTCTTAAATCATCACAACCCAACAAGTCTGGCGGAGGTTAAGGTTTGGCTGGGTGAAGATCTACTTCCGGCTTTTGTGATCGGTGAAGATGTCAACCTGTTTGCCCAACAAGAGGTGTCTTCATGTGATCAATGCATGGACAACTGCTCCAGCTCAAGATCATGTGTGGGGTAATTCTTCTCATTTGGTATAAGCTGACGTGAAGTGTATGCAACGATCTTCTTGTCTTGCATGAGAACACCACCGAGACCTTGTAATGAAGCATCACAGAACACTTCATAAGGCTTGGACTCATCCGGGGGAGTAAGTACCGGAGCAGAAGCGAGCTTCTATTTGAGTGTATTGAATGCCACATCACACTCAGGAGTCCACGTGTACTTGACGTTCTTTTCCAATAGGTTGGACAGAGGCTTGTCAATCTTGGAGAAGTTCTCAATGAACCTTCTACAATAGCTTACGAGGCCAAGAAAACTTTGGAGTTGTTTGACATTCTGAGGAGGTTCCCACTTCACAATAGCTTCGACCTTCTCGGGGTTAATAGAAATGCCCTCGGAAGAGATAATATGACCAAGATAGAGGACTTCATCAAGCCAGAATTCACACTTGGAGAATGATACGTCTCCAACGTATCTATAATTTTTGATTGTTCCATGCTATTATTTATGAAGTCTTGGATGTTTATTGGGCTTTATCATACACTTTTATATCATTTTGGGGACTAACCTACTAACCCAAAGGCCCAGTCCAGATTGCTGTTTTTTGCCTGTTTCAGGGTTTTGCGGAAAAAGAATATCAAACGGAGTCCAAACGGAATGAAACCTTCGCGAGAGATATTTTTGGAGAAAATCACACACACGAAACTTGAGAACCACGTCAGGGGAGCATCGAGGCGCCCACGAGGGTGGGGGCGCGCCCCCTACCCAGGGCGCGCCCCCTACCTCGTGGGCCCCTTGAGCATCCCCCGGTGTCCTCCTTCTTCCTATATAAGTCTACGTACCCCGAAACCTTAAAAAACAAAGAGAAAGCCCTAATTCCACCGCCGTAACCTTCTGTTCCCGTGAGATCCAATCTTGGAGCCTGTTCCGGAGCTCCGCCGGAGGGGGATCCATCACGGAGTTCTTCATCATCATCATCATCGCCCTCACCATGAGTTGTGAGTAGTTTACCACAGACCTTCGGGTCCATAGCTAGTATCTAGAAGGCTTCTTCTCTCTCTTTGGATCTCAATACAAAGTTCTCCTCGGTCTTCGAGGAGATCTATTCGATGTAATCTCTTTTTGCGGTGTGTTTGTCGAGATCCGATGAATTGTGAGTTTATGATCAAGATTATCTATGAAAGATATTTGGTTCTTCTCTAAACTTTTTATGTGTGCTCATAATATCCTTGCAAGTCTTTTAAATTATTGGTTTGGTTTGGCCTACTAGATCTATAGTTCTTGCAATGGGAGAAGTGCTTGGCTTTGGCTTCAATCTTGCAGTGTCCTTTCCCAGTGACAGTAGGGGCAGCAAGGCACGTATTGTATTGTTGCCATCGAGGATAAAAATATGGGGTTTATATCATATTGCTTGTGTTTATCCCTCTAGATCATGTTATCTTGCTTAAGGCGTTACTCTGTTCCTATGAACTCAATACACTAGATGCATGCTGGATAGCAGTCGATGTGTGGAGTAATAGTAGTAGATGCAGGCAGGAGTCGGTCTACTTGTGTCGGACGTGATGCCTATATACAATGATCATGCGTAGATAGTCTCATAATTATTCACTTTTCTATCAATTGCGTGACAGTAATTTGATTACCCGCCATAGAATATCGCTATCATGAGCGAAGCCACTAGAAACACTATGGCCCCGGGGTCTATTCTCAACATATCAATCTACATCTACTTTACTTTTATCGCTTTTATTTGCTGTTCTTATAAACCAAAAATACCAAAAATATAAACTATCATCTCTATCATATCTCACTTTCGTAAGTGACCATAATGGGATTGACAACCCCTTATCGCATTGGCTACAAAGTTCTTATTTGTTTGTAGAGGTGCGAGGGACTAGCGCGTGGTCTCCTACTGGATTGATACCTTGGTTCTCAAAAACTATGGGAAATACTTACGCTACTGTGCTGCATCTCCCTTTCCTCTTCGAGGGAATACAAAGCAAGCTCGAGAAGTAGCAAGAAGAATTTCTGGCGCCGTTGCCAGGGAGGCTTACGCAAAAGTCATATACCAAGTACCTATCACAAACCCTTATCCTTCGCATTACATTTATTTGCCTCTCGTTTTCCTCTCCCCGACTTCACCCTTTGCCCTTCTTCCGCCGTGTCTTTATCGTTCACGTGCCTCTTGTTTGCTTGTGTCTTCATGTGCCTTCTATGTGCTTGCATCTTTGCTTGCTAAAAATCAATTGTTATGGATCACCTTGAAGTGTTCTACTTGGATCATCTTCGATCCTTATGCTCTCGGGCTGAAACCCCAACTAGCCTAGTTGATGGGAAATTTTTAGATGAGCAAGCTCATTTTGTGCGTCACTGTTTGTCTGAAAAAGGGAGACTCTTATGGGATCAAATAAACAGACTGCTTTGTTATGCTTGGAATCTTTGTGAAATTTGTGATTTTACTTGTTGCTCTAAGAACCCTAAAAACACCTACCCTACCTATGTGAGTTTAATGATAATGAAATCTTATCTTCCTATGCAAAGGGTGTTTATAGTTACTACGATATCGAACAAATTGAAGAATTTGTTGCTTTTAAGGGTGCTTATGAAGTTGCTTCTTTGATTGAAAAGTATGATATTACTCTCTACGAATCTGAAAATTTTGACATACTTAAATATTGCTATGAAAACTATGCTCATAATGCATATGTCAAAGAATTTATAGAAAGAATGACCGTTGCTTTGAAAGAAAATAATGATATGCATGAATCTATAGATAATTTTGATTCCGATGATTTGATTGAAATATCCCTTGATGAACATGATGCTTGCTATCCTAGTCACCATGATGCCGATATTTATGAAGATGAATTTTCTATAGTTCCTTATGTTAAACATGAGATCGTTGCAATTGCACCCATACTTGATAGTTCCTTCTATAAAAAGCATGATTGCAACGATGTTATTATAAATTCTAGTCAATTGTGCTAATGATATGCAAAACCCTAAGCTTGGGGATGCTAGTTTTGCTATGACTACTATTTGTTGCAATGATCATGATTGGGGTGATTCTTCTTATGATCTTGAAAATTTATTTAATCCCCATGATGAATGTAAGATTGAGAATAATGTTTGCAATAATATTGAAAGTGGGTTTGGAAGAGTGTCAACTTTAGATCCCACATATTTGGAGTATGTTCAATCTTATGAATTTTTTGATAAAAGTGGGTTTGGAAAGGTCATGACTTTAGTTAATGTTCATCCCACTATTTTGGAAGAGTGTCAACTTTGCATTCAAGTGGATCATGTTGAGAATATGTTATGTGATAGCTATTTTGTTGAATTTGATCATGATCCTACATGCAATTATTATGATAGAGGGAAATATGGTTGTAGAAATTTTCATGTTACTAAATTACCTCTCGTTATGTTGAGATTGATCTTGTTTCTTTCTTTTTCCTTGCATACGCTAGATCTTGCTTGCTATGATAATTTGTTTGCCTATAAAATTCCTATGCATAGGAAGTATGTTAGACTTAGATGTGTTTGTCACATGTTTTATGATGCTCTCTATGTGCTTCAATTCTTATCTTTCATGTGAGCATCATTGAAATCTCAAGCCTATCTTAATGGCTATAAAGAAAGAGCTTGTTGGGAGGCAACCTGTCAGGCGCAAGATGTGATTCTATCGAGTCATCGAAAACCTGCACCTGCAACTGGTGTTGTAGTATCTGTGAGCCACGAGGACTCAACAATCCCATAACCATGGGTATCAAGACTAGCAAAGCTTAATGGGTAAGGAGAGGTAAAGTGGTGAGGTTGTAGCAGCGGCTAAGCAAGAATATGGTGGCTAACTTACAAGTACAAGAATAAGATGAGCATCTATGCAAACGGTCGCAAACTAGTAATGATCGCTAAAGATCCTGAACTACCTACGAGTCAAACATAACCCCACCGTGTTCTCTTCTCAATGTGCAAAGAGACAATCATGATTACTCACTCAGTTGTGTGTTTTATCTCGGATCCTCTGTCAAGTTTTCTAGAACCGGACATTAACAAATTCCAATCTGCCACATAACCGGCTTTCGATAGATCATAACCCTGCAGGGGTGTCCCAACTTAGCCCATCACAAGCTCTCACGATCAGCAGAGATAATAATAATATTACCCCTTATCTTAGGGACAATTCGACCAGGCTCGGAATCCCGGTGAACAAGACATTTCGACAATGGTAAAACAAGTCCAGCAAGACCTCCCGACGTGCCGACACCCTGATAGTAGCTGCGCGTATCTCGTCTCAGGCCACGACCGGATAGGTGATCCTAGGGAGCCAGACCTCGAGTTTCCCCGTGGTGGCCCCGCAGTCTTCCCGTTTGGGACCAACACCATCAGCGCTAGCCCCCTGCTATGTAGAAAGAATCCTCGAGGGTGCGACCCCCTATGTAAGTTTAATTAATTAATTAAGTTATTATTATGAGGCAAATTAAAACCAATGTTGGGCCTTGCTGGAGGAGTTTTATTCAAAGACGAACTGTCAAGGGGTCCCCATATACCCAACCGTGTTAGGAACGCAAAATCAAGGAACATAACGCCGGTTTATCGGCTCCTAAGGTGGCATGAGTGGAACAAAACACCGAGCAAAAGGCCAAGCCTTCCACCCATTGCCAAGTATATAGGTGTGTTAATAATAATGGTAGATATTGTGATATTCCAACAACAAGTTCCAACATGGAATGATCTTCATCTTCACCTGCAACTAACAACTAACAACGCTATAAGAGGGGCTAAGCAAGCGGGTAACATAGCCAAACAACGGTTTTGCTAGGATGGTGTCAAAGGTTAGAGGTTTACTGGCAACAAGGAGATGCCGACAATAAAAGATAGGTAGCGCGACATATAACGATAGCATCGAGATAACTAGCATGGCAATGGTAGTAAAGGTATCCAAGGTGATGGTCATCTTGCCTGAGATCCCGCAAGGAAGAAGAATGAATCCATGAAGAAGACGAAGAAGAAGCCTTGAAGACGAACCAAGTGTAGACGAATGAATCCTCACGATCGCAACGGAAAAGAACTAGCGAGAAGAAAGCACACAACATGGTAAACACACCACTCAAGAACATGACAAGATGCTCAACCAAGTAGGATGCAAGGCAATTCTATATGATGCAATTCATGGCAAGGGATGAAGCATACAAGAACAACACCACCCAACAAGTTTAAATGATGCCAGAATCAACATATAACTATTCCGGTAAGTCCTCATATGCACATTTCCAAATTGGTCCAGATCTGAACAAACCTTAAGTTCAAGTTGTTAAACAGCAAGTTAACATGCACCATGATGTTCTACTCGAAATTCTAGTCAAGTTTCATATAAAGTTTATTTAATTCGGAGCTACGACCTAGAAGATATGAGCAAAACAAGACAAGCATGTCAACTATGCAAGATGCATCCAAACAACAAGCAAACACACTCCAAACATGTAAACAACATGATATTATGCTTCTACATGCAAAATCACACAATTTTCATATAGTGCACGCTCAAAACGGAGCAACGGTTCAACACATACACATGAAACAAGATATAACAACAAGCTATCCAAAAACAGCAACATAGCAACTTTGGAGCAAGGTATATATATGCTACAGCACCCAAACATGATAACAAGACGCATGGATGTGAAATAGACATTATACTTAACAAGCATGAACTTAGGGCACATCCAAAAACTTGCTAGAACACAATTAAACAAGCATAGCAAGTCGCAATAAATTTATCCAGACTTAGTCAAAAATCTGGGAAGGCAAAAACATCATCACAATGCTGCCTTCGGAAGCACAAAACAACAAGCATATCAACTCTACTAAGTATATAAAGATCATGGACATGCAATAGACATAGCATACATCAAACATCTCCATTGGAGCATCTCCATAGGAGGCATGGATCAATAACAACAAGCTTCACCAAATTGATCATGCTGATAAAAGTCTGACAGGTACATTTATAGCAACTTGAGAGCAAGAAATAAATAAGCTACAGCAGGTCATATATGCAAACATGGGCATGGATGGATAGAGCATAACATGGACAACAAGAAATGATCATTTGACACACTAAAACATGCATGGATTTGAGTGAGGCATCAAGCAAACATAGCGTCAGGTTTAACAGTTTCAGACTTGGTAGTTTTCAACAAGTGCTAGAAGACAACTACAGCGAGAAGGCTACTTTACAAGCTTGTTTCAAACACCACAAGGCATATCATGAAAAGTGTATTGCACCACAGCAAAGAGGGCATGATTGTGCTTCTAAAATATATAGACATGTGGCATGAAAGACAAACTCATCAATAGCTATGAACAAGACAAAACAGCATCTCAGAACAAGTTTCAGCACTTAACAGCCACATGCACCTTTGCAACAGAGATTAACATGGCAATATGGCACCTAACATGAATGCTAAAGCAACCATCATGTAGAGCACTTCACAATGAACATTTTGACATATCATATGCTCCATTTGGACCAACATGCACAAAGTTATCAACACTACAAGCATGCAACAAAATTACAGTTAACAGCAGTTTTAAACATATAGCACTCTTACAACGATGATTAGGGCATCAAGATGAACTCAAACAAGCATGTCACAGTGGAACAAAATGAAGAGCATATCACAACGATCATTTTGACATATTATTCACTCAATTTGGACATACACACAAAAAGTTACAGCAACACAAAGTATGCAACAAAATTACATATACTAGGGACTTAGCAGTTTTTACAGAGGGAAAAGTGAGCGACATATAACTATATGGCGCCCGGGAGAAGGATAACAGGGCGCTCACCAGGTGGGCTCGGTCCATGGCAGAAGGAGGAGGAGGAGGCCTAGCAGGCCAGTGCGGGAGATGGGTCGGCCTCTGCTGGACCATGGCGGAGAGGTGGGCCGGCCCACGTGTGGGGGAAGGCAGACACGGGCCGCGACGACGCTGGGCTTGGGGAGTGGCAGCCCGTGCGAGCAGGCGACCTGCTCGTCTCCTCGATCCCGCTTAGATCGACGAGACTGCGACGGCGGTGGCCGTTGCCGGCGAGGGGGCGGCCGGCGGTAAGCTAGGGAGGAGCGGATCGAGGTGGGGGAGGCCGAATCCGAGCGAGAGGGGCCCGTTCCCGGCGGCGACGCGGGCAGAGGGACCGGCAGGAGGGCCGGTGGTGGCCGAAGGCGGTGCTGGGTGGCTCCGGCGGCGGGGCTCGGGCCGGCGATGGTGCCCGCCGGCGAGCGGGGCGGCTTGGTCGGGCGGGCTCGTGCGGGCCCGCTCTGGGCTCCGCGGGCCTGCGACGAAGTGGGCGCTGCAGAGGACAGGTGGCGGGCGGCGGTTGGCTGCGGGCGGCGGCGTGATGACGTGGTGTGCTCTGATTGGGCGGAGCGACGTGGAGGTGGGATGGACATGTCCGGCGGCGGTGCGGACATGTCCGGCGCGTGGAGGAGGACGGGTCTAGGGTTTCATCTACGAAAAAAATACGAGGGGAAACACATATATATATAGGTAGAGGGAGCTAGGAGTGTCCAAATGAGGAGGGGTTTTCGGCCACACGATCCTCATCTGACGACCGAGAGCATGGAGGTGGTTGGGATGGGCTAGCGGCCTGTTTGAAAGGGGTGCTGGGCCAAAAGAGAAAATGCTTCCGACAGTTAACACGGTTAACCGTTGGGCGAACAAACGAACTCCGAACGCGACAAAACTTGACAGGCGGTCTACCTATGCTATAATAAGACCACACGCCAAGTTTCATCCCATTCCGAGAACACTTTCCGGCCACTCATAAAATAAATAAACGGAGGTGCCGCGGGCACGTGCAAGTGTGTCTGGGCTCAGAACGGACAACAGAAAGGACGAGGGGGCTCGGACGGATGCAAGTTTTGAAAACATGCTGATACAATGCACACGATGACATGAAAAAATGCAACACGCAAGCAGTTGACATGGCAACGACGACGAATAACTGGCTGACACCTGGCGCATCGGTCTCGGGGTGTCACACAACCCAGTTTTATATATTTTTTGTTTTTGTTGCTGTTAGGGAATACATATTGCATCTAGCTTCTGATTAGATGTGGTTTCATGTTTTTTTTAGTGTTTGAGCCAAGTAGAACCTTTGGGAAGACTTGTAGGAAGTTTATGTGATCTTGCTGTGAAAAACAGAATCGTTTGCGCTCGCTAAAGTAGACGTCAGATTTTACTGGAGCATGATCCTTAGTTGATTTTTTTTGCAGATGATTAGTAGACAAATTCCACAAATTTACCAATTTAGTTTGAAATTTTTGGAGTTCCAGAAGTAGGCGAAACCTCCAGATTAGTACAAACTGTTCTGTTTTTGACAGATTCTGTTTTTCGTGTGTTGTTTGCTTATTTCAATGCATCTATGAGTAGTATTGGGAAGTATGAATCATAGAGAAGTTGGAATACAGTAGGTTTAACACCAATATAAACAAAGAATGAATTCATTGCTGCACCTTTGAGTAGTGGTTTGCTTTCTTATACTAACGGAGCTCACTAGAATTTTTGTCTAAGTTTTGTGTTGTGAAGTTTTCAAGTTTTCACTATTGCTTTGATGGACTATGCAACAGGGAGTAGCAAAGGCCTAAGTTTGGGGATGCTGATACGTCCAAAACGTATCTATAGTTTCTGCTTGCTCCATGCATCTTTTGTGTGATATTGCTATGATATTGATGCACTTCCATACACTTTTGATCATATTTGGACTAACCTATTAACTCAGTGCACCACAGTGCCAGTTCCTGTTTTCTGCTGTTTTTCTATTTCAGGTTTCCCCCATATTAAAAGTGCCCCAAAAATTCCGGGAAAAATACAGGAAAAATCAGCGTACAGGAAGCTTCGCGAAGAACCAAAGCGGGGCCAGAGGGGAGCCAGGGGAGGCCCAGGCGGCCACCTGGTGCGGCCCCACCCCTGGCCGCGCCAGGGGGCGCCTGGGGCGCCTGCTCCGCCTCTGGTTGTCCCCCTTTGCATATATATTCCTCTCGTCCCAAAACCCTCGAGGACGGAACCCTTTTTCGCGATCTCGCCTCTGTTCCGCCGCCGCAGCGCTTACAAGATCGGGAGCATCAGGAGAACTCTTCCCGGCACCCTGCCGGAGGGGAGAACCACCACCGGGAGCTTCTCCACCACCATGGACGCTTCCCGGATGAGTCGTGAGTAGTCCACCTTGGACCATGGGTCCATGATCAGTAGCTATGTGATGTTCTCCTCCCCTCTTTGCTCTTCATGGTTTAGATCTCGTGAGCTGCCCTACATGATCGAGGCACATATGTAATCTTTCTGCTGTTGCTTCGCTGAGTTTGCCGGGATCTGATGGATGAGACTATGTTCAGATTGTGTTTGAGTAATATATTTGATTCACCTCTTTTATATCTTTGTTCTTGAGTAATTCTTGCATGTTCTCCGTTGCTGTTTATTGCTTT
Source organism: Secale cereale (assembly GCA_902687465.1). Taxonomy (NCBI): domain Eukaryota; kingdom Viridiplantae; phylum Streptophyta; class Magnoliopsida; order Poales; family Poaceae; genus Secale; species Secale cereale. The sequence continues at coordinate 188,029,324 of LR738713.1, read as the reverse complement.
GGCCAAGTAGTAGGTAGTAACTCCAAGAGGGAGCGTTATGCTTGATTGTGCGTTCATGCCCCCTGATGACTAGCTTGAGTGACAGAAACATGAGTCTATGGGGTGTGCTGTTGCCACAAGGGGGAAAACAACAGTGCTTGTACTTGCGGGTGCAAGGATTGTTTACTTTATGCAAAGTTCTTTTAATGCAGTTGTCTGTTGCTTTGAGTTTACACTTTGGGTGGGATTCGCAACTTAATACCAGCGAGATGTTCTGGATAGATATCTCAAGGTGGATGATTAGTAGTAGATGCAGATGGATTTCGGTCTACTTGCCTTGGCGTACCGCCCATGCTTTTGAGCCTCTACCTTTCCTTGCAGCATAGTTTGCATTGGTTTGCGCACATAATCCTGTCAATTGCCCAGCTGTAATTTGTTTACCTCGCTTTGCTGTTTTATCGTATTTTGGGAGAGAGACATCACTGGTGAACATCATGGGACCCCGGTCCATATTACCACCGCTGATCACACCTTCTATTTACTTCTTGTTTTTATTTCCTAGTTGCAGTCATAGCTATCATTATTATCTCTTGTGTTTGATCCTTTGTAAACAACAAGGCCGGAGGGATTGACAACCTCTCTATACTCGTTGGGAGCAAAGTTATCTGTATCTGTGTGCAGGTCCTGTCAACCGCTAAGTTTCTGGCGCCGTTGACACCTACTTGTCGACCCTCGGAGTCTCACGGGATTCGATCCTTGGTATCTTTGCCAAGGGAAATTTGCCGCTACGCTACATCTAAACCTTCCACTTGGGGTAACCAACGAGGGGCGAGAAGCCATCAAGCAAGTTTCTGGCGCCGTTGCTGGGGACTCCACTCTTCAAGATAGGGGAGTTGCACACTATCTTTTATTTTTGCTTTTTAGTCTTGTTAGTTTACCTTTCAGTTTTTGCTTTAGTGTCCCTTACCAAAAATCACAAAAATAGTTATCTTGCTTGCTGCTGCTATGGATTCCACCGAGAACACCAAGTTGTGTGACTTCACTAGTCATAACAACGATGACTTTATCTGCACGCCTATTGCTACACCTGCCACTTCAGCACCTTCTTATGAGATTAAACCTGCTTTACTGAACCTACTTATGAAAGATAAATTCTCCGGTGCTGGAGATGATGCTGCTTTGCACTTAAATAATTTTGTTGAGCTCTGTGATATGCAAAAGTACACAGGAATAGATGGTGATATTGTTAAGCTTAAGCTTTTTCCTTTCTCCTTGAGAGGAGGAGCTAAAATCTGGTTCAATCCTTGCCTAGGAATAGTATAGATTCTTGGGACAAGTGCAAGGATGCCTGTATTGGGAAGTACTATCCCCCTGCTAAAATTATCCAATTAAGGAGTAAAATAATGAATTTTAAACAATTGGATAATGAACACGTTGCCCAAGCTTGGGAACGCATGAAATCTCTTGTCAAGAACTGCCCTACTCATGGTTTGACTACTTGGATGGTTATCCAAACTTTTTATGCAGGCTTGAACTTTACCTCGCGGAACTTGTTAGATTCGGCCGCGGGAGGAACCTTTATGTCAACTACACTTGGTGCTGCCATGAAGCTTCGCGATGAGATGATGACCAATTATTCCCAATGGCACACCGAACGCGCTCCAACAGGTAGGAAGGTAAACTCTGTCGAGGAGATTTCCTCCCTAAATGAAAAAGTTGACTTGATCATGTCTCTACTTTCCAAGCAATCTTCTATTGAGCCTCATGATGTTCCTTTAAATTCTTTGATTGCTCAAGATCAAGTAGATGTGAACTTTATCTCTAGAAATAATTTCAATAACAATGCCTATAGGAGTAATTTTGGTAGCAACCCTAGACGGTTCCCCTCTAATTCCTATGGGAACAACAATGCTTATCCTAGCACCAAGAACTCTACTTGTGAACTAGAGATTATGCTTAAAGACTTCATCACTACCCAAAAGGCCTTCAATAAGAGTGTAGAAGAAAAACTAGACAAACTAGATAATCTCTCTTCGAAGGTAGACAATTTAGCCCATGAGGTAGAGTTGCTTAAAATTAGAACTTCTCCTCTTGAGGAGAGGAAGACCACTCCTATGAATGCTATTCAAGTGCAAATTAATGAAAACATTAGGATGATGGCTAAAATTAAAAAGAGATGGGCTAGAGAAAAGGAGGAAGAAGATAGAATTAAGAGCCTTCCTACCCACCACACTGTTGCTACTATTCAAGTTGTTGAGGATATCCAAACTCTTAGCACCCAATGCACTCCTAGTCCCATTGGACCTATTAATGGTGATGCTATGACCTCAACCGTAGAAGAAGAAACTCCTATGACCATAGAAGCTACCGAACAAGTGAGCCTAAAGGACACCACTACCACTTTACTTTATAGTAGTGACCTTGATTTTGATAATTGCACCCTTTCTGAAGTTATTGGTTTTCTTCACAAGATGTCTAGAGATCCCCACACTAGCACGCTTAATCTTGCCTTCACGGAGCATATCACTAATGCTCTTATCAAAGCTAGGGAGGAGAAGCTTAGGGTAGAAGCCTCCATACCTAGAAAGCTAGAAGATAGTTGGGATCCTATGATTAAAATTAAGTTGAATAACTTCTCTTGCTATGCTTTATGTGATGTTGGAGCTAGTACCTCCGTTATGCCCAAAAGAATGTATGATATGCTTGAATTGAAACCTTTTGATCCTTGTTCTTTTGGTGTTCGTCTTGTTGATTCTTCCGTAAAGAAACCTTTGGGGAAGATCGATGATGTTCTTATCATTGTCAATGACAATTATGTTCCCGTTGATTTTACTATTATGGATATTGAATGTGAACCTTCATGTCCAATTATTTTGGGACGTCCTTTTCTTCGCACCGTTGGTGCTATCATTGACATGAAAGAGGGGAATATAAAATTCCAATTCCCTCTCAAGAAAGGGATGGAACACTTCCCTAGAAAGAAGATTAAGTTGCCTTTTGAGTCCGTTACACAGGCTAGCTATTCTCTTACTCTTGATAAAACTTGATCTTCTCTTTTTGCATCATGCCTAGCTTAAAGGCATAAAAGAAAGCGCTTTTGGGAGGCAGCCCACAATGAATTAGGTTTTATTTTGCTTTTGTTGTGTCTTGATGTTTGTTACTATAGTAGCATCATCATTGTATCTTTTCTTTTCAGCTTTGTGCCAAGTTTAGCCTCCGATTGCAAGAAAGTTCAAAAGTTGTGACGTGCTGTCCAGAAAACAGATTCTGTCCTTGGACAGAAAAATTCGAATAAAATCACCAGATCATCTTTTTGATCTGAATTATTTTGACAGCGTGCTCTATACAATTGGCTTTTGAGCGTCTGTTCTGAGTTTTTTGATTTGAGTTGCAGAAGTGCCCCGAAAAAATCATTTACTACCTGCTGGTCTGTTTTTCACAGATTCTGTCTTGTTTTGCCTTTTCTTCGTTTTGCAAACCTTGAGCTTGCTTTTTCTTTGCAAAAACCTTTTGGCATTCTTGAGAAACAGTAGCTCTTCAAGATTATCTTTATTTCCAGTAGGGAAAAATTATTTTATTGTGGGTACTAACCTCGCTAATCAGATTATGATGAGTTATGTATGAAGGGAGTTTTCAAGTGTGCGAGGGCAGATGATAAAATAAGATTCAGGAGGGTCAAACGCTCAATCTTGGGGATGCCCTCGTGCACCCCCAAGAAATATTCAAGAATACTCAAGCGTCTAAGCTTGGGGATGCCCCCATGCATCCCCTTCTCCATCAACAATTATCAGTTCGCCTTTCGTTCCACTATATTCTTATCACTTCATGTGTTATGTGCTATGCTTGGAGCGTCTTGCTCTTAGTTTCCTTTTTAGTTTTCTTTAGCTTTGCTTGCTATTCATAACAAGTTAGAACCCAACTTTCTTTGTGTGGGAGAGAAACACGCTCCACTTCAACCTAGAACACAACATAGGATTTTCATGCTTATCTTTGCTGTGTATGTTCTTTGTCTTTCCATAGCTGATGTCATGTTTAGCTCTTAGTTTTCATGCTTTTCTTTTTAAAGAGCTTTTGTTTAGTTGGTTCCTGAACTCTCTTGAGTTTTCATGTTTATCTTGTTAAGAGAGTTTGCTTGTTGCACTGAGTTGTGTGTCTTAACTTAAAGTAGGTAATTGAGGTTGCTATTTAATTTTAGTAGTAGCTTGCAATAGTTTTGAGGTATTGCCATGAGTAATGTCTGAACTTTTGGTGTCAAGAGCTTTAGCCTATTAGTGATAGATGTCGTATTTTGGGCAATCCGTGTTTATTTTCGAAAACCTACAAAATAGTTGAGAACTTTAGCTACTAGATGGGTCACTAATCTTTGGAGGGATCGAATATTAGAGTACACTCACGTACCATGAGTCGAGGATGCGCAAGGATAACCAAACCCCCATACACTCCTCCTCGGGGTACTTGTCTCTTTGTGAACCTCCTAATTAGATTGAGAGTTACCGATAATAAGTGCATGAGTTCTTCGGACTAATGTGAGTATTCGAAAGTTGATACTTCCACCTAGCCATATTTTTCTAGCCTCTTCGGTACCGTGCATTGCCCTTTCTCACCTCGAGAGTTGGCACATACTTCGCCGGTGCATCCAAATCCTTGGCACGATACGCTCTGTCATCATAAGCCTCATTATATCCTTCCTCAAAACAACCACCATACCTACCTATCAAGGCATTTCCATAGCCTTTCCGAGATACATTGCCATGCAACATCCATCTTCTCATGACTTGATCTTCATGTCATACATGCTTTTTGCTTGATCGATGAGCCGCATGCTAGTTGGACCTGGCCCTAATCATTGCTACATGACGCGCTAGTATCATTGCATATCCTGCTACACTGACAGAGGCATACATTTGCATACATCATGATAGTTTCATTTTCTTTATGTTGAGTACTTTTGTAAAGTGTGAAAGATCTTCTATACTTCTTGTAATATATAGAGTGTTACCCCTAAAGTGAGGAAAAGATCCCAAAGAGGACAAAATCAAAAGATCCAAAAGAGGACAAAATCAAAAGATCCCAAAGAGGACAAATGAGAGTTAAATAGAAAGAGCCATTGAGGCCACAAAAAAATAAAAAAAAAGAGAAAAAAGAGAAAAAAGAAATAAAAAGAGAGAAGGGGGCACACTACTATTCCTTTTGAGAGATCCACACTCGTACTCCATCTTATACCTTGTACTCCATAGAGATTATCATTCATGCATATAGCTATGTGGGGACCTTCACACTATAGAACTTGGCTTGTATATTCCAATGATGAGCCTCCTCAAAAGAGCTCTAGGTCTTCTTGAGCAAGCAAGTTGGATGCACCCCCACTAGTTCCATTGGAGAGCTTACCATAGCTCATATGTGCATCCGTTTCATGGCAATCCCTACTCCTCACATCATATCTATCCTTTGGCTTTCTCTCGCCTATGATTGTCCTCATTGATGTGAGCCTTTCACACCTTTTTTGTCTTCCCCCTTCATCATTTTTCTCTCTTTGCCATCCTAAGTGTCAAATTTCTTGCTTACGCTCATCCATTGCATGAGTGCTCAAAATATCGAAAGGGAGTGGATCATTTTGACTTGTACCTGGCTGGTGGTCTGGGGATGAGTCAAGATAAGATTCCAAAGAAGACCAAGTGTGAAACTTTAGTAGATTAAGTTCTCAACAATAAAAAAACTATGTTTTACTCTCTTGTATATCCCTATCCCCTTTCTTGCATGCAAACACCATTTGGAGACATTCGAGTAACGAACAGCGAGAGCTCTTGCACCTTTATGTTCTTATGTTGCTTGTTACAATGCTAATATAGACTCTTGCTTGTTATGACTTGAATTGAATTACATGCCTTGATTGCTTTACTTAAAAGTTCTTATATGGTTGATAGCATGTCACCACAGAAATTATGCTTGTTATCATTTACCTACTCGAGGACGAGCATGAATTAAGCTTGGGGATGTTGATACGTCCAAAACGTATCTATAATTTCTGCTTGCTCCATGCTTCTTTTGTGTGATATAGCTATGATATTGATGCACTTCCATACACTTTTGATCATATTTGGACTAACCTATTAACTCAGTGCACCATAGTGCCAGTTCCAGTTTTCTGCTGTTTTTCTATTTCAGGTTTCCCCCATATTAAAAGTGCCCCAAAAATTCCGGGAAAAATACAGGAAAAATCAGCGTACAGGAAGCTTCGCGAAGAACCAAAGCGGGGCCAGAGGGGAGCTAGGGGAGGCCCAGGCGGTCACCTGGTGCGGCCCCACCCGTGGCCGTGCCAGGGGGGCGCCTGGGGCCCCTGCTCCGCCTCTGGTGGCCCCCCTTCGCATATATATTCCTCTCGTCCCGAAACCTTCGAGGACGGAACCCTTTTTCGCGATCTCGCCTCTGTTCTGCCGCCGCAGCGCTTCCAAGATCGGGATCATCAGGAGAACTCTTCCCGGCACCCTGCTGGAGGGGAGAACCACCACCGGGAGCTTCTCCACCACCATGGACGCTTCCCGGATGAGTCGTGAGTAGTCCACCTTGGACCATGGGTCCATGATCAGTAGCTATGTGATGTTCTCCTCCCCTCTTTGCTCTTCATGGTTTAGATCTCGTGAGCTGCCATACAGGATCGAGGCACATATGTAATCTTTCTGCTGTTGCTTCGCTGAGTTTGCTGGGATCTGATGGATTATCAGACTACGTTCAGATTGTGTTTGAGTAATATATTTGATTCACCTCTTTTATATCTTTGTTCTTGAGTAATTCTTGCATGTTCTCAGTTGTTGTTTATTGCTTTGGCCAAGTAGTAGGTAGTAACTCCAAGAGGGAGCGTTATGCTTGATTGTGGGTTCATGCCCCCTGATGACTAGCTTGAGTGACATAAACATGAGTCTAGGGGATGTGCTGTTGCCACAAGGGGGAAAACAACGGTGCTTGTACTTGCGGGTGCAAGGATTGTTTACTTTACGCAAAGTTCTTTTAATGCAGTTGTCTGTTGCTTTGAGTTTACACTTTGGGTGGGATTCGCAACTTAATACCAGCGAGATGTTCTCGATAGATATCTCAAGGTGGATGATTAGTAGTAGATGCAGATGGATTTCGGTCTACTTGCCTTGGCGTACCGCCCATGCTTTTGAGCCTCTACCTTTCCTTGCAGCATAGTTAGCATTGGTTTGCGCACATAATCCTGTTAATTGCCCAGCTGTAATTTGTTTACCTCGCTTTGCTGTTTTATCGTCTTTTGGGAGAGAGACATCACTAGTGAACATCATGGGACCCCGGTCCATATTACCACCGCTGATCACACCTTCTATTTACTTCCTGTTTTTATTTCCTAGTTGCAGTCATAGCTATCATTATTATCTCTTGTGTTTGATCCTTTGTAAACAACAAGGCCGGAGGGATTGACAACCTCTCTGTACTCGTTGGGAGCAAAGTTATATGTATCTGTGTGCAGGTCCTGTCAACTGCTAAGTTTCTGGCGCCGTTGACACCTACTTGTCGACCCTCGGAGTCTCACGGGATTCGATCCTTGGTATCTTTGCCAAGGGAAATTTGCCGCTACGCTACATCTCAACCTTCCACTTGGGGTAACCAACGAGGGGCGAGAAGCCATCAGATGCCCATGGCACCCCAAGTAAAATTCAAGGATAATCAAAAGCCTAAGCTTGGGGATGCCCCGGGAAGGCATCCCCTCTTTCGTCTTCATCCATCGGTAACTATACTTGGAGCTATATTTTTATCCGCAACATGATATGTGTTTTGCTTGGAGCATCTTGTATAATTTGAGTCTTTGCTTGTTAGTTTGTCACAATCATCCTTGCTGGACACACCTATTTTAGAGAGTTAAATATGGCCTAGGAATTGTTAGAACACTCTATGTGCTTCATTTATATCTTTTGAGTTGAATAGTTTTTGCTCTAGTGCTTCACTTACATCTTTTAGAGCACGGTGGTGGTAATATTTTGTAGAAATTATTGAACTCTCATGCTTCACTTATATCTATTTGAGAGTCTATTAAAACATCATGGTAATGTGTTTACTCTAAGAAACTAGCCTTCACATGATAGACATCCAATGTCAATGTAGTAAAAAAATTCACACTAAGTGCATTGAATATGATGAGATGTTGGATGCTTGATAATTGTTTTGAGATATGAGGATAGTGATATTAGAGCCATGCTAGTGGAGTTATTATGAAATTCAGAAATACTTGTGTTAAGGTTAGTGATTCCCGTATCATGCACGTATAGAGAACCTCTATGTGACGAAGTTAGAGCATGAGGTATTTGTAGAGTGCCAACCTTTGTGTGGAGGTCGGGGGCGCGCGATGGTTAACTCCTACCAACCTCCCCCTAGGAGTATGCGCGGATTGCTTTGTTTTGATGAATCGTAGATTTTTGCAATAAGTATATGAGTTCTTATGACTAATGTTGAGTCCATGGATTATACGCACTCTCACCCTTCAACCATTGCTAGCCTCTCTTGTACCGCACAACTTTCGCCGGTGCCATAAACCCACTATATATCCTTCCTCAAAACAGTCACCATATTATTCCTCAAAACAACCACCATACCTACCTATCTTGGCATTTCCATATCCATTCCGAGATATATTGCCATGCAACTTTCCACCGTTTCGTTCATATGCCACGCGTCATTTGTCATATTGCCATGCATGATCATGTAGTTGACATTGTATTTGTGGCAAAGCCACCATGCATAATTTTCCATACATGACACTTTTGATTCATTGCACATCCCGGTACACCGCCAGAGGCATTCATGTAGAGTCATACTTGTTGTAGTATCGAGTTGTAATTTCGAGTTGTAATAAAAGTGTGATGATCATCATTATTAGAGCATTGTCCCATGTGAGGAAAGGCCAATAAAAAAGAGATAGCCCAAAAAAAGTATAGAGAGGGGCTAATAAAAAGAAGCCCCTCCAAAAAAATGAGAGAAAAGAGAGAAGGGACAATTGCTACTATCTTTTTTCCACACTTGTGCTTCAAAGTAGCACCGTGTTCTTTATTGTAGAGAGTCTCATGTTTAGACACTTTCATATACTAGTGGGAATTTTCATTATAGAACATGGCTTGTATATTCCAACGATGGGCTTCCTCAAATGCCCTAGGTCTTCATGAGCAAACAAGTCGGATGCACACCCACTAGTTTCTTTTGTTGAGCTTTCATATATATTTAGCTCTAGTGCATCCGTTGCATGGCAATCCCTACTCACTCATATTGATATCTATTAATGGGCATCTCCATAGCCCGTTGATACGCCTAGTCGATGTGAAACTATCTCCCTCCTTTTTGTCTTCTCCACAACCACCTCTATTCCACCCATAGTGCTATATCCATGGCTCATGCTCATGTATTGCGTGAAAGTTGAAAGGTTTGAAAAGATAGAGTATGAAAACAAGTGCTTGGCTGAAATCGGGGTTGTGCATGATATGAATATTTTGTGTGATGAAGAGGGAGCATAGCCAGACTATATGATTTTGTAGGGATAACTTTCTTTAGCCATAGTATTCTGAGAAGACATGATTGCTTTGTTAGTATGCTTGAAGTATTATTGTTTCTTATGTCAATATAGACTTTTATCTTGAATCTTTCAGATCTGAACATTCATGCCACAATTAAGAGAATTACATTGAAAAACTATATTGGTTAGCATTCTACATCAAAAATTCTTTCTTTATCATTTACCTACTCGAGGACGAGCAGGAATTAAGCTTGGGGATGCTTGATACGTATCCAACGTATCTATAATTTTTGATTGTTCCACGCTATTATTTATGAAGTCTTGGATGTTTATTGGGCTTTATCATACACTTTTATATCATTTTTGGGACTAACCTACTAACCCAAAGGCCCAGTCCAGATTGCTATTTTTTGCTTGTTTCAGGGTTTTGCAGAAAAGAATATCAAATGGAGTCCAAACGGAATGAAACCTTCGCGAGAGATATTTTTGGAGAAAATCACACACAGGGAACTTGAGAACCACGTCGCGGGCGCATCGAGGCACCCACGAGGGTGGGGGGCCCGCCCCCTGCCCAGGGCGCGCCCCCTACCTCGTGGCCCCCTCGAGCGTCCCCCGGTGTCCTCCTTCTTCCTATATAAGTCTATGTACCCTGAATCCTTCGACAACCGAGAGAAAACCCTAATTCCACCACCGTAACCTTCTGTCCCCGTGAGATCCCATCTTGGAGCCTGTTTCGGAGCTCCACCAGAGGGGGATCCATCACGGAGTTCATCATCATCATCTTCATCGCCCTCACCATGAGTAGTGAGTAGTTTACCACAGACCTTCGGGTCCATAGCTAGTATCTAGATGGCTTCTTCTCTCTCTTTGGATCTCAATACAAAGTTCTCCTCGGTCTTTGAGGAGATCTATTCCATGTAATCTCTTTTTGCGTTGTGTTTGTCGAGATCCGATGAATTGTGAGTTTATGATCAAGATTATCTATGAAAGATATTTGGTTCTTCTCTAAACTTTTTATGTGTGCTCATAATATCCTTGCAAGTCTCTTTGAATTATTCGTTTGGTTTGGCCTACTAGATCTATTGTTCTTGCAATGGGAGAAGTGCTTGGCTTCGGGTTCAATCTTGCGTGTCTTTTCCCAGTGACAGTAGGGGCAGCAAGGCACGTATTGTATTGTTGCCATCGAGGATAAAAATATGGGGTTTATACCATATTGCTTGAGTTTATCCCTCTACATCATGTCATCTTGCTTAAGGCGTTACTCTGTTCCTATGAACTCAATACACTAGATGCATGCTGGATAGCGGTCGATGTGTGGAGTAATAGTAGTAGATGCAGGCTGGAGTCGGTCTACTTGTCTCGGACGTGATGCCTATATACAATGATCATGCCTAGATAGTCTCATAATTATTCGCTTTTCTATCAATTGCTCGACAGTAATTTGTTTACCCGCCGTACAATATCGCTATCATGAGAGAAGCCACTAGAGAACACTATTGCCCCCGGGTCTATTCTCAACATATCAATCTACATCTACTTTACTTTTATAGCTTTTATTTGCTGTTATTATAAACCAAAAATACCAAAAATATAAACTATCATCTCTATCAGATGTCACTTTCGTAAGTGACCGTAAAGGGATTGACAACCCCTTATCGCGTTGGCTGCGAAGTTCTTATTTGTTTGTGCAGGTGCGAGGGACTCGCGCATGGTCTCCTACTGGATTGATACCTTGGTTCTCAAAAACATAGGGAAATACTTACGCTACTGTGCTGCATCTCCCTTTCCTCTTCAAGGGAATACAACACAAGCTCGAGAAGTAGCAGAGAACTTCGCATAAAAGCGGTGCTCACGGAGCCTGTCAGGAACCAAACGAAGGTGCTTGGCGTGGTCTTCCTTTGTCTTGGAGAAAACAAGAATATCATCGAGGTACACGAGGACGAACTCATTGGTGTAGGTGTTGAATATGAACAACATCATCCGAGAGAAGGTGTGTGGAGCATTTGCAAGCCCGAAAGACATGACCGTGTACTCATATGAGCCGTAGATTGTCTTGAATGCGGTCTTGGGAATATCCTCTTCACTGATAGGAATTTGATGGTAGCCCATCCAGAGATCAAGCTTCGAGAAAATCTTGGCTCCTTTGAGCTGCGCGAATAGTTCATTGATATTGGGGAGAGGGTACTTATTCTTAATTGTCTTCTTGTTCAATGGCCGATAATCAACGCAAAGCCGCTCCGTGCCATCCTTTTTCTTGACAAAAAGAACACCGCAGCCCCAAGGAGAAGAACTTGGTATGATCAGACCCAAATGTTCTTGCTCGTAAAGTTGCTTCTTCAACTCCTTCAACTCTTTAGGAGAAAGCTTGTACGGACGCCGACAAGCTAGCTCCGTACCAGGTTCGAGTTCAATGACGAATTCAACTGGACGGTTGGCAGGCATCCCTAGAAGCTCTTCAGGAAACACATCCTCGTATTCGCAACCCACCAGAATATGGGATATGGCGTTAATCTCGCCCTTGTCATTGAGGGAGAATAGCCTGATTGCGTTATCTCGAGCTGCGAAGATAATCCCTTCTTTGGAAGGATGAGTTAGATTGACCTCCTTTTTTGCACAATCAATAAGTGCATCATGCTTAGAGAGCCAATCCATTCCAAGAATAAGATCAATGTCCGAGTTGCTGAGAACAACTGGGAAGCTAGAAATTTGTAATCGCCCATCTTGATGGAGATATCCGGAACCATTGTAGTAGCCCTCATAGACAAGGCCGGAGAAACAATTCCCAAGGGTCTCTCCAACATTTGAAAAATGAAATCATGTTTTGTAGCGAACGGTCTTGACATGAAACAATGCAATGCGCCAGAATCGAATAAACACTACAAAAAAATACACTTCCGTGATGATACGTGTTTGTCACAGTAGGTCACGTTTTCTATCATGCATGTACATCCATGACAAATTTATGACAGAATCAAGATAGTCATACCTGTGCTATCGTAGAAGTGTTCCATGACATTACCAAAATTATCATCACGGAAGTGTCCACTTCCATGACGATAAATCGCGCGTCACAGAAGTGCATTCGTCAATGGTGACCGACATGTGGCATCCACCGTAACGGAACGCCATTAAGCTATCGGGTCCGGTTTTGGATCCGATAACCTGTTAACAGCCCCGACCAATGGGAATTTTCCATGTGTAAAATCATCATTGGCTGGAGGAAACACATGTCGGCTCACCTTTGGGACAGATGTCATCCACTCATTGGACGCAAAGCGCCTATGATACATTGACACATGGCACGAACCAACAGAGGCCCATTCCTGTGAAAAGGCCGGCCCATTTGACTTGGTCAAAAGGTGGTGGGCCGGCCCATGGCAAGCCTGTTAACGTCCTGTTCGCATATAGCCCATTTACAGCCCGCTAACCCGGGGCCCGTTTACGGCCTATCGGAATTAGGCCCAGTAGCGTCATCTACTCATTGGACCCAAAGCACCTATGATACGTCGACACGTTACACGGCCCAATAGAGGCCCATTCCTGTGAAAAGGGAGGCCCGTTTGACTTGGTCAAAAGGTGGCGGGATGGCCAACGGCAAGCCTGTTAACGGCTTGTTCGCGTATAGCCCATTTACAGCCCGCTAAACCAGGGCCCATTTACGACCTATCCCAATTATGCCCAGTAGCGGGCCGTCCAATATAATTCCAGCCCATTTTAACTTCCAGCCCATGTATGGACCATGACGTCTTTTGGCCCATATGAGGCCCTGAGTAAGACTCGGCCCATTAACGGCCCGTGGTAAAACTGGCCCATAGTGAACAATGTATCACTTTATACCCATTAACGGCCCATTATTCCGTTGGGTCATTTCCAACCCATGTTATCTTTCGGCCTTCTCATGGCCCATTTATTCTTGGGCTCATTTCCAGCATTCGTTTACTTTCGGCCCGTTACTGTCATTTTCTGCTTGTGGGCCAAATTCAGCCCGTGGTTACAGTCGGCCCGTTTGTGGCCCGTTAATACGTTGGGCCATTTTCATAGCATCATCAAATACGGCCTATTAACGGCCCGTTATGGTCAGCCCATAAAACGTACAATTTCCACTCTAGCTCGTTTACGGCCCCTTATACGGCCCGTACAAGGCCCATAGATGAGACGACCCGTACAAGGCCCATGGAACCTAGGGGACGTAGAAGGCCCATTGACCCGATGACCCATAGAAGGCCCATTGATCCGACGGCCCATAGAAGGCCCATGGAATGCTGGCCCATCGAAGACCCATGGATCCGACAGCCGATAGAAGGCCCACGGATCCGAGAGCCCATAGAAGGCCCACGAATCCGATGGCCATATAAGGCCATGGATCGTCCGTCCCGTAGATGGCCCATGGATCGTACGGCCTGTGGAGGGCCATGGTCACTACGACGTTTGGGCGAGTTGGCCCCCGTTTGAATGATATAGCATATTAAAAAATTATCCTACTCTATATTATCACCTCTAAAAATCATACACTATACAATAAAGAGACTAAGGCATATAAACGTAGAATAATTCTACACTATACAATAAAGAAATTACAGCCGATTATACCCACTGGGCATTATGGTTCGGCACTAGTGATAATAAAGCATACACAAAGATCAAATTACATACACTGGGCAAATACAGCTCATACATCATGGGCGCGCATCAACATAACTTACCATTTGAACTATAATCTCTTTAGAAAATAGGATTGGCTGCATTTAGATAGCACAAATTTCAGTCTGCAAACTCTCCAATTCCTTCATTATTACCTCAGTGTCTTGCTTCATTTTTTTGACTCCTGCATCTAATACATGCATGTCCAGTCTCAACTTGTTGATTGTACATTCAGAGTCATGTACACGTTGTCTTGCCACCTCTAGTTGATGCTCGACAACATCAGCACATTCCAATTCCAATCCATAATCATTCGGTAACGGCCATGCCGCACTGCTCACAGATCTTTGTGTCGATATCACTTCATCCTGGAATGTTTCTGTAAGTGCACATGACTAGGGCAAAAATATAGTTACAATAGTGAAGCGAGCAAGACAGACTATTTTGTACATGGCAAAATAGGACAAACAATAATGTTACATGTCATGAAGCATAAGCAGGTGATATTTTTAAAATTATAAAAAAGTAGTCTATGCAGCCTGCATACAGAATTCTCTCTTACCTCACCAGAGGAGCATGATGTTGGGGCCCAATCCAAAACACAGACAAGTTCCAAATTTAGACATCACATTGCGCAGAAGTAAGCAAGCGGTTAGCCATTCTATAGCTCAATTAAAGTCTTAGGGATCATAATGAACATTATAGGATTTCATACAAAAATACTACAACAAGCAAAACTATGCAATCATTAGCCTAGTATAAACTAGATTGTGAGCCTCATTCAATAATAGTTGGTTAATAGACTTCAAAGCTTCAGCCACACTTCGACAGAGTAATTAAATGGTAAGGCCTTTAATTATGTCAACTAATAGTTATGCAAGTACCCAACATCAGGCATCATTCTTTGGATATCTCATTAACTGAGGACAAATAATGCAATTGAAAAGAGCAAATTAACTATGCCTGAAACAAACAAGGAATTGAATTGTTGAGTTGGATATAGTGACTTACCTTAATAGGTTGAAGAGGCTCAGCGCAGCTCCTACTTCTCTTGCAAGGCTCCTTCCTAACATCTTGTACTTGGAAATCCTCAATCTTATCTTCATTGCACCCCCTCCGCAAGGTGACACAAACTAGTTACTCATCTCCTTGGAAGATAAATATGCATACTTTCCAGTTTGTGAACACAAAAGGATGAGATTATAACAAAACAACACCCCATAATGAAACATGCCACATCTCTTGCACTTGCACACAATGAAATGAGCATTTACTATGTCTGCACTATGTAAAAACTAGGCATACCTTTGAACTGGATCTCCAGGTACTCTTGGAGAGCCTACTTTAGTGTACAGCCAAACCTTTATGTCACTTATGAGTTAGAAAAGGCCCCACTACAGCAGCCCTTAGTGTTTAAATCGTTGACAAGCTCTGTTAGACTGTTAGGTCAAGAACATCAAGTAATCAAAGCAAACAGTGATGGTCATGCATTTTTCGTTTAAATTAGGCAATGGGATATCTAGGAAAACATTGACCAAAGTAGATTGTGCCAAGTAGATGGTATCTTTGTATTTTCATTTTGAGCAAATAGTGATGGTCTTTTTTCCTATCATATTAATTACTGCGCTGGGTTCAATTTGTGATGTTTGCAAGTCAAATTAATTTTCATATGGGCAACAAAATGAAAAAATATAATGCAATCTAGACTTTTCACTAATCATACCAAAGATAAGATGAAAACGCAATGAAAAGAACTGGTTGGCTTATTACATGGAGCTTATATTCACTGGTGCTTATTTTCTTAGGATAACTCGTAATAACTGTCCCTAAGAAACTTGGCCAATAGAACTGACATACAAATAACATGTCACAATGATTGCAATGGAGGAGTGACGTACCATAGCACACTGTATAGGCTCACCGTTGGCTCTCCTTTTCTTGCGATGTTCCATGAAATTGCCACATACATCTTGTACTTTTTCATTGTGTAACCCTCTGCAAGTTGACACGGCTAATTTCAGACATCTCTACATGATAATACATTGCATATCCCTTGCGCATATTTAAACCACCAATTAATGATTGTGTGTGTAGCATAAACTAGCCATGACTCTGTGTGCTGGACTAGCACGCACTCTAAGGGAGCCTAATGTAGTGTACTGGAATTCCTACATGCCACCTACGATTTTGTGTAATGTACTGCCTCTGTTCCTAAATATACGTCTATGTAGAGATTCCAGTATGGACCACATACATATGTATATAGATGCATTTTCGAGTGTAGATTCACTCATTTTGCTCTGTATGTAGCCTATAGTGGAATCTCTAGAATGACTTATATTTAGGAACGGAGGTACGAGGTAGTATCATGTATGACATCTACATATCAAATTTAGCAGCCAGTAGTAGAAATCATTGTCTGCACAAAGGGATTACTGGTCGAAAATCCTAGCAAAGCACGCTGGCAGGCACAGAACAATACAAGAGAGAGAGACACGCTTACAAGATCATAGCAATGCCTCGGTCCAGGATCTTAGTTGGCCAAGCTGTTAGATCCAGAAGAACCATCGTCCTTGTAGTTTTTGCCACCTGCATAACAGGTAACAACGACCTGTTAGTATATTTGAAGTACGTCGGGCAGGTGATGTTGGACGGGTTTAAAGGTGACAAGTACCTAGGCCGTGGCGGGTGCTTGGCATCTTGCCAGTCGGTGGGAATTAGGTTAGAAACGTCAAGGGTGATGACGTTGTGCTGGCTGTCGGGGTCCGATAAGGAGATCTAGAACCGTCGAGTAGGGTGTTTGTGGAGCGTCTCCGGTAGGGTAGACTACGGTGTGGGCGAAGCGGATCTGTGGCCGTGGACGAGGGCGTAGGTGAAGCTGCTCCGGTGGTTGGGTTAAGGATGGCATCGACGATGCAGATCTGCGGCCATGGACGGGGCGTCAGAAGCTGCTCCGGTAGGTTGGATGAGGGTGCGAGGAAGCGCACCTGAGGCCGTGGACTTGTGAGTTGGCAAAGCGGCCCCGGTAGGGTTGAAAATGGTATAGGCGAAGCTACTCCGGTGGGGTTGACGATGGTGTCGGCGAAGCGGCTCCAGTAGGGTTGAGGAAGGTGTTGGCGAAGAGGATCAGAGGCCATCGACCGGGGTGTCGGTGGGGCGGCTCCGGAGGGGTGTGGACGAAGCGTCTCCGATGGGGAGTACGAATGAGCCGCTGCAGATGCGCTGCGGTTGACGAGAGTACCGGCGAAGCAAATCCGGTATCGTGGACAAGGCCGGCACTGAATGGGTTGGGGTACAGTGGTGGATGAGCATTCTACTTGTTTCTAGGGGAGGTGGGAGGGGTCGACGCGGCCGCAGAAGCAGATCCGGCGAGGTGGACGCCGCTGGCAGTGAATGGGCTCTAGTACGTCGGTGGATGAGCAGTCTAGGGTTTCGAGAGGGGAGGGGATAAAGGCCGATGAAGTACGGACGGCGTGATGAGAGATGCTCTGGTGCTGTGGAGTTAGTCGTTTTTGCGGGAGGGGGAGAGGAAATGGGGGTGCCGTGTAGTGGGGGGAATCGGAAGTTACCAAAGCAGCCCCGACCTATTATGTAGATGAGGGCGGTATTGTAACTGTTGGTCTCCGTGCACCAAGGAAAAAAGGGGAATTTCGCATGCTAAAGACTAAGGTGGCGGAAATTTTAGAAGGAGGCGGGAGATTTTGCCGCCCGCGGGATCGTTCGTATCCAGTTTCAGCTAATTTTGGACCGTGCTAGCGGGAAGGTCATGCGAGACTGTGTGCATGGGGCACGCGTTAGCAGTTAATAACTGGTGTGAAGTCCACCCCAGAAAAAAGACAATAACTCGGGATGATGCGCCGATAACTTGGACATTCACACGGGCGCGGCCAATCATACGGGTGTAGTGGTGCGTTCACAAAAAAAGGGATCAAACGCTCAGTCTATGTATTTCTCATGTAAATAGATACTTGAGTGCAATTGGTTATTTACTTTAAACAAAATGCATTGACGTGTTAGTGTAGAGGCGCACAAAAAGAAATGGATATTGTAGTCCGCTACTTAAAATTGTTACCTCATATGATTACATAGCCTCCATTTCATAAAATGCGTACCCATTGAAATCATATATGAATATTACATATATTACTTCATAATAGAACCTTAAATCATCCAAGACTAATGATTTTGAATGCAAGAGTAACAATGGTGCATGTACATGATAGTTATATTGGTTGTTTGAAGAAACATCACCGTAATTTTGGCATGCACAACTGAAAAGGTTTATTTAAATAGAAAAAATGTGATATGTGAGTGTCCAATCTTTATACAGTTGAATCGATATTGTACCTTTGGCCACGATACGAAGTAGATATTGATTTATGTTCAAGCGATGCACGTCCACGATCGCTAGATACTGATACGTGAATGAATTGTGCAATCTCTCTCACACGCATACATATCTCATTTCCCTATGGGCATCAGAATCACACACGCGCACTAAGTGTATTTCTCTCCCTCCATCAAGGTTAGAATGCGTCCTTCTACCTCGTCCTACAAGTCTATCACACAGAAATACACGCTCTCTCTGTCGAACACGCCCACCCCTTTAATTCCGCCCACCCACAGCCACTAATGTCTCGAAAGTATAATAATGTCTCTCACACATATGCCTAAGGTTAACTCGAGTTCCAGAACCATATGAATACATACAATGGGATTCCAACAGGGCACCCTTTGTTTTGAGATTTCGCTCTCTCTCTCTCTCTCTCGCACGTGCGCACAGACACACACATTGTTTCTCGCTTCATTTTTTCCGGCACTTGCATGCACACAATTTTGTTTATCCTCGTGATGCTTTAAGTATGCCTCGCACAAATGCTATCTACCTATGCCTTAATATAGCTAGATATGAGTCACACAAACTCCTTCTCCCTACTAGCAAGATGCCCATGCGTTGCACTGAACATCAAGATGCATTTGTATTAGTAGTTTATCTTGTGAGAGAAAAGGATGAACGAGGGAATGCCTTATTTGCAAATGTGGAGAGGGGTGTGGGTATCTTTTTGCAAAATTGCCATAGTTTCCTTCCTATCCGTCAGGTATAAATCGGATGGCCTATATTGCAGGATGGCAGGAACACCATCATCACCAACTCTGTTTTTTATAAGAGTAGGGATATGTATGTGTCACTGCCCCCCACCCCCCGACACACACACCCACATCCACACAACCACACACACACACACACACACTTCCCAATACCGAAGGAGTAGGGTGACACCTCGATCTTGATACTAATCTATCGACTGGCTTCTCTCTCAAACACACACACACACACACGCACACACACTACCCGACACCGAAGGAGTAGGGCGGAACCTCAATCTTGATAGTAATCTATCTACTACTCTTTCAAACACACACACACACACACACACACTGTAAGGGCATATTTCTCCCTAAGTAGTTTTTGTGATTGATGACAATGCATTTGCGGACTGATCGTGTGCTCTAAGCTCATACAGGTATATCTCCCTTAGGCACAAGACGATTATTTGCCCCTCGGATTCTATGGAAGACGATGTTTTCTTTTTGCTCCCTGTCGGTGGCTTTGAGTAATAGGAAAGCCGTACTATTAAGAGGGGGTCCGCGTCGGAAAGGTTTGGGTAGAATCAACACGTACACATCCTAGTCCCGCACCACCTTTCCTTGCTTCTCTGGAGGTCCAACCGGCTATTTTTCGTATATGCAAAACTGTGACTTCTTAACTGATCATCTGCCTGGCAAGCGGTAGTACCGCTTAACCAAGCGGTAGTACCACACAGTTACACGATAGTACCGCCTGCCGACACGGTAGTACCGCTCCAACGGTAGTACCGCGTCCCCAGAGCGGTAGTACTGTGTATCTGGCCCAGGCACTGAGTCTAAGTAAAGAAGTGGATGCAAAAGTAATTTTTTACTTCCGTATACAATGCGGTAGTACCGCTTATCATAAGCGGTAGTACCGTGTCGCATTTTGCTACTACCGTTTTCCCTGCGGATGTAGCCACGGATGTAATTTATTTCATCCGTGGTTGTCAATCATGTCGCACTATTTTGCCTAAGCGGTAGTACCGCTCACAATGCGGTAGTACCGCTCAGCCAGCGGTAGTACCGCAACTCATGCGCGGTACTACCGCTCTCCGCGGGCTGAAAACTCCAATAACGGTTGGATTTGTCCCCCTACTATATATAGGGGGTCTTCTTCTCCAAGAAGACTTACCTCTTCCCCCACTACTCCATTGTTGCTCCAAAAGCTCCATTTCCGCCCGATCTCTCTCCCTAGCCAATCAAACTTGTTGATTTGCTCGGGATTGCTTGAGGAGGCATCGATCTACACTTCCACCAAGAGATATTTGATTCTCCCCACTAATCCCTTGCGGATCTTGTTACTCTTGGGTGTTTGAGCACCCTAGACTGTTGAGGTCACCTCAAAGCCATATTCCATTGTGGTGAAGCTTCGTGGTTTGTTGGGAGCCTCCAAGTTGTGGAGATAGCCCCAACCTTGTTTGTAAAGGTTCGGTTGCCGCCTTCAAGGGCACCACTAGTGGAATCACGGCACCTTGCATCGTGTGAGGACGTGAGGAGAATACGGTGGCCCTAGTGGCTTCTTGGGGAGCATTGTGCCTCCACACCGCTCCAACGGAGACGTACTTCCCCTCAAAGGGAAGGAACTTCGGAAACACATCCTCGTCTCCACCGGTTCCACTTGTGGTTATTTCTTACCTTTACAATTGCATGCTTTACTTGTTCAATTCCTATAGCATGCATGTGTAGTTGTTGTCCTCCTTTATCTTAGTTGTCATCCTAGTAGAATATCTAGACAACTTATTTTGTCGCTTAATTTGAAGTGGTTAATAAAAGCTAAAATTGTTAGTTGCCTATTCATCCCCCCTCTAGTCAACCATATCGATCCTTTCAATTGGTATCAGAGCCTCGTCTCTTTTTAAGGACTTTACCGTCCGAAGAGTATGGTTGACAACGTAGTCGAGACGGAGGACCATTCCGGTGGAAATCCGTCCTTGCCTACGTTAGATGGGGGAGCCTCGATCACTGGTGAGGATTTCAATGTGGCCTTGACCACATTGAAAGAATCACTAGCGAGCGAGGTCAAAGGCATGTTTAAAGAAATGCTTGATGGGCTTAAATTATCCACCTCACCGTTGGAAGTGGGCCGTCCCGCTACCAACGTGTCGGAGGCTAATCCCGACAAGGGAGAAGCTAGTAGTGAGCAAGCTCCGGTCACTAAGAATGGGAGTGGGAAATTTGCCCAATCTGCTCCTCCTACTCACTATGGAGGACCCGTTCCCACACCGCATTTAAATTCTGTTAGGCCCCCTCCCAAGTTTGTTAAAAATACTGATTTTGCTACTTGGGTTTTTCATTTCAAACGTCATATCAATAATTGTTCCACTAACCTTTGGAGAATTATTGAGCAAGGTTTTTATCCGTATGATCCCGACAACATGACTCCAAGAGAGACTGCAGATCATCAGTTCAACGAGTCCGCTCTTTGCATTCTTCAAGATTCCATCCCTCCTCAAGACATTGCTCACCTTCGACCCTTCACTGTTGCCAAGGAGGCTGGGAGCATGTCGGCACGATGTACAAGGGAAGCACCAGTATTCAACGCTCCAACTATGAAGTGGTGCAAGATGAAGCTGATGAGTTTGCTATGATCGAAGATGAAGATCCTCGTGAACTTTATCGAAGATTAACTATTCTTGCAGTGTCTCTTCACGATCATGGCAGTAAGGATACGGATGACAATTGGATCAAGCGCAAGTTCCTCAAGGCCATGATGCCCTATCATAAGGCCATGTCCTCTGTCATTCGTCAGAGACCGGACTTCCACACTTTATCCTCAAATGAAGTGTTGGATGAATTTGTTGCCATGAGGATCCTGGACGTGACCGCCGACAATGCGGTCTTAAGAGCTCAACGATCCAAGAAGCCTAATCTTGCTCTGAAGGCCAAGGCTTGTGTGGAAGAGGAGGAAGTGGAAGATGATGATGAGTGTTGCCCCGAGGACACCAAATATGCCTATCATGAGCACATGGCTCTTGGTTCAAGGCAATTCTGGGGCAAGAAGAACACAAGGTCCAACTTTAACAGGAACAACTCTAGTGGGAACAAAGGGAAGCAACGAGTAAGGACATGCTTCAACTGTGGAAATGTAAGTCACTTCGTTGCGGATTGCCCATATGAGAAGAGAGAAGACTTTGGAGGCAAGCTTATTCGGAAGGACAAGTCAAAGTCCTATCCCAACAAGAACAACTTCATCAAGAAGACTCCTTCGAAAGTGTTGGTGGCTCAAGAAGAATATGTGGAGGATGATGACAATGATGAAGACGATGAGGTGACCACTATGGCCAGAATTGCCATTGCTACCACTACGCACTCATCTCTCTTCAACTCACCAAACGAGAACATCACCGCCAAGTGTCTCATGGCCAAGGCCACCAACAAGGTAACCCCAAACATCAATACTACTATCCCTTATAATCCTTCATTGACTAATTGTATTGATGAGGGTGAGGGTATTAAGGAGGGAGAAAATGAATTTGATTTATTTATAAAGAATCTCAAGGGCAAACCCAAGAAACATTTTGTTGCTCTCTTGGAACAACTCGGTGAGGCCAATGACATGATCGAGGCTCACGAGGAAACCATTACCAAAATGGAAGGACATAGTCGAGACTATGCCGATGAGATATCGGATCTCTCTAACGCCCTAGAGGAAGAGCGTGGTCTTCGTTTGACTCTTGAGGAGTCACACAACGATGATCATGCTAAATTAAAGAAAGATCTTGATCATGCTTTAGTTGCCTCTCGTGTCCTTAACTCCGAGAAGGCAAAGCTTGAAGTTGACCATGCTAAACTCAGAGAGGAGTTTGACATCCTTGACAAGGCACACAAAGCCTTGAAAGGAATGCATGCTACTCTCAAGGAGTCTCATGATCAACTCCAAGTTTCGCTAACCAAGGAAAAGGCTATCTTTCCTCGCATGGTTTTAATTGATAATGCAAATGCTACTAACCCTTGTTGTGAGCATGTGCATCTTGTTGAAGAGAATGCCGAATTGAAGAAGCAACTTGAGAAAGGCCTTGTGACTTGCATACAAGGTGAGAAGAACCTCAACGCCCTTTTGAGTAATCAAAAGGAAGTTGTGGCAAAGGAAGGAATTGGGTTTGTTCCTAAGCTCAAGAAGAAGAAGAATGAAAAGACCAAGCAACCACTCCCTCTCCGACAATCCTTTGTGAAAGAAGGAGAGGGCACGTCGACCAAGAAGAAAAGTGGTGGTGTCAAGAAAAACTCCACCATAACATCAAACATGGCCGGAGATTTTAATCCTTCATATGTTTTATGTCGTGCCAGTGATGGCCATGTGTTTGCTAAATTTGTTGGTTCTTCCTACGAATACATTGAATGGTCCATTTGGGTTCCTAAGACCCTTGTCACTAACCTCAAAGGACCCATTACCAAATGGGTACCTAAATCCAAGCATTGATCTATTGTAGGAGTTTGCTTTCGGTGGGGGATCATGGTTGCTCGATAGCGGAGCCACAAATCATATGACCGAAAGCAAAGACTTGGTGGTGGACGTGCATCTCGGTTCATATATGGCCACCAACGTCGAATGGGGTGATGCATCATCTTCTAAGGTATTGGGACTTGGCAAGGTAGTTGTCTCTCATGATCTCACGATCGAGAAAGTCATGCTTGTTGAGTCCCTTGCATACAATTTACTTTCTGTTCGCCAACTTGCACTCATGGGCTTTGCTACATTCTTTGATATTGATTCTGTGGCCCTCTTGTGGAGCAAGACTCTTAAAGTAGCCTATGTTGGGCATGTCGAGAACGGTCTTTATGTGGTTAACTTCTCGAAGCAACCCACTAAGGTCGCGACATGCCTAATGGCTAAAGTTGATGTGGGATGGCTTTGGCATCGCCGTTTGGCCCACGTCAATATGAGATCTTTGCAAAGTCTTCTTAAGGGGGACCATGTCTGAGGACTAACAAATGTTAGCTTTGCCAAAGATCGTGCTTGCAGGGCGTGCATTGAAGGAAAATTACATGAGAAGGCTCACCCTCCCACGACTATCATCTATTCAAAGAGACCCCTAGAACTCCTCCACATGGATCTCTTTGGGCCTCCCACTTTTGATAGTCTTGGGGGTAGGAAGTATTGCTTGGTGATTGTGGATGATTACTCAAGATATACCTGGGTATACTTCTTCAAGAAGAAGAGTGAGACCCAACAAACCGTCATCAACTTTGCAAATGAAGCTCAACGACAACATGAAGCAAAGATTTTGATGATCAGAAGTGACAATGGCACCGAGTTCAAGAACTACACCTTGGATGAGTTTCTTGGTGATGAGGGGATCAAACATCAATATGCAGCCCCGTATACCCCTCAACAAAACGGTGTAGCGAAGAGAAAGAACCGAACTTTAATAGATGCTGCAAGAACCATGATGGCTGAATTCAACTCTCCATACAACTTTTGGGCCGAAGCCATCAACACCGCTTGCCATGCCTCAAATCGTCTCTATCTCCGCAAAGGCTTGAACAAATCTCCGTATGAGATTCTTTCCGGTAACAAGCCCAATCTCAAGTACTTCCGGGTGTTCGGGTGTAAGTGTTTCATTCTCAAGAATGGTGTTCGTTTGTCTAAATTTGAATCTAGAGCTCATGAGGGCATATTTGTTGGTTATGCTACAAACTCTCATGCTTACCGTGTCCTCAACAAGTCCACTGGACTCATAGAGGAGACGTGTAACGTAGAGTTTGATGAAAATAATGGCTCCCAAGTGGAGCAAAGTGGTACTTGTGATACAGGTGATGAAATTCCTCCTCAAGCCATAAGAAGAATGGGTGTTGGATATATCCTACCCATTGAGGAACCCCTTGTGGCCGAAGGAGAAGGACAATGTTCCACTCAAGTGGAACCATCACCAACCCAAGACCCACACGCTTCCGAAGAACAAAGTGAAGGCCCTCAACCTAATGAACAAGGCCAAGTGCAAGACCAATCTCAAGTTGGTGAGGAACCACCAATTGATGCACAAGGCCAAGTTCAGTCCCCCGAGCAAGATCAAGGTCAAGAGGAAGCTCAAGATCAAGATCTTGCTCATGATGACGCTCAAGATGATCAACTAAATGCTCCTCAGTTATCACTTGAAGAGCAATTAGAGCGTCGTGCTGCAAAAGTTGCTTCTAGGCTTGCTTCCAACGAGCATCACATCGAGAAAATTTTAGGAAACATCAAAAGGGGCGTAAGCACTCGTAGACAATTAGCAAACTATTGTGCTCATCAAGCTTTTGTCTCCTTTGTTGAACCTAAGAAGGTTTATGAGGCGCTTGAAGACCCCGACTGGCTCAATGCCATGCATGAAGAACTCAATAACTTCGAGCGCAACAAAGTGTGGCGTCTGGTGCCAAGACCAAAGGAGAACCATAATGTCATTTGAACCAAATGGATCTTTAAGAACAAGCAAGATGCCCATGGCATTGTCATCCGCAACAAGGCACGTCTGGTGGCTCAAGGCTACTCCCAAGTCGAGGGTATCGACTACGGTGAAACCTTTGCCCCCGTTGCTCGTCTTGAATCCATTCGTTTGTTGCTTGCCTATGCTTCCCATCATAACTTTAAATTGCAACAGATGGATGTGAAAAGTGCATTTCTTAATGGTCCCATTAATGAGTTGGTGTATGTTAAACAACCCCCAGGGTTCGAGGATCCTAAGTTCCCCAATCATGTGTATCAACTTGATAAGGCACTCTATGGCCTTAAACAAGCCCCACGAGCGTGGTATGAGCACCTTACCGAGTTGTTACAAGATCGTGGGTTTGAAATTGGGAAAATCGACCCCACTCTTTTTACTAAGAAGGTCAAAGGGGAGTTGTTTGTATGCCAACTATATGTTGATGATATTATCTTTGGTTCTCCTAACAAAGCTTTCAATGATGAGTTCGCCGCACTCATGACCACACATTTTGAGATGTTCATGATGGGAGAGTTGAAGTACTTCCTTGGATTTGAGGTCAAACAACGAAGAGAAGGCATCTTCATCAAACAATCCAAGTATACTCAAGACATGCTCAAGAGGTTCAATCTTAGTGATGTCAAGCCGACTACTACTTCGATGCCAACCAAATGCCAACTTGACATTGATCCCAATGGTAAAGCGGTGGATCAAAAGGTATATCGCTCTATGATCGGATCCTTGCTTTACCTTTGTGCATCTAGACCGGACATTATGTTGAGTGTGGGAATTTGTGCACGGTTTCAAGCCTCACCTAAGGAAAGTCACTTTGTGGCTGTCAAGCGAATCTTTCGATATTTGGCTCATACCCCAAACTTTGGCTTATGGTACCCAAGAGGAGCAAATTTCAACCTTGTTGGTTTCTCTGATTCTGACTGGGCGGGAGACAAAGTGGATAGGAAGTCCATCTCGGGAGGGTGCCAATTTCTTGGTTGCTCTCTTGTTAGTTGGTCTTCCAAAAAGCAAAGTTGTGTATCTCTCTCGTCCACCGAAGCAGAATATGTGGCCGCTGGCAGTTGCTGTGCTCAACTCTTATGGATGAGGCAAACTTTAAAGGATTACGGTGTCACTTGTGACAAAGTGCCTCTTTGGTGTGACAATGAAAGTGCCATCAAGATTTCTCTCAACCCGGTGCTACACTTCAAGACGAAGCATATTGAGATTCGGTATCACTTCATCCGGGATCACATAAGGCAAGGAGAAATCGAGCTTCACTACGTCAACACTCATGATAACCTTGCAGATATCTTCACGAAGCCTCTGGATGAAGCAAGATTTCGCGAGTTAAGGCATGAGCTAAATATCATCGATTTGAGCAATGTGGTTTGAATCTGTGCACACACTCCTCACACTCGACATAGCTATCTTGTCTAGATGTAGGCATGGACTTAGGGGGAGTACTGTTCTCTCAATGAACTATTCCTCCCCCCATTATGCATAAACTAACCAAAGCTTCATCATTTGCCATACATAGTTGGCTTAAATGCTTCAAGTCGAGTTTTGATCATGGGCCCAAGGATAATTCTTCGCGGTGCCATATCTATAAAACTCAAACATAGGTGGCCTCGGCCACCGCCCTCTTATGAGGAATTTGTGTTACTTGTTTTGCTTCTGCACATGGTGCTTTTACTCTCTCTAGTGCTTAAAGCCTCTTGCCTTTTCGTGCATTTTCTTGGGGGAGCGGTACTACCATGATCGGTTACGGTACTACCACGGAGGACATACGGTACTACCGCACCTCCAGCACGGCAGTAATTTTTTACTGCCGCTGGTAGGGCGGTACTACCGTGCAAGCGGTACTACCGCGATGACCGCGGTACTACCGCACATATCCGAACATGTGGGGGTTATAAGCAGGCAGGGGGAGTTCCATCTCCCCCATACCCATTCACTCCTAACCCCCACGTCGTCCCTGTCTCTCTCTCTCTCAAGAACGCCGCCGGAGGACCTCGCCGGATCTCCTCCCTCGGCCACTCTCCTCGCATTCCGACCGGTGGGATCGATCCCCACCATGTCCTCTTGCCATGGATGAAGGTTTCTCCCCTTTTCCCCTCTTCTTATTGCCTTGCTTGAGTTTTTAGGGTTAGGGGAGATGCTTAGTGTTCTTGTGTTCTTCGTGATCTTATCCATGGATGCTTAGGATGTGGGAGAGTGTTTGTGCACTAGAAATACGATTATATTTGTTGCTACGAAGTTACTATCATCAGCCGTAGTACCGTGTGTCGATCTCTTTGGCCGTTTCTAGATCTGCTCTTCTCAGATCTGTTTCGTGCGGTACTACCGCTGGAGAACCGCGGTACTACCGCACGATCTAATCCAGATCTGGTCTGACCTGAGCGGTACTACCGCTGTCCTCAGCGGTACTACCGCTCGGGCGGAAGTAAAAAATTTGTACTGCTTGCCGAGCGGTACTACCGCGACCCAATGCGGTACTACCGCTCCGCATGCAGCACTAATTTTTTTCTTCCGCCCCTCTGGCGGAAGTAAAATATTACTACCGCAACGTATGCGGTACTACCGCATCCGTATGCGGTACTACCGCTTACGTTGCGGTACTAATCTTTTAGTTCCGTCTCTTCTGGCGGAAGTAAAATATTACTACCGCAGCGTATGCGGTACTACCGCATCTGTCATGCGGTACTACCGCTTACCTTGCGGTACTAATTTTTTACTTCCGCAAAGGGTCAGTAGTACTACCGCTTGTATCATATTTTCTTCGTAGCATGATCTCTTTCCTATTTCTCTTGGTTTCTTGTGTTTATCGAGGCTTTGGCATTGATTCTTCTTGTGTTTGTGTTGTTGTGGTCTTGTGTTTGTGTTTTTAGGTGGTGGCTCCGGTTTTGAGGGTCGTTGTACCAACCCTGTCCGTGACACCGGATCCAAGCGTCTGCGTACCCCAAGTGATGTGCCAGAGGGCTCCAATCCCCAGCGCAGGTACAAGACTTCAGCCAACAAGCGTAAGGAATCCTCAATGTCTATGGAGGAGATGCCTGCTGCTGAGTTCATGTCACGAAGAAAGGTCAACCCATATGGAGATCCCCGTGAGCACTTTCCTGGAGATGATATCTTCTGGACCAAGCAGCAGTTTCGCATCTACCATGAGGTGCTCAAGACCAAGGCAAATCTTTATGTGGATGCTCATTGGGTGGATGTGGATCACATGAGGAAGGACAAGAACCGGGCATACTTTGCAGAGGCTCTTGATTTGATAGAGCAGTTGGGCCTGGAGCACATCATGACCTTCCAGAATGACTTTGATCCAGAAATTATTGCTCAGTTCTATGCCTCTATCAATTTCCAAACCAAGGAGGATCGCCCCATGACTTGGATGACCAATGGTCACAAGATGACCTCTACTTGGAAGGAGTTCATGGATCATCTTCAGCTTCCTGATGAGGGTCTCTATAACCCAATTGGTTTTCGGCCTCACGCCAATCCTGAGTCTGCAAACAAAGACATGCTGCTTCCATTTTATGAGGAAAAGACTCTTGCTAGTGGCAAACAGACTTGGGTGTTGAACCCCTTCTTGGACATCATGTATCGGATTTTTCGCAACACTTTGTTCCCTCGTGTTGGCGACAAGGACAAGGTCCATGCCTACCTGGTTGATATGCTTCTGATGTGTCAAGCGGCTCGCTCATCCCAGACTGCTCCACTTGACATCTCCCACATCATGTGTAATGAGCTCCGTTTTGCCATCTACTCTCGCAAGGTACCCATCTATGGTCCTTACTTGTTTTTGCTGATCTCCAAGACTTGGGAGAAGTTGTATCCTGAGGAGGAGTTCGAGGCCCACTGCTTCCGTCATGATCCCATCCGTCTTCGCGTCAAGACTCGATGGGCCAACACCACCACTCGTGCTCAGGCTGCTGCTGCCCAGATGGGCACTGAGGAGGAGCCTATGGATGAGACTGCTGATGTGCGCTCTGGCAGATTTGCCCCTTCTTCTTCCTCTGCTGTGGAGAAGCCTTCTTGG
Organism: Secale cereale; assembly: GCA_902687465.1. Classification (NCBI taxonomy): domain Eukaryota; kingdom Viridiplantae; phylum Streptophyta; class Magnoliopsida; order Poales; family Poaceae; genus Secale; species Secale cereale. The sequence continues at coordinate 187,999,623 of LR738713.1, read as the reverse complement.
GCTAAAAAGCTTCACCAGAAGATGAAGGCCCTCTTCTGCATGCAGGCTAAGGGGCAATACCGGGCTCATGTGACTGACAAGAAGACACGCCAGCGTGACAAGAAGATTCTGGCACTATATGGAGAGGAAGTTTCCAATGGATCCGAGGATAACATCACACCTGAGGCTACCTGGATGGCTCGCCAGGGGTACAAATGGTCAGAGTCTGATGAGGAGTATCAGGAGAAGCAGCAGGGGTCTGATGATGACTATCAGGAGGAGCAGCAGGGGTTTGATGATGAGTATGAAGACTGAGCTTCTCCCGGGCTGCCACCCGTAGTGTCCTCTTTCCCCTTTGTGGTGTCTCGATGACAAAGGGGGAGAGTGATTTGTGTCTCTTGTGCCTGTGTGCTCTTGTGTTTCTTTGAACTCTGGTTTATTTGCGTGTTTGTGTCGCGTGCGTGAGACTATCATATGGTGTAAGACATATGCCCCATTATCGTTGAACTTATCATTATGTCGTTAATGTTTATCCAGAGCAGTTAGTTTTTATATAGAGTATCTCGTGTGTAGATTATAGGGGAGCACTATACCTAGTATGTGTGCTGTGCAGTCCAAAGCACAATCTTGTGAAGGCACACATTCAGGGGGAGCTCACCTATACTCTAGGGCTTGCATTGCTTACTCTATTATTTCTTCCCTGTGCAAATCAAGTATTGTCATCAATACACCAAAAAGGGGGAGATTGTAAGGGCATATTTCTCCCTAAGTAGTTTTGGTGATTGATGACAATGACCAAGCGGACTGATCGTGTGCTCTAAGCTCATATAGGTATATCTCCCTTAGGCACAAGACGATTATTTGCCCCTCGGATTCTATGGAAGATGGTGTTTTCTTTTTGCTCCCTGTCGGTGGCTTTGAGTAATAGGAAAGCCGTATAAGAGGGGGTCCGCGTCAGAAAGGTTTGGGTAGAATCAACACGTACACATCCTACTCCCGCACCACCTTTCCTTGCTTCTCTGGAGGTCCAACCGGCTATTTTTCGTATATGCGAAACTGTGACTTCTTAACTGATCATCTGCCTGGCAAGCGGTAGTACCGCTTAACTAAGCGGTAGTACCGCACAGTTACACGGTAGTACCGCCTGCCGACACGGTAGTACCGCTCCAATGGTAGTACCGCGTCCCCAGAGCGGTAGTACCGTGTATCTGGCCCAGGCGCTGAGTGTAAGTAAAGAAGTGGATGCGGAAGTAATTTTTTACTTCCGTATACAATGCGGTAGTACCGCTTATCTTAAGCGGTAGTACCGTGTCGCATTTTGCTACTACCGTTTTCCCTGCGGATGTAGCCACGGATGTAATTTATTTCATCCGTGGTTGTCAATCATGTCGCACTATTTTGCCTAAGCGGTAGTACCGCTCCCAAAGCGGTAGTACCGCTCAGCCAGCGGTAGTACCGCAACTCATGCGCGGTACTACCGCTCTCTGTGGGCTGAAAACTCCAATAACGGTTGGATTTCTCCCCCCACTATATATAGGGGGTCTTCTTCTCCAAGAAGACTTACCTCTTCCCCCACTACTCTATTGTTGCTCCAAAAGCTTCATTTCCGCCCGATCTCTCTCCCGAGCCAATCAAACTTGTTGATTTGCTCGGGATTGCTTGAGGAGGCATCGATCTACACTTCCACCAAGAGATATTTGATTCTCCCCACTAATCCCTTGCAGATCTTGTTACTCTTGGGTGTTTGAGCACCCTAGACGGTTGAGGTCACCTCGAAGCCATATTCCATTGTGGTGAAGCTTCGTGGTTTGTTGGGAGCCTCCAAGTTGTGGAGATAGCCCCAACCTTGTTTGTAAAGGTTCGGTTGCCGCCTTCAAGGGCACCACTAGTGGAATCACGGCACCTTGCATCGTGTGAGGGCGTGAGGAGAATATGGTGGCCCTAGTGGCTTCTTGGGGAGCACTGTGCCTCCACACCGCTCCAACGGAGACGTACTTCCCCTCAAAGGGAAGGAACTTCGGAAACACATCCTCGTCTCCACCGGTTCCACTTGTGGTTATTTCTTACCTTTACCTTTGCATGCTTTACTTGTTCAACTCCTATAGCATGCATGTGTAGTTGTTGTCCTCCTTTATCTTAGTTGTCATCCTAGTAGAATATCTAGACAACTTATTTTGTCGCTTAATTTGAAGTGGTTAAGAAAAGCTAAAATTGTTAGTTGCCTATTCACCCCCCCCTCTAGTCAACCATATCGATCCTTTCACACACACACACACACACA
>LR738713.1:187911361-187992604 GCA_902687465.1 Secale cereale | reverse complement strand
CTCCCTCACCTCATCAAAACAGCCCGAGAAATATATATACTCCTATAAAAGACTCAGTTGGTGATCGCAGTGTGTCTGCCATTCGTCGTTTCTAACCATTAGATCTGTATCTAACGGCTGTGAGGTAAGTTGAGACATCTTTGCAGCAATAGCCCACTTCTCTGCTCCAATTTGCAGAAACCCCCTTATTATCTTGAAAGCAACCACATCCCTCCCTCAACTCATCAAAACAGCCTGAGAAATATATTTTGAGTGAAAAGTACTCCTTCCGTTCCTAAATATTTGTCTTTCTTGAGATTTCAATGAGTGACTACACACGAAGCAAAATGAGTGAGTCTACATTTCAAAATATGTCTATATAATCCGTATGTGATTGTCCATTTGAAATCTCTAAAAAGTCAAATATTTAGGAATGGAGGGAGTAATATATTAGGAGTATATTAAAACAAGAGTGATTTGTTTCAAGTTTGTGAACAAGTACTACTATTCTACTACTTTGGATCCGTCACAACGCACAGGCACATTGCTAGTAAAAGGAAAAGGCCTGCCGCGTTCGCGTCGCACCCCCCCACACACGCCCGTGATTCGGGAGTACTCCACGGCCCGTCCGGCACGACACATAGCTTAGGGAAGGCGTGTTGCCTAGCATTTTCTCTTTCATGTGGGGCCGCCGTTGAGCAAACCGACTATTGGCAAACCGCACCCCACCCATCGCCGCGTTGGAAAACAGAAACGAGGGGAAGATCTAGCTGTAGCACGGAAGCCAATAAATTTGGTGTTAGATGGGGCTCGTAGATAGAGTAGGAGCATTACGTACTACTCTACTCCTACTAGTACCAAGTTTGTACTATACAACTAGTACTACCACTATACAACTAGTAGGTACGTGCACGGCACAACATCGTGGGAACAAAAAACGGGAAGATCTTGTTTTGGGTGATTTATCTTTTTTCTTTCAACGTAGTATGAATAATATGATGTGGGGGGCACCCATGAAGCTTATGTGGCTTGGTTTCATGGCTACGAAAGGTTGGCGAAAAATAAATAGATAATGTGTTTAGAGTGCACTCCACTAAACAGATATACTTTGGATCCATTGCAACGGGCATGCACATCTATATTTATACTCCCTATATAGTGTGTGAATAACTTTGAAAGTTGGTCGTTGGATGAAGACAATCCGACGGTACAAAGATGGAAAATCTAAGCACTACTGGCCGTTGGATATCATCTACATTCCACCAGATTCTGCCACATGTAGAATCTAGAAGACTCCAGATTTAGAAGCATAATGCACAAACCACCAGAATCTCATGCGTGCAATGCACGTGTACCTTACTAGTAGTTGGTAGTAGTAAGAAACAAATTCCTGGTTTGGCATGAGCTCGTACTGCGGGAGCACCACAAGGCTTTCCGTAGGAGTTACATTTCCCTCCTGGGGCCCACGGGACCGAACTTCAGTGGCTTAGTGCTCGGCCTATGAGTCAATGACATGCGGACCTTAAATGCGGCTGGCCCACATGTCATTCTCATGGTGGTGGTGTGGTTCACGACTCACTCGTTCGAGATGAACCAACCGCTGGTGGCATGGCCGTGGCAAGGGTGCCACATCTAGGCGTCGAGGCGTTACGAGGCATAGATGACCCCACCGGCGGGTACTACCATTAGTACGGAAGTACTCCAGCTGAGGATTGATGCCCGGGACGAAATGTGTCACAGCCGCTGGATGAAAATTCGATGGTGCGGGACGTGTGGTGTCATGGGTTCGTGCGGCATCATGGGAATCGCGTGTGGCTGTGCTAGAAACTTGATGCTCGCCGCATTTAAGGTGGCCCACATGTCATGCACACAAAGGCAGAGGGGCGGTGCGACCGAGAGAGGTGAGGCGCACGTCAGGGGACGTGGTGCCGTGGGTTGGAGCGGTGTTGTGGGAATCGCGAGTGGTAGTGGATGAAATGTGATGGTCGCTGTAGTTTAACTTCCATGGACAAGATGTCATGTCTACGAACACATGCATTGCATACCGATCACTGGAAGGAGTAGTAGAGAAAGCTAGGTGGATAAATAGTTCCTTATAGTCAAGCGGACCCATGCTACTACTTGTTCCAAAGACATGTACACCATCGAAATAGTCCATCTATATCAATATACATAGAGAGGGAATATTTTTTTACAAGAGAGGAAATAGTTCATCCATCCATAATGCCCTGTTGATGGTGCAACATCTTCTTCTTCTTCTTCTTCTTCTTCTTCTTCTTCTTCTTCTTCTTCTTCTTCTTCTTCTTCTTCTTCTTCTTCTTCTTCTTCTTCTTCTTCTTCTTCTTCTTCTTCTTCTTCTTCTTCTTCTTCTTCTTCTTCTTCTTCTTCTTCTTCTTCTTCTTCTTCTTCTTCTTCTTCTCATTTTCTGTGGGAGACCGCTTCGCAACAAGCTCTCTGGACCTTGCAGCTATATCGAAACTCACACGGGCATCGAGGGCAGCATATTTTATCCGCTCGTACGTCAAGGGATAATTCTCCCATCCAGACGAACTTAATGCCGGCGTCTCGTCACCCTTCTGAAGATTTTTTCCTAGCACAAAATTTGCTACCGCAAATAGGGATGGTGTCGGTATATCACAATCTTCTACAGGAATTTTTATTCTGGTTTGTAGGTTAGCGATGCTTTTCAAATCAAGGTTGTACGACTCCAACTTCTGTTTGTCCCCTGCGATGGCTGCCCCACAGAAGTATATATCCTCCCGAGACAAGAAATCATGAAGCTCACCTGGTATGGAGGGCGCGTGTATGATGTGGTACACCAAAACATCATCTTCGAGGCACAGCTGAAGGACGGCGGCGCATTGGGTCTTCGACGAGGACATGTTGGACGCTAAAAACCTGCATCTCGATCTCTTTTGCCTTTTGGAACCGCTGGACCGGAGGGCTGTGGTTTGGAGAATTAGGATTATATGGCTAGTCTAACTGAAGAAGATGATTATTTATAGGGGCTTCAGAATTACTCCAGGAGGATGTGAAGAGGTTAAAACAACGTGAATGCAGTGTGGTTTGGATGCAAATGAAGATCAAGGAGTAGTGAAGAAGCCGAGGAAAATCGGTTCCCGATGGAGAAGTAAATGGTAGAAGTGGTTTGCAGGCAGTTGATTAGATGGCTAGGTAGACTAAACGAAAAGGCTACGCGAGTAGGCTGAGGAGTGGGGCCTGTCCCTGTACGTGCCCATCCTTCCAATGCTACATGTGCCACTGGCTAGTTGAGGTCACTCTTTCGAATCACCGTGGCAAGACATTTTATGATTCCTTTTTATTTCTGGACCCCTCCAGACAGGTGGGACCTATGCAAACGAGAATTCGGTTCTGCTCGCAATATGGATGATACCTGGAGGATGAAGTGAACCCAGCGGCATGCTAGCACGGGATTACTACTCATGTTCCTACTACTCCTACTAGTAGTAGTAGCACAACTGTGGTACACTTGATGGTCAAAATACTATTATTCATCCGGTCCTCACAGTGAAGTGACAAGACCCTGCGCCCGAGGTGACACCAGTCCAGGCGGCGTGTCCGGGTTACCAAAGTCAGCCTCGCCTTGTGCACTGTGCAGTCACTGTCATCGCCGTTGTATAGCATGCCTCGCCTCGTCTCCCTCTCCCCTAGCACCACTCCATCTCCATCTTCGTCTCACCGGAGATCCTGAGGTCACTCTTCATTATCTCACTGTGCCCCCGCATACCCTCGCCTCGCTCGCCTCCCCCAGTACCACTATTCCCTCGCTAGCCGCTCCAGCACCGACAACCTTCTCCCTCGTAAATCAAGCCCCCCAAAACCTCACCTTCCAAACACCACCATGGCCGAACGCGAACCGCGCAGGATCCATATGAGACGCGATTGGAGCAATCTCTCCAGTGACATCCTCGACCTCTGTTGTTCGTGTGTGGATATGTTGAGCGCCCTGCGCCTGGCTGCATGCTCGAGGGGCATGCACACGGCCATCATCGAAGCGAGGCCAAAGCTTTTCAAGGCACCCTGCTTGCTGCTATCTGGTCTTGCGAGATTGGCTCACCATGATACGAAGGCATACGTGATGCCCCTCGACTTCAATCCGATCTCCATTAGCCGAATCTTCTTTGCAGGTATGTAGTGGGTCGCTGTATATCGTTTCCCTCGACTTCGATCGAATCACCGTCGCCCAAAACTTCTTGGCAGGTATGTACTGGGTCGGCATGAACACCCACTGGATGGCTGCCGTCAGAGAAGACGGTAAAAAGTTGGTGCTCGTGAACTTCCAGACCTCCCATGAGATTATCCTTCCTCCGTTGGATTCTATAGATTTTTACCATCGCGGTCCTGGTCATCTAGATTACAACGTCAGTTTGACGGACCTTGTTTTGCAGAAGATTGTAATCTGCCAAGTGCCCACACAACAAGCGAATTACGCAGACTTCAAGCTAATTGCCTTGTTCGACTGTGGACTCACCTATCTTTACGGCGATGCCTTCTTTAGCTGGAGACAACTCAGCTCGCAGTGGATCATCGTCAAAGCTGATACACACTTCTGTGATGCTATTGAACACAATGGCATCATCTACGCGGTCAACAAAGCAGATGGCACAACGTATTGCTGGGACAGCGCGTGTAAGTTGTTTCCATCTCATGTTAATGATGACGCCATGACATTGTTTGAACTTTTTGTGATGATTGGCATATCCCTGTTTGAGCAGAATTTGAGTAGAACTATGGCAATGTATTAGAGATGCCGTAACTCAGCTATATTTGGAATGAGTTAATTCATGCGATTGTGATCATGTCATTACAACCAATTTGTACCCCTGAATAATCAAACAGTTAAGAATATATGGATATTATCCTTATTTTACAGTAATCTATATACTACTACTAAACATGAGTGTGTATCAATGGCCATGTTAGTTTCCTCATTTTCATGATGTAGAAACATGCACCACACTTTTGGTTTCATGTAACCATACATTAGGGAAGTAAATGTGCATATGGAGAACTATGTATTTGGAAGTAGTTAAATCCTGTAATGCTTACCATGTGTACATACCTATATTCGCCCTTTAGCAATCAATGGCTAGAATAACATCCTCACAAAAATTTTGCCCACAGAACACGAGTATATAACAATGCATGGTCTTTTAGTTACCTTCAATAATTTGTTTGTGAGGACAGAACATGATTCCATAACATGCATGACATGGTAGTTTCCTGTGAAGAATCGATTGCGAGATAACATGAGTATAACCATGCATGGCACTTCTATATTTTCGAACCCAGTATACATTTCCCTGTATTTTCCTCTCAGTTCCAACAAGGACATATCAATGCTGTTTCTTGCATTATCCTACTCATACACTGAATAATGCTGATCTAACATTAACAATGCATGTCGTTTTTGATATGATGCAATGTCCCTACAGTTACTGCCCTTTGTTATCACACCACCTTTGCCAAAAACAGGGAAGCACAACCGGTTCCTCGCTCGATCAGACAACGGCAAAAGACTGATGATCATTCGGACACATGAGCCGGAAAATTATATTGCAAAAACCCCACTGTATACAAGCACCATGAAATACGTGAGTGTCTGGACAGTGGATGTTACGTCTAAGAGCAGGATACCAGCTTGTTGGGGCCTTCAGGATTTTTTAGTTGGAGGCGGGTAAACAGCCTTGGTTCACACTCTCTGTTTCTCGGACTCAATTATCTGATTAACCAGGAGATCACCGTTGGCAAGGACCTTGATGGCAGAGAGGCTCTGTTTTCTATGGAAAACTGTGTCTACACGGCGAGCCCTAGGAGTTCGGGAGCAAACACCCCTGATTGTCAACGATACATCCTGCAGCCAAAAGAAGGTGAGAATGACAAAGGCATCCGGATTAACTTTGATCCTTGGATGTCTCAATTACGACAGGTAGTGATGTGGTTCAAGCCTTCATGTTGATAGGTAATTGGCCTGTTGCGTCGAAAGGGTTGAGTACTGGTGTTTCCGGATCATTGGTCGCTGAAGCGGGGCTGCAAATTATGATGGTGTTGGATCATCTCTTCTATTGACTTTGTTGTCTTTGCTGCTTGTTCTGGATGGGTAGTTCTTTCTTTTGTTATGCATATTCATTGTCATTTGGTCATCCTCGTCTATGTCGCTCTTACTATGTAATAGTTGGCTCTGTTTAGAATGTCATTCTCATCTGGATCATGAGAGTCTGAGTGCTGCAGATGGGTGCGTTTTGGTGGTGTAGCAAGACTTCTTATGAACTATCATGTCTTGCTGTTTATGTCAGTAGTAGTCACTAGTCAGTATTTGAATGTTGTATATATCGTTGTTTCGAACTGTTTATTGTCTCGAACTACTGGTGGGCTAAATGAGGGCATCACCATTCTCTAGTGTTCAGAGTGTATCTCCTTTTATCAAGTTATATAATTTGAGCTCAGTGTCTTTTCGATGATGTACACTTGTTTGGGCCAGTGAGGTCATGTTGAATATGGGCCGAGTAGTAACGCAATGCCTAACAGGTCAATTATGACTCTCAGGCCGGGCTCTCAAAAGATCCTAAAAAAGGCCGGACTCTCCAAAAAAGAAAGAATAAGGACTCTGTCGGGGGAAACTGTCCACCACGAGCACCTATGGGACCGGAGCCCCTTGTTCGTGCGGTAAGGGAGCGGAGGGAGCACAAAGAGCAGATCGTGGTGAGCACGCGGGCAGTTTACCCAGGTTCGGGCCGCAATGGACGCGTAAAACCCTACTCCTGCTTGATTGTATTGAGTTGGGGAGCTCAGGAGCTTGAAGAACTAGCTACACCGAGCAAATGAGCGATCTAGGTTCCGAACCCTTTCTACGTTGTGCATGGGCCTCCTTTTATAGTTCAAGGGGTCACCGACAGGTGTCAACGTAGGAAAAGGGGTAAAAATGTAATTGTGGTGGTAGTTGTAACAGTGCGGGAACAGTGGATGAACAGTGGATGAATAGTGGTCATCACCTACTTTGACAGTGGGGGACAAGGGCATTAAATGCCCGTCGCCGTCGACCCCAAAAGCGCCCGCCCTTGTGTCTCCGTTTGCCACGGCGATGGCTTCCTCACCGTGGAGTGCCACCGTGTCCCCCAGGCTGCACAGCCATCCGCCACACGTCCCTGGGATGGCCCCAGGGCGACGCGTGGTTCGATGAGCTGGAGCACGGGCACCCAGCGTAACTCTCCCCGGCAAGCACCTTGCCGGGGCCTTAACCTTGCCGGGCCCGGGAGCTTGTCGGGTTCTGAAGCTTGTCGCTCCCCGGGCCCTGCCGGGGCGCATGTTGCGCCGAGGCATGTCTTCTGAAATGTAATCTTCTAGTCTTCCTGGCAAGCTCCTCTTGCCAGGGTCTTGTGCTAGTGAGATAATCTTGAGCCTGGGACGGCCTTCCCGGCAAGCTCCACTTGCCGGGGCCTTGAGCTTCTGTCTTGTATACTTTGTTTTTGAATGGCTTTATATGGAGCAGAAAGGTCTCCGGCAAGCACGTGGTAGGCCCTGCCGCGGGAAGCTGCTACTGCCCGTGCACAAGTTGGGGTACTGAGGTACCCCTACCTTAGTACACCGACAGGAGCCCCCGGGCCTGGGCCACACACGGTGCCGAGCGCTGTTGGGCCAGGCCCAAAACAGTGCACGGGCACGCGCGGCCCACGGCACGCCGAATCCACTTCCGCATCCGCCGCGTCCCCCTGTAACGGCACGCATCGATTGCGGCGTCGTGGGAGGGAACGTGGTCACGTTCTTTTAATGGAAAGAGCGAAACGTCCCCCACTTCCCCATAAAAGCAGAGGAAGCAGGAGCGGTTCCCCTCCTATGCCTTCATTGCTTCTTCTTCCATCTCCAGAAATTCCCCTCTGCGCTCCGCCTCCACACCTCCTCCGCCGTCTCTTGCACCCGCGGCGCCGCCGGACTCTTCGTCCCCCTTCCCTCGCCACCTCCGCCATGGCCCCGAAGACCGAGAAGGCGAAGGCGGAGAAGACCAAGAAGGAGAAATCCGAGCAGGCGGCGAGGCTTGCTCTTCTGCGGAAGAGGAATGTCGTCTTCTCGCCGAGGCTCAGCGCGCGGGAGCTCTGGAACAAATACTACTTGTTCTGGGCCAAGAAGACCAAGGCGCATCCTCGGACCAGAGTCTATCCCGCCGCCGCCAAGGACATGTACCCCGGCGGGTATTTCTTCTTCGCTGCTTTCTTCCAGTGCGGCCTTTGTCCTCCCTTTTCTGAATTTTTCTGCGACATCATGAACACCTACAACCTCCACCTTCTAGACTTCACCCCCAACGCCATCCTCACGATGGCGGTTTTCGCACATCTGTGTGAAAACTATATTGGGATCTATCCAAATGTAGCGCTGTTTAGGCATTTCTTTACGCCTAGAGTAGAGGCCGGCGCTCCCCTCTCCGGAGGAATCTCTTGGGTCTTCCGCTTGAACAAGAAAGAGTCCTACCTGCCAGGGGAACTCCGCGGCAAGTGGGAGGAGTGGCGCGCGGACTAGTGCTGGGTAGTTTAGGACGAGCCGCAACCTTTCACTGCGCCGCGCACAACAGCCATCGTGCGCGGCAGGGACTGGAGTGAGCTGGACTCGGACGACATCAAGCTCAACGTCGCCCTTGTCAGAATTCTTCGTCTCCGGGTAGCTAAGTTGTTCGTCGGAGAGGTAGGAGCAGACTTCCTCCGCCGCCGCATCGCCCCTCTACAGGATAGGAAGAGGCCAGCATGGGAGTACGGCAACGCGGCGGACGTAATGAGACTGCGCCCAGGGCTGAACTTCAACTTCACGTCGCTGGAGCTGAAGGGGATGGTCCGGGAACTTTTTAAGCACGACCCGGCCCACCCAGAGTGGTTCAGAGCTCCCCGGGGAGTGGTGCCCCTATGCAACAGCACGGCCCGGGATCCCCTTCGCGCAATGATGCCCGCATGTGACTCGCATGGCGTCGACCGCACATGGATACCGCCCAAGCCAGATGCCATCATGAGCTTCTTCGACAACCTGGTGGAGGTGCCGAAGAACAAGGATGAGATCAAGGGGCTCACCCGGGACACCACCGATCGGGAAATTGCCTATATCGCTTCTCGGGTAGAAGAGGCCGCCGCAGCCGCAGCGGCAGGGGAGTTTGGCTTCACAGTTGAGGAGGCAGAGGCTGCGGAAACGTCCTGCCAAGCAGAGGAGGCGGAGATCCGCAGGCTGCTGAAGCTTCCGCCCGACGAGCTCGCCGGGGTCCCTTCTCTGAGGTACGCTGGGATCCCCGGGATCGTGACCGAGGCCGCCGCGAGGGGCGACGTTGCCGGAGGAAACAGAGGCGCCGGGGGGAGCGGAGGCGCCGGAGGGAGCACGGCCGCAGGGCAGGGCGCTGGGCCCAGCAAGCCGACCGAGGAGGAGGAGGAGGACGCCGGGGCCGGCGAGGACTCCGATGGGTCTCTGGGGCTCTACAACGATGACGTCTCCTCGTCCTCGGAGACCTCCCCGCCCCGGGCAAGTCCCAGGCGATCTCCGCTGAAGCGCCTCCGCAAGGCGACGACGGGGACGAGGGCGCAGGCGCTCCGACAACAACCAGCTCGCCGGGCGGCGCGAGCTACCCGGGGGAGCCAAGCCGCGACGGGAGCGCCCGGCGCACCAACCGTGGCGGAGGCGCCCCGCACACAGGCTACGGCGGAGGCGCCCCGTACGTCAGCGCCAAGTGGAGGAGGGTCTTCGCAGAGCGGAGCAGCTGCTCTGCCTGCTCCCCGGGCCTCGGCGTCCACAGGGGCCGGGTCTTCGCAGCCCCCAGCCCCGGGGACCGCCAAGCGCCCGAGGGAGACTTCTCCTCCCGCTCCTCGCGCGGACGCGCCTCAGGTGGCGTTTGACTTCTCCGCCCTGAGCGACGACGACGACGACGAGGAACAGGAGTAAGGACTTGAAGTTTTGTATCTTCTTTAACTTTGTCTTGATTCTTCCTTCGACGATTCTGATCTTGCTTTGATTTCAGGACCCTGGCCCAGCGAGTGGCGAAAAAGGCCAAGGTTCCCGTGGTCGAGGTCGCGGACGACTCGCCCGTCGCGGCGACAGGGGACGCGCCGGCGACGGGCTTGCCGGACTCGAGCGCTGCTCCGAGGAGCAGCCCCCAGCGCAGCCCCCAGCGTAAGTCTGGTTTGAACTTTCCGCTCGTCGGGCGCGCTTGAGGATTTTGTCTTGCACTAGCATCTTATTGTTCTGTTTTGTCTTGGTTGTCTTGTGCAGAGGTGGAGCCGCAGCCACAAGAGCACCCGGAGATCACTCCCGAGGAGCTGCAGGCCCCGCCGTCCCCGCCAAGGACGAACTCTCCGGCGAGGGAGAGCGCTCCGCCAAGGGCGAGTACCCCGCCAAGGGCGAGCAGCCCGGCGAGGGCGGCCACCCCACCAAGGCAGAGCTCCCCGGCGAGGGAGCCCGCCGTCGACGAAGTCCGTCAAGGTAAGTCTTGTAACTCCGTCTTCTTGAGCTTGTCTTTTTTGGATATTTGCTTGAACTTCTTCTTTCTCTTCTTCTTCTAGATCCTCCTCCCCCAGAGCAGATGGAGACGGAGATCGTCGTCGAGGAGGAGGGCGCGCAGGGCGACGGCGGCAACGCCCCTGTCGTTGAGGACACGGCGGGAGCCGCCGAGCCTGCTGCGGAGGAGACTGCTCCGACCGCAGACGCAGCGGCCGGGGAGGGGGACGGCGACCGCACTGCTGGCCCAGAGGCGGCAGGAGCGTCGGGCGCTGCACCGGCCGCCGACCCCTCCGCCGGAACGGAGCAGTCCGCCTACTACCTTGAGGCTCCCAACGACGTCTTCATCCAGGTGCCGTGGGGATCCTCGTCGCGAGCCCCCGAGGAGGGAGAGACCTTCGATGGAGAGGTCCTCGCCTCCGCGGGGCTGAAGATCGTCGAGGCGCCTGGCGGGAGCGACGAGCCCGAGGAGGAGAAATTGCTCCACCGGCTCCTGGCCCTTTACCGGGCCAGGCAGGCGAAGCTTGAATCTCGGGAGGCCCTCACCGCCAAGGCCGCAGCTGACATGGAGAAACGTGCCGTGGAGCTCCGCGCCGCCAACCAGGCGGCCCTCCGCGACGTGGCGGAGGAGCGCGAGCGTCTCGCCGGGGAGTACCAGGAGTGGCTCCTGGAGAAGGCCGAAGCCGAGGAGCAGCAGCGACTCGCCGGAGAAGCGCTGTCCCAGCGAGAAGGCGAGCTCACCCAACGGAAGATCAACCTCGACGCCCACGAGGAAGACCTTACCGCCCGGGAGCAGGCCCTTGGCGGGGAGTTGAAAGAAGCAAAGGCCGCCGCCGCCACCGCGGAGACCGCCAAGAAGGAGCTCGAGGCCAAGGTTGCGCAGCTGGAGGAATTCTTGAGGGCGAGCACGGAGAGGGTCACCGCGCTCAACTTAGAGCGCGAGAAGGACGCCCACACCAATTCTGAACTCCAGGTGCGCCTCTCCAAGCAGGGCGACGAGCTGAAAGCCGCCAAGGATTCAATCGCGGATCTGGAGCTGAAGGTCTCCACGTTGAAGGACTCTCTTGACGCCGTCCGGGACCGCGAAACCAAGCTGAAGGAAGAGCTCCGCAAGGAGCGAGGCTTGGTGGAGAGCGCCACCACAGCGGCCAACAACTTCCGCCAAACCGTCGAGGTATGGACCGAAGACCTGGTGGCCTCTGCAGCTAGCATCGACAAGGAGCTGATGGCGCTGAGGGTGGAGCATCTCATATACTCTCCGGATCCAAACCTCCCCCACAGCGCCAAGCTCAGTCTCTTCTTCAGAGGGATCGCGCCGGCGCTTGCAGATCTACAGAAGAAGCTCCCCGCGCAACTGGCCGAGGAGTCACGCCAGCTCTGCGCGGGAACTCTGGAGCGCGTCTTGACGAAGATAGTGTACCGCAATCCTGGTATAAACCTCGCCAACGTTCTCCGCAGCTTGCCGGCCGACGCGGATATGGAGGCGCTGAAGGCGCAGGTCGCCCACATTATCGCCAAAGCGAACAAGATCTCTAGGATTGAAGGCGACCGCGTAGATTAGGCCTCCTTTTCTTTATCTCTTTTGTTGCTGCATAGTGTGTCACGAACATGAACTTATTAGTCATTGCGACAAGTTATCCCTTGTAAGATATTTATCTTATTTTGATCAATCAGTGCAATGTTATCTTCCTTGTCTTGGTCCTTTACTTTGTATGCTTTTCACCCTACGCTTCTAGGGAACTTGCCGGCAAGGGGCCCTTGCCGCGAGCGCCGAGTACTGGACTCCGAGCAGCCTGCTGGCCAAGGCCTTACCGGCAAGCAACCTTGCCACAGCTAGTCGCAACACACTTAGCTTGCTGAGTGAACTCGGAAACGAAGCAAGGGCGCGACACTTGTCGCAGCTCACTTAAGTCGTTGAGCGTACTCGAAAACAAGATAAGGGTGCGGCTAGCCACGGGTAGGTTCCTCCGCGCTCCTCCGCGCATAGGTTTTTCATACAAAGTGTGGTTGTTCAAGGAAGACAACTTAAAATTTAAAAATTTGAACTGCTCAAATTCTGGTAACTTAGCTTTCACATATTGCTTGTTCCTCCGACAAGGCTTCTCTTTCTTGAACAGCACTTGGTTCATCTTCACTTGGTTCACCTTCCATCTCCTCCCCCCCCCCGGCAAACTTGTGCGCGAGGAACATTCCTTCTGCTTAAGAGGGAAATAAAAGGAAGAGGGAAACAAGTATATGGCCTTTCGGCGTGCTAATGCTTACCGGATACGTGGGTTGCACAAGATGCCAAATAACGCATGCAAATAGCGAAGAAAAGCATGGAAAAGGCAAATAGCGCAAAACACAAAAGCTTTACTGATGCACGGGGTCTGCGCCCGGCTTTGTACAAAGGGTTACATGCAACAGCGGCAAAGCTTGTACAAAAGGTGGTTGCCGGAGCGGATCACGGCAACCGCGCCTTATGGGTGAAACTTGCGAAGATGCTCTATGTTCCAGGAGTTGCTCACCGGTAAGCCTTCTTCGGTCTCAAGGCGGACAGCGCCGGGCTTTGTGACTTGTCTCACCCGATAAGGGCCTTCCCACTTCGGCGTCAACTTGTTGGAATTCTTGGCGGACTGAACACGCCGAAGAACAAGGTCGCCTTCCTCGAGACTCCTGGCCTTGACCTTGCGGCTATGGTAGCGACGCAAGGCTTGCTGGTATCGAGCAGCTCGTACAACAGCCTGGAGACGTTCCTCCTCGAGGAGCAATGCATCATCTTGTCGCAGTTGCTCTTGCTCGAGCTCATCATAAGCGAGCACCCGAGGAGATCCGTATACGAGTTCCGTGGGGAGAACTGCCTCTGCTCAATAGACTAGAGCAAAGGGTGTCTGTCCGGTGGCTCGACTTGGTGTCGTTCTGATTGACCAAAGAGCCGCCGGTAGCTCCTCTATCCAGTTTCTTCCACATTTGCGCAGCCTGTCAAAGGTCCTTGTCTTGAGTCTGCGCAGCACTTTAGCATTGGCCCTCTCCGCTTGACCATTGCTCCTCGGGTGAGCAACAGAAGCGAAACAGACCTTGGCGCCAAGGTCTTGGACGTATTGCATGAAGGTGCGGCTAGTGAATTGTGTACCATTGTCGGTGATGATCCTGTTAGGGATTCCGAAACGGCAAACAATCGACCTGAAGAATCTGACCGCTGACTGTGCTGTCACCTTTCTCACTGGTTCCACTTCTGCCCACTTTGTGAACTTGTCGATTGCAACGTACAAGTACTCAAAGCCCCCGACAGCTCGAGGGAAAGGGCCGAGGATATCGAGCCCCTAGACCGAGAAGGGCCAGGACAAAGGGATTGTCTGGAGAGCTTGAGCTGGCTGATGAATTTGCTTGGCATGGAACTGGCACGCTTCACACTTGGTTACTAGTGCAGTTGCATCTTGGAGGGCTTCTTGCCAGAAGAACCCTTGCCGGAAAGCTTTCCCGGCAAGTGCCCTTGCGCCAATGTGGTGGCCGCATACGCCTCCATGTATTTCTGCCAACAGCTTCTGTCCATCTTCTCTGGAAATGCACTTCAACCTGACACCGTTGAGTCTTCTTCTGTACAGCTCGTTATCCACGAACTGGTACATACTTGACTGCCTGGTTATCTTCTCTATCTCTTCTGGGTCATCGGGAAGTTCTCCAGTTTGCAGAAAACGGACGATCTGCTGCGCCCATGCCGGAGCCCGAGGCTCAACGGCAAGGACTAAAGGCTCGAGGGCCGCTGCGGGAACCTCAGCTTCCACGGCAAGAACCTCTGGTTCTGCCGGAGCAGATGATTCCCCGGCAAGCTCGCCGGGGCGAGGCTTGTCGGGAACGCTTGCTTCAACTATACAGATCCGAAGATCTGCAGGAGCAAACTGTTCCTCAGCGTTCTGGTCGTTGATCTTGGGGATCTTGGCGGCGGTTTCAGGAAGATCCGCCGGCAAGTAGTCACCGGAGACCAACTTTCTCTTCTTGGACTGCCCAAATGATGGTGTAACGGATGGTTGAGTTAGCTTGAGCAAGAAGGTCCCTGGTTCCACAGGTAACTTCATCGCAGCACACTTTGAAAGGCCATCTGCAATGTCATTATGAGCTCTTGGAACGTGCTCCATTTGCAGACCTTCAAAGTGTTCTTCAAGCATCCTCACTTCATCTACGTAAGCTTCCATCATAGGGCTCTGGTAATTTTTGTTAACTTGTCGGACCACCAACTGAGAATCTCCCCGCACAATCTGCTTCCTGATCCCAAGTTCGGCCGCAATCCTGAGGCCGGCAAGAAAGCCTTCATACTCAGCAGTATTGTTTGTCGCTTGCTCCTTGGGAAAGTGCATCTGGATAACATACTTGAGGTGCTCTCCGATGGGCGCGATGAGTACCACGCCGGCACCGGCGCCTTGCAGCGAGAAGGCACCATCAAAGTACATCACCCATTCACTTGTCGCTTCTTGTACGGGTATACTTGTCTCTGGAACTTCCTCATCGGGTGTCGGGGTCCATTCAGCTATGAATTCTGCCAAGGCTCGGCTCTGTATGGTTGAAGTACTTTCAAACTTGAGTCCAAAGCTCGACAGCTCCAGTGCCCACTCTACGATTCTGCCTGTTGCTTCTGGATTGTGCAATATTCTTTTCAGTGGAAAGCGAGTGACCACTGTTATCTCATGTGCCTAGAAGTAATGGCGCAGCTTTCTCGAGGCCATGAGGAGGCCGGAAAGCAACTTCTGCACCCCAGAGTATCTTGATCTAGCCCCCTGCAAGAGGGAACTTACAAAATACACTGAGCGCTGCACCATTTTCTTCCGCACTTCTCCTTGCTCCTGCGCAGAGCTGTCCTTGTCGGGGCCAGAGCTTGTCGGAGGAGCCCCCTGCTTGTCGCTGGATTTGCTTGCCGGTGGTGCTGACTCCTCGTCGGCCTCCCTCTCCGCTACTAACGCAGCACTAACCACCTGGTTGGTTGCCGCTAGGTACAGCAGCAACTTCTCCTGTGGTCTAGGTGCGACAAGTATTGGAGTGGAGGATAGGTACCGTTTCAAGTCTTGCAGCGCCGCCTCCGCTTCCGGAGTCCATTTCATAGGACCTGCCTTCTTCAAGATTTTGAAGAAAGGAAGGGCGCGTTCTGCAGACTTTGAAATGAACCTACTGAGGGCAGCCACACAACCTGCAAGTCTCCTGACGTCCTTGACGCGCATCGGGGCTTCTATCTGCTCGATGGCTTTTATCTTGTCGGGGTTGGCTTCAATCCCTCTCTGTGACACAAAGAACCCGAGAAGCTTGCCGGAGGGGACTCCAAAGACGCACTTCTCGGGGTTCAACTTAAGCTGTATCTTGCGCAGGTTCTGAAATGTTTCTTCCAAATCTTGGATCAGGGTATCCTTGCTCTTGCTCTTCACCACGATGTCATCCATGTAAGCCTCTACATTTCTGTGGATCTGTGGCTCAAAAGCAGTGTATACTACCCTTGCAAAGGTTGAGCCTGCATTCTTTAATCCGAAGGGCATGCGAATAAAGCAATAGGTGCCACACGGAGTAATAAATGCAGTCTTCTCTTCATCTTCCTTGGCCATGAAAATCTGGTGGTAGCCTGAATATGCATCAAGGAAAGAGAGCAGCTCACATCCGGCAGTAGAGTCAACAATCTGGTCAATGCGCGGCAAGGGAAATGGATCCTTGGGACATGCTTTATTCACATCGGTGAAGTCTATACACAGCCTCCACTTCCCGTTGGCCTTACGCACGACAACTGGATTTGCTAACCACGTGGGATGGATCACGCCTCTAACCAGGCCTGCTGCTTCTAGCTTCTTGATTTCTTCGGCAATGAATTCTTGGCGCTCCACGGCTTGCTTCCTGACCTTCTGCTTGACGGGCCGCGCATGAGGACAAACAACAAGCTTGTGCTCAATTACCTTCTTGGGAACACCGGGGATGTCAGATGGTTGCCAGGCAAACACATCAACATTCGCCCGCAAGAAGGCAACGAGCGCGCTTTCCTATTTGCTGTCAAGCGTGGCACTGATGGTGAAGGTACCACCAGTGCCGTCCTCGTTGGCGGACACCTTCTTGGTTGCCGGAGGAGCGGCCATTCCTTTCTTGCACTTGCCGGTGGAGCTCGATGGAACGTCCTCGACGGCAGCGCAGCACTCCGTAGAGGTGCGGTTGCCGGAGTGGGCCCCAGAGCACTTGCCGGACTTGGTCTTGGTCTTCTTCCCCCCGGGAGCTTCAGCGGCAAGTGTGTCTTTTTCCGCTGCGGCTGCTGCGTCCCGGTATACCTTGTCGGCGCAGATAAGCGCGTCCTTCTTGTCGCCATGGACAGTGATGACGCTTATCGGCCCCGGCATCTTGAGTACGTTGTAGGCGTAGTGGGAAGCCGCCATGAACTTGGCGAGGGCAGGACGGCCGAGTATTCCATTATATGGCAATGGTATATCGGCGACGTCGAATGTGATGCGCTCAGTTCTGAAGTTGAGATCCCCGCCAAAGGTCACCGGCAGAGTGATCTTCCCGTTGGGCTTGCTCCTCCCCGGGTTTATTCCTTGGAACGAATCGGTCTCTTCGAGCTCGCCATCTGGGATTCGGAGTTTCTTGATCACAGCAGAGGAGATCAAGTTCAGCCCGGCCCCGCCGTCAACCAACATTTTGGTGACCTTGAGGTTGCGGATGGTGGGTGAGACCAGCATCGGCAAGCACCCGACCGCAGTGGTGCGGTCAGGGTGATCCTCAAGATAAAAAATGATGGGCGTGCTGGACCATTTGAGGAGCCTGCGCGACTCCATGGGCGGCTCTGCTGCATTTACTTCCCGCACCCACTGCTTGAGTTGGCGGTGGGAAGTATGCAGAGAGGCGCCGCCGTCGACGCACAGGACTTCCGTGGCCTTCTGGAACTCTTGCTCGCTGTTATCCTCTTCCTCCATGTCATCGTCATCGTCTTCTTCATCCTTGTCGCGGCCCCGGGGAGGTCGGTCACCTTGCCGCTGCTTGGCCTTGCCGCGGCGTCCTCCCCGGCCATTGAATGGCCGCTTCTTGCTTGGCTCTCCTCCGCCACCTTGGGCCTTCTCCTTGTCGCGCCGCTCGTACTCAGCTTTCTGCTGCTCGACGAGGTACTCGACGCGTTTGTAGTTGGAGAGGTCGTGGCCCTTGGTGCGGTGGATCTTGCAGTATTGCTTGTCGGAGCCGTCCTGCTTGTCGGCTGCCGCTACAGGGGCAGGCTCCTTGCCGGAGCCGCCAGCCTGTGCTTGCTTGGCGGGAGCCTCCTTGCCGGACTTCTCGACGGCAAGCACTTCCTTCTTGTTCTTTCTTCTGTTGTTCCGCCGCCGGCTCTTCTTTGCCGGGGCGGCGTCGTCGCTGTCGCTTCCTCCTGCGCCAGCATCCTCTCCGGGGAGTTTCCTCCCCTCCTCGGCGCGCGCGCACTTATCAGCTAGAGCATAGAGCTCGCTGACATCCCGTATCTTGGTCATGGCCATCTCCTCACGCATGCGGCGGTTACGTACGTTCTGGCGAAACGCACCGATAACCGCAGCAAGGTGGACGTCGGGGATGTTGTGCTGCACGCGACTGAAGCGTTGGATGTACTTGCGCAGAGGTTCTCCTTCCTTCTGGGCCAAGATGTGGAGATCGCTCTCCTGGCCGTGGGGTTTGTGGCCGCCCGTGAAGGCGCCAACAAACTGGTGGCAAAGGTCTGCCCAAGAAGAAATGGAGCCTTCCGGCAAGTGCATAAGCCAAGAACGAACGTTCGGCTTAAGCACCAGCGGGAAGTAATTCGCCAGTATCTTCTCGTCGCGCCCCCCGGCAGCCTGCACCGCGATGGTGTATATGCTGAGGAATTCCGAGGGGTGCGTCTTGCCGTCGTACTTCTCCGGTACGTCGGGCTTGAAGTTCTTCATGCTGGGCCACTAGACGCGCCGCAGCTCACAGGTAAACGCAAGGCAACCTGCCGCGTACGGCAAGTCGCCTGGTTCACCGGGCGCGTGCGTGTCGACAGCGTTCCCAGCTCGCTGATCTGATTGTCGCCGAGCTTCTTGGCGGCGCTCGAACGTCGTTCGAGCGTCTTCTTGTCGCCTATCGTCAAGGACCTGGCGCTGGTCCCGACGAGCCCGCGGATCCGACGACGCTGTGGAGTCGTCGTCGACGTTGATCCAGCGGGGAGGCGTCTTCTGCTTCCGCGGCGGGGAGTGCATGGTGGTTGCACCCCCGGCGGTCTTGTCGCCATCGGCCTTCGTCTTCTCGACTTGCCGCGGCCGCGACGTCGCCGGCTGCTGCGGCGTATCGTTGTTGGTGAAGGCGATCAGGCTCTGGATGGTTGCCCTCCAGTCTTCGGCCTTGTCTGCCGCTGGAGGGAAATCCAGGAGCAGTTGCGCCCTTGCGAGCGCTTCTGCTGGAGAGGAGGGGAGCGGGGGCGAGCGGCGCGAGGAGCGGGATATGCTCGGACTCCTAACGGGGTTAGAAGGAGCAGGGTCCCGCCCCGGCGACCGCGCCTTGCTCGTGCCAGGACGATGGCCCGGAGCATCCCGCGAGCCTCCGGTTTGCCCTTGGCCCAGCAAGCGGATGCCACCTCCTGTCGCATGGCGCTGCTAGGTTGTCGTCTGCTGGGATGGACGTGGCGCATCCACGGAGACCGAGGCTCGGTCGTCCGTCTTGTCCTTGGATTTGGTGGCGCCGCGAGTCTCCTCGCCGGCGACCACCCTTCCGCCGACGTCTCCTCCACCCACCGTTGGCTCTAGTGGTGGCGGATGAGACGCAGACGGGCCTGCGACCTTCGAAGCCTTCTTCTTCGGGGCCATGTTGCTGTTGCTGATGAAGTTGATGAAGTTGGAGAGGTTGATGAAGAATGCGCCCGCGTGAACGCCGGATCAGATTCGCACAACCTCGACGTCCCCCTACCTGGCGCGCCAAAGATGTCGGGGGAAACTGTCCACCACGAGCACCTATGGGACCGGAGCCCCTTGTTCGTGCGGTAAGGGAGCGGAGGGAGCACAAAGAGCAGATCGTGGTGAGCACGCGGGCAGTTTACCCAGGTTCGGGCCGCGATGGACGCGTAAAACCCTACTCCTCCTTGATTGTATTGAGTTGGGGAGCTCAGGAGCTTGAAGAACTAGCTACACCGAGCAAATGAGCGATCTAGGTTCCGAACCCTTTCTACGTTGTGCATGGGCCTCCTTTTATAGTTCAAGGGGTCACCGACAGGTGTCAACGTAGGAAAAGGGGTAAAAATGTAATTGTGGTGGTAGTTGTAACAGTGCGGGAACAGTGGATGAACAGTGGATGAATAGTGGTCATCACCTACTTTGATAGTGGGGGACAAGGGCATTAAATGCCCGTCGCCGTCGACCCCAAAAGCGCCCGCCCTTGCGTCTCCGTTTGCCACGGTGATGGCTTCGTCACCGTGGAGTGCCACCGTGTCCCCCAGGCTGCACAGCCATCCGCCACGCATCCCTGGGATGGCCCCAGGGCGACGCGTGGTTCGATGAGCTGGAGCGCGGGCACCCAGCGTAACTCTCCCCGGCAAGCACCTTGCCGGGGCCTTAACCTTGCCGGGCCCGGGAGCTTGTCGGGTTCTGAAGCTTGTCGCTCCCCGGGCCCTGCCGGGGCGCATGTTGCGCCGAGGCATGTCTTCTGAAATGTAATCTTCTAGTCTTCCTGGCAAGCTCCTCTTGCCAGGGTCTTGTGCTAGTGAGATAATCTTGAGCCTGGGACGGCCTTCCCGGCAAGCTCCACTTGCCGGGGCCTTGAGCTTCTGTCTTGTATACTTTGTTTTTGAATGGCTTTATATGGAGCAGAAAGGTCTCCGGCAAGCACGTGGTAGGCCCTACCGCGGGAAGCTGCTACTGCCCGTGCACAAGTTGGGGTACTGAGGTACCCCTACCTTAGTACACCGACAGACTCTTAGGCCGACATGTGGGCGCCACCGGTGTTTTTGTGCGCTTGCGCGCCGAGAGCATATTGGCGCGTGTTCGAAATTCAAGCTAACTTTTCATCCCCAATCTCCCGCCCCTCCCCCACCTCTGGAATCTCGATTCCTACTCCAGTTCCTGCAAATCCCCCTGCTGTACTCCCTGTACTCAAGCTCACTATCATGTCACCAGTCAACGCGGATCTCCGGGTCCGTCCTTCCTCCGGTCGCTGTGTGATGTCGCTCAACAGTGGCATGGCGGCACTTGATGACCAGTTTGCAGGAAAAGTGCTGATGGTAACCATCAACGGTGACGGGCCTCCTGTCTCGTCGGACGACCTTGTCAAAGCTCTTGGCATTGCGCACGACATCCAAATAAGTGACTTGCTCGCCGAAGTCTGTCCGCCAGCGGATGATTTCTTCGTCAGGTTCCGGACAACTTTCGACTGCAGTCGTGTGTTCGAATCTTCCCGGCGTTTGTTCTGCGATGGCGCTTTGGTGAGCTTTGATTGGTGGCACCGAGGATGGGGCTCGATTCCCTATGAGCTTGAGTTTTTAACAAAGCTTACTTCCAGGGCATGCCTTGACGTGCTTGGAACACCGAGTCCATGAATGAGCTTATCAACGACCTTGGAGGTGAGCTCGTAAGTATGTTTGTTCCTCTAGACAGCTGGGTTCTAACGGTTATGGCATGGATGAAGAAGCCGTCCACCATACTGAAGGTGATTGGTGTTGAGATACCGGTGTAGGAACCGGGGTTGTACTATTCGTCGCCAGCAAGGCCGCCGCGGACCACGTTAGTGATGTACCTGTATCGAGTGTTCTTGCATGTCGAAAAAGTGGTCAATCCATCAATTGACGTGCTGCCACCGCCGCTGGTGCCAGGGTCCGTCATCGACGTCCATTACAGGAGTCAACGTCAGACCTTCCCCGTGTTGCTCGGTACGATGGATCGCACAGGCCCTACTCCATCGCGCGGCGGAGGCCACTGCTTCTTTAGGAGAAGAGGCATGGCTGGCTGCCTGGATGTGCTCTAATTTGAGGTAACAACTAAATCTTGTAAGATACTAGTTAAATCCGAGCTATGGGTGTGAAGCACTGATGTGCCAGTACATTTGATTGTGACATGTTCTAATTTTGTACCTGAACTTTTTTAGAAAGGGATGTACGTCAACTTAATGTGCTCGCAGAACTTATTGTGTTGTCTGTCTGTTTTCTTTGCAAAGCATTCAAGATATTTCCCTGTCATTGATAAAGATGATGAACCATTATGTACGAGTTCATTGGTTTCAACATAGCCCTACCCGTAGCGATCCACTGCTTCCATCCTGATTGTGCCGCCTGCATAAAGTTTTGTATGCAAGTTCGATGTGCTATGATGTTCTATATGATTGTCTCAACTATATAAGTTTTTACTGAGCATTAGCAATGCATATGGCTGAAAAATGTATTTACGATCATCGACCGATGGGTCTCTCTCTCTCTTTCACACACATGCGTGCACACACACACACACGCGCGCACAAGTGGGACCCATGGAATTATTTCTTTGCTCGTGACAACTTTTAATTAGGTTCTACAGTAATCTAACTTTTTTCTTAAATTATTAATTGAGCTCATTGACTTCAAAAAGTTGTACAGAAGCCTTGTTTGGGCCTTTCCAGCGTCGCTGAATGTGGGCTGAGTAGCCATGTTAGGTTGTACTGTACTACACATGCCTTTTTTTTCAACATCGGCAATGCAACTGGGCCGACAGTTGTACACAATATTCGGGTCAACTTGTTATTCTCCGCCCCGCTGGGCTGCAAACTTTTCTAGGAGGTATGCATTAGGCTTAACAAGAAAATGGACTTTAAGAAATAATAAATGGGATGTAATTATAATAACTGGACAGTAACTATAAAAAATGCACCAAACACATAATTAGTTTAAAAAATATATTATTTTCGGAATTTGAAAATTTTAATTTCATTACTTGTTGCACGCGCAATATTTCGTTGGACTTTAACATAATACAACTTTATTTTGAAATTATATTTAATCTGACTAGAAATTTCGGATAAAAATATTTCGGATCCCATAATAATGTGGGAATTTTTTTTTTTTGAATTCTGTTTTGAGCGGTTGGTTGAAATTACTAATCGTTGTCCTAGCTAGAAAATGGGATATACTTTTGACAAACTGTAAATGGGCTGTAGTAAATTCCATTAGAATTAAAAGATGGACTGTACATTCTTACAAATCGCAAATGGGCTATATGTTCTCTGCCACACACTTGTGGGCCTTCTAAGTTGACGCGTCCCCTAAAAAAACTAAGTTGGCGCGTATGCAAGGCTTTGTCAGCAACACACAGTTCTGGCAGCTGTGGCCATTGGATGTCCATCCAACGGATGTCGTGCTTCTTCTTCAATCTCGGATATTCTTACTTTAGCCGCCCAAAACATGATTCCTCCCCCTTACATCTGGGGTGCACCATTTTGGAGGCTGGCCTGTGGGCTTACTAAGTTGACGCGTACCAAGGACTTTCTCAACTTAGTCAATATAAACGATTCTAGCTGCAGTGACCGTACGATGACCATCCAACGGTCGTAGTGCTTCTTCAACCTGTGGTCTTCTTGCTCCAGTCGCCCAAAGCAGTGCCGGTCGTGCCGCGTGCTCCTGCCTCCCGTGGCCGGCTGTGATGCCGTGGAGGCCTCACCGCCCCCTACTACTGCCACCGCTGGCCAGGCCATCCCTCTATGTAACACCCCATATGTGATACTTTCCACAAATAGCAATAAAGCAATTCTCATTTTGATCCTTGTCCTTTTCCTTGGGGGTTCTTGTCATTGAAGCTTTATTTTTTGTTTTGTATTGTCATTTTATTTTCTTATGCATCCATGCATTGCTTCATCTTCATCATGGCATCATATTCATCTTATGTTCATCTTTACTTGCCTTTGGTTGTGATGTGAGTCACCTTGATGGTGTTGTGTGTGTGTTGGTGTCAAGCCATGCCTTGCTAAATCCTAAACCCCCTCCTTCTTCTTCACCTCTTCTCCCTCCTCCTTTTTCTTCCTTTCTTTAATTATTTTTGCAAGTGACCTAGCCTATTCCATTAATGTTCAGCTCCTCCCCTTTTCTTTGCTTGAGGATATTTTTATATTCTCCAAACACCTCACCTAGCCCCCTGTACTTTTCCTTTTGTGCAGTTGTTTATTTATTAAACAGAAATTGGATAAGTTGGAAAAGACAGCAGCAGTAGTAGTTGGGCCTTCATCCCCTCCTGCACCAGGTCCGCAGCTAACCAGCAGCCCAGCTCCAGCCCCCTCTGCAGCAGCCGCGGCCAAACCAGCGCCCACGCAAGCAGCCGTCGTGCGCAGTCGCGCCGTCCCTTTTCCCTCGCGCGGACCCGCATGTCAGCCTCTCTCCCCTCTGCTTCGTCTTCCTCCGTCGCTCGTGTCCAGAGACAGAGCACGGGCACGCCGACGCACCGTGATCTCACGGACGTCAAGGCCTCGCGATCGCCGCTCCTTTTAAACCCGAGCAGCAGCCCTAGGGTTCCTCCTCCTTCCTCCTTTCCCCTCGCGCCGCCGCCTCAGGTAAGCAGACACGCACACCTGCAACCGCACGCCATGGTCGGACCGAATGAGAGCTCATCTCCGGTGTAGAAGTCGTCGTCGGCCTCCTCTCCGTCGATCTCGAGCACCGCAGCGCCTCCCCGAGTCTGTTCTGAAGCAGATTCGAGCCCCAGGTCGCCAAGCCTGGCGGCCACTTCATCATCTTCTTCTTCCTTTGTTCACGGACAGCGTCCTCGCTGAGTTCAGAGCTCGTCTGCATCCTCTCCAGCATGTCTCCGTCGTCCTCTCCATGTCCTAGGGTAAGGAGGTACTCCCTACTCCTCCCTGTATTTTCTTCGCCGCCTGTGGATTTCTGTATGCGTCGCCGGAGCAGTGTCTTCTCCGTGCTCTCGGTGCCCCGATGTTTTCAGATTTTTGTTGCTGTCGCGCGCGTCAGTAGGTGTCGTAGGCCTCGTGCTTCGTCGCTCTGGATCTGCCAGTTCGCGCATGTCGCCAGTCCCCGAGCACAAGCTCGTGCACCATCTGCGCTGGCCTCCGTCTCCACCTGCACGTCTGCACGCTTCCGGCCACCTGCCTCGCCATGGCCGAGCCGAGCGCAAGCTCATGCTCGAGTCTCTGCCCGCGCAAGCACCTCAGCAGCCTCCTCCGCTCGAACCCGCACGCCCGCAGCCAGTCGCCGCACCGCCTCGCCCTATCTTGCTCCCGTCGGTGCCGCCGCTGTCGTCGCCGTCTCTGTGCATGCAGAAAAGCAGATCCTCTCCGGGTCACCTCTTAAGGAGCCATGCCCCCTCTCTGTCAGAATCGCTCGCTTAGCTCAGGGGCTTGGTTCTCCGTCAGTTAAACTGGGGGTCGTGGGTTCGATACCCACCGGGGCTGTGGTTTCTCCCCCCATTTTTGTTTTCCTTGTGAGGCTGACAGGCATGCCCCACCTACCATCCTCACCACACTCTCCACCCTCACGCGCACACAGCCGCCGCCACCTCAGCGCCCCTGACCCCACAGGTTAGTGGCTGCGGCTAGGTTAGCCTGGGTCTTTTGACATTTTGTGCTTGTTTTTCTTTTTCTGTTTTGTTTTTGTTTTTCTTTTCCTGCATTAACTTTGCATAATTAATGTCTTTTAATTTATGCATCTGATGAAAATGATTTATATATGAAAACTGCTTAGTTTTTCAGGTTGAATTTTTATATGCTGTTTGTTGCCATGTTTAAAACATTTAAAATGTTGTTTGAATTATTTTGTGTTTAAATGTGCTTAAACTTGTAAAAATCATAACTAAATATCCACAACTCCAAATTTAACAAACTTTATATGCATTTGGGCTGGAAAATGTGTAGAATAATGTGGTGCTGTTGTTTTGCATGTTTAACAACTTTAAGAGATGAGTTTCTTAGATCTGTTCCAAATGCTTTTAAATGAATATGGGAGTTACCGGGAATTGTTGTTTGTTCTTTTTGACCCATTTAAATTTGCTAGCATATTGATGTAGTCCTAGTTGTACCCTTGCCATGTTAATCAACTCCTTTAAACTTGTTGGGTGCTTGTTGTAATAAACTACATAACCTTGTGAAAATGTTAGTTTTGTTCTTTGCTTGTTTTCATACTTGTGTTGTGATCTTGTTTGCCATGATGTTTGTGCACTCTTGTGTCCCTAGGAGATGCATCATATCTATTCATGTCCATATGCATCATACCCATGCATCATGTGTTTTAGAATTGCATGATGATTGATTGTGCTCTGGTGTTGCATTGTTGTGTTGGTTAGAGCCCGGTGACGATTCGGAGTTCGAGGTTCCTACCGAGGCTGAGTTTGACGAGCAAGGTTACGATCCCTTCGTGGAATCAACATGCAAGATGACCATTCCCAGATATCACTTCTATATTTGCCTATGCTAGATGTCTCGCTCTTTAGATATTGCCTCGATGCCTATTCCTGTTTGTCAGCCCTCCTATTGTTGCCATGAAACACTCTAACCACCTTCCTAGCAAACCGTTGTTTGGCTAAGTACGCATCGCTTAGCCCCTCTTATAGCGTTGTTAGTTGCAGGTGAAGTTTTGAAGATTTGCCCCGTGATGAAGTTGTTGTTGGGATAACACAATAAATAATCAGTTAAACTAATTCACCTATATATTGGTAATAGGTGGAAGGCTAAGCCTCTTGCTTGGTGTTTTGTTCCACTCACACTAGGAACCGATAAACCAGTGTTATGTTCCTTGATTTTGCGTTCCTAACATGGTTGGGGTTTATGGGCCCCCATTGATAATTTGCTCTGTGTTAAAGCTTTTCCGGCAAGGCCCAACACTGGTTTTACATTTGCCTAATAACTAAAACTTGCATAGGGCGTTGCAAACCCGAGTTCTTAATTAACAACCCGGTCTAATGCTCCTCATGAGTGTTGGTCCAAACTGGGCGTGCTGCGGGGCCACCTCGGGGAAACTCAAGGTCTGGTATACACCCATAGCTCGTCCCATCTGGACGTGGCCTGAGACGAGATACGCGCAGCTACTATCAGGTTGTCGGCACGCCGGGAGGTCTTGATGGATTAGTTTTACCTTTGTAAAAATATCTTTGCACGGGATTCCGAGAATACTCGGGTCTTCCTACTTTGGAGTTGAGACTCCGCAGATCGTGAGCTTGTGATGGGCTAAGTTGGGACACCCCTGCAGGGTTTGAACTTTCTAAAGCCGTGCCCGCGGTTATGTGGCAGATGGGAATTTGTTAATATCCGGTTGTAGATAACTTGACACTTTATTCATGAATACACTACCTGCGTGAGTAACCGTGATGGTCTTTTTCCGAAGGGCTTCAGGAAGGGAACATAGTGGTGTTATGTTTGATCATGAGTAGCTAGGATCACTTCCTGATCAACTTGGTGATCGTTGGCACTCATTCTCTTCTCGCTCTAAACTCGTAAACTAGTGCTTAGTGCTTGCTGCAACCTTATGTTTTCAGCCTTTCCACACCTAAGTCTTTGGTAGTTTTGATACCCGGGAACAGGATTGCTGAGTCCTCTATGGCTCACAGATTCAACACACACCAGATGCAGGTACCGTTGAGAACTATACAGGAGATGGTTTAGAGTTGTACTGGGAGTTCGATGAAGAGCGTGGACGTTACTATGTGTCTTATCCCGACGATCGGTAGTGATTCTTACTAGGAGGATCCGGGCTTGTGTTATTTGTGGTATATTTTCGTTTGGATTTCGTCCGTAGTCGGACTCTGATGTTGTTTGGATGATGTATGTTATTGTATTTCATTGTGTGATGTGGCGAGTGTAAGCCAACTATCATTTTACACTTTCATACCTGAATTTTACATGAGTTGTCTAAAGATACCATACTTGAGATCATTCTAGTATGCGTTTATGTCCATTAGTCGTGCCTCGACACGTGGGGAACATAGCCGCATACTGGGCATTACACTCTACTCACCCACACCCCCTATTATTCCGCGGCGACGGCGGCCTCACACCACAGCCGAACCAGTGAACCCTCCGCGTGGGCATCCACTTCCGCGTCTTCCCCGGCTCCGCGTTGTCCCCTTCCTAGGCCTCACCGTCGTCCACCGCCCTGGTGCTCTCGGCGCGGCCTAATCAACGTTTTCAAGGGACGACTTAATCGGAAGAGTACTGTCGTGGAGAGGCTGACAGTTGGGTCCACGGCAGCCGCAAGGAAGTGCCTCCTTATTATGCAGAAAATAATTATTCCTCCACCTAATAGCAGGGACCCACCGGACGGGCCATCATATTTGGCGAAAAAGCGTTTCCCCCCTGACTGCTGGGACCCACTGGACGGGCCACCGTATTTCGCGAAAAAAACGCCCCCCCCCGCTGTCCGATCGGACCCACCGAAAGTGCCTCCTAATTACGCACAACAAAACGAATACCCCCTGCTAGCTGGGACCAGTATAATGGGAGGCTGACTTGTGGGCCTACTAAGTTGACGGGGATGGAGGGCTTTGTCAATTTAGTCAATATGCACGGTTCTAGCTCCATTGACCGTACGATGTCCATCCAACGACTGTAGTGCTTCTTCAACCTCTGGTCTTCTTTCTCCAGCCGCCCAAACCAGCGCCGGTCGTGCCTCGTGCTCCTGCCTCCCGTGGCCGCCTGCGATGCCGTGGAGGCCTCACCGCCCCCTACTACTCCCACCGCTGGCCAGGCCATCCCTCTACTCACCCACACCCTCTGTTATTCTGCGGCGGCGACAGCCTCACACTGCAGCCGCACCAGTGAACCCTCGTACTCCTCTCCGTGTGGGCATCCACTTACGCGTCTTCCCCGACTCCATGATTTCCCCTTCCTAGGCGTGACCGCTATCCATCGCCCTGGTGCGCTCGGCGCGGCCTGGTCAACGTGGTGAAGGAACGACTTCCATCGGAAGAGTATTGTCGTGGGGAGGCTGACAGCTGGGTCCACGGCAGCCGCTAGGAAGTGCCTCCTTATTACGCAGAAAATAATTATTCCTCCACCTGACAGCAGGGACCCACTGGACGGGTGAAAGTGCAACTAATCCCCGGGTGGTTTTGGTAATTAATAACAACATATATATCATTGAACTAATATTCTCTTGAGAATCATTTCAGAAAAGTTCGATGATGTGGGTATGGAAATGTCTGAAGAAGTGGACCCCTCAAAATGCTAAGACAAGCATTGGCAAAAGCTCAAGACTCCATTTTTGGTTTAGTGATCAAAGATCACATTGAGTCCATAGGAAAGCCAATACTATTAAAAGGGGATGAGGTTGTGTTAATGTTCTCGTTGCTCAAGTGCTTGGTGATCTAACTCCCTCAACTATCAGCACTATTCACTACTTAACACACACCCTAAATTCTCGGTCACACCGATTCTGAGTTTCGGTCTCACCGAAAAAGGGCTGCCAACCTTCTGTGATCAGTTGACATCAATTCGGAATATCCGAGTTTATATTTTCGGTCTCACCGAGATGGCAAACCCTAACCTTTGACTCACTTCGGTCTCACCGAGATGGTATTTTCGGTCCCACCGAAAATCCCAACGTTCACTATATTTGAACTTTCGGTCTAACCGAGTTTTCACTTCGGCCTGACCGAGATTGGTCAAATGTGTGTGTAACGGTTGGATTTTGTGTGGAGGCTATATATACCCCTCCACCCCCTCCTCATTCGTAAGGAGAGCCATCAGAAAGTACCACCACTTCTACCACACACTTTCTGAGAAGTGAACCACCTACCCTTGTGTTGAGATCAAGCCATTCCATTCCTACCATATGAAACTTGATCTCTAGCCTTCCCAAGTTGCTTTCCACTCAAATCTTCCTTCCACCACAGCCATATCAGTGAGGAGAGTTGAGTGTTGGGGAGTTTATCACTTGAAGCACAAGAGCAAGGAGTTCATCACCATCAACACCGTCTATTACCTTTTGGGGGGTGGTGCCTCCTAGATTGGTTAGGTGTCGCTTGGGAGCCTCCGTCGTGATGTGGAGTTGAACCAAGAAGTTTGTAAGGGCAAGGAGATCGCCTACTTCGTGAAGATCTACCCCGAGTAAGGCTAGTCCTCCGTGGGCGTAGGCCGTGATGGAATAGACAAGGTTGCTTCTTCGTGGACCCTTCGTGGGTGGAGCCCTCCGTGGACTCGCGCAGCCGTTACCCTCCGTGGGTTGAAGTCTCCATCAACGTGGATGTACGATAGCACCACCTATCGGAACCACGACAAAAATCTCCGTGTCACCAAACTGCGTTTGATCTTCTCCACCTCTCTTTTACATGTGCAATTTACTTTCCGCTGCATAAACTCTAGAATTGCATGTGTAGGGTGTTACTTGAACTGATCTTGTTTGTGAAACTGCCAAAAACTTTGGATGATCTAAAGGCAGATTTTTTATATTGTCAAGTAGTCTAATCACCCCCCCTCTAGACCTACTTTCGATCCTACAAGTGGTATCAGAGCTTTGGTCTCCATTGCCTTGGTTTCCATTGCATTGGACTCCATAAGCTTGGTTTCACAACCTAGGAGAGTATGGCGTCTAGTGAGGGTAATTATCGTAGAGGTCCTTACTTTGATGGTACAAATTTTGCTAGTTGGAAGCATAAAATGAAAATGCATATTCTTGGTCATAACCCAGCCGCATGGGGCATTATTTGTGTTGGCATGCAAGGTGACTTCTTTGAAGAAGGAAAAGTTCCGGATCGCGAAGCTACACCCGAAGAACTGAAGATGTTGCAAAACAATGCTCAAGCTTGTGACATTCTCTTCAATGCTTTGTGTCCCGAAGAGTTCAACAAAATCAGCCGTCTTGAGAATGCTAAGGAGATTTGGGATACTTTGGTTGAAATGCACGAAGGTACTGAATCTGTGAAGGAATCAAAGCTAGATATTCTTCAAGGTCAGCTTGACAAGTTCAAGATGAAGGATGGTGAAGGAGTCGCTGAAATGTACTCTAGGCTTGCTCTCATCACAAATGAGATTGCTGGCTTAGGAAGCGAAGAAATGACCGACCGATTCATCATTAAGAAGATTCTCAGAGCTTTGGATGGAAAGTATGACACCATGTGCACTTTGATCCAAATGATGCCAAACTACAAGACTCTCAAGCCAACTGAAGTCATTGGAAGGATTGTTGCTCATGAGATGACACTTAAGGATAAGGAAGAGCTTCACAACAAGTCAAGTGGTGCTTACAAAGCTACAAGTGATGCTCCTACTACCTCAAGTGACAAGTTAGTTTCCAATGAAGACATAAGCCTAATGGTCAGGAACTTCAACAAGTTCTACAAGAATAGAGGCAAAGAGAGAAGCTCAAAGTCTAGATCATATGATGGAAAGAGATCTTCTAGTCGTGATCGAAACTGCTACAATTGTGGAAGACCCGGACACTTCTCAAATGAGTGTACGGCTCCCCACAAGAGAAGAGAAGAATCTCCAAGAAGAAGAGCAAGAGATGAGTCACCTCGGAAAGAGAGAAGGAGTAGAGATGATCGTTATGAACGAAGACCTTCTCGGAGAAGCAAGGATTCGGAGAGGAAAGACAAGTCATCAAGGAGCTACACAAGAAGAAGACATCAAGCTCATGTTGGTGAATGGGTCTCCGGCTCCGACTCTGACAGTCAATCCGATGGAAGCTATCACTCCGACTCCGACTATAGTCAAGATGAAGGTGTTGCCGGACTTGCACTCGTATCCTCCAACTCCAACTCCTACGACTTATTTGATTCACCAAATGAGGGAATTGGAAGATGCTTCATGGCTAAAGGCCCCAAGGTAACACACCCTGAGTTCATTGACTTTGATAGTGATGAGGATGACTTACTTGGTGAAGATGAGCTCTTGCATTATAAATCTAGTGAGCTTAGTAATGATGAAAATGCTAGTAGTCTTTATAGTCGAGAAGAGTCGAATGACAATGCTATGAAGGAGATTGAGCGTCTAACTAAAGAATTAAACACTCTTAAGTTAGCTCATGAAACTACTCAAGAAGATCATAGAGAGCTCCTAAGATCTCATGAGAAGCTACGCTTCGAGAAGCTCACTCTAGAGCAAGAACATGAGTTTCTAAAAGCGATCAATGACGATCTTCGAAAGAAGAGTTCTTCATATCTTGCCAAACGACTTCTCTTGTCTAATTTCTTGCCACCTATTAAGACTAAGCATGACAAGCATAAGAAAAATTCTTCCTCTAGTAGTAACAATAACAATGTTAAATCCAATGTTGTTACTTCTAGTAGTTCTCTTGATTCCACTAACAATGTTTCAAGCCAAGTTACACTTGAGCAAGAAAATAGCTTATTGAAGGAAATCATAGAGAAAGGTGTCTACAAGAGTCTTGCCGGAAGAAAGAACTTTGAGGAGATTGTTCGCAAACAAGGAAGACACCGGAAGAATCAAGGGATTGGTTTTGAGCGAAAGTTCAACGCCAAAGGTGTTGAGTGGGAAGAAGGTCAATACCCTACTCCACAGTTTGTTTCACAAAAGGAGAAGTATGATCCTACTTCTTCCAATGTGGAACAAGCTCAAGATGACCTTCCACCACAAGACCACAAGCTAAAGGCCAAGGACAAGCTTCAAGAGGAGATTGATGCATTCATTGAAGCACCTCAAGCCATGGTCAAGTGGGTTCCCAAGGACACATCAAGTTCTACTTCGTCAAGCTCAACTACAACACCAAGGATTCCCATCAAGATGATGTGGATCCCAAAGAAGAAGAACTAGTAGGTTCTTGAGGGTGACTCCGCCAACAAACTTCACTCATATTCATTTTGGCAAGAACTTGTGCAATCAACTTCCACATCAAGCACTTGTTCATGGAGTCACAAACCCTCTTGTTGGTAAGTCAAGGGACAAGGTAATCATTGCTTTCATGGACATCATCTTTTGTGCACTTCACTCTATGTCCATGGATATTCTTGTTTGTTCCTTGTGGGACTAACCCATGTAGGTATTGAAAGTGCCCTAATCCAAAGGATTGCTCCCAACTCATGATGATCTACATCAACATTGAGCATCCACATCTTCAACATCTACATGAAGTCTTCTACGACAACCCAAGGTTAGTTTGACCCTTTAAAAGGGGTTCTCACATCTAGGGGGAGCTTTGCTCTAAAAATGAGCTAAAGCATCTCCAAATGATGTGAACACATAAATGCTTTATGTAAAAGTGGTAACCCCACTTGTGCTTAAACGATGAGTATGACCTATGATCAAATGTTCTCATTTGACTCCTAAGTCAATATACTCATATATAGATGACCTAGTCATTGACAATTTGTGTGCTAGTAGCTAGAGTTTTGGTTGTGCATGTTTGACACATATTTCAGTTGCTATCTTATTGTGTGAGCATGTTGGATGCATGATTTTATCCATTCAAGGACATCCATTTGTTGTTTTGATTGTTTTGGTTTCTTTTTCTGGCCAAATGGATGGACAAGAATGCCTAAGCACCTTCCCTAGCTATCTATGCTTTCTTGTCTCAAAATTCTATTCATGCTTATATCACAACTTTGAACAAGTCTTTTTCGGACAGTCCGAGTGAGGAGCGCTCGGAACCACCGATTCGTCTAAGGCTGACTTCCAAAACCCTCTAAGTCTATTTCGGTCTGACCGGCTTCTCAATCTCGGTCCAACCGAAACACTTAGATTGATCTAGGTTTCATCTCGGTGAAACCGAGTTCAAAATCTCGGTCTGACCGATATGTGTAACTGCACAGCAGAAATACATCTCGGTGACACCGAGTTTTTCAACTCGGTCCCACCGACAGTACGGGGTTATATATACTGAGGGCTGCGCGCGATCTATTCCTTTCAAACCGTTCGCCCTCCAAGACCCCTGCTGCCGCCGCCCTGATCTAAGGATCGTCGCCGTCGTCGCCTGTGTGCCCTTGCCGCAGGTCTCCGCCGCCGTCAACGGTAATCTTCTCCTCCGTTGCCGCCGTAGAGGGACACCACCAAGTTAGGGTGTGTCTCAATCCCTATTCATGCTCCACTTCTGATTCTTGCATGATAGGACTGCCCTGATTCAATCCACGATTGATATGATCCCAATACATTGTTCAGATCGTTTAGTTTCGAGGAAAATTCTTAGGTTTAGGTTTCCACGGAATGCATCTCGGTGAAGCCGATTCCTGAAACTCGGACTGACCGATTTGGTCTCTGACCATTGCACTACACAGTTCGGTCTGACCGAGTTGTGAAAATCGGAATGTCCGAAGTGAAGTTTCTATGAAACCCTAGTTTTTCGGTAGGACCGAAACCCATTTCGGTCTGACCGAAAGTGGTGTGTAGGTTCTGTTGAACACTTCGGTTACACCGAAACTTGAAATCGGTTTGACCGAAATACATTCTGTGAAAACTCAAAACTAAGTTTTTAACTCATTTTTTTTGCAAAAACTTCTGCAGTTGTGATAACTCTTCTACTCTACCTATACCTTATCTATTCACAGGTCTTTCAGCCATGTCAGATGTCAGTGACAGCCAGAACAGGTCCGAATCACCGTTTGCTGAGATTCCAGAGGCAGGTACAAGTCCTGAGGCTAGCAGCTCTAGTGATGATGGTGAGAGGAGCACCCCTAGTGGTCTGCCTCCTGCTGCTACGAGAACCAGGAAGAAGAGAACGTCTGATTCTGAGGATTCCGATTTTGTTGCTGAGGAAGTTACCTCCAAGCCAAAGAGGCAAGTGGTCGCCAAAGAGCTCCAAGGGCAGCAGCCAAAGAAAGGCACGAGCAAAGTGAAGCAGTCTGCAGTTGCCAAGAAGCTCAACTTGGAAGAGCCAGCTCCAAGCAAGGTGAAAAAGACTTCCAAAAGGAAGAGAGTTGTTTATGCTGAACCTCAAGTTGATGATGCTGAAGAAGAAGAAGAAGATGCACCCCAGCCTCTTCCTCAGAAAGCTAAGTTCATGGGTGATGCTATTCGGGCTCAAACCTCCTCCAAGCCCAAGAAGCCTGCTCCAGCTAAGGCAGCTCCAGCGAAGCCTAAGAGGACAACCAGAAGCATTCCAGCTTCTGAGAAGAACAAAGGTGAGATGCCACCTTCCGAGTCAGATGAAGAGCATGTGTTGCTCAAGCTCCGTCCCAAGTTGCCACTCCACAATGATGCTCATCCTCAAGCTGAGGATATGAAGGCAAGGAAGGACAAAGGTCTCAGGCTATGGAGACAATCTGATCCATATGCCGTAAGAAGAAGGACTGCTGTGGACCCCAGATTCCACACCAAAGAGCAGCAGGATTTCTATGAGACCGTGCTAATGGATAAGAAGCCCATTGTTGCTGACACCAGGTATGTTGACTGGAAGTACATTGACAGCAGAGAGCATCGGGACTTCTTTCCCCATGTGCATGAGAGCTTTACTGCATGTGGAGTTGCTGACTTTGTGGGTCAAGAACTGACAGCATGGAACGACGAGATGATCATGCAGTTCTATGCCACAGCCCATTTCTACCCCGATGGCAAGATCACATGGATGACTGAAGGTCAACGGTTTTCTTCAACTGTTGCAGAATGGGCAGAACTTCTGAACGCTCCAGTGCAGAGAGAGGATGACATTGATGTCTATGGGATTCCTAAGAAGAGTCATGATTCCATGAAGAATATGTACAAGGAGATCCCAGCTGCTGATTTGGAGGGATGGAAACTCGGCTCAGTGTATTATCTCCAGGCAGGTCTGACCACCACCAACACTATCCTGAGGCATACTTTGATGCCTAAGTCAGGTGACCACCGGATGATACGAGGCTATTCTATCAACATGCTGCACATTCTCGATGAGAAGGCACCTTTTAAGGTGATGGACTTGATGGTAGAGACCATCAAGAGGACTGCAGCTGACCAGAAGAGGTCGTGTGGGTTTGCACCGCAGATACAGATGCTTATCAACGCCAAGTTTGGCATGGGCAAATTCATGTTGGATAGGAAGCACTTACCACTGCAGCCAGAGCATGAGGACAACGTAGTTGTGATGGATGAAGAGGATCCCACCTCAGTTGAAGGGCAAGCCAAGATCGAAGCTGCAAAGAAAGCCAAAGCTGACAGAGAGGCAGCAGCAGCAGCAGCTAAGCCAAAGAGCTTTGGAGATCAGATTCTTGAAGCAACCCGGAGAATTGAACAACGCCTGGCCAGCATTGAGCAATCTCAGGAGAGCCTTGAGAGGATCGTCGAGGACAAGATCCACGCTCTGGACGTGAAGCTGACTGAGATTCAGGTGTCTGTCAACAAGCTTGAGGCAGACATGGAGGAGACTAGGCAGGAGAGAGCAGAGCTTATGCAGGATGATATAGTCCAGGACTCTCATCGCCAGACTGCTCCGGTTCCCAGAGGATCCAGATCTGCAGCTATCCCAGTGACAGACTCCAGGGCTACCACTTCAGCACCAGCTACAGCTCCAGCAGTTCCTTCAGCTCCAGAATCCACTCCTCCAGCGCAGACATCAGCAGAAGTCTTCGCCGACGCAGCTATCTCTACACCGACATCGACCCAGACGGGAGCAGCCAGCCGAGCCCGCAGTGACGTTTAGCTCTATACCTTTTCGAACTTTTTGGTAACTTGTTGCCAAAGGGGGAGAAATTGTTATAGATCATAGGGCTTCGAGAGAGAGAGTGCTCTTTCATCTTTTCGTTCTTTTGCCGTTTTCCTTGAGATACATTGGTTTCTTTTGGTTCCAGATACTTTAAGTGTGCTTGCTACTACGTTTGATGCTACCTTAATGAGTGCTCAGTCATACTATGCTTTAATGTGTGCTTATCGTTTATCATATGCTATTTCTTATTGTATGGCTATTTACTCTTGTCTTGGTGATTGAGTGCATGTTATTCATTCTTATCATTTTGTGCGCTCCACCAAGATGTATGTGACATGGAAGAGTGACCCATAATCCTAATCGATTGTGCATTTGCATTCAAACGCAAATTTTAAATAATGCACAAATTTAGGGGGAGCTCTTGTTTATCACATACTTCTCAAAGCGACGATATTATTCTTTGATTATATCTTTTGTCGAAGCTTTGATCTATATGTTGTCATCAATTACCAAAAAGGGGGAGATTGAAAGTGCAACTAATCCCCGGGTGGTTTTGGTAATTAATAACAACATATATATCATTGAACTAATATTCTCTTGAGAATCATTTCAGAAAAGTTCGATGATGTGGGTAAGGAAATGTCTGAAGATGTGGACCCCTCAAAATGCTAAGACAAGCATTGGCAAAAGCTCAAGACTCCATTTTTGGTTTAGTGATCAAAGATCACATTGAGTCCATAGGAAAGCCAATACTATCAAAAGGGGATGAGGTTGTGTTAATGTTCTCGTTGCTCAAGTGCTTGGTGATCTAACTCCCTCAACTATCAGCACTATTCACTACTTAACACACACCCATAAGTAATCTCGGTCACACCGATTTCTCCAACTCAGTCCCACCGAGATGAACCACTTCAGTTGTTTCTCCAAACCCTAAATTCTCGGTCACACCGATTCTGAGTTTCGGTCTCACCGAAAAAGGGCTGCCAACCTTCTGTGATCAGTTGACATCAATTCGGAATATCCGAGTTTATATTTTCGGTCTCACCGAGATGGTATTTTCGGTCCCACCGAAAATCCCAACGTTCACTATATTTGAACTTTCGGTCTAACCGAGTTTTCACTTCGGTCTGACCGAGATTGGTCAAATGTGTGTGTAACGGTTGGATTTTGTGTGGAGGCTATATATACCCCTCCACCCCCTCCTCATTCGTGAGGAGAGCCATCAGAAAGTACCACCACTTCTATCATACACTTTCTGAGAAGTGAACCACCTACCCTTGTGTTGAGATCAAGCCATTCCATTCCTACCATATGAAACTTGATTTCTAGCCTTCCCAAGTTGCTTTCCACTCAAATCTTTCTTCCACCACAGCCATATCAGTGAGGAGAGTTGAGTGTTGGGGAGTTTATCACTTGAAGCACAAGAGCAAGGAGTTCATCATCATCAACACCGTCTATTACCTTTTGGGGGGTGGTGCCTCCTAGATTGGTTAGGTGTCGCTTGGGAGCCTCCGTCTTGATGATGTGGAGTTGAACCAAGATGTTTGTAAGGGCAAGGAGATCGCCTACTTCGTGAAGATCTACCCTGAGTAAGGCTAGTCCTCCGTGGGCGTAGGCCGTGATGGAATAGACAAGGTTGCTTCTTCGTGGACCCTTCGTGGGTGGAGCCCTCCGTGGACTCGCGCAGCCGTTACCCTCCGTGGGTTGAAGTCTCCATCAACGTGGATGTACGATAGCACCACCTATCGGAACCACGACAAAAATCTCCGTGTCACCAAACTGCGTTTGATCTTCTCCACCTCTCTTTTACATGTGCAATTTACTTTCCGCTGCATAAACTCTAGAATTGCATGTGTAGGGTGTTACTTGAACTGATCTTGTTTGTGAAACTGCCAAAAACATTGCATGATCTAAAGGCAGATTTTTTATATTGTCAAGTAGTCTAATCACCCCCCCTCTAGACCTACTTTCGATCCTACAACGGGCCACCGTATTTTGTGAAAAAACTGTTTCCCCCCTGACTGCTGGAACCCACCGGACGGGCCACTGTATTTCGCGAAAAAATATTCCCCCCTGGTAGCTCGGACCCACCAGAAGTGCCTCCTTATTACGCACTAAAAAATGAATACTCCATCTGCTAGCTGGGACCCAGTATAGTGGGAGGCTGACTTGTGGGCCTACTAAGTTGATGGGGATGGAGGGCTTTGTCAACTTAGTCAATATGCACGATTCTAGCTCCATTGACTGTACGATGTCCATCCAACGGCCGTAGTGCTTCTTCAACCTCTGGTCTTATTGCTCTAGCCGCTCAAACCAGAGCCGGTCGTGGTTCGTGCTCCTACCTCCCATGGCCGGCTGCGATGCCGCGGAGGCCTCATCGCCCCCTACTACTCCCACCGCTGGCCAGGCCATCCCTCTACTCACCCACACCCCATGTTATTCTACGGCGACGGCAGCTTCACACCGCAGCCGAACCAGTGAACCCTCGTACTCCTCCCCGCGTGGGCATCCACTGTCGCGTCTTCCTTGGCTCCGCATCGTCCCCTTCCTAGGCCTCGCCATCGTCCACCGCCTTGGTGCTCTTGGCGCGGTGTGGTCAATGTGGTCAACGACCGACTTCCATCGGAAGAGTACTGTATGTGGAGAGGCTGACAGCTGGGTCCATGGCCGCGGCAAGGAAGTGCCTCCTTATTATGCGCAATATAATTCCTCCACCTGACAGCGGGGACCCACCGGACGGGCCACCGTATTTCGGGAAAAAAAATGTTTCCCCCTGACTGCTGGCACCCACCGGCTACATCTTCGCACGCAAGGAAGTGCGTCCGGGCAAAAAAAAAAAACGATTGGCCCCCTGACGTCTGGGACCCACCAGCTACATCTTCGCACGCAAGGAAGTGCCTGAAAGTCGGGACCCACCTGGTCGAAGCATACGTAGCGTTGTCATTCTGGTCGCGAACGTGTACGTACATACTGGTCGATGTAGAGGCACGCACGTGTCGTAGTAGAGGCGTGCACGTAGCATGTACACGTACATACATCGGCCAGTGTGCAAGAAAGAAAATACGGCCACGTACGTACATACGGCCAGGGTCTCGAACGCCTACTCGTGCATACCTACGGCCAGCGCTCGTGTACATGGATAGGTAGGAACGGAGAAACATCGTCGTCGTCGTGTTCATGGGGAGCCAACCGGCTGGGTCGGAATGGAATGCGTCGTCGTGTTCATCGGGAGGGCTTGGACGGAATAGCCGATGGAAACGAGGCCTGGCATACCGCAGAATGGAGGAAACGGCCTTGTATTCGACCAGCCACGGCCGAAACAGGATCCTATTCATCGGGAGGGGTCTGGCGTACGGCAAAACGGAGGAAACGGAC
The DNA here is from genome assembly GCA_902687465.1 of Secale cereale. NCBI lineage: Eukaryota > Viridiplantae > Streptophyta > Magnoliopsida > Poales > Poaceae > Secale > Secale cereale. The sequence goes on along the minus strand of LR738713.1, from coordinate 187,953,345 downwards.
TTGTGTTGGAGCGCTACGGTCGAAACGGGGGTCCTGTTCATCGGGAGGGGTGTGGCGTACTGCAAAATGGGACTCCACGGGATACTGTTCATCTCGACCGTCGACCCCCTCCATCTTCCACGGGCTACTGTTCATCCACTGTCGACCTCCTCCTGCCTCCACCTACGACTGTTTAGCCTCCACCGCGCGCTACTCCACCGGCTACTGTTCAACCAGCCCTCTCCACGGGCTCCTATTCAACCACCCCTCCACGGGCTACTGTTCATCCAGCCCTCCATCGTCTACTATTCATCCAGCCCACCACGGGGTGGTCCTGTTCATCCAGTCCTCCATGGGGTTCTCTTCATGCAGCCCCAACCGACTCGATCGATCGGGGTCCTGTTCAACACCACGAGGTCCTGTTCATCCTGACCCCCAGTAACGCTCACTGTTCATGCAGAGGCAGCATCGATCGGCTTCAGTAGTAGTGGTAGCGAAGGAATCGCTCGATCAGGTTCAGTTAACAGCCATCGATCGATCGCTCGGGTCCAGTAACGCGTAGCCTGAATTGCAATCGCTCGGGTTCAGTTAGAGCCCAACGCCTCGCACCCACGTGCATGTGTGTACGAGAGAAACGCGCATCGCTCGGCCCCGACCACCTACCGTAACCGGGAACACCCCGATATTTTCCTCGCCCTCGCTTCTACCATGATATTTTTCATCATGTACGGCCCAAAGAATGTCATGCGCCTGCATCTCCGGCCCACCCAGGATGAAAAGCCCATTTTCTGTCATGATTTTTTGTCATAGAAGTAGGGCCCCACCACAACTATTATGATACCGTGTTTTGTCACAATTATTGTCATAGAAGTGTCATAAGTATGACAAAAAATTCGTTTGGCCCAAAATGTCATGGATGTGTCTTCTTTTTGTAGTGAAAACTCTTGCAGGAATTGAATTTACTAAAAATTACCCATAATCACATGAGAAGAATCCTATGCATGAGCTGCGTCAACAGGTTCACTCTTGCATGCTTGGGATTGTGCTTGACAATAGCATTGCTTGCTGGCCTGACAGGTGGACGAGGCGGAAGGCGCCTTTGGTTGGAACACTTGTTGGAATAGTGACCCATCAGACCACATTTGTAGCAAGTGACCTCTGACACTAGACGGGAAGGAGGAACGCTTGGTCTTGGAGCTTGGTACTGAGACTTGGACTGGTTGCTTGGGTTGGCTGGGTGGGCAGATCCACGACCACCTGAGTGCTTGCTCTGACTCAGAGGACACTAGAGGAGGAAGGAGCCAGAACTTCTGCTGCTTGGCGGGAGCCAGAACTTCTGCTGCTTGGCGACCACTTGAGAGGAAGAGGAGGAGTGAAAAGTATCTCTTATCCTCTTTTTGGAAGCTTCACATTTGAGCTGAGCTGCCTCTTTCTTGAGAGCCATATTGTCGAATTGATCAAATTCATTTGGCTTGAATAGAGTGAGTGCAAGTTGGAGTTCATCTTTCAGACCACCTCGGATCTTGTAGATTTTTCTCTTAGCATCGGGGATGTCTTGCTTCGTATAACGGGCAAGATTCTGGAACTTGACATTGTACTGGTAGACAGACATGGTGCCTTGCTTAAGATTGAGGAACTACTCACGCATGCCCTCAATGATACTGGTAGGGATGTGGTGTGCATGGAAATTGCGACAAAAGTCAGTCCAAGATATCTCACGACCCGCTCTAGAGTCTTTGCATTGTTGCCACCAATCTGCAGCTTGGTCTTTGAGTTGGAAAGCGGAAAAGTTGACATAATCCTCAGGTTTGACATTACTACACTCGAAATGCTTGTTGATGTCTGTGATCCAATCTCCAGCATCGAGCGGATCAACACAGTAGCTGAAAGACTTGGGTTGGTTTGTCAGGAATTGGTTCAGAGTAGCAAAGTGAGGTTGATTGAACAGATTTCCTTGGCCTTGGTTCCCTTGATTGCCTTGATTCCCTTGATTTGCTTGGAAACTCTGCATCATGTGCATGAGCATCTAAGTGTTTGCATTGGTTGCTTGCATAATCACTCTCCATGCCTCAGCCGGAGGAGGAAAGGAAGGTGGACGCTCTTCTTCACCCTCTAGGTTCTGGCTAGGAACTTTCTTAGGTGCCATCCTCAAGATGATGACAATCGTTAGACATTGAAGAAATAATAGATATGATGAATCAAAGGATAGATATCAGCAACATATATTCTTCACAACGAACATCCGAACAAAATTGAACGAATGAATTCCATAGCTTAATGGTACATCAACTTGTCGAGAAGCCACTTGGGAGAACAAAATGATAGAATAAAACAACAAGGTAACAGATGGAACAAATACATAATAGAGGTTTTGTCCCACATTTTCATGTTGAGGCCCCGTGGCACGACGTTACAAAGGGCCTTGCAATCCCCGAGTCAGCATAGCCAAGGACTCTTTAAGATGCAACCCCCAGTGTAACAAGGACCATGAAAACCTCTCCACTAGATGTTGAACCCCAACCTCATCTCATGCACCCGTTGGAAGATTACCTAAGAGCTACTTGAATCCCACCTATTAATCCGAAGCTTTCCGGTTATGCAATCTGGTGTTGGGGATACAGGGGAAGAACAATATCTCACCCAACTAGCAATACCTACATCCAGCTTTATCCATCCGTCATCACATAACCAGGCACCTTCGGAAACCGTTTACCTCGGACCTTCAAAACGCATCCGCTATACTAGCTGTGGCAATACTTCGGAACTATCCCCCTAGTACTGGGTGACGTCGGGGTTATCAAACCACCAAACACCCATAGAAGAGTTTTTTATGTCGGCCGCCTCTGATATTCTAGAACTGTAACGATACACAATGGGACGACAATACCTCAGAGCTCAAATCCCCGGGACTCAGCCTAAACAGATGGGAGGCACCAAGACAGAATTCTCGTCACAAAGATAACGGAACAATCCAAACAATACCCGCGTGCTCCTAAACTTTTTTTTGGTGAAAATTGAGGATACTGATGTTAAAGCAACGTCAGGAATCCTCACCAGAGCGACGAAGGGGATGAGGAGTAAAAAGAAATCCTACTCTCCGATATATATATATATATATATAGGAAAATGGTTTTGTACTCTTGGAAGTACGTACTCCCGCTCATCATATACCATATAGATGAATCTTTTATACCTCTTTATTATTTTTAATATACATCATTAGTAATTATTAGATACCCCAAAATGATTTTTATGAAAAAAAATCATGCGAGTCTACATATTTTAAATGTTTACGTATATACTGATGTGTTTGTACGTGAAAAAGGTATATTACAAAAAGTACGTCGCAGATGATATTTTTTCAAAAAAACTCGTATTGGGGTATCTTAAAATATTTAATGAAGTATATTGAGAATGATAAAGAGGTATAATTAATGCGTATATGAGGTATATTGAGGATGGGAGTACGTACTCTCAGGAGTACAAAGAGGAGTCCTATATATATAGGACTCAAAACATTTTTGTGTGTGTGTCTAGACTCAACATAGGCAGCAGTTCGATCAATCAGGGGGCTCCTAGGTCAGAGAAGACTCTGAATACCAACTTGTAATGCCCAGGATGCGACTATAGCTCCTATGTGTCGAGGCATGAGTTAGAGGCATAATCGCATTCTGGAATGATCACAAGCGTGGTATCTTTGCACAACTCATGTAATGAACACGGATAAAAGAGATAAATTAGTTGGCTTACACTCGCCACGTCACACAATTAATTCAACATTCATACATTCATCCAAATAACACATGGTCCAGCTACAGATGAAATCAAACGAGAAAAGATACCACAACCACAAGTCCTGATCGCCCCTAGTAGGAACCACTACTGATCGTAGGGATACGTCACATACATACGGCCACGCTCTTCATCGAGCACCCAGTGAAGTTCTTGTCCGTCTCCTGCGTCATTCTCAGTTGTACCTGCATCTAGTGTGTGTTGTAATCTGTGAGTCACAAGGACTCAACAATCCCATTCCTGGGTATCAAAACTGTCAAAGCCTTTTAGGTGTGGAGAGGTAATAAAGTGGCTTCCCCAAGCACTAAGCAACTAGCTTACGAAGTCAGAGCGAGATGAGGATATGTGCCAACGGTCGCCAAAGATGATCAATAAGTGATCCTGGCTACTAACGTTCATGCATAACCCCACCGTGTTCACTTTCCGAAACCCCTTCGAAAATAGGCTGTCATGAATACTCACACAGGTAGTGTATTGTCACAGCCTGATTTTTGGCCCTTTCTTTTTCTTTGGATTTTGTGAGATTTTTGCCTGAGTTTTCTTTTTCCCTGGCTATGTGGTCTAGAAACTAAAGAAGCTGACCTCTTCTTTCTTTTCAGAGTGGCTTGTTATCCTCATATATATCCCTAGACCCTGTCATTTTCATCCTTGACCCAACCCAATATTCTTTTTTCAAGGAATATTCCTTTTTTATTAAAGGAATAATTCTTTTTGCCCTAGGTTGTGAAGCAACCTATATCTCTGTCATTCTAAAAATTCCCAAGTAATTATCATAAATTGTTTGGGGCATATCTTGATCAAATATGGCAAAACATTTCAATGCCATGTTCAAAAATAATCCTCCAATAATCATTTTCCTATTCTGCCCTAAATGGCACTTTGTGAAGCAAGTCCTACTCCCTCCATTCCCTTATACAAGGCCACAAACTCAAATTACAGGTACCAAGGTAAAATTTAATGACTGCTTTGCAAGTCCACTTTTCTTTTCGTTAACTGGGATCATTAATACGTCCACATGCATGCAAGGCAAGAATTAGAAGGAAGTAGCACAATGTCATTATGACTACATGCATGCAAGTATTAAAAAAGTTGGTAGTACGAGAAAACATCATTAATTTTTGCCTCGATTATAGTTAGTGGCCTTGTATAGATGCAAATTGTATTTTTCATAGTGGCCTTGTATAAGGGAATGGAGGGAGTATTTATCTTTGCCCAATTGCCCCCAAACATGGTGGACCTCTTTTCATGTCCATATCATTGCCGTGTGCCAATTTTCAAACTCATTTGCCTTGTAATTATTTTCCAATGATTTTGCAAAGTTTCTGTCCAGAAAGAAACTTTGTGAAGGAAGTATATTTTAGGCATGTCCAAATGAGATGAAACTTGGTCACATCCTTCATTTTACCAAATCAAGCATCTCCACCCAATTTGAGCTCATGGAGATCATCTATGTGAGCTCAGCTCCAAATCTTGGTTTCTGGTAAAATTTTCACTTTGTGAAGCAACCCTATTTTACCTTCTTCATTTGAGCTGCCAAATTACCAGGCCATTTTTACATCTGCCTCTACTAACTCCACCAATTTTTGACTCAATCCATTTATCCATTTACCCTCAGTAAATTCTCCAAGATTCTGTCCAGATTGGAGCTTTGTGAAGGAAGTGCCACTTTGGTAACTCCAAATGGCATGAGATTTTTACAGCAGCTCCATATGGTCAAATAACTCAACTCCACCAAATTTCAGCTCATGACACTTAAGTATGTGAGCGCATCATCTTAATTTCTAATTCTAGCCAGTTTTGAACTTTCTACAGCAACCCCCATCTAAACTCCTCCAGTTAGTCTGGTTTTGGTGATCTAAATCATCTTGGTGTAAGGTAATCGCCAAACAACTTATTTACCAAGTTACCAAGCTGGTTTAACCACAGGAAGTTACAAACACCTTCCTGTTGTTTTAGCATGGATCCATGTGGAAATCTCTTCTTTGCTCCTCGACCAAATTCTTTTTGCATTTCTACTAAGGGCACCTAGGTCATCCTACTGGACACGGTTGGCCACGCCAAAGCTCGCCGCTTGCACCAGTGCGCGTGGTGACCGCACATGCGTCATGCACAGCGCGCGCTCTGGAACGGTCGGGCCACAGTCCTCGTCGCCTCCCTCCTCGTCTTGGCCTCAAAGCTTGTCCAGGAGCTCGCCCCTGCTCGTCTGCACCACCCTGCATCACTGCATTGTCGTGGCTCGCCGGCAGCGCATCGTAACAATAGTGCCACTGCGGCGCCCTGCCTCTGACCTCCATTAGCGCCCTGTTCGAGCTCGCTAGTGAGCGTCCAGAGCCTCGTCCTCGCATATATAAAGGACCCCCGAGCTCTCCCACAACTCACCAGCCCCTCCTCGCCCTCCTCGACCACCACAACCCTCGGATTCCTCCTCTGTTCGTTGACGTCCGCGATGGCCGCTTCGGTCTCGGCCTAATTCCGGCCAACCCAAGCCCCCTCTCGTCCTTTGGTGTTGTCCACCACCTCCCCCTCGTTCCACCAAGCCGCCCCAACCTCTTGCCCTGCGCTAGAGATGCCCGCAACTCCGAGTGCCACCACCGCCAGAACTTCTATGTACCTCCTCTGTCGTCGCGGCTCCCCTCCATCCCAAGCCTCCCCGGTGCCTGCTAGGCCTCTAAACGGAACCGCCGCGCCTCCCCGAACCCGCCGGTGTCCTCCGCTCGGCCGGAGACGGCCGGAGCAGGCCGGCCCCCGCGCTGCAGCCGCCTCTGCCTTCCCTGCCACTCCTCCTCACCACCCCGGCGGCCACCGTCCCTCCAGGCGGCCTCGCCTTGGCCTCCCGCGCCCGCTGGTGGCCTCGGACGGGCGGAAGACAGCCGGAGCCGCCCGGGCCTCTCGCCGGCAGAGCCTCCCCTGCTCCTCCTCTGTTCCGTGTGGGGATAAGGCGGGAGGAAGAAGACGACGATGCCTGGCCCCTCCCCCTGCCCGCGGACCCCACCGGTAAGTGGTACAAGCCCGGGCCGAGGTGTTTTAAGTGGAAACGTCTTCTTGAAATACATTTTCGTTATATGAAAGCGTATTTCTTTCCTTCTTCGGACCGGATTACGTTTTGTTTCTCAGAAAGCATATTTTCTGAAATCTGCTTCTGTCTTATCCACTCAGGGACCCGTTGGTGATGAAAACTTTCACAGATTGGTCCCTCGTGTTCAACCCTTCATAACTTTTCAACCGTAACTCCAAATCAGGTGATTCCAAAGCCCACGTCTTCGTCTCGTCGAGCTCATTCTGTTGGTGTCATTTTACCTATGGTTTGACATACTGGAAATAACCATTTCGTCCTTGCCATAAACAGCCCCCTCCGAGAGAGAACTGTTTCCAGCAAATCATTTCGCGGATTCACTGCACTTCTTCTTGGAGTCTCCGTCACCCCAGGAAAGCCACAATACCCACTTGCATGATAGTCATGCATTAGCCATGGTTTTCAACTTGAATATTTATTAAATGTTTGCTTGTTTAAAATATGGTTATCGTTGTTTCGGTAATGCTTCGGGGTTATTGTTTATTTTCTTGCTATGTTGTTATGCACCTGGTTATCATGCCCTGCTAGTAGCTAGTATTATTTTCATATGTTTATGCTTGCTAGTAGTGCATGTTGATGATGGTCTTCGTTGCATGACTGCCATCTATCCCGAATACTGTTGTTATGCATGTTCCTTTGCATCCAGCTAGTTAAATGCTTGCATGTTGGTATTGTTGATATGTTCTTGCATGATTTTTATTGTTGATAGTCATGCTATGTTTAGAAGAAGTGTGTACTTATGATGTTCATGCTAGTCAGTATGCCATGCATATGATTCATTGTTGATATGGTGGATAGTTATGTGTTCTCTCATGATTATTTTTGATATTCATGCTCATGCATTGTAATTGCATCATGTATTTTATCATGACTCAACATATTTGCATTCAAGTTTAACCAGATTAAATTGAACTTGAACAACTGTTGGCTAAGTCATGGTGCCACCATATCGAACTGACCAGTGCAACCACGTTTACCTTTATGGGAAGGTCCTAACTAGGTCTATTGTCATGCCTCTCGCCGATGCCTCCAACAAGGGAAGGTTATGAGCGTGCGGTACCTTGGCCCGGTAAGCAGACATAACCTTTTGTTCCCGTTGTTGTTGTTATGGATCCGGGTCCCTGTTCGGGACCGTTTATGTTTGGCCATGACGGTGGTCGTTGTGTCTTTGCTAGACACGGGGCCACCCAGGACTAGCCAGTGGGGCGTGAGTCGGAGTGGCCGGGAGAGTGTCATGACAATAGATCGGTTTTGTCGGAACGCCGTTGGTCCACTCGAATGGGAGAACGAGGCCATGAGTTCCGTAGTGTGGGTATAGTGTGCTACCTCTGCAGAGTGTATATGAAATCTATCGATAGCCGAGCCCGCGGAAAAGGGCCTAGTTTGTAGTTGGTCACACTATGAGTCAACAGTAATAATAATAATGTGCTTAATAACAACCCTGGTTCGATGATGAGATATGTTGGTTGTGATCGTGGAAGGATCACCGTTTGAGACTGTCGGGGGAAACTGTCCGCCACGAACACCTATGGGACCGGAGCCCCTTGTCTGTGCGGTACGAGGGCGGAGGGAGCACGAAGAGTGGATCGTAGCGAGCACGCGGGCAGTTTTACCCAGGTTCGGGCCGAGGTAGACGCGTAAAACCCTACTCCTGCTTAGTTGTGTATTGAGTTGGAGAGCTCGGGAGCTTGAAGAAGCAGCTACACCGAGCGTATGAGCGATCTAGGTTCCGAACCCCCTCCACGTTGTGCATGGGCCTCCTTTTATAGTGCAAGGGGTCACCGACAGGTGTCAACGTAGGAGAAAGGGGTAAAAACGTAAAAGAGGTGGTAGTTGTAACAGTGCGGGAATAGTGGAGCTACAGTGCGCGAACAGTGGTCGCCATCTACTTTGACAGTGGGGGACAAGGGCATTTAATGCCCGTCGCCGTCGACCCCAAAAGCTCCCGCCCTTGCGTCTCCTTTTGCCACGGCGATGGCTGCACCACCGTGGAGTGCCACCGTGTCCCCCAGGCTGCACAGCCATCCGCCACGCGTCCCTGGAAAGGCCCCAGGGCGACGCGTGGGCCGATGAGCTGGAGCGCGGGCACACAGCGCAACTCTCCCGGCAAGCACCTTGCCGGGGTCTTGATCTTGCCGGGCCCGGGAGCTCGTCGGGCTCTGAAGCTTGTCGCTCCCCGGGCCCTCGCCGGGACGCATATAGCGCCGAGGCGTGTCTTCTATGATGTAATCTTCTAGTCTTCCTGGCAAGCTCCTCTTGCCAGGGCCTTGCGCGGGTGAGGTAGCCTTGAGCCTAGAACGGCCTTCCCGGCAAGCTCCGCTTGCCGGGGTCTCGATCTTCTATCTTGTATACTTTGTTTTTGAATGGTTTGACATGGAGCAGGAAGGTCTCCGGCGAGCACGCGGTGAACCCTGCCGCGGGAAACTGCAACTGCCCGTGCACAAGTTGGGGTACTGAGGTACCCCTACCTTAGTACACCGACAGGAGCCCCCGGGCCTGGGCCACACATGGTGCCGAGCGCTGTTGGGCCAGGCCCAAAACAGTGCACGGGCACACGCGGCCCACGGCGCGCCGAATCCACTTCCGTATCCGCCGCATCCCCCTGTAACGGCACGTGTCGATTGCGGCGTCGTGGGATGGGACGTGCCCACGTTCCTTCAATGGAAAGGGCGAAACGCCCCCCACTTCCCCATAAAAGCAGAGGAAGCAGGAGCGGTTCCCCTCCTTACGCTTTCATTGCATCCTCTTCTTCCTCCAGAGATCCCCTTTGCGCTCCGCCTCCACACCTCCGCCACCACCGTCTGCATCTCCGGCGTCGCCGGGCTCTTCGTTCCCCTTTCCCCCGCCGCCTCCGCCATGGCCCCGAAGACCGAGAAGGCGAAGGCAGAGAAGGCCAAGAAGGAGAAGTCGGAGCAAGCGGCGAAGCTCGCCGCGTATCGGAAGCGGAACCTCGTCTTCCCGCCGAGGCTCGGCGCGCGGGAGCTCTGGAACAAGTATTGCTTGTTCTGGTCCAAGGGAACCAAGGCGCACCCCCGCACTCGAGCTTATCCGGCCGCCGCCAAGGACAACTATCCCGACGGGTACTATTTCTTCGCAGCCTTCTTCCACTGCGGTCTTTGCCCTCCTTTCTCTGATTTCTTCTGTGACATAATGCACACCTACGGCCTCCATCTTCTTGACTTCACCCCCAACGCCATCCTCACAATGGCGGTTTTCGCACACATGTGCGAAAACTATATAGGGATACACCCAAACGTAGCTCTGTTTAGGCACTTCTTCACCCCTAGAGCAGAGGCCGGCGCCCCCCTCTCCGAAGGAATTTCTTGGGTTTTCCGTCTGAACAAGAAGGAGTCCTACTTGCCGGGGGAGCTCCGCGGCAAGTGGGAGGAGTGGCGTGCGGAATGGTGCTGGATTGTCGAGGACCAGCCGCAATCCTTCACCGCGCCGCGCACAACGCCCATCGTGCGCGGCAGAGACTGGAGCGAGCTGGATTCGGACGACGGCAAGCTCAACGTCGCCCTCATCAGGATTTTGCGCCTCCGGACCGCCAGGCTATCTGTCGCAGAGGTAGGCACAGACTTCCTCCGCCGCCGCATCGCCCCTCTCCAAGACAGGAAAAGACCGGCCTGGGAGTACGGCAACTCGGCGGATATCATGAGGTTGCGGCCCGGGCTCAACTACAACTTCACGTCGCTGGAGCTGAAGGGGATGGTCCGGGAGCTGTTTAAGCACGACCCAGCCCACCCGGAATGGTTCAGGGGGCCCCGGGGAGTGGTGCCCCTTTGCAACAGCACAGCTTGTGATCCTCTCCGCGCCATGATGCCCGCGTGTGATTCGCACGGCGTGGACCGCACGTGGATTCCGCCCAAGTCAATAGACATCCTCAGCTTCTTCGACAACCTTGTGGAGGTGGCGAAGAACAAGAACGAGACCCGGGAGCTGACGCGGGACACCACCGACCAGGAGATTGCGTATATTGCTTCTCGGGTTGAAGAGGCCGCTGTAGCCGCAGCGGCAGGGGAGTTCGGCTACACGCCCGACGAGGCAGATGCTGCGGAGGCGTCCTGCCAAGCCGAAGAGGCGGAGATCCGCAGGCTGCTGCAGCTGCCTCCCGACGCGCTCGCCGGAGTCCCATCCTTGAGGCACTCCGGGATCATCGGGATCCAGACGGAGGCCGCGGCGAGAGGTCACGCCGCCGGAGGGAACATGGGCGCCGCAGGGAGCGGAGGCGCCGGAGGGAGCGGAGGCGCCGGAGGGAAGGAGGCCGCGGCGCAGGGCGCTGGGTCCAGCAAGCCAGCCGGGGAGGAGGAGGAGGAGGAGGACGCCGAGGCCGCCGAGGACTCCGGCGGGTCCACGGAGCTCTACGCCGACGACCTCTCCTCGTCGGAGACCTCCCCGCCCCAGGCAAGCCCTAGGCGGTCTCCACTTAAGCGCATCCGCAAGACGTCGACGGGGGAGAGAGCGCAGGCCCCCCGGCAACAACCAGCTCGCCGGGCAGCGCGAGCTCCCCGGGGAAGTCAAGCTGCGCCGGGGGCGACCGGCGCACCAGGCACAGCGGAGACGGCCCGCGCGCAGGCCACGGCAGAGGCGCCCCGCAGGCCGGCGCCGAGCAGACAGGAGTCTTCGCAGAGCGGAGCGACGGCTCCGCCCGCCCCTCGGGCCCCGGCTACCACGGGGGCTGGGTCTTCGCAGCCCCCAGCCCCGGGGACCGCCAAGCGCCCGAGGGAGTCTTCGCCTCCCGCTCCTCGCGCAGACGCGCCCCAGGTGGAGTTCGACTTCTCCGCCTTGAGCGACGACGATGAGGAGGAGCAGGAGTAAGAACTCGATATCCTTCATCTTCCCAAATTTCGTCTTGGTTATTGTTGATGCTGATCTTGTTTCTTGCTTTGATTTCAGGACCTTGGCCCAGCGCGCGGCGAAGAAAGCCAAGGTGCCCATGGTCGAGGTCGCGGATGACTCGCCCACCGCGGCAACTGGGGATGTGCCGGAGCCAAGCCTGCCGGACCCGAGCGCTGCTCCGAGGAGCAGCCCCCAGCGCAGCCCCCAGCGTAAGTCTGGGTTCTGTACTTTTCGCTCGTCGGGTGCGCTTGGAGATTTTGGTCTTGCTCTAACATCTTGATGCTTTTATCTTGACTTGTGCAGAGGTGGAGCCACAGCCGCAGGAGCGTCCGGAGGTCGCCCCCGAGGAGCCGCAGGCCCCGCCGTCCCCGCCAAGGCCGAACTCTCCGGCAAGGGAGAGTGCTCCGCCAAGGGCGGGTACTCCGCCAAGGGCGAGTACCCCGCCAAGGGCGAGCAGCCCGGCGAGGGCGGCCACTCCGCCAAGGCAGAGCTCCCCGGCGAGGGAGCCCGCCGCTGACGACGTCCGCCAAGGTAGGTCTTGTAATTTTGTCTTCTTGGCATTGTCTCTTTTTGGATATTTGCTTGAATTTCCTTTGCTCCTTCTTCTTCTAGATCCTCCTCCCCCCGAGCAAATGGAGACGGAGGTCATCAATCTCGAGGAGGAGGGCGCGCAGGGCGGCGGCGGCGACGCCCCTGTCGCCGAGGACACGGCGGGAGCCGCCGAGCCGGCCGCGCAGGAGACCGCTCCGGCTGCAGATGCAGCGGCCGGGGAGGGGGACGGCGACCGCACCGCCGGCCCGGAGGCGGCGGGAGCATCAAGTGCTGCGCCGGCCGCCGACCCCTCCGCCGGAACGGAGCAGGCCGGCTATTATCTCGAAGCCCCCAACGGCGTCTTCATCCAGGTGCCGTGGGGTTCTTCGTCGTGAGCTCCCGCGGAGGGCGAGGCATTTGATGGGGAGATCCTCGCCTCTGCGGGCTTGAAGATTGTCGAGGCGCCCGGCGGGAGCGAAGGGCCTGAGGAGGAGAAGCTGCTTCACCAGCTCCTGGCCCTTTACCGGGCCAGGCAGGCGAAGCTTGCCTGTCGGGAGGCCCTCGCCGCCAAGGCCGCCGCGGAGATGGAGAAGCGCGCGGCGGAGCTCAGCGCCGCTAACCAGGCGGCCCTCCGCGAGGTGGCGGAGGAGCGCGAGCAACTCGCCGGAGAATATCAAGAGTGGGTGCTGGAGAAGGCCGAGGCCGAAGAGCAGCAGCGGCTCGCCGGGGTGGAGATGTCCCGGCGAGAAGGAGAACTCGCCCAGCGGAAGGTCAACCTCGACGCCCACGAGGAAGAACTTGCCGCTCGGGAGCAGGCCCTTGGCGGGGAGCTGAAGGAGGCGAAAGCCGCCGCGGCCGCCGCGGAGACCGCCAAGGAGGAGCTTGCCGCCAAGGTCGCGCAGCTGGAGGAGTCGCTGAAGGCGAGCGTGGAGAAGGTCGCCGCGCTCAATATAGAGCGCGAGAAGGACGCCCACACCAACTCAGAACTCCAGGTGCGTCTTTCTGAGAGGGGCGACGAGTTGAAGGCCGCCAAGGACTCCATCGAGGACCTGGAGCTGAAGGTCTCCACACTGAAGGACTCTCTTGACGCCGCCCGGGATCGGGAGACCAAGTTGAAGGAGGAGCTCCGCAAGGAGCGAGCCTTGGTGGACAGCGTCAACAAGGCGTCCGAGAACTTCCGCCGTACCATCGAGGTATGGACCGAGGACTTGGTATCTTCTGCGTCCAACATCGACCAGGAGCTGCTGGCGCTGAAAGTTGAACATCTCATCTACTCCCCGGATCTGAATCTCCCGCACAGCGCCAAGATCAGCCTCTTCTTCAGAGGGGTCGCGCCAGCTCTTGCAGGTCTTCGGAAGAAGATCCCCGCGCAGCTGGCCGAGGAAACGCGCCTGCTCTGCACGGGAACCTTGGAGCGCGTGCTGACGAAGATTGTATACCGCAATCCCGGCATAAACCTCACCAACGTTCTTCGCACCCTGCCGGCCGACGCAAACATGGAGGTGTTGAAGGAGCAGGTCGCCCACATCATCGCCAAGGTGAACAAGATCTCCAGGATTGAGGGCGACCGCGTAGATTAAGCCTCCATTATCTTTATCTCTTTTTGTTGCTGCATAGGGTGTTATGAACTCATTAGTCCATTGCGACAAGTTATCCTTTGTAAGATATTTATCTCATTTTTATCGATCAGTGCAATGTTATCTTCCTTGTCTTGGTCGTCTACTTTGTACGCTTTTCACCCTACGCTCCCGGGGAGCTTGCCGGCAAGGGGGCCTTTGCCGCGAGCGCTGAGTGCTGGACTCTGAGCAGCCTGCTGGCCAAGGTCTCACCGGCAAGCAACCTTGCCGCGGCTAGTCGCAACGCACTTAGCTTGCTGAGCGAACTCGAAAACGAAGCAAGGGCGCGACACTTGTCGCAGCTCACTTAAATCGTTGAGCGTACTCGGAAACAAGACAAGGGTGTGGCTAGCTACGGGTAGGTTCCTCCGCGCACAGGTTTTCCATACAAAGTGTGATTGTTCAAGGAAGACAACTAAAATTTAAAAATTTGAACTGGCCAAATTCTAATAACTTAGCTTTCATATATTGCTTGCTTCCCAGTAAGGCTTCTCTTTCTTGAACAGCACTTGATTTCTCTTCACCTCCTTCCCCCCCGGCAAACTTGTGCGCGAGGAATGTTCATCCTGCTTAAGAGGCAAGGGAAAAGAAGAGGGAAACAAGTATATGGCCTTTCGGCGTGCTAGTGCTTACCGGATACATATGTTGCACAAGATGCCAAATAACACATGCAAATGGCAAGGAAAAGCATGCAAAAGGCAAATAGCGCAAAACGCAAAATCTTTACTGATGCACGGGGTCTGCGCCCGGCTTTGTACAAAGGGTTACATGCAACAGCGGCAAGGCTTGTACAAAAGGTGGTTGCCGGAGCGGATCACGGCAACCGCGCCTTATGGATGAAACTTACGAAGATGCTCTATGTTCCAGGAGTTGCTCACCGGTAAGCCTTCTTCGGTCTCAAGGCGGACAGCGCCGGGCCTTGTGACTTGTCTCACCCGATAAGGGCCTTCCCACTTCGGCGTCAACTTGTTGGAATTCTTGGCGGACTGAACACGCCGAAGAACAAGGTCGCCTTCCTCGAGACTCCTGGCCTTGACCTTGCGGCTATGGTAGCGACGCAAGGCTTGCTGGTATCGAGCAGCTCGTACAACAGCCTGGAGACGTCCCTCCTCGAGGAGCAACGCATCATCTTGTCGCAGTTGCTCTTGCTCGAGCTCATCATAAGCGAGCACTCGAGGAGATCCGTATACGAGTTCCGTGGGGAGAACTGCCTCTGCTCCATAGACTAGAGCAAAGGGTGTCTGTCCGGTGGCTCGACTTGGTGTCGTTCTGATTGACCAAAGAGCCGCCGGTAGCTCCTCTATCCAATTTCTTCCGCACCTGCGCAGCCTGTCAAAGGTCCTTGTCTTGAGTCCGCGCAGCACTTCAGCATTGGCCCTCTCCGCTTGACCGTTGCTCCTCGGGTGAGCAACAGAAGCGAAACAGACCTTGGCGCCAAGGTCTTGGACGTACTGCATGAAGGTGCGACTAGTGAATTGTGTACCGTTGTCGGTGATGATCCTGTTAGGGATCCCGAAACGGCAAACAATCGACCTGAAGAACCTGACTGCTGACTGTGCTGTCACCTTTCTCACTGGTTCCACTTCTGGCCACTTTGTGAACTTGTCGATTGCAACGTACAAGTACTCAAAGCCCCCGACGGCACGGGGGAAAGGGCCGAGGATATCGAGCCCCCAGACCGAGAAGGGCCAGGACAAAGGGATTGTTTGGAGAGCTTGAGCTGGCTGATGGATCTGCTTTGCATGGAACTGACACGCTTCACACTTGGTTACTAGTGCAGTTGCATCTTGGAGGGCTTCTTGCCAAAAGAACCCTTGCCGGAAAGCTTTCCCGGCAAGCGCCCTTGCGCCAATGTGGTGGCCGCATATGCCTCCGTGTATTTCTGCCAACAGCTTCTGTCCATCTTCTCTGGAGATACACTTCAGTCTAACACCATTGAGCCTTCTTCTGTACAGCTCGTTATCCACGAACTGGTACATACTTGACTGCCTGGTTATCTTCTCTATTTCCTCTGGTTCGTCGGGAAGTTCTCCAGTTTGCAGAAAACGGACGATCTGCTGCGCCCATGCCGGAGCTTGAGGCTCAACGGCAAGGACTAAAGGCATGAGGGCCGCTGCAGGAACCTCAGCTTCCACGGCGAGAACCTCTGGCTCTGCCGGAGCTGAAGGTTCCCCGGCAAGCTCGCCGGGGCGAGGCTTGACGGGAACGCTTGCTTCAACTGTACAGACCCGAGGATCTGCAGGAGCAAACTGTTCCTCAGCGTTCTGGTTGTTGATCTTGGGGACCTTGGCGGCGGTTTCAGGGAGATCCGCCGGCAAGTAGTCGCCGGAGACCAACTTTCTCTTCTTGGACTGCGCAATTGATGGTGTAACGGATGGTTGAGTCAGCTTGAGTAAGAAGGTCCCTGGTTCCACAGGTAACTTCATCGAAGCACACTTTGAAAGGCCATCTGCTATTTCATTCTGAGCTCTCGGGACGTGCTCCATCTGCAGACCTTCAAAGTGTTCCTCAAGTTTCCTCACTTCATCTACATAAGCTTCCATCAAAGGGCTTTGATAGCTCTTGTTAACTTGCCGGACCACCAACTGAGAATCTCCTCGTACAATCAGCTTCCTGATCCCAAGTTCGGCCGCAATCCTGAGGCCGGCAAGCAAGCCTTCATATTCAGCAGTGTTGTTTGTCGCTTGCTCCCTGGGAAAGTGCATCTGGATAACATATTTGAGGTGCTCTCCGGTGGGCGCAATGAGTACCACGCCAGCACCGGCGCCTTGCAGCGAGAAGGCACCGTCAAAATACATTACCCATTCACTTGTCGCTTCTTGTACGGGTGTACTTGTTTCTTGGACTTCTTCATCGGGCGTTGGGGTCCACTCGGCTATGAATTCTGCCAAAGCTCGGCTCTGTATGGTTGAAGTACTTTCAAACTTGAGTCCAAAGCTCGACAGCTCCAGTGCCCACTCAACGATCCTGCCTGTTGCTTCCGGGTTGTGCAATATCCTCTTCAGCGGAAAGCGAGTGACCACTGTTATCTCATGCGCTTGGAAGTAATGGCGCAGCTTTCTCGAGGCCATGAGGAGGCCGAAAAGCAACTTTTGCACACCAGAGTATCTTGATCTAGCCCCTTGGAGAAGGGAACTTACGAAATACACTGGGCGCTGCACCATCTTCTTTCGTGCTTCATCCTGTTCCTGCGCAGAGTCGTCCTTGTCGGGGCCAGAGCTTGTCGGAGCAGCCCCCTGCTTGTCGCTGGATTCGCTTGCCGGTGGCGTAGCCTCCTCGTCGGACTCCCTCTCCGCTACTAACGCAGCACTAACCACCTGGTTGGTTGCCGCTAGGTATAGCAACAACTTTTCCTGTGGTCTAGGTGCGACAAGTATTGGAGTGGAGGATAGGTACCGTTTCAAATCTTGCAGCGCTGCCTCCGCTTCCGGAGTCCACTTCATGGGACCTGCCTTCTTCAAGATTTTGAAGAAAGGTAGGGCGCGTTCTGCAGACTTCGAAATGAACCTACTGAGGGCAGCCACACAACCTGCGAGCCTTCTGACATCCTTGACGCGCTTCGGGGCCTCGATCTGCTCAATGGCTTTAATCTTGTCGGGGTTGGCTTCAATACCCCTCTGTGACACAAAGAATCCGAGAAGCTTGCCGGAGGGAACTCCAAAGACGCACTTCTCGGGGTTTAACTTGAGCTGTATTCTGCGCAGGTTCTGAAATGTCTCTTCCAAATCTTGGATCAGGGTTTATTTGCTCTTACTCTTCACCACGATGTCATCCATGTAAGCCTCTACATTTCTGTGGATCTGTGGCTCGAAAGCAGTGTACACTACCCTTGCAAACGTTGATCCCGCATTCTTCAGTCCAAATGGCATGCGTATGAAGCAATAAGTGCCACATGGAGTGATAAATGCAGTCTTCTCTTCATCCTCTTTAGCCATAAAGATCTGGTGGTAGCCTGAATATGCATCAAGAAAGCAGAGTAGCTCACATCCGGCAGTGGAGTCAACGATCTGGTCGATGCGCGGCAAAGGGAATGGATCTTTGGGACATGCTTTATTCACATCGGTGAAGTCTATACAAAGCCTCCACTTCCCGTTGGCCTTGCGCATGACGACTGGGTTTGCCAACCACGTCGGATGAATCACACCTCTAACTAGGCCTGCTGCCTCTAACTTCTTTATCTCTTCATTGATAAATTCTTGGCGCTCCACGGCTTGCTTCCTCACTTTCTGCTTGATGGGCCGCGCATGAGGACAAACAGCAAGCTTGTGCTCAATTACCTTCCTGGGAACACCGGGGATGTCAGATGGTTGCCAGGCAAACACATCGACATTCGCCCGCAGGAAGGCAACGAGCGCGCTTTCCTATTTGCTGTCAAGCGTGGCACTGATGGTGAAGGTACCACCAGTGCCGTCCTCCTTGGCGGACACCTTCTTGGTTGCCGGAGGAGCGGCCATTCCTTTCTTACACTTGCCGGTGGAGCTCGATGGGACGTCCTCGACGGCAGCGCAGCACTCCGAAGAGGTGCGGTCGCCGGAGTGGGCTCCAGAGCACTTGCCGGACTTGGTCTTCATCTTCTTCCCTCCGGGAGCTTCAGCGGCAAGTGTATCTTTTTCTGCCGCAGCTGCCGCATCCCGGTAGATCTTGTCGGCGCAGACAAGCGCATCTTTCTTGTCGCCATGGACAGTGATGACGCTTATCGGCCCCGGCATCTTGAGTACGTTGTAAGCATGGTGGGAAGCTGCCATGAACTTGGCGAGGGCAGGACGGCCAAGTATTCCATTGTATGGCAATGGAATATCAGCGACGTCGAAAGTGATGCGCTCAGTTCTGAAGTTGAGCTCCCCGCCAAATGTCACCGGCAGAGTGATCTTTCCCTTGGGCTTGCTCCTTCCCGGGTTGATTCCTTGGAAAGAACCGGTTTCTTCGAGCTCGCCATCTGGAATTTGGAGTTTCTTGATCACAGCAGAGGAGATCAAGTTCAGCCCGGCCCCGCCGTCAACCAACATTTTGGTGACCTTGAGGTTGCGGATGGTGGGTGAGACCAGCATCGGCAAGCACCCGACCGCAGTGGTGCGGTCAGGGTGATCCTCAAGATCGAAAATGATGGGCGTGCTGGACCATTTGAGGAGCCTGCGCGACTCCACGGGCGGCTCTGCTGCATTCACCTCACGCACCCACTGCTTTAGCTGGCGGTGGGAGGTGTGCAGAGAGGCGCCACCGTCGACGCACAGGACCTCCGTGGCCTTCTGGAACTCCTGCTCGCTGTTATCCTCGTCCTCCATGTCTTCGTCGTCGTCTTCTTCATCCTTGTCGCGGCCCCGGGGAGGTCGGTCACCTTGCCGCTGCTTGGCCTTGCCGTGGCGTCCTCCCCGGCCATTGAATGGCCGCTTCTTGCTTGGCTCCCCGCCGCCACCTTGGGCCTTCTCCTTGTCGCGCCTCTCGTACTCGGCCTTCTGCTGCTCGACGAGATACTCGACGCGCTTGCAGTTGGAGAGGTCGTGGCCCTTGGTGCGGTGGATTTTACAGTATTGCTTGTCGGAGCCGTCCTACTTGTCGGCCGCCGCTACAGGGGCAGGCTCCTTGCCGGAGCCGCCAGCCTGCGTTTGCTTGGCAGGAGCCTCCTTGCCGGACTTCTCGACGGCAAGCACTTCCTTCTTGCCTTTCCTTCTGTTGTTCCGCCGCCGGCTCTTCTTTGCCGGGGCGGCGTCGTCGCTGTCGCTTCCTCCTGCGCCAGCATCCTCCCCGGGGAGTCTCCTCCCCTCTTCTGCGCGCGCGCACTTGTCAGCCAGAGCATAGAGCTCGCTGACGTCCCGAATCTTGGTCATCGCCATTTCTTCACGCATGCGGCGGTTACGCACGTTCTGGTGGAACGCGCTGATAACCGCGGCAGGGTGGACGTCGGGGATGTTGAGCTGTACACGGCTGAAGCGCTGGATGTACTTGCGCAGGGACTCTCCTTCCTTCTGGGCCAAAATGTGGAGATCGCTCTCCTGGCCGTGGGGTTTGTGGCCGCCGGTGAAGGCGCCAACAAACTGGTGGCAAAGGTCGGCCCAAGAAGAGATGGAACCTTCCGGCAAGTGCATAAGCCACGAACGGACGTTTGGCTTAAGCACGAGCGGGAAGTAGTTTGCTAAGATCTTCTCGTCGCGCCCCCCGGCAGCCTGCACCGCGATGGTGTAAACGCTGAGGAACTCCGAGGGGTGCGTCTTGCCGTCGTACTTCTCCGGTACGTCGGGCTTGAAATTCTTCATGCTGGGCCACTGGACGCGCCGCAGCTCGCGGGTGAACGCAGGGCAGCCTGCCGCGTACGGCAAGTCGCCTGGTTCACCGGGCGCGCGCGCGTCGACAGCGTCCCCAGCCCTCTGGTCCGATTGTCGCCGAGCTTCTCGGCGGCGCTGGATTGTTGTTCGAGCGTCTTCTTGTCGCCGGTCGTCGAGGACCTGGCGCTGGTCCCGATGGGCCCGCGGATCCGACGATGCCGTGGAGCCGTCGTCGGCGTAGTTCCGGCGGGGCGGCGTCTTCTGCTTCCGCGGCGGGGAGTGCGCGCTTGTCGCACCCCCGGCGGTCTTGTCGCCGTCGGCAAGGTTGTCAGAATCGCGATTCTGTTATACGATTCTACCACTTTACGATCCAAACTAGCCCCTATGATTCTACGACTTTAGTTCATAGAATCTACGTTTCTACGATCCTAATAGTGAAGATTCCACGATTTGCGATCCTACCATCGGGGCTCCGATCCGATTCAAAATCACGATTCTGACAACCTTGGCCGTCGGCCTTCGTCTTCTCAGCTTGCCGCGGCCGCGAGGCCGCCGGCTGCTGTGGAGAATCGTTGTTGGCGAAGGCGATCAGGCTCTGGATGGTGGCCCTCCAGTCTTCGGCCTTGTCTACCGCTGGAGGGAAGTCGAGGAGCAGTTGCGCCCTTGCGAGCGCTTCTGCTGGAGTGGAGGGGAACGGGGGCGAGCGGCGCGAGGAGCGGGATATGCTCGGACTCCTAACAACGTTAGAAGGAGCAGGGTCCCGCGCCGGCGCCTTCGCCTTGCTTGTGCCCGGACGGTGGTCCGGGGCGTCCCGCGAGCCTCCGGTTTGTCCTTGCCCCAGCAAGCGGATACCACCTCCTGTGGTATGGCGCCGCTGGGTTGTCGTGTGCTGAGATGGACGTGGCGCGTCCACGGAGACCGAAGCTCGGTCGTCCGTCTTGTCCTTGGATCTGGTGGCGCCGCGAGTGTCCTCGCCGGCGACCACCCTTCCGACAGCGCCTCCCCCGCCCACCGTTGGCTCTGGTGGCGGCGGGTGAGACGCAGACGGGCCTCCGACCTCCGAAGCCTTCTTCTTCGGGGCCATGGAGCTGCTGCTGATGAAGTTGCTGAATTCGGAGAGGTTGGTGAAGAATGCGCCCGCGCGAACGCCGGATCAGATTAGCACAACCTCGACGCCCCCTACCTGGCGCGCCAAGGATGTCGGGGGAAACTGTCCGCCACGAACACCTATGGGACCGGAGCCCCTTGTCTGTGCGGTACGAGGGCGGAGGGAGCACGAAGAGCGGATCGTAGCGAGCACGCGGGCAGTTTTACCCAGGTTCGGGCCGCGGTAGACGCGTAAAACCCTACTCCTGCTTAGTTGTGTATTGAGTTGGAGAGCTCGGGAGCTTGAAGAAGCAGCTACACCGAGCGTATGAGCGATCTAGGTTCCGAACCCCCTCCACGTTGTGCATGGGCCTCCTTTTATAGTGCAAGGGGTCACCGACAGGTGTCAACGTAGGAGAAAGGGGTAAAAACGTAAAAGAGGTGGTAGTTGTAACAGTGCGGGAATAGTGGAGCTACAGTGCGCGAACAGTGGTCGCCATCTACTTTGACAGTGGGGGACAAGGGCATTTAATGCCCGTCGCCGTCGACCCCAAAAGCTCCCGCCCTTGCGTCTCCGTTTGCCACGGCGATGGCTGCACCACCGTGGAGTGCCACCGTGTCCCCCAGGCTGCACAGCCATCCGCCACGCGTCCCTGGAAAGGCCCCAGGGCGACGCGTGGGCCGATGAGCTGGAGCGCGGGCACACAGCGCAACTCTCCCGGCAAGCACCTTGCCGGGGTCTTGATCTTGCTGGGCCCGGGAGCTCGTCGGGCTCTGAAGCTTGTCGCTCCCCGGGCCCTCGCCGGGACGCATATAGCGCCGAGGCGTGTCTTCTATGATGTAATCTTCTAGTCTTCCTGGCAAGCTCCTCTTGCCAGGGCCTTGCGCGGGTGAGGTAGCCTTGAGCCTAGAACGGCCTTCCCGGCAAGCTCCGCTTGCCGGGGTCTCGATCTTCTGTCTTGTATACTTTGTTTTTGAATGGTTTGACATGGAGCAGGAAGGTCTCCGGCGAGCACGCGGTGAACCCTGCCGCGGGAAACTGCAACTGCCCGTGCACAAGTTGGGGTACTGAGGTACCCCTACCTTAGTACACCGACAGAGACAAAGTGTTGGTCATAGTTGTGATCGCCGGAATGATCACAATGGTATCGAGGATACTGAGTTGTTGGATATTCGTGATGTTGTGCGAGAATCGTGGGTAAAGATCAAGCTCTTTATGGTCATTTGATGATTACTAAGTTATTGTTATACCAAGCTTGATTTGATCCTGAGATGATCATATAATGTTCGAGGTTGGTAAGCGATGCATGTGATGGTTATGAGGTAACCCGAACAAAATAAATGGTGCATGTAGTGTCATCATGTTGCATGCTAGTATCATCAGATTTATATGTTCATGCCATGCTCATATTGTTTAGTTGTATCATGTTCATGCTATTCATGCTATGTTATCCCGATGATCACATGATAATTAACCTGTAATTGCCATGCTATTGTTTGTCCTGAATGCTTCAGGTTTATTGTGAGCTTGCAAGTACATTCAATGTACTGACCTGGAGTGTCATGCCAGCTTGCAGGTCGTGCCTAGATTGCTTGCTTGTTTGGTGTTGTTCCTGTGTTCGTGAGCTAGGATAAACGTTCCAGCCAGAGTCCCTGCGGATTGGAGTTCATCATTGCCGTTCGTTGTTCCGCTGTGAGTAGTTGTTCCGCTGCTTTAAGTTGTCATGCTGGTTGTATAGAGCAACCGTGTTGGCGTAGTGTCGCTGTGCCGATGTTATTCCTTGTAATATCGGAACCCTTGTATTCATATTCGTGTTGTAATAAAGAGCTGGTTTGTTCTATACTAAGAAGTGCCTTATTCCAGAAGACTTCATCTCAATCTCTGGGCTGGAATACGGGGCGTTCCGGTTTTCTCTGAGACGGGGTGCCACAGGATTGGTATCAGAGCAGGTCTGGCTGTAGAGCGTCCTAATCCGCTGGAACATTAGAAAACGGTAGTATAGGGTCTGGTTGTTGCCCTTGCTTGCTGCATTTGGTTGTTGCATTTGTTTGCTGCATGTAGTCTTATTTCGGTGACCATTAACCCATGTTTTCATGCGTAGATGGCGGTCAACTTCCATGAGTTTAGTGCCCTTCCCTTAGCTCCCGGTGTTGTTCCCATTGAGTTCAGTCCCACTCCTGCACCTCTCAGCTTTGCCGCCATCCTTGGCGACATATGGCGTAGTATTTATCCCCTCGGAGATCCACCTCATTATCAAGTATTCAAGTCTTCTGCTGGAGGAAGAATTCGGGAATATGTTGCTCATGTTCATTTGTCAGCCCCAATTCCTGTCGGTAAGCGCACCTACAGTTTCCACGGTGGTTACGGCGCTACTCCCGAGCGTGCCGTTCATCTTGCCGCAATGGCAGGAGTCACCGGTCTTCGTCATCAAGAGAGCATGGTGCAAGAGAACTGTGCTTATCAATATTATCCCACCATCGGCGAGAATCCTAGGCGAATCCAATTTCCCTCCGTCAACCGTCAAGATGACCCGGCTATCCTCGCCATGTCTCGTTACATGACGGCTGAGTGTCTTCTTATTTCCGAGTTAGTCTGAGACGCCATTTGGGCCAGGAGATTGCTTGGTGTCGCTAAACCTCAGCCTTCGCCAGTTTCTCCAACTCCTCCACCTCGTCCATCCGGAGTTCCAGAGTCAGCGGTTCCACTCGCTACTCCCTTAGTTTCCTCGTCAGTTCGCGAGCGTTTGCTCAAGCGTAGGATGTAATCCTTCATGTAGTGTTTGTGCATCTGCGACAGCATCATGCTTGAGTGTGCCTGTGTGGAGTAGCTTTGTATCTTCTTTATTGTATGATTTGTTGCAATAAATCATTTTTCTCATGCTTCTTTGTTATAAATCCTCGGTGTTACCCCCTTATGGAAATTATTCCCTGACCGACACCGAATGAGAAGAAGCCGTGAGCAGTACAGATATACACCAAGGAATTCAGAGTTTCAGCTGACAACATTGTATTACATCCGGTCTGAATACAAGTATATTCTGCTCAGACTTTCAGCAACAAGTACCTGTGAGAGATACACTTTACTGCAGCAATGATTAAATCAACAAGAGAACAAAGATGGATCAACCGTGCATTCCCAGTCAAAGATATGATCCGTACACGATGAATGAATCTGCCATAATCCAAATTTAAAGCATTGCGACACCCAGAAGTCAGTCCAAATGCACGGTGAATTCAGTAAGGACAGTCAAAAAATTCTTGCCATACAAATAATCAGCTGCCGGACTGACAAAGATATATATTGACGAAGTGTTCAAAGATAAGGTTCCCAGTCTGCATCGATAAGGAATGAAAGGATTCCCATACTTCAAAAGCTTCTGGCATAAGGTACCAAGTCTTCCCTACCAATGTCTTCAAGGGGGGAAGCTTATGAGGTACAGTACCCCGTTTTTCCTCAAGAAGATATCCACCAAAGGCTTCGAGCATAAGCCACTCAGTCTTCCTCAACACGACACCCCGGTGGTTTCCGAATGCAAGCTGCCCAGTATTCTTCTGTATGGCACTAATAGCAGACATTAAAATTTGGAACTATCAGCATATGGCAGTGTTTTCCAAGTGGCAAATCTGCAACAGTTGGTCTGAATAAAAATCGGTCAGAGGTATGCCTCGAGAATCAGATATTAATTCATTCAGTATGCTGCCAAGTCCATGCAAGTCTCTCGCATAAGGAAGAATTCACGGTACACATCCGACAACCTCACCGGATATTCAAGAAACAAAAACCAGTGGGTGATGCAATGATCTACAATTCTTGAAGGAAAGACAACATTGAGACATTAATCTTGGCAGTGATTGTCAAGGTCAGTCCCGCACATCCAACAATATGATGTCACTGTCCGGCATAATCCCCAACGGTATTGAGATCTGTATAACCACACGTGAGCCGGATAAATATACTGAGGCTCAAAACATGAACTAGACCAAGGTATTATTGCCAGATATTGTATGCAACCATATTCAGGGCAGCAAAAATAATCAAGGATCCATGTAAGGCCCCGCTCTTTCAATTGAGGATCCAGATGAAGAAAGTGATAATAAAAGCGCAAGACCAACAATACAGGTATGCCGATTATTATGTGAAAAATATGGATGCCCAAGACCGTCTTATTCCATGGCAAACCCAAGGAAAGATCCACCTAAGAGGTATACTTCATTGTGGTGAGGACCTCATAGCAAGGCAACCAGCTCAGTCCACAGTATGCTTAGAACTGTCAGCATTAAATACCCGAGTCTGTCCGGTCAGACTCATGGACAACTCAATATATTGACCTCAACACCCGCGATGGACCATCGCACCGGCCGTTATTCCCAAAGAGACACTGGCACAATGAAGAATCCGTGTGAAAACATATACTTCGAGGATTGTTATCTCTCACATAAGGGAAGCAATTAAAACAATAGCCTGTGTGGATGGGATTCTTTGCCAAGACCACCGCCAGTCAAGACTGCAAATTTTATCATCAAAGGATGGTGCATTTTTCTGTCAATCACGACAAGCGACAGCGAAACCTTTGGTACAACTTGGATACTCTAGACTGTGAAGACAGCCAGGATAAGTCAGAAACTCCTGCAAGATGACATCATCCGTTAGCAAAAACAGATATGATCCACATCACTGTTTTGGAACCAGAAGGCCTGCCTATCTGATGCCTGGATAGAAGAGATTCTTTGTTCCACGGGAAGATATGTTCCCCAACTCCGTGGAATATTCTTGGTACTCGATACGAGGATAACATTTCCAGCAGGATCAATATCAAGAAGGACAAGTATGTCCGTAAAAATAATATTTCGGACGCTAGCTCAGCGAACGGATATGAAATAAAAAAATCAGTCAGTATAAATAGGAGCATATCGGGCAAGCCCGGTCAAAATATCAGGTACGGTTGAGCAAACCACCCCAGATCCAGACAGTCAGTCAGATCCAATTCAGTGGAAATATTATGAATAGAAGAAACCTGATTTGGAAACAGTTTCTTCAAGTCAGAAAAATTATTTAACCCTGAACAACCAAATCTCGAGGACGAGATTTCTTTAAGGGGGGAAGAGTTGTCACAGCCTGATTTTTGGCCCTTTCTTTTTCTTTGGATTTTCCGAGATTTTTGCCTGAGCTCCGCGGCTATGTGGTTTGGAAACTGATGAAGCTAACCTCTTCTTTCTTTCCAGAGTGGATTGTCATCCTCATATCTATCCCTAGACCCTGTCATTTTTATCCTTGACCCAACCCAATATTCTTTTTTCAAGGAATATTCCTTTTCTATTAAAGGAATAATTCTTTTTGCCCTAGGTTGTGAAGCAACCTATATCTTTGTCATTCGAAAAATTCCCAAGTAATTCTCATAAATTGTTTGGGGCGTATCTTGATCAAATATGGCAAAACATTTCATTGCCATGTTCAAAAATAATCCTCCAATAATCATTTTCCTATTCTGCCCTAAATGGCACTTTGTGAAGTAAGTGCTATTTATCTTTCCCCAATTGCCCCAAACTTGGTGGACATCTTTTCATGTCCATATCATTGCCTTGTGCCAATTTTTATACTCATTTGCCTAGTAATTATTTTCCAATGATTTTTCAAAGTTTCTGTCCAGAAAGAAACTTTGTGAAGGAAGTATATTCTAGGCATGTCCAAATGAGATGAAACTTGGTCACAACCTTCATTAGACCAAATCATGCATCTCCAACCAATTTGAGCTCATGGAGATTATCTATGTGAGCTCAGCTCCAAATCTTGGTTTCAGGTAAAATTTTCACTTTGTGAAGCAACCCTATTTTACCTTGATTCATTTGATCTGTCAATTTACCAGGCCATTCTTACATCTACCTCTACTAACTCCACAAGGGTTTGACTCAATCTAGTTATCCATTTAACCTCAGTAAATTCTCCAAAATTATGTCCAGATTGGAGCTTTGTGAAGGAAGTGCCACTTTGTAACTCCAAACAGCATGAGGTTTTTACAACAGCTCCATATAGTCAAATAAATCAACTCCACGAAATTTCAGCTCATGACACTTAAGTATGTGAGTGTAACATCTTAATCTCTAATTCTGGCCAGTTTTGCACTTTCTACAGCAACCCCCATCTAAACTCCTCATGTTAGTCTGGTTTTTGGTGATCTAAATCATCTTGGTGTAAGATCATCGCCAGACAACGTATTTACCAAGTTACCAAGCTGGTTTAACCACAGGAAGTTACAAACACCTTCCTGTTGTTTTACCATGGAGCCATCTACAAATCTCTTCTTTGCCCCTGGACCAAATTCTTTCTGCATTTCTACTAAGGGCACCTAGGTCATCCTACTAGACACGGTTGGCCATGCCAAAGCTCGCCGCTTGCACCAGTGCGCGTGGTGACCGCACCTGCGTCATGCACAGCGCGCGCTCTGGAACGGTCGAGCCACTGTACTCGTCGCCTCCCTCCTCGTCTGGGCCTCAAAGCTTGTCCAGGAGCTCGCCCGTGTTCGTCTGCACCACCCTGCATCACTGCATCGTCGTGGCTTGCCGGCAGCGCGCCGTCACAATAGTGCCACTGCGGCGCCCTGCCTCTAACCTCCATTAGCGCCCTGTTCGAGCTCGCTAGTGAGCGTCCAGAGCCTCCTCCTCGCCTATATAAAGGACCCCCGAGCTCTCCCGCACCTCACCAGCCCCTTCTCACCCCTCCTCGACCACCATAGTCCTCGGGTTCCTCCTCTATTCGTCGACGTCTGCCATGGCCGCTTCGGTCTCGGCCTAGTTCCGGCCAACCCAAGCCCCCTCTCCTACTCTGGTGTTGTCCACCACCTCCCCCTCGATACACCAAGCCGCCCCAACCTCTTGCCCTGCGCCGGAGACGCCCGCAGCTCCGAGTGCCACCACCGCCACAACTTCTCTGTGCCTCCTCTGTCGCCGCGGCTCCGCTCAATCCCAAGCCTCCCCGACGCTTGCTAGGCCTCTAAACGGAACCGACGCGCCTCCCCGAACCCACTGGTGTCCTGCGCTCGGTCGGAGACTGCAGGCCTCAGCGCTTCAGCCGCGTCTGCCTTCCCTGTCCTCCTCCTGTCGCCACTCCTCCTCGCCACCCCGGCGGCCACCGTCCCTCCAGGCGGCCTTCCCTTGGCCTCCCGCGCCCGCTTGTGGCCTCGGCCGGGCGGGAGACGGCCGGAGCCGCCCGTGCCTCTTGCCGGCAGAGCCTCCCCTGCTCCTCCTCTGTCCCGTGCGGGGACAAGGCGGGAGGAAGAAGACGACGACACCTGGCCCATCCCCCTGCCCGCGGACCCCACCAATAAGTGGCACAAGCCCGGGCCCAGGTGTTTTAAGTGGAAACGTTTTCTTGAAATACATTTTTGTTATATGAAAGCGTATTTCTTTCCTTCTTCGGACCAGATTACATTTTCTTTCTCAGAAAGCGTATTTTTGGAAATCTGCTTCTGTCTTATCCACTCACGGACCCGTTGGTGATGAAAACTTTCATAGATTGGTCCCTCGTGTTCAACCCTTTTTAACTTTTCAACCGTAACTCCGAATCAGGTGATTCCAAAGCCAAGGTCTTCGTCTCGTTGAGCCCGTTCTGCTGGTATCATTTTCACTATGGTTTGACATACTAGAAATGACCATTTCGCCCTTGCCGTAAACAGCCCC
This sequence comes from Secale cereale, assembly GCA_902687465.1. Taxonomy (NCBI): domain Eukaryota; kingdom Viridiplantae; phylum Streptophyta; class Magnoliopsida; order Poales; family Poaceae; genus Secale; species Secale cereale. The sequence continues at coordinate 187,924,495 of LR738713.1, read as the reverse complement.
CTCCGAGAGAGAACTGTTTCCGGCGAATCTTTCCACGGCTTCACCACACTTCTTCCTGGAGTCTCCATCACCCCAGGCAAGCCACAATACCCACTTGCATGATAGTCATGCATTAGCCATGGATTTCAACTTGAATATTAATTAAATGTTTGCTTGTTTAAAATATGGTTATCGTTGTTTCGGTAATGCTATGGGGTTATTGTTTATTTTCTTGCTATGTTGTTATGCACCTGGTTACCATGCCCTGCTAGTTGCTAGTATTCTTTTCATATGTTTATGCTTGCTAGTAGTGCATGTTCATGATGGTCTTCGGTGCATGACTGTCGTCTGTCCCGATTACCGTTGTTATGCATGTTCCTTTGCATCCAGCTAGTTAAATGCTTGCATGTTTGTATTGTTGATATGTTCTTGCATGATTTTTATTGTTGATAGTCATGCTATGTTTCGAAGAAGTGTGTACTTATGATGTTCATGCTAGTCAGTATGCCATGCTTATGATTCATTGTTGATATGGTGGATAGTTATGTGTTCTCTCATGAGTATGTTGATATTCATGCTCATGCATTGTAATTGCATCATGTATTTTATCATGACTCAACATATTTGCATTCAAGTTTAACCGGATTAAATTGAACTTGAACAACTGTTGGATGAGTCATGGTGCCACCATATCGAACGGACCAGTGCAACCACGTTTACCTTTATGGGAAGGTCCTAACTGGGTCTATTGTCATGCCTCTCGCCGGTGCCTCCAACGAGGGAAGGTTATGGGCGTGCGGTACCTTGGCCCGGTAAGTAGACATAACCTTTTGTGCCTGTTGTTGTTGTTATGGATCCGGGTCCCCGTTTGGGACCGTTTATGTTTTGCCACGACGGTGGTCATTGTGTCTTTGGTAGACACGGCGCCACCCAGGACTAGCCAGTGGGGCGTGAGTCGGAGTGGCCGGGAGAGTGTCATGAGAGTAGATCGGTTTTGTCGGAACGCCATTGGTCAACCGAATGGGAGAACGAGGCCATGAGTTCCGTAGTGTGGGTACAGTGCGCTACCTCTGCAGAGTGTATATTAAATCTATCGATAGTCGTGCCCGCGGATAAGGGCCTAGTTCGTAGTTGGTCACACTATTAGTCAACAGTAAAATAATAATATGCTTAATAACAACCCCGGTTCGATGATGATATATGTTGGTTGTGATCGTCGGAAGGATCACCGTTTGAGACCAAGTGTTGGTCATGGTTGTGATCGCCGGAATGATCACAGTGGTATCGAGGATACCGAGTTGTTGGATATTCGTGATGTTGTGTGAGAATCGTGGGTAAAGATCAAGCTCCTTGTGGTCATTTGATGATTACTACGGTATTGTCATACCAAGCTTTATTTTATTCTGAGATGATCGTATAATGTCCGAGGTTGGTAAGTGATGCATGTGATGGTTACGAGGTAATCCGAACAAAATAAATGGTGCATGTAGTGTCATCATGTTGCATGCTAGTATCATCAGATTTATATGTTCATGCCATGATCATATTTTTTAGTTGTATCATGTTCATGCTATTCATGCTATGTTATCCTGATGATCTCATGATAATTAACCTGTAATTGCCATGCTGTTGTTTGTCTTGAATGCTTCTGGTTTATTGTGGGCTAGAAAGTACATTCAATGTACTGACCTAGCGTGTCATGCCAGCTTGCTGGTCGTGCCTGGATTGCTTGCTTGTTTGGTGTTGTTCATGTGTTCGCGAGCTAGGATAAATGTTCTAGCCAGAGTCCCTACGGATTGGAGTTCATCATCGCCGTTCGTTGTTCCGCTGCCAGTAGTTGTTCCGCTGCTTTAAGTTGTTATGCTGCTTGTATAGAGCAACCGTGTTGGCGTAGTGTCGCCATGTCGATGTTATTCCTTGTAATATCGGAACCCCTGTATTCATATTCATGTTGTAATAAAGAGCTGGTTTGTTCTATACTAAGTAGTGTCGTATTCCAGAAGACTTCATCTCGATATATGGGCTGGAATACGGGGCGTTCCGGTTTTCTCTAAGCCGGGGTGCCACATGTATTCTTAAGGATATGGTGTCAAGTTATCTACAACCGGATGTTAACAACTCCCATCTAGCACATAACCGCGGGCACGACTTTCGAAAGTTCAAAACCCTACAGGGGTGTCCCAACTTAGCCAATCAACCTGAGTATTCTCGGAATCCCGTGCTCAAGATATTTCACAAAGGTAAAACTAATCCAGCAGGACCTCCCGACATGCCGACACCCTGATAAGAGCCGCGCATATCTCGTCTCAGGACACGATTGGATGAGCTAAGCTTACGGATCACTTAAGTCCAAGTTGCCAAGGGAGCGACGCAAGGTGCTCTAGGTTGGACCAACACTCACGAGGAGCACTAGCCCGGGGGTTGATTAAGAACTCGGGCTAATTACTCCCTATGCAAGTTTTTAGTTGTTAGGAAAATGTAGTACCAAGGTTGGATCTTGCTGGAAAAGATTTAAGCAATGTGAATTATCAAGGGGGGCCCATAAACCCCAACCATGTTCGGAACGCAAAATGAATGAGCATAACATCGGTTTATCGGGTCCTAAGGCAACATGAGTGGAACAAAACACCAAGCAAAAGGCCAAGCCTTCCACCCATTACCAATATATATGTGCATTAATTAATTAAGATATGTCTTGTGTTATCCCAATAAACGAGTCCAACATGGAGCAATCTTCCAACTTCACCTGCAACTAACAACGCTGTAAGAGAGGCTGAGCAAAAGCGTACTTAGCCAATCAATGGTTTGCTAGGAAGGTGGTTAGAGTGTTTCATGGCAACATCGGAGGCTGACAAGACAAGAAGGGGCATCGTGGCATAACTATAGAGCGAGACAACTAGCAAAACAAAGATATAGGTGATATCGGGGAACTGTCATCTTGCCTGGTAAGTCGTCGGTGTACTCGGGACCTTGCCCTTCGTAATCAAACTCAGCGGCTGCCTCATCCTTGGACTCGAACTCGTCTCCCGGTGCTACCCAAACATAATCAAGCATCAAAATAAACACACTTGACAATACAATAACACATGCTATGCAAGAGAGATGCAAGTATGCCGCTACGGAGCTACTGGTATGAAGGGAGATGAAGCCGAGAAGGACATGAGAAGACATGATGGATGTGTGCAAGATCTTGGCAAACCAAGCATGCCACTGGATATATTTAAAGATTTCGGTCGAAATCGATATAAAGATCATTGGAATCGGATGCACGATTTGCGAATGACAAGCAAAACAAGATGCAATGCAAAACTGAAGTCAACAACGACATTGCATCTTTGCGGCAAGGTTTAAATATGCTAAAGCACCCAAAATTGAAGAAAAAGGCATGGATGTGAAGTAGACATGATTTACAAGTATGAACTTATAGCACATCCAAAATCTTACTGGAACACAAGTAAACAAGCATGGCATGATTCAATAAGTTAACAGATTTTCAGACTTAGTGAAATTTTACTGGGCATGCAACCAGAAACGATATGTTGCTGCCTTTGGAGGCACACAACAGCAAGAAACACAATTATAACAAGCATGAAAATTACATGAGCATGAAGAAGACATAATATACTTCTAGATCATCCAAATAAACAATTCATTCCATGCAAGGGTTACTTAACATGAGCTTTGCCAAAATGAATATTCTGTTAACAGGCTTACATTCCAGATTTCAAGCATTTCGAGAGCAAGATAACAACAAGCTACAGCAGGGCATATATGCAAACAAAGGCATGGACTGATAGAAAAATACATGGACATCAAGACATGCTCACTAGTTATTCCAAAGCATGCATGGAAAAGATTGTGGCAACATGTTTACATGGCAACATGTTATAACAGATTTCAGACTTAGCAGTTTTTCACTAAGTAAAAAAAATAGCAACATTGACATGGCATGTTTATAAGCTTGTTCAAGTCACCACAGAGCATATCATGAAAAACCAAATGGGCCACTTGAAAGATAACATGATTATGCTCCTAAAACATGTTTACATGTGGCTCAAAAGAAAATCACACAAAATGCTACGAAAAAGACAAATCATCAAGTTATAACAATTTCAGGAACTTAACAGCCACAAGCAATTTTTCAACAGGGTTAAATATGGCATAATGCAACCTAACATGTATTCAAATGCACCCACCATGAATAGCATCACAAGACGAACATTTTGACATATCATACACTCCATTTGGACCAACATGCACAAAGATACGACCTCACGAACATGCACACATATTGTTAACAGACAACTAGTGCTGAAATAGTAACATCACATAGCTGTTTTGTAACAAAGATTAGGACATGTAGATGAACCCTAACATGCATAAAACTTATGCCAACACGTAGAGCACTTCAAGACAAATATCTCCATATATCATATGCGCGATTCGGAGCTACGGGCATGGAGTTATGACATGATGAAGGAGGCAACATATTATAAGGATTTTGGGACTTAGAAAAAAATATACCCTCCGAAAAATTCAACGGGACAGAGTGGAGCGGGACGAGGAGATCCAGGACGGCGGGGTGCGTTTGGCTGGATGAGGTGGTGGATCTCGTCCACCCTTGGTGAATTTGGCTGGAGCTCGCTGGAGTTGGGGAAGATGGCCGGAGTTGTGGAGGCTGGCGGCGTGGAGACGGAGCGGCGCCGACGCGAGGCGGCCGGAGTTGCGCGGGGGCGGCGGCCGGAGTGTGTGGGACGGGCGGTCGTCAACGGGCGGCCGCGGTGGCGGTCCGGCGAGGTGTCCGGAGTCGGCCAGCGGCGGCGCTTGCGCGGACGAGCGAAGGTGCAGGTGCGGGAGGCGTGGGGCGGCGCGGTCGCGTACGGGCGGCGGCGGGAGGAGACCGGACCGGGAGGGCCCTCCGTGGGCCTCACGGGCAGCGGCGGCGGGGACGGGATCCGGTGGCGGCGGGGCCATGTGGCGTCCGCGGATTGGACAGGAGGCGGCGGTCGGACGCGTCCAGCGCGCGGAGGAGCTGCGGGATCCACGAAAAACAAGGAAACTAGGGTTTTTCCTCAGATTTGGACGGGGGGGGGGGTGTGTTTATATAGGTAGAGGGAGCTAGGAGTGTCCAAATGAGGTGCGGTTTTCGCCCACACGATCGTGATCCAACGACCGAGAGCATGGATGTGGTTTGGATGGGCTAGTGGGCTGTTGTGGAAGGGTGCTGGGCCATAAGAGAGATGGATTTCAGCGGGGAACGCGGTTAACCGTTGGAGTATTAAACAACCTCCAAACAAGACGAAACTTGACAGGCGGTCTACCCACACTATAATAACACCGCACGACAACTTTCACCTCATTCCGAGAACATTTTTCGGCCACTTGCAAAAGGAGGATTCGGAGGCACCACGGGCACGTGTGTGAGTGAAACGGGCAATGGAGAGAAACGAACATGACCGGGTGCAAGTGACAACACGAATGCAATAAAATGCAATGCACATGATGACCTGACATGGTGATATGCACACACGCTCAACGCAAAAACACAAAATACCCGAAATGAAGGATGAGCCCAGAATGGAATTGGATAAGTCAATGAAGAATATATTGCCATATTGGGAACTATTACATCCGGGGCGTTACAAGCGGGGCAGGGAGCGGGGCGCGACGAGCGTGGCCCCGACTTAGAGACAGGCGCGGCCCCGATTTAGAGTCGGGCGCGACAAGGAGGGCATGGGCATGCGCGGGGCCAATGGTGCAGTGAGCGGCGAGCGCTTAGTTGTGGGAAGCAACGGTGAGCGCTGGGCTGGCCGAGCAACGGGAACGGGGGGGAGGGGGCGAAAGAGGAGGCTCACAGGGGATCCGGGTGGCAGTTTGTGAGGCCGGGGTTGTTGGAGTAGCGGGCGACGCGGTGGGACGGCGGTGATGCAGAGAAGGGATCGGCTCGGTCCACGTGAGGCAGGGGTAGCATGGTTGAGGAGGAGGTCGGGGAGAAGCGGTCCATCGAGGAGGCGGTTAGGCGAGCGAGGCTCCGGCGGCGGCGGGCGACGATGGGGTCAGGTCGATGCCGATCCAGGTGGGGCGAGAGGGGGAGAGGTGGATCAAGGAGTGGAGTGCAGTTGGGTTCAAGGTGTGGGGGCGCAGGGGGTTATAGCCTCGGGGGCTTGGGCTGGCCTAGCTGGGCTGTGAGGCCTAGTTGAGCTAGGGGAATGGATTTTCCTTTTTCTAATCTTTTCTTTTTATTAATTCATTTCTATTTATTCTATTATTTATTTTTTGATCCCACTTTTAGTTTCTATTGTTTTAGCTTTATAAAATATGATGTATGTACCTAAATTAGTATCACGAACTAGGCCATTGCAACAATTATTTTGGCACATTAATAAATTAGTTATATTTTTATAACTTTATAAAAGGCATTTAATAATTGTCTTAGTCACTGTTTTGATTATTTTAGGGCATAAAAAATACTCTATAAAATATGGGTTTCAACATGACAAATATCCCGGGACTATTTGCCACACTTTGAACATATTAGTTTTGACATTTGATAACTTTTATTGTTTTACTTTATTTTAATTTTGAACTTTAACTAGATTTGAATCATCACGAGATTATCAACAATAATCATGGTGACGTGGCATATCAGTAGAGGGTTATTGTAGCTTAACTATCTGGGTGTCACATCCGCGATAGGAACTTTGGAGTGATTCTTCGTTGCACGTTGAGGGATTATTATATGATCCAATTAGGTTATCATTGTTGAGAGAACTTGCACTAGTGAAAGTATGAACCCTAGGTCATGTTTTGAAGCATTGCAATACCGTTTTTGCTCACTTTTATCACTTTTTACCTTGCTGTTTTTTATATTTTTAGATTCCAAAAACCTATATCTACTATTCGTATTACACTTGTATCACCATCTCTAACTAGTGCACCTATACAATTTACCATTGTATTGGGTGTGTTGGGACACAAGAGACTCGTTGTTATTTGGTCGCAGGGTTGCTTGAGAGAAACCATCTTCATCCTACGCCTCCCATGGATTGATAAACCTTAGGCCATCCACTTGAGAGAAATTTGCTACTGTCCTACAAAACTCTACGCTTGGAGGCCCAACACGAGTCTACAAGAAGAAGGTTGCGTAGTAGACACCAAGATCTTTTCTGGTGCCGTTGTCGGGGAGGTGAGTGCTTGAAGGTATATCTTTAGATATTGCAATTGAATCTTTTAGTGTCCTATTTTATCACTAGTTTGGTTTATAAAACAAAACTAAAAAAATGTAATTGAGGTTGCCTCATATTATTCATCTTTTTAATGTCTTTTGTGAAATTGATGGAAAGCAAAATTGTGCTCAATTGATAGAAGAAGTCAATAAAATATTTGGCACAAAATATTTGAATGATGAGCATGATAGCAATGTTGTTAGTATTGTTAGTATGAATTCTATGAATATCCATGATGCTAATGATATGCTAAGTCATAAGCTTGGGGATGTTATGTTTGATGAAGATGATATTTCAGTCCCCCAAGATTTGATGTGCAAATTGGTTATAATGGTATCATGCCTCCTATTTATGATTATTATGATAATGGCATGTATGCTATAGAGAATAATGATAACCATGAAACTTGTCATCACGATTTTAATGCTCAAATTGATTATGCCAATCTAGTGTCACATGGTAGTTATTTTGTTTATTTTGCTTCCACCACTATTCATGAGAATAAATTTGCTTATGTAGAGAGTAGCAAAATTTCAATTCTTAGGCATCATGAAAAGAGTGTTCTATGTGATAGCTACATTGTTGAATTTATTCATGATTGTACTGAAAATTATTATGACAGAGGAACATATGCTTGTAGACTTCTCAATAATATCAAATTTCCTCTGTTTATGATGAAAGTTTTGAAGTATTGCTTGTTTTCCCTTCCTATGCTAGTTGATTCTTATTCCCATAAATTGTTTTCTCATAAATGTGCTTGCCATGTGATTCATGATTCTCCTTTTGCGTTTCAGTCCTTTAGTTTTATGTGAGCATCATTGAAATCTTCATGCCTTGCTAAAAAGACATAAAGAAAACCGCTTGTTGGGAGACAACCTAATAATTATACCTACTGTTTTTGTGTTTCCACATAATTAAGCTACCGTAGTAATCATGTTTTATAACTTTTGTTTCAATAAAGTGCCAGGTAAAGCCTTTGTGGTAGTGTGGATGATAATTGATTTGATTCTGAGCAAAAACAGAAAGTTTTGCGTCCAGTGCAGAAAATTCAATAAATCACTGGAACGCGATAATTAGCTGAAATGTTTACAAGTTATTGATATAAAAATTTCCTACGTTTTCCTAATTGTTCAGAGTTTTTAGAGTTACAAAAGTATGGTGGTTGTCCAGATCATTACAGACTGTTATGTTTTTTGACAAATTCTTTTTTTAATGCATAGCTTGCTTGTTTTAGTGTTTCCGTAGCTTATATTAAGTGATATAAATTGTGGAAATTATAAGGTACAGTAGGAAGTATCTGAGAACAATTTTGAATCTTGTCTTTGACCGTACCCAAGTGAATGATTTACTTTATTATACTAACGCATCTCACGAAGTTCCGTTAAGTTTTGTGTGATCGAAGTTTTCAAGTTTTGAGTGAGATATCGATATGAGGAGAATAAGGAGTGGCAAGACACTAAGCTTGGGGACGACAAAGGCACCCCAAGGTAACATTCAAGGAAGACACAAGCAACTAAGCTTGGGGATGCCCTGGAAGGCATCCCCTCTTTCATCTTCAACAATATCGGCAACCTTACTTGGAGCTATATTTTTATTCATCACATGATATAAGTTTTGCTTGGAGCGTCATTTTATTTTGTTTATATTTTCTTGATGTTATTTAGATTAAGGTTTTCTATCTTTTATTTCAATAAAAGTGTCAAGGATAGCCTTCACCATGCACAATTTGCAAGTATATGAGTTGCTTTTTCAAAACAGAAAAGTTTATCGCCGTTGCAAAAATTCCTATAAAGGTCAGAATGTGATAAATGCTTGAATTTTTTAGACAATATGCAATGGTAAACTCTATACAGTGTGGTAAATTTTCAGAATTGTTTGAGTTAAATAAGTATGGATTTTTCTTAATTCTTTACATAATGTTCTATTTAGACATATTGCTGTTATGATTGCATTGTTTGCATATGTTTGCCTGTTTAATGATTCTATTTGAGAATGGAAGTATTAAATTTGCAAAGCCATTTAGTAGGCAATGTCAAATTATAGTTTTAGTAATTTTCAACAGTAGAGAATGAAAAGTTTTTGCATGGATTTATACTAACTTATCGCACGAGTTCTTGTTGAGTTTTTTGTGGGTGAAATTTTTAAGATTCCGGCAAACTATGATTTGAGAGAAATTATGGAGACACAAAAGCTCAAGCTTGGGGATGCCCAAGGAATCACAAATTAATGTTCCACGAAGTCTCAAGCATCTAAGCTTGGGGATGCCCCAGTAGTTATCCCACCTTTCTTCATCAACAATCATCGGTTAGCCTTAGTTGAGCCTAAGTTTTTGCTTCTTCACATGATATGTACTAGCCTTGCAATGTCATTTTATTTTGTTTTGCTTGCTATTTGAATAAAATATTAAGATCTGATTTTTTTAAATGAGAGAAAGTCTTCACATAGCTACATGATTATTCAACTACTCATTGATCTTCACTGATATCTTTTGGAGTAGTTTGTCATTTACTCTCGTGCTTCACTTATATCTTTTTGAGAGTCTTATAAATAGTACTGGAAACATGCATGTGTTACGAAATTGTTCCTAATATGATTGTCCCTATACAATTTACCATTGTATTGGGTGTGTTGGGGACATAAGAGACTCTTTGTTATTTGGTTGCAGGGTTGTTTGAGAGAAACCATCTTCATCCTATGCCTCCCACGGATTGATAAACCTTAGGTCATCCACTTGAGGAAAAATTTCTATTGTCCTACAAAACTCCACACTTGGAGGCCCAACACAAGTCTACAAGAAGAAGATTGCATAGTAGACATCACGCCGCCGCTGCCCATCGGCAACTATTGCCGGGCACCGTTACCGGCCGCCGTTGCCACCACCCCACCATCTGCCGCCGTGGCCGCCACCACATTTGAAAGCCAGGTCCATCGGCCACTCCGTCACTGCGGCCCGAAGGCACGAGGTGGCCATCATGGCCGCTATCCCATTGTCGGCCTCCGCGGCCAGAAGGCGGGACGTGACCATCATGGCCGCCACCCCACCGTCGGCCGCTATGACCACCACCCCACCGTCGATCGCCGGGGTCATCACCCGCCCCGCCACCGCCGCCTGAAGGCCGGAGGCGTAGGTGGAGCCTATCATGTGCTTCAATGACATTTCGTGCTACATCAGGTTCCTGCGGGAGGAGGAGGAGCGCCTGGTTGAGTACGCAAAATTCTTACCGCTGTCGTGGCCGCAGCACACGCCGCCGCAAAGGCATGGAATGAGAGATCTACGAGGATTTCTGCCGCTTTGAGAGGGGTCATCTGGAGAGGCAGAGGGTGTTTGAGGCGAAGGTCGCTAAAGGTGCAGCGGCGGCAAGCACCGGATTCTAGTTCTCCAGCTTGTCAGTAGGCTCCTCAACCGATGCCTCTTACTGAGCGCACTCGGCAGAGGACAGGCTGCTGGAAGTAGTACAAAGCCCCTCCGTGGTAGTAGTATTTAGGGGCTATTTTGTTCAGTTCATCTGCCTATAGATATGGTTGAACTATACTACGTACTTAAAGTTAGCTAGTATATATATAGTTGAACTAGCTATTTCGGTATGTGGTTAGCAACAATTGGGGAAAAGTTTGTTGGGTTTAGCTATCGAGTTGAACTGTGTTGTACAAAGAATGACTACTTTATTAATATATGGATTCAATCTATGCTTATTTAATTTCAATTGCAAAACTAGACGATGCTAGTGATTTTTAGCTGCAAATTTTGACAAATGGCAGTGTTACAAGGTTGACAAATGGCAATGTTACTAGATCGAGAAATGCCAATGTTTCTATTTTGACAAATGGCAATATACCCAATATGATAGATGCTAATCTTACCAAATTGTCTGTACATGGTTGCACATGAGTCATCATCAAAATCATTTGCGATGAAGGGATATACAAATCGTGCGCGCAAGATTTTCTCTTGGCTTAGTGGCGAAGAAACCATAGCTCTCACTTTGCATAAGGTGTTCAATATGAACTGTTTGCGATGAACATATGCACAACTCCCGCGCAAAAAAAATTCCCTTGTCTTACCAAGGAAGGACCATAGCTCTCTTTTTGCATACGAGTGTTCTATCTAACTTCTGTGTTGAATATATGAAAAAATCATGGTCGGCAAATATTCCCTTGGCTTACTAGGGAAGCTCACAGTTTGCATAGGTGTGATCTATCTAAAACGTTTGTGATGAGTGTTTGAAATTAAAAAAATAGATATTAAAAAAAAAACCGTTTGACAAGTTTCTGCATTCAGAGAGAAAAAATTCGAGTTTGTTCCAATCATAGGTTTTATTCAGTCACACTATGACTTTATATTCTGTCGGGGATGAACCGATCGACACTTATGGGATCACTTGAATCCTACGATTGACGGGCGTGGGGTTGTGCAAAGAGCAGGTCTAGGAGTCAACACAAGGATCGTTTACCCAGGTTCGGGCTGCGAAGATGCGTAATGCCCTAGTCTTGCTTTGATGTGCATTTGATTGTTCTTGAGCTCTTGAACTAGCTACGCTGCGTGCCTAGTCCAAAAGATCCGAATCGTTCTCTAGTATGCCTCGGGCCTCCTTTTATAGTCAAAAGGGGTTGCCACAGTGGCACACAGGAGGTAGAAAGGTATACAGTGTACAAGCTTATCTCCTACCATTACGGGACAAGACACATTAAATGCGCTACTTAGGTGTCCACTCGCTTTATCGGGGACGGCAACGAGGCCCGTCCGGTCCGTCGCCGCTCCGTCTGGCTGCGACGTGCGTCCAGGCCAATGAGGCATGCAGCGCCATGTAGGTTGGCAGGCAGTTGAGATGGCGTGGTGGTAGGGTTTTCACGAAGATCTGCATGCCACCACGCAGGTGCTTGACTAGCTGGATCAAGAACCACGTACAGCCACGTGGGTACTTGCCTGAGCTAGTGGGTCGGCCGCCGAGCTGGGGCGGCAAGGGCTTGCCGCGGTCTTGCGTCTGTTCTCGGCAAGGGTCTTGTCGGGGCCTTCGTAAGCGCCCTCGGCAAGAGGCTTGCTGGCGCTTCGGGGGTATCTTCGGCAAGGAGTCTTGTCGAGGCCTCGTGGGCATCCTCGGCAAGGAGCCTTGCGGTCGTCTTGTCTTCTGGTTCTCATCTAAGATTCGTAGACCCTTTGTCTTCACAAATATTTGCATGCCAACACCTAGGCACTTCCTCATCCTTGGTTCCAACGTTGTTTGATGGTGTCAGAGCTCCTAGGCTCAAGGGTGGCTGCAATGGAGGCGTTGGGTGAGTTACCCTGGCAAGGGTTCTTGCCGGGGTCGTGCAGGTCCCCCCAGCAAGGGTCTTGTGGGAGGAAGCCTATCTTGTTGCTTGGCCTTCTTGCACCATTGTCTTTGTGCTACTCTGGTAGTCTTGTGCTTTGGTTTCCCTCCTCTGCCCTATTTGGTGTGGCCGCAGGCGTGGCTCTGACTGCCCGTGCACAAGTAAGGGGTACAAAGGAGAGCCCCTACTTTTGTACATCGACAGGAGCCCCCGGGCCTGGGTCATTCATAAGCGCAACGTGTTGTTGGGCTATGCCCAGAACGGTGCGCGCGCAGTTGGGGCCGGATTCTTTTTACTACAGTAACTCCTCCGGTGGTTGCGCTTCTCCACGATCTGCACTGAACGCATGACGTGGGGGTCGTGCGTGGGGTGACCGCAGCATGCTTGCGTCGCCCATGGTTCCAAATAGTAAAGAGGCGGTTCGCGTCCTCCTCATAAAAAAATAGAGGAAGTTGCGGGGACACTGCTCATTTACTAAGTGCACTTGGGTCGCCCCGTGATCACGGGGCGCTAAACGGTCGTACCACGCGGCATCTGAATCCCGATCCGCCCACCACATGCCCCTCATGCATCGGGGAGGGCAGGCGGCGGACGCAGAGGGTGCGGGCTTTAACGCCGGGGC
>LR738713.1:187791157-187911321 GCA_902687465.1 Secale cereale | reverse complement strand
GGGGCGCTGCTGATTGTAGCAGCGGGTCGGTCTTGTTTCCTTGCGTCTCCAGCGACTGGATTGGTTGATTCGGGCGGTCGCCTTCAAGCTTCCTTGGTCTCGCCCTCCTATTAAGAAGGGGAGAGGGACAATGCTGTAATGCCCCGGATGTAATACTTTCCCTTTTGGGCAATATAGATATCTCTGGCTTCATCAATTCCATTCCAGGTTCTTCGTCTTTCGGGTTTTCGTCATTTTGTTGTGTGCGTGTGTGGCATTCATTCATATCATGTAGTCATGTGCATCGCATTGCATTTGTGTTGTCGTTTGCATCCGGTCCCACTCGTTTCTTTCCGTTGTCCGTTTCGAGTTCCGGAGCTCTCTCACGCGTCCGTGGCATCCCCGAGGCCTACTTTGGTGTTTGGCCGTGTAACGTTTCCGTTTTGGTGTGATACTTGTTGTGCGATGTTGTTTTGTTGTGTGTAACCCGCCTATCAAATCTCGTCGCGTTTGGAGTTCGTTTGATGCCCCAACAGTTATTCTCGTGGGCTGAAAGTACCCCCTCTTTGAGGCCCAAGACACCCCTCCAACGGCCCACCAAACCAACCCAAACCCCTCCCTTCATCTAGGCCATCCAATTCTGATCGCGTGGCCGAAAACCTCACCTCATTTGGGCAACCCTTGCTCCCAAGTTGCAACAAATTACTGCTATCAGGTTTTTGTTGTCAAGTTCAATATGTCAAAGCTTGTTGCTATTGATCCATGGCTCCTTTGGAGATGCTCCAATGGATTTGATTGCTGTAGGATATGTCTAGTTTATGTCCATGCTCATTGCCATGATGTTTGAGTGCTGTAGACTATTTATCTCTTGCTCCGAAGTTGCTATGTGGCTGTTAATTTCAGCTTGTGCATGTTTATTGTTTCGGGTGTAACTTTTAGCCCGTTGCTCCGTTTTGAGCAAGCCCTATATGTAACTTGTGTGTTTTTGCATGTAGATAATATTATCCTCTTGTTATCATGTTTTGAAGCATTTTGCTTGATGCATATTGTTGTGCTGTAACACTGTGCTTCCTAAGTAGACTTTCTGTGCTTCCATAGTGCATCTGTTTTGCTTCCATAGTGCACCAGCAATGCATCCGGTAGTTTTGTGCATTGCATCTTGTTGATTGTCGTGCCTTGTGTGTTTGTGTTGAGTAGAGCCGGAAGCTTAGTACGAGTACGAGCACGAGGTTACAACCGAGGTTGAGAACGAGGAGCCCTCTTACGATCCCAACGACAACTCTTCAGGCAAGATGACCGAACCCGGATACCATTGCTATCTTTGCCTATTGCTAGATGTCTCGATCTATAGTTTTGCCTCGATGCCCATGTTTTCCTTTCAGCCTCCTATTGTAACCATGAACCTGTTTGACCACCCTACCAATGCAAACCATTGATTGGCTATACGTAGGCTTCGCTCAGCCCCTCTTATAGCATTGTTAGTTGCAGGTGAAGACTGAAGATTCTCGCTTCTTGTTGAAGCTTGTTGGGATATCACACTATATTAATTATTAAATGAAATCATCTATATATTGGTAATGGGTGGAAGGCTAAGCCTTTTGCTTGGTGTTTCCTTCCACTCATGCCGCCCTAGGAACTATATAAACCGGTGTTATGTTCCTTGATTATGCGTTCCTCACACGGTTGGGGTTATGGGACCCCCTCGATAAACCGCTAAGTGCTAAGTCTTTTCCAGGAAGTCCCAACATTGGTACTATTTGCCTAATAACTAAAACTTGCATAGGGACTAGCTATCCCTTTTATATTTAATCAACAACCCGGGCCAGTGCTCCTCATGAGTGTTGGTCCAAACTTGGGGTCCAGCGGGGCCGCCTTGGGGAAACCCGAGGTATCTGGCATTCACCTGTAGCATCACCCATCCGGTCGTGGCCTGAGACTAGATACGCGCGGCTACTGTCAGGGTGTCGGCACGCCGGGAGGATTTGCTGGATTAGCCTTACCTTAGTTCAGAGTATCTTGAGCACGGGATTCCGAGGATACTCGGGCCTTCCCACCTTGGAGTTGCGACTCCGCGGATTGTGGGCTTGTCATTGGCCAAGTTGGAACACCCCTGCAGGGTTATGAACTTTCGAAAGCCGTGCCCGCGGTTATGTGGCATATGGGAGCTTGTTAATATCCGGTTGTAGAAAACTTGACACCATGTTCCAATACACTACCAGTGTGAGTACCGTGACGGTCATTTTCCGAAAGGGATTCGGGAAGTGAACACGGTGGGGTTTTGTTTGACTTGCTTTAGTTAGGATCACTTCGTGATCATCTCTCGACCGAGGCACCTTCTCTTCTCGCTCTCTTTTACGTAAGCTAGGCTAGTGCTGCTGCAACCTCTTGTTCTTTCTTCAGCCTTGTTCCACACACAAGGCTTGAATAGTCGTGTTACCCGGGAACGGGATTTCTGAGTCCTCTATGGCTCACAGTTACTTCAACACACCAGATGCAGGTACGATGGTGAGCTACACAGGCGATGGCACTGAGCTAGACTGGGAGTACGACGAGGAGCGTAGCAGTTACTATGTGAACTATCCGGTTGATCAGTAGAGCTTCTACTAGGATTCGATCTAGACATGTGGTTTAATGTTATGTTTGGTATCTTGTCATTTGGATCTTTACCCTTAGATGGGCTGTGATGTTTATCTGAATGATGTTTGAATATGTAATGTATTTGTGTGACGTGGCGAGTGTAAGCCAACTATCTTTTCAGTTTTCCATCCCTATTTTTACATGAGATGTGCAAAGGTATCAAACTTGCGATCATTCCAGAATGGGCTTATATCTTTAAGTCGTGCCTCGACACGTAGGAGATATAGTCCCATCCTGGGCATTACAAGTTGGTATCAGAGCCTTCTCCGACCTAGAAGCCCCACTGTTTGATCGAATCATTGACGGTCGAGTCTAGGCACACACTTAAATGTTTTGAGTCCTATATTTATATCAGAGAGTAGGAATTCTTTGCTCCTCATCTCTTTTCATTCTAGTGAGGACTCCTGACGACTACTCTTGCCTCTTCTACTTTCAAAAATTGCACCAAATTTTTTTTAGGAATCTCGCGAGTATTGTTGGATTGTTTCGATGTCTTTGTGACGATAATAGTGTTCTCGATGCCTCCTGACATTAGGGTTTGTGGCAGTGTCCCGG
This sequence comes from Secale cereale, assembly GCA_902687465.1. NCBI lineage: Eukaryota > Viridiplantae > Streptophyta > Magnoliopsida > Poales > Poaceae > Secale > Secale cereale. The sequence continues at coordinate 187,908,150 of LR738713.1, read as the reverse complement.
GGAGTTGAGCTTCGGGATATTGTCGTCACAAGCATATCGTGGCAGTTCTAGAGTACTTAAGACGGCCGACATCGAAAACTCTCCTATATCGTTAGTGGCAAGATAACCCCGACATCACCCAGTACTGGGGAGGTAGTTCGGGAGTATTGCCATAGCTTGTATAGTGGATGCTTTTTGAAGGTCCGAGGTAGACGGTTTCCGAAAACAACTGGCTATGTGTTGAAAGATGGATACAGCTGGATGTAGGATTAGAGTTGGGTGCGCGATGCTTCCCCTGTATCCCCAACACCTGATTGCATAACTGGAAACTTTCGGAAATTCATAGGTGGGTTCATCCAGTAGCTCGTAGGCATTCTTCCAACGAATGCAGGTTACGGAGTTCGGGGTTCTACATTGAGTGAAGTGGCATTATGGCCGATGTTCCGATCGGGATTTACATCTTAAAGGGTCCTTGGCTATGCTGATCCGGGGATTGCAAAACCCTTTCGTAACGCGTTCATAAGCTTTCAACACAAAGATGTCGAACGAAGCTGCTATCTTGTGTTTGTTCCATCTGCACCTTGTTGTTTTCTTAATTACCTTTTGTCTCCCAGTGGCTTCTCGTGAAGATTGTTGTTATCATTAAACTGAGAATTTCATTCGTTCCACTTGTTCGAATGATTCTTGTGAAGACTATGTTGCATTTCTATCCGTTGCTTCAGCTTATATGTTCTTTCAATCAAATTGCTGATTGGTGGTCATCTATTTCAGGATGGCTCCGAAACGGGTTCCCAACGCTAACCCAGAGGGTGAAGAGGTTCCAAATCATCCTCCTTCCCCTTCTCCTCCGTCCGAGGCCTGGAGAGCGATTATGCAGACTACAAATCAGAACACCCAGATGTTGATGCAGATGATGCAGCAGATGCAAGCAAATCAAGCAAATCAGGGTGCTCCAGGGAACCAAGGCAATCTCTTCAACCAACAGCACCATGCTACGCTCAACCAGTTCTTGGCCAATCAACCAAAGGCTTTAAGTTACTGTGTTGACCCTCTCGATGCTGAAGATTGGATTACCGATATCAAGAAGCATTTTGAGTGCAGCAACGTAAGGCCTGAGGACTATGTGAAGTTTGCAGCCTTCCAACTCAAGGACCAAGCAGCTGACTGGTGGCAGCAGTACAAAGACTCCAGAGAAGGGCGTGTGATCTCTTGGGATGATTTCTGCAAGGACTTTCGCTCTCACCACATTCCAACAAGTGTCATCGAGGGTATGCGTGAGCAATTCCGCAACCTGAAGCAGGGCTCTATGATTGTCTACCAGTATAATGTCAAGTTCCAAAACCTTGCCCGCTATGCCAAGCAAGACATACCAGATGCCAAGAGCAAGATCTATCAGTTTCGTGGTGGTCTGAAGGATGAACTTCAACTTGCTCTCACCTTGTTCGAGCCTGATGAGTTTGACAAATTCTATAATATGGCGCTTAAGCAAGAGGCAGCCCAGCTCAAGATGGAAGCTTCCAAAAAGAGGATCCGAGATGCTGTTCACTCCTCCTCATCTTCTCAAGTCGTCGCGAAGCAACAGAAGCTTTGGCTTCCACCTCCTCCTGTGATCCGAGCTCCCTACAACAACTCCAACAACAACAAGAACTCCGGTTGCCGTCGTTTCTCCCACCCACCCAACCCAAGAAACCAGTCAAAGTTTCAGTCTCAAGGTTCCAAGTCAAGTGCGCCTTACTACCGTCCTCTCTCAAAAGTGGTCTGCAACAAATGTGGCAAGAAGGGTCACTATGCTAAGAAGTGTCCCAACCCGAAGCGCCTTCCACCTCCTCCACCTGTCAGTTCGGCTATTGTCAAGCATGATCCGAAGGTTGCAAGAGTGAACCTGATGAGTGCAGCTCAAGCGGAAAACTCTTCTGATGAGATCATTGGTAACCTTTCAGTGAACTCTTTCCCTGCAAAAGTGTTGTTTGATTCAGGTGCATCATGTTCTTTCTTGTCTCAACCATTTGCATCCAAGCACAATTTTGACATCAAAAGTCTACCAAGGGAGTTATCAGTTATTTCTCCAGGGAGACGAATGCATTCCAGTATATATGCTCTGAATGTTTCTATTCGCATGGGTGATTATCGTTTTCTGGCCTCTCCGGTGGTTCTTGGCAATTCTGACATCGATCTTATCCTCGGAATGGATTGGCTTTCTCAGCATGATGCTCAAATTGCCTGTGCACAGAAGGAAGTCAAGATTACTCATTTCGATGATGATGTGATTATCTTTGCCTCTCGGGATAACACAATCAGGCTTTTCTCTCTCAATGACAAGGGCGAAATGAATGCCATATCTCAAATTCCGGTGGTTAACGAATACGAAGACGTCTTTCCAGAAGAACTTCCAGGCATGCCTCCACACCGTCAAGTGGAATTCGTCATTGAACTCGAGCCTGGTACTGAGCCAGCATGCCGGCGTCCATACAAGCTCTCTCCTAAAGAGTTGAAGGAGTTGAAGAAACAGCTTGATGAACAGGAGCGTATGGGTCTGATCAGGCCTAGTACGTCTCCTAGGGGCTGTGGTGTCTTATTTGTCCAGAAGAAGGATGGCACGGAGCGCCTCTGCGTCGATTACCGGCCATTGAACAAGAAGACAATAAAGAACAAATATCCTCTCTTCAACATCAATGAACTGTTCGAGCAGCTCAAAGGAGCTAAAGTGTTCTCTAAGCTCGATCTCCGAATGGGCTATCACCAAATTCGCATTCGAGAAGAAGATATCCCCAAGACTGCCTTCAGAAGAGTTACGGCTCCTATGAGTATACAGTCATGTCCTTTGGTCTCACCAATGCTCCACCTACCTTCTCGAGAATGATGCACTACATTTTCAACCCCTACACTGGCGAGTTTTTGCTTGTGTATCTGGATGACATTTTGGTATTCTCCAAGAATGAAGAGGATCCCGAAAAGCACCTCCGTCTGGTTCTCGACAGACTCCGTGAACATAAGTTCTATGCCAAGTTCTCCAAGTGCGAGTTTTGGCTCGATAAGGTCTTGTATCTGGGCCACATCATCTCCGCTGACGGTATTGCGGTAAACCCCGAGAAAGTTGAAGCAATTGTCAACTGGGAACCTCCTCAGAACATCAAGCAACTCCGAAGCTTTCTTGGTCTTGCCAGCTATTGCAGAAGGTTCGTTGAGAACTTCTCCAAGATTGCCAAGCCTCTTTCCAACTTGCTGCAGAAGAATGTCAAGTACTACTGGTCTCCAGATTGTGAAGTGGCATTCAAAACTCTCAAAGAAAGGCTCGTCTCTGCTCCACTTCTTACTCCTCTAGATGAGTCCCAGCCCTATGAAGTATTATGTGATGCTTCTCTTCAAGGACTTGGTGGTGTGCTTATGTAGGACAAGAGAATTGTGGCATACACTTCTCGTCAGCTGAAGCCAAGTGAGAAGAACTACCCCACACATGATCTTGAACTAGTAGCTGTGGTACATGCTTTGATTACGTGGATACACCTTCTGTTGGGCAGAAAAGTCGACATCTTCACCGATCACAAGAGCTTGAAGTACATCTTCACACATCCGAATCTGAACCTCCGCCAGACTCGTTGGGTCGAAATGATCCAAGAGTATGATCCAAGCATCAAATACACACCTGGCAAGGCGAATGTGATTGCAGATGCTTTGAGCAGAAAGGCATATTGCAACAGCCTCCTTATCAAGCCGTTCCAGCCTGAGCTTTGTGAAGCATTCAGGAAGCTCAACCTCCAAGTTGTTCCGCAGGGTTTTCTTGCAAATCTTCAAGTTGCTCCTACCTTGGAAGATCAGATCCGTGAGGCCGAACTCAGTGATGCTATGGTGCAGAAAGTGAAACATGATATTGCAAAGGGTACTCCTAAATACAAGTGCTATCGCGTTGATGAGAGAGATACCTTGTTCTTCGAGGACAGACTTGTGGTTCCCAAAGGTGATCTCAGGAAGCTCATAATGGACGAAGCACATGATTCCCTCCTTTCCATTCATCCTGGCAGTTCCAAGATGTACCAAGACCTCAAGCAATCTTACTGGTGGACACGCATGAAAAGGGAGATTGCCCAATTCGTGAACGAATGTGATGTCTGCAGGAGAGTGAAGGCAGAGCATCAACGTCCAGCCGGTCTTCTCCAACCTCTTCCGATTCCCGAGTGGAAATTCGACCACATTGAAATGGATTTCGTCACTGGCTTTCCTAAGTCCAAGAGAGGAATGATTCTATCTTCGTGGTGATTGACAAGCTTACCAAAGTCGCTCACTTCCTTCCAGTCAAAGAATCAATCAATGCAGCTCAACTGGCAGAGTTGTACACTTCCAGAATTGTGTCTTTACATGGCATTCCTCAAGTTATCTCCTCAGACCGTGGAAGTTTGTTCACTTCCAAGTTCTGGACTCCTTTCAGTCTGCCATGGGCACTAAGATCAGGTTCAACACTGCTTTTCACCCTCAAACTAGTGGTCAAGTCGAGAGAGTGAATCAGATTCTAGAAGACATGCTCAGAGCTTGTGTCATATCTTTTGGCATGAAATGGGAAGATTGCCTTCCATTTGCCGAGTTGTCTTACAACAACAGCTTCCAAGCAAGTGCCGGCAAAGCTCCATTTGAAATCCTCTATGGCAGAAAGTGCCGTACCCCTCTCAACTGGTCTGAGACAGGTGAACGTCAACTTCTGGGCAATGACTTGATCTCAGAAGCCGAAGAAATGTGCAAAGTCATACGTGAGAATCTCAAGGCCACTCAGTCGCGCCAGAAGAGCTACTATGATGGCAAGCATCATGATTTGGCTTTCAACATTGGGGATCATGTCTATCTCCGTGTTTCTCCTATGAAAGGCACCCAAAGATTCCGTATCAAAGGAAAGCTTGCTCCTAGATACGTTGGGCCTTTCAAGATCCTTGGCAAAAGAGGCGATCTAGCCTATCAACTTGAGCTCCCCTCCAACTTCGCCAATGTTCATGATGTGTTTCATGTGTCTCAACTCCGCAAGTGCTTCAAGACTCCTGAACGCACCATTCCGTTTGAGGAGATTGATCTTCAACAAGATTTGTCTTACCGAGAGCATCCCGTTGCTATTCTCGAAGAAACCGGGCGCAAGACCCGCAACAAGTCCATCAAATTCTTGAAAGTCAAGTGGTCACACCATACAGACCGAGAAGCTACGTGGGAACGAGAAGATCACCTTCGTTCCGAGTACCCTTCCTTCTTCCAGTCCTAGACCTCGGGACGAGATCTTTTTGTAGTAGAGGAGAGTTTGTAATGCCCCGGATGTAATACTTTCCCTTTTGGGCAATATAGATATCTCTGGCTTCATCAATTCCATTCCGGGTTCTTCGTCTTTCGGGTTTTCATCGTTTTGTTGTGTGCGTGTGTGGCATTCATTCATATCATGTAGTCATGTGCATCGCATTGCATTTGTGTTGTCGTTTGCATCCGGTCCCACTCGTTTCTTTCCGTTGTCCATTTCGAGTTCCGGAGCTCTCTCACGCGTCCGTGGCATCCCCGAGGCCTACTTTGGTGTTTGGCCGTGTAATATTTCCTTTTTGGTGTGAGACTTGTCGTGCGATGTTGTTTTGTTGTGTGTAACCCGCCTGTCAAACCTCGTTGCGTTTGGAGTTCGTTTGATGCCCCGACAGTTATTCTCGTGGGCTAAAAGTACCCCCTCTTTGAGGCCCAAGACAACCCTCCAACGGCCCTCCAAACCAACCCAAACACCTCCCTTCATCTAGGCCATCCAATTCTGATCGCGTGGCCGAAAAGCTCACCTCCTTTGGGCAACCCTTGCTCCCAAGTTGCAACAAATTACCGCTGTCAGGTTTTTGTTGTCAAGTTCAATATGTCAAAGCTTGTTGCTATTGATCCATGGCTCCTTTGGAGATGCTCCAATGGATTTGTTTGCTGTAGGATATGTCTAGTTTATGTCCATGCTCATTGCCATGATGTTTGAGTGCTGTAGACTATTTATCTCTTGCTCCGAAGTTGCTATGTGGCTGTTAATTTCAGCTTATGCATGTTTATTGTTTCGGGTGTAACTTTTAGCCCGTTGCTCCGTTTTGAGCAAGTCCTATATGTAACTTGTGTGTTTTTGCATGTAGATTCATATTATCCTCTTGTTATCATGTTTTGAAGCATTTTGCTTGAAGCATATTGTTGTGCTGTAACACTGTGCTTCCTAAGTAGACTTTCTGTGCTTCCATAGTGCATCTGTTTTGCTTCCATAGTGCATCCGCCATGCATCCAGTAGTTTTGTGCATTGCATCTTGTTGATTGTCGTGCCTTGTGTGTTTGTGTTGAGTAGAGCCGGAAGCTGAGTACGAGTACGAGCATGAGGTTACTACCGAGGTTGAGAACGAGGAGCTCTCTTACGATCCCATCGATAACTCTTTAGGCAAGATGACCGAACCCGGATACCATTACTATCTTTGCCTATTGCTAGATGTCTCGATCTATAGTTTTGCCTCGATGCCCATGTTTTCCTGTCAGCCTCCTATTGTAACCATGAACTTGTTTAACCACCCTACCTATGCAAACCATTGATTGGCTATACATAGGCTTCGCTCAGCCCCTCTTATAGCACTGTTAGTTGCAGGTGAAGACTGAAGATTCTCGCTTCTTGTTGAAGCTTGTTGGGATATCACACTATATTAATTATTAAATGAAATCATCTATATATTGGTAATGGGTGGAAGGCTAAGCCTTTTGCTTGGTGTTTTGTTCCACTCATGCCGCCCTAGGAACCGTATAAACCGGTGTTATGTTCCTTGATTATGCGTTCCTCACATGGTTGGGGTTATGGGACCCCTCGATAAACCGCTAAGTGCTAAGTCTTTTCCAGCAAGTCCCAACATTGGTACTATTTGCCTAATAACTAAAACTTGCATAGGGACTAGCTATCCCTTTTATATTTAATCAACAACTCGGGCCAGTGCTCCTCATGAGTGTTGGTCCAAACTGGGGGTCCTGCGGGGCCGCCTTGGGGAAACCCGAGGTATCTGGCATTCACGTGTAGCATCACCCATCCGGTCGTGGCCTGAGACTAGATACGCGCGGCTACTGTCAGGGTGTCGGCACGCCGGGAGGATTTGCTGGATTAGCCTTACCTTAGTTCAGAGTATCTTGAGCACGAGATTCCGAGGATACTCGGGCCTTCCCACCTTGTAGTTGCGACTCCGCGGATCGTGGGCTTGTCATGGGCCAAGTTGGAACACCCCTGCAGGGTTATGAACTTTCGAAAGCCGTGCCCGCGGTTATGTGGTAGATGGGAGCTTGTTAATATCCGGTTTTAGAAAACTTGACACCATTTTCCAATACACTACCAGCGTGAGTACCGTGACGGTCATTTTCCGAACGGGATTCGGGAAGTGAACACGGTTGGGTTTTGTTTGACTTGCTTTAGTTAGGATCACTTCGTGATCATCTCTCGACCGAGGCACCTTCTCTTCTCGCTCTCTTTTACGTAAGTTAGGCTAGTGCTGCTGCAACCTCTTGTTCTTTCTTCAGCCTTGTTCCACACCCAAGGCTTGAATAGTCGTGTTACCCGGGAACGGGATTGCTGAGTCCTCTTTGGCTCACAGTTACTTCAACACACCATATGCAGGTACGATGGTGAGCTACACAGGCGATGGCACTGAGCTAGACTGGGAGTCCGACGAGGAGCGTAGCCGTTACTATGTGAACTATCCGGTTGATCAGTAGAGCTTCTACTAGGATTCGATCTAGACCTGTGGTTTAATGTTATGTTTGGTATCTTGTCATTTGGATCTTTACCCTTAGATGGGTTGTGATGTTTCTCTGAATGATGTTTGAATATGTAATGTATTTGTGTGACGTGGCGAGTGTAAGCCAACTATCTTTTCAGTTCCATCCCTATTTTTACATGAGATGTGCAAAGGTACCAAACTTGCGATCATTCCAGAATGGGCTTATATCTTTAAGTCGTGCCTCGACACGTAGGAGATATAGTCCCATCCTGGGCATTACAAATGCTCACCTCCCCCACTCATCCTCTTCCTGTCCGATCCCTTTCCTTCGCAAGTCATGGCGAGAGGGCGTGGCCGTGGCCGTGCCCCTGAGGAGGCGACCAGGTCTGCCTCTCATCTGAGGGCGGCGGCGGTCAAAGAAGAGCTGGATGCCCAAGATGAGGGCCATGCTAGAGGTAGAGGCGCCGGCCGGGGTCGTGGTCGGCAAGGCGGTCGAGGCAGAGGCGGGTGAGGACGGGGGACACCCACGTCGTCGTCATCCGTCTCCATCTCCTCCGCCGTCTCGTCCCGCCTCTCAACGCGGCCATGTCGGGGACATGGCGGTGGAGTTCATTCTGCAACTGCGCGAGCCGCCATGCAGTTGCCTTCATCTTCCTGAAGCGTTCGCGAGGGTGTTGGAGGTCGACCGACCATCGAGGTTGAGGCTTCATATGAAGGGGTGTTTCAATGGCGCCACGTGGGCGAACACCAAGTTCCCCACCCCTCATGCAATGCTTCTCCACCGAGGGTGACAGACCTTCACGCGTGCCCACTTCTTGATGAAGGGGCACGTCCTCTGCTTCAAGTTAGTGGAGAGCGATATGCTCCTCGTCAAGGTCTTTGGGCGCTCGGGACACATGCTAGGTGATACGTCTCCAATGTATCTACATTGCCAAACACTTTTGCCCTTTTTTTGGACTCTAACTTGCATGATTTGAATGGAACTAACCCGGACTGACGCTGTTTTCAGCAGAACTACCATGGTGTTGTTTTTGTGCAGAAATAAAAAGTTTTCGGAATCGCTTGAAAATCAATGGAGAATTATTTCAGAAAATATAAAAAATATCTGCAAGAAGATCTGCACCGGGGGGGCCACACCCTGTCCTCGAGGGTGGGGGGCGCGCCCCCCTTGACAGGGCGCGCCACCCTACCTCGAGGCCCCCCCGATGCTCCACCGACGTATCCCCAGGTCCTATATATTCCGTTTCATGGAGAAAAAAATCAGGGAGAAAGAATTATCGCGTTTCACGAGACGGAGCCGTCGCCAAGCCCTAATCTCACTCGGGAGGGCTGATCTGGAGTCCGTTCGGGGCTCCGGAGAGTGGAGATCGTCGCCATCGTCATCATCAACCTTCCTCCATCACCAATTACATGATGCTCACCGCCGTGTGTGAGTAATTCCATCGTAGGCTTGCTGGACGGTGATGGGTTGGATGGGATCTATCATGTAATCGAGTTAGTTTTGTTAGGGTTTGATCCCTAGTATCCATTATGTTCTAAGATTGATGTTGCTATGACTTTGCTATGCTTAATGATTGTCACTAGGGCCTGAGTGCCATGATTTCAGATCTGAACCTATTATGTTTTCATGAATATATGTGTGTTCTTGATCCTATCTTGCAAGTCTATAGTCACCTATATGTGTTATGATCCGGCAACCCCGAAGTGACAATAATCGCTACCACTCCCAGTGATGACCATAGTTTGAGGAGTTCATGTATTCACTATGTGTTAATGATTTGGTCTGGTACTCTATTAAAAGGAGGCCTTAATATCCCTTAGTTTCCAATAGGACCCCGCTGCCACGGGAGGGTAGGACAAAAGATGTCATGCAAGTTCTTTTCCATAAGCACGTATGACTATATTCGGAATACATGCCTACATTGCATTGATGAACTGGAGCTAGTTCTGTGTCACCCTAGGTTATAACTTCTACATGATGAATTGCATTCGACGTAATTTCCCATCACCGATCCAATGCCTATGAGCTTTACCTATATTGCTAGTTGCTTATTTATTTTCCCTTTGCTTATATCACAAAAACTACAAAAACACTATTGTTACTTTTATTGCTGCTACCCCCACTATATATCATATTACTTTGCTACTAAACTACCTTGCTGCAGATACTAAGTTTCCAGGTGTGGATAATTGACAACTCAGCTGCTAATAATTAAGAGTATTCTTTGGCTCCCCTTGTGTCAAATCAACAAATTTGGGTTTAATACTTTACCCTCAAAAACTGTTGCGATCCCTTACACTTGAGGGTTATCAAGACTATTTTCTGGCGCCGTTGCCAAGGAGCATAGCTCTATTCTTTAAGTCACTTGGGATTTATATCTGCTTATCACCATGAAAAATCTGAAGGACTCAAAAACCAAGATCTCACTCTCAACTACGAGGGGAGGTAAGGAACTGCCATCTAGCTCTGCACTTGATTGTCCTTTTATTATGAGTAAACTTGCGACACCTACTCCTTCCATCGAATCTGATATGTCGTATGTTCTTGATGATGCTACTTCTGCCATGTATGATGAAACTACCTCTATGCCTGATACTGTGCCACTAGGTGAATTTCTAGATGAACAAATTGCTAAGATTAGGGAGAGTGCAAAAGTTGATGATATTTATGAAAGTGATGATGAAACTACTCCCAATAGATATGAATTGCATGTTGTGCCTCAGGGTTATGTTAGGGATGAAGAAACTGCTAGAGACTTTCTTGCTTGCAATGATAGATATGATCTTAAGAAATTATTAGCTAAGCTGAAAGGAAAGTCCTTGAATGCTAGAATGAAACATGATCCTGCTTTTGCTACTTCACCTATCTGTGTTACTGATAAGGATTATGAATTCTCTGTTGATCCTGAGTTAATTACTTTGGTTGAATCTGATCCTTTCCATGGCTATGAGTCTGAAACTATTGTGGCACATCTTACTAAGTTGAATGATATAGCTACCCTGTTTACTAATGATGAAAAGATTCGCTACTACTCCATCCTTAAGCTATTTCCGTTCTCGTTAAAGGGTGATGGTAAGACTTGGTTTAATTCTCTTGATCCTGGTTCTGTGCGTAGTCCCCAGGATATGATGTATCACTTCTCTGCTAAATATTTTCCCGCTCATAAGAAACAAGTTGCCTTATGGGAAATTTATAACTTTGCTCAAACTGAAGAAGAGAGTCTCCGACAATCTTGGGGGAGGCTTCTCCAGTTTCTTAATGCTTTGCCTGATCATCCTCTTGAGATGCATGATATACTTGATGTCTTTTATAATGGACTAACCGATGCTTCCAGAGACCACCTGGATAGTTGTGTTGGTTGTGTTTTCAGGGAAAGAACAGTGGAACAAGCTGAATTACTATTGAATAATATGCTAGCCAATGAAAATAATTGGACACTTCCTGAACCAGCCCCTAAGCCAACTCCTAAGAAAAGAGGTGTTCTATTTCTCAGTCCTGAAGACATGCAAGCGGCAAAGATATCTATGAAAGAAAAAGGTATTAAAGCTGAAGATGTTAAGAATTTACCGCCTATTGAAGAAATACATGGTCTTGATAACCCGACACAGGTAGTAAAGGTAAATTCTCTTTATAGATTTGATGAAGGTGATATTCCTCGTCATAAGTCTGCTAGCCAATGCTTAGATGAGTTTGACAATTTTATTGTGAAACAAGAAAACTTCAATGCTTATGTTGGTAGACAATTACAACACAATTCTCATATGATTGAATGCTTGAGTGATTATCTGTCTAGTGCTAAAGATGAACTGAAACTTATTAGTATACATGCTTCCATGGTCACAACTCCAGTAGAACAAGTACTTAAGGCTCAAAATGATTTGCTCAATGAATTAAATAGTTAAAAATAATAACTATTCTATTAGTGTTGCTACTAGAGGTGATAAAATGACTCAGGAACCTCTGTATCCTGAAGGCCACCCTAAGAGAATTGAGCAAGATTCTTAGAGAGCTAATTTAGATGCACCTAGTTTCTCTAAGAAGAAGAAAAAGAAAAATGATAGGACTTTGCATGCTTCTAGTGAACCTGTAGCTCATCCACCTGAGAATCCCAATGATATATCAGTTTCTGATGCTGAGACACAACCTGGTAATGAACATGAACCTAGTGATAATATTTATAATGATGTTCATGATGATGCTCAACCTAGCAATGATGATGATGTAGAGATTGAACCTGTTGTTGATCTTGATAACCCACAATCAAAGAATCAACATTATGATAAGAGAGACTTTGTTGCTAGGAAGCACGGTAGGGAAAGAGAACAATGGGTCATAAACCCATGCCTTTTCCTCCGAAACCATCCAAGAAAAAGGATGATGAGGATTGTGAGCGCTTTGCTGAAATGATTAGACCTATCTTTTTGCGTATGCGTTTGACTGATGTGCTTAAAACAAATCCTTATGCCAAGTATATGAAAGATATTATTACCAACAAAAGAAAGATACGTGAAGTAGAAATTTCCACCATGCTTGCCAATTACACTTTTGAGGGTGGAATTCCTAAGAAATTAGGGGATCCAGGAGTACCTACTATACCTTGCTCCATTAAGAGAAACTATGTCAAAACTGCTTTGTGTGATCTTGGAGCCGGTGTTAGTGTTATGCCTCTCTCTTTATATCGTAGACTTGACCTGAGTAAGTTAACACCTACTGAAATATCTTTGCAAATGGCCGATAAATCAACTGCTATAACTGTCGGTATTTGTGAGGATGTGCATGTCATAGTTGCAAATGTTACTATTCTAACGGACTTTGTTATACTTGATATTCCCGAGGACGATAGTATGTCTATTATTCTTGGAAGACCTTTTCTGAATACTGCAAGGGCTGTTATTGATTGCAACAAAGTCAATGTCAATTTTCATGTCAATGGTAATGAGCATACGGTACACTTTCTGAGGAAACAACCTCAGGTCATATTATCAACTATATTGGAAAAACTTCGACTATTACTATTGGAGGTTTTGAGTTTCCTATCCCTACTATCAAGAAGGCATACGACATTCTTATTGTTGGGGACATACATATCCCCATTGAGGTAACATAGTGTTATTCGAAAATTCTCCAGTTTCATGTTACTCGGAAAGAGTTTATTAACAAGACCTGATCAACCTTGTTAAAGGATTCCTTTTGATGAACATGGGATAGGTGAATCTAGATGGCACAAACCTTCTGTACCCTCCTTTTACTTTCCGTTAATTAGGTTAAATAAAAGAAAAATATCATTGTCTGTCTGTTTCGAGACTTATCCGTATAAGAAAAAATATCCCGAAAATAAAAGTTCTCCAAATGCCATGAAAATAAAATATGATTTTTTTCTAGAATATTTAAGAAAATATGACACTGAACACACAGCGAGGGGAGCCAGCACGTGGCCTCGAGGGCACAGGGCGCGCCCCCCTTCAGAGGGCGCACCCCCTGCCTTGAGGGCCCCACGTGGCCCCCTCCACTTATCCTTTCACCCGTGCTCTTCTTCTTCCTCCCAAAAAAAATCACCAACCAGCTCAAACCCGAGTTCTAGCCCATTTTGCTGCCATTTTCGATCTCCTTGCTCAAAGCACCATTCACCAAACTGTTTGGGGAGATTGTTCCTTGGTATGTGACTCCTCCATTGGTCCAATTAGCTTTTGTTCTAGTGATTTATTTGTTGCAAATTTGTGCTGCTGTGGTGACCTTGTTCTTGAGCTTACATGTCAAATTTTCTTGGTCCCAAGTAGTTCTAATGCATGATATAGCCTCTAGGCACTTATAGGAGTTGTTGCTATCAATCTTGCTGCGTTTGGTTAACCTTTATTGTGAGTTACTAAAAATTTCAGAAAATTTCACAAAAATGTCTAGGAGAAACTTCCAAGGTGGTCCTTCAAGGAAGCAAGAACCGAGGCTCGCGTTCTGTGAGCCGGACGATGAACCACCGTGGGATGCTGATGTACGGCCTTGTGAATGGCCGTCAGATGAATTTATGAGTCAAGCGGGCATCGAATATGAATTTTACGCATATGTGCGTAACGCTGACCTCGAGGACTTCATGCAAGATAAGTGCCTCCAATACCGGGGCTTAACTGATAGCTTTGTGGGAAAGTTTAAATTTTCATCTTCACGTAATTCTCACACTGTCCTGTTTGATCTTTATGATAAATCTTATACCATGGACTTAGATGATTTTAATGTTGCTTGCAAGCTACCACGGTGGGGCAGTATGAGTGATCCTCGTAAATCTGAATTTAGAGAATTCCTTGCTAGTATTACAGTGGGAGAATCCAGGGACATCACACAAGCCACCACGGGGAGCATACATTTTCCTGCCATTCATTACTTTGCTCTCTTTATTGGTAGATGCATAAATGGTAAAGATGAAGCATGTCACATGTGTGTCCCTGATCTTAGCATTCTCAGGAGTGCTGTACTAGGTGACAGGCAATATAATTTACGAGCAATTGTTGCACGTGGACCACACCATAATGGTTTGTATGGAGATTTATTTGGTGGGATCTATGCTACTCGCATAGCCCTCTATCTTGGTGTGTCTGTGCACCCTTATGATGAACCTTTACCTGCTGCTTATTTAGACTGTAATGATATGGCTTGTCACCAGTTTATAGAGTGGGATAATCAAACTCTCAAATATCGACTAATCTTTAACCGGAAGCATGCCATCCCTATTTTTCTTCATGCCCCTACTTTGTTTAACTTTCAGGAAAAGGAAAGATACACTATAACTATGGAGGAGGCAAATGCCCATTATAACATGACAGAGGCAGCCCGCCTTCGAGCTGCAGCTCAGCAGGCAGCATCTGCTGCATCTCAGTACGACCCAACTACAACTTTGGATATCTGTCTGGCCAGTACTGGCCATAGACCAACTTAGGCCAAAAGCCTAAGCTTTGGGGAGTACGTGTTTCTCACCGACTTACTTTCATGTTCACACCTATTCTAGTTGTCAGTGCTCACACTCTTTCACTGTACCATCCATGCTTAGTAGTAGTAACTAAAAATGAAAACCCAAAAAAGATTTCCCGTTCTTCTTTTGCTTGTTGGGAGCTTTCCCGTGTAAATAGTTTCTTTTCTTTTCTTTAGGGGTTAAGAGTAGAAGACCATGATTGAAAATGCTTAGTGGCTCTCATATGCTTTGTTGTAGATTTAAACTTGAGCAATATTACCTTGTCTTCTCTCTTGTATTAAAAGCTTGCAGATTCCAGCTTAGTCCAATGCACGTGCACTATTATTATTTTCCACACCGTTCGGTCGTGCGAGTGAAAGGCAATAAGTATGATATATGATGAACTAATTGAGTTGAGAAAACCTGGTATGAACTCGACCTCTTTGGGTTTTTTAAATATGATTGCTCGTCGTTCTTGATTCAGCTTGTTATGAATGAAACATGTTTGCAATGACAATTAGAGATCATAGCTGCTTACGCCATGCTTAATTAGCTGAGAGTTTATAATGGTCTATCTTGTGTGCCAACATGATATTAAAATGGTTGTGATGTGGTATGATGGGTGGTATCCTCCTCTGCACGATTTAAGTGACTTGACTTCGCACATGTTCACGCATGTAGTTCAAGCAAATCAACATAGCCTTCACGATATTTATGTTCATGGTGATTTATATCCTACTCAAGCTTGCATTCATTGTTGATTAATTTTAATGCATGATCATGACCGTTGTTGCTCTCTAGCTGGTCGCTTCCCAGTCTCCTTCTAGCCTTCACCTGTACTAAGCGGGAATACTGCTTGTGCATTCCATAAACCCCAAAGTTGTTACATATGAGTCCACCATACCTTCCTATATGCGTTATTTACCTGCCGTGTGTGAGTAATTCCATCGGAGGCTTGCTGAAAGGTGATGGGTTGGATGGGATCTATCATGTAATCGAGTTAGTTTTGTTAGGGTTTGATCCCTAGTGTCGGTGTACAAAAAGAGGGGTACACTTTTTGTACCCCTATGACTGTGCACGGGCAGTCCGAGCCACGGGCACCACCACACCAAGCACGGCAAGGGAGGTGAGCCAGGGTAAGACCGAAGCTCAATGGAGACTGAAGCCCAAAGCCAAGACCACAAAGATCAAAGGGACGAAGCGAATTCCCCCGGCAAGATCCTTGCCGGGGGCGGCTTTAGCAGCCCCGTCAAGACCCTCGCCGCGGCAACTCGCCCCACGCCTACGGAGCGGACCACCGCTAAGTCCACTGCCCCCATGGGGCAAGGATTCGGGAGGCATCCCCGTAGTGGCATGCAGATCTTTGTTAAGACATTCAAGATCAGATACACGCTAGGAAGACGACGATCCTTGGCGGGATCCCAGCCAAGGAAGACCACAAGACCTCCGGCAAGCATCTTGCCGGGGATGACAACAGGCGCCGCGGCAAGACCCTTGCCGGGGCTCCGGCAAGGCCCTTGCCGGGGACACCCGCAAGGCCATCATCAGGCACACGCCAGCTAAGCTTCCACCGCCCCATGCAGCTGCCGACCCAACCAGCTGGGCAGGCACCTGCGTGGCGACATGCAGATCTTCGTGAAGACCCACCATTGCACCACCTCAGCTGCCTGCCTGCCTACATGGCATCTCAGGCATCGCTGGCCAGGGCGCGTGTCGACATGAGAAGGAGCGGCGACGGACAAGGCAAATGTCTCCCCCGTCCCCGATAAAGCAAGGACACCTAAGCTAGGCGCATTAAATGCGCCTTGTCATGTAATGCGAGGGATAACCTCGCATCACTGTACCCTTTCCACCTCCTGTGTGCCACTGTGGCAACCCCTTTTCCCTATAAAAGGAGGCCTGAGGCGACCAGGAGAAGGATTCGGCTTTTCAGAACTCCTCACGAGTCGGCTTTTGGGAGCTCCTCACGCCCCGTAGCTAGCTGAAGAACACAGATATACAATCCACCGAAGCAGGAGTAGGGTTTTACGCATCCTCGCGGCCCGAACCTGGGTAAAGGAACAGTGTGCTGTCTGTTGGAACCGCTCTTCTCTCTACCCCGTGCCCCGCAACCGCAGTAGGGATTCTTGTGATCCCATAGGTGTCGTTCCAAATACACCGACATCTTTGGCGCACCAGGTAGGGGGCGCAGTTGTGAGAATCGGCTTTAACAGTCAGTTCGACGCTTCTTCATCATCATGGCGCCCAAGAAGAAGACGACGGTGGCGGTTGGCCAGTCGGAAGCCGGACAGCCCATCCCGACGCGGGCGAGCAGTGGACCGGTCGCGGAAAGAACTCGGGGCGCTGCCCGCGAACACCAACGCCGTCCCAGCAGCCGGAGTTTGGGAGGTGGCGATGTTTGTGCGCCTGGTAATGGGCCACACACCGCCAGGTCCAAGCACGGAGCCAGGCCCTCTGCGAGTGGCGCGGGGCCTTTCAAGGTCGCTGCCGCATCACCCGAAGGCGACGCGAGGGCCTCCAGGACTCCCACGCCGGCGCCCACAACACGCTCCTCCCAAGTAGCGCGCGACGAGCGGCGTCATCGCGCCGAAGATCCCGGGCGTCGCCACGGGAAGAGCCCCGAGCGCCACTCCCGGGACGTAGAAGACCTGCCCGCCCGCCGGAGCGTTGGTGTAAATGGCATGCGACCGCGGGATCGTAACGGAGCTCCTCCTGACACGGTCAGGGGTTGAAGCGCGTCGCGGTCCATGCAACTTTCGCTACCGCTAACCCCAGCCGAAGCCCTGGCGCGCGCGCAGTTGCTCCTCGACTTTCCTCCCGTTACGGGGAAACTCGACGAATGGAGAGCCACCATCTGAAGCCTTGTCGCAGTCGCCAACAAGGACGAACCAAGTCCAGCGGAGCTCCCAGGTCGACGCCCCGATGGGGTCACACACACCGGTGGCGGGAGGACCGGCAGCGCCATGGCCACGGTGCATTCGCCTCCTCCTCGCCCGGTACCGTGTGTGTCGACTCGTCGGGACATCGCGGGTGAAGCCATCTCCATAGCGTCATCCGACCCACGGACCCACGGCGACCAGCGTCAAGTTCTTCAGGAGCGAGCTCATGAAGACGCTCAAACCACCATCGAGCGCCGGTGCGGAGCGCGCCAGCAGTCAGACAGGCGGGCGGGGCCTGCTGTGGATCGCCTAGCACCGGAGAGCCCTGGAGGTCTACCTTACGAGGTAGGCTGTCTGGCTTTTACCCGTGAGCTGCGGTAGTTCAAGTGGCCCACTCACCGCACCTTCAAGCCTGACGTTGGCGAGAAGTACAACGGCAAGACCCACCCGTCGGAGTTCCTCAGCATCTACACCATCGCGATGCAAGCTGCCGGAGCCCGCGACGATAAGGTGCTTGCGAATTACTTTCCGTTGGCTCTTAAACCTAATGCCATGTCGTGGTTGATGCACTTGCCGGTAGACTCTATTTCCTCCTGGTCGGACTTGTGTCATGAGTTTGTTGGCGCCTTTACTGGAGGTCACCAAGCCCATGGCCAAGCGAGTGACCTGCACGTCATACCCCAGAAGGAAGGCGAGAGTCTGCGCAAGTATATACAGAGGTTCAGCCGGGTGCAATACAACATCCCTGATGTTCACCCTGCCGCCATCATCATCGCGTTCCATCAGAACATGCATAACCGCAAGATGCGTGAAGAACTGGCAATGACCCAGGTGAAAGATGTGGCGGAACTCTATGTTCTTGCTGACAGATGTGCCCGGGTTGAAGAGGGAAGGAAGTACCCCGGCGAAGACGCCGGTGCGGAAACCGACTCTTCAGATGAGGATACTGCCGCCACGGCGAAGAAGGGCCGGCACCACAACAGGAAGCTCAAAGGTAAAGCTGTGCTTGCCGTCGAGGGATCTGATGACGCCGGCTCCGCCAAGAAAACCAGGGCGGGTGACCCCGGCAAGGAAATTGCCGGGTGTGTCGCCTTCCGGGCCTTGGCGGCTGCCGAGAAGCCAGGAAACTCCGGCAAGCGATACTGCAAGATCCATCGCACCAAGGGCCATGATCTCCAGGACTGCCGACAGGTTGAGCTCCTTGCTGAGAAGCAGAGGGCTGAATATGAGAGGCGGGACATTGAGAAGGGCCAGGATGGTGCTGAAGGGTCCGGCAAGAAGCATGACGGCCAAGAAGGCCGTCGCAGCAAGGATAAACAGCAGGAGAGGCCCGCCCGGGGCCGTGACAGAAGGCCCGAAGACGACGATCACGAAGAGGACGACGAGTCCGGTGACTAAGAAATTCAGAAGGCTATGGAGGCCATGTGCGTCGATGGCGGCGCCTCGCTGCATACTTCTCACCGCCAACTTAAACAGTGGGCGCGTGAGATTACAGCGGCGGAGCCATCGTCCGGTGCCCAAAAGCAGCTGAAATAGTCCAGCACACCTATCATTTTTTATGCTGAGGATCACCCTGATCGCACTACTGCGGTGGGGTGCTTGCCATTGTTTGTTTCACCGACAATACACAACCTCAATGTGATAGAGGCGAGGGGCCCGATCTTTCGATGAGATGATAACTATCGATTTGGTGGAGACGACTTTGACGATCCGACTACAATCGTGCATGACGTTGCGCCTTAGCAATCGCTAAACCAATCTCCAGGGGTTACTGACAATGCCAGAAGCACGATCAGCCTGACCATGAAGGTCTATTCCTGCATGCAATCGAAGAACAAGCAAGAATATGATAAAGCAATCTGAATATTGCAAATATAAATGATGTATTGATAAAGGTGGGGATCCGTAAGCGGTCTTGGTCTGGTCGTTGGACACAAACGAAGTACACGAAGTTGCAATGGCTAACTTTTGACTAAACAAATCCCTAAGAAAAAGCTACTAGATGGATCTACTTATATAGGAGCAAGGGGTGGCGGCCAAGGAGGTGGAAGGACGTCCCAAGGCAGCCTAAAACTAACCCTAGGTCGTACAAGGCTCATGGGCCCAAGTGGAGGTGATGTAACACCTTTGGACTTGTAGTTTGACTCGGATTCTGCTGCAGCGTCAGATTGTTTCGTCGGTATCTCAACGCTCCGGACGAATTTGAAGGTGAATCCAATTGGGTTGGAAAGTGTATGAAATCTAGTTTCCAACAAAAAAAGAATCACCCAATTCGGAGTCCGTATGAAGGAGTTCTTGCCGTTTTGAGTCAGGTATGTCTGTGCAGTCCGAATCTGGATGCAGAACGTGAGAGACTTGGACTCTATCTTCTCTTGGCCCAAAAGTGACGTGAGAGAACTTTTTAAACAGCACCTAAACTTCTCTTTTTCCCTTATCTTCATATGTGGATTGTACAAATGTCCCATACACCTGGAATTAAACATGGCACAAAAGTCTGTGAAGTATTTTTGTTCTGGATGACATAAATAAATTGTTGCATAGTTTGCATTAGAATTCACCTCACAAATATACATGTATGCAATATTTTTGGTCGTATCCAAGGTAGTCATGTCCTCATCACAAGGTGACAAAGATGCTAGTCGATGGCGGGGCCGGTCTGAACCTACTCTCGCCCACCGTGATCGAGAAGCTGCAAGTTCCTGATGGAGACCTCGAAGAGACGGGAACGTTTCAGGGGGTCAACCGGGGGAGAAGTCAACCGAAGGGGAAAGTCACGCTGCCCGTGACTTTTGGAAGTGATCTGAACTACATGACAGAGAGGATCGTGTTCAATGTTGCCAAGATCCCCTTGCCTTACAACGGGATCCTTGGCCGCCCAGCGCTGGCCAAGTTCATGGCAGCGTCACACTACGCCTACAACACCCTGAAGATGCCAGGACCTGTGATGATCATCACCATCCCCTCTGATAAGAAAGATGCGCTGATTTGCGCTGACCAACTATACCAGCAAGCGATTGCAGCAGCTGTCGCCACGAGGGCACTTGTTCTTGCCACTGGAGCCCCGAGAGGGAAGAAGAAGAAGACCGGTGAGACCTCGGACACCCACTCCGGCAAGCGCACCTCATCGGAGTGTTGTGCTCTCGTCGAGGACGTGCCAGAGAGCTCCACCGGCAAGAAGAAGACCGGTGAGACCTCGGGCACCCACTCCGGCAAGCGCACCTCTTCGGAGTGTCGCACTCCCATCGAGGACGTGCCAGAGAGCTCCACCGGCAAAAACAAGAGATCCAGGGCCACACCGCCGGGAACCTAGAAGGTTTCCATCAAGGAGGACGGCACGGGAGGGGCTTTCACCATAAGCTCCACCCTTGATGACAAATGGGAAGACGCGCTCGTCACGTTCCTGCGGGCGAATGTCGACGTGTTTGCATGGCAAGCATCCGACATCCCCGGCGTTCCCAGGAAGGTGATTGAGCACCACCATGCTGTCTGTCCTCATGCGCGGCCCGTCAAGCAGAAGGTCAGGAAGCAAGCTTTGGAACGACAAGAGTTCATCACAGAGGAGATCCGGAAACTGGAAGCAGCGGGTTTGGTAAGAGGAGTGCTCCATCCAACGTGGTTGGGCAATCCTGTGGTAGTGCGCAAGGCAAATGGGAAGTGGAGGCTGTGTATTGATTACACAAATATCAATAAAGCTTGTCCCAAGGACCCCTTCTTGTTGCCGCGTATCGACCAGATTGTTGACTCCACGGCTGGGTGTGATCTGTTGTCATTCCTCGATGCCTACTCCGGCTACCATCAGATCTTCATGGCAAGAGAAGACGAAGAGAAGACAACATTCATCACCCCATGTGGTACGTACTGTTTTGTATGAATGCCTTTCGGGTTGAAGAGTGCTGGCTCGACGTTTGCAAGGGCAGTCCAGATTGGTTTTGAACCCCAGCTCCATAGAAATATGGAGGCTTATATGGATGATATAGTGGTCAAAACCAAGAACAGGGCAAACCTTATACCGGATTTACAAGAAACATTTGTAAACCTACGCAAGATCAATCTCAAGCTGAACCTTGAGAAGTGGGTTTTCGGCATCCCGTCCGGCAAGCTTCTCGAGTTCTTTGTGTCGCAGCGTGGGATAGAGGCCAATCCGGACAAGATCAAAGCTATAGAGCGGATTGATGCACCCAAACTGGTCAAGGATGTGCATCGGCTTGCTGGCTGCATTGCCGCCATGAGCAGATTCATTTCCAAGTCTGTCAAGCGCGCCCTCCCCTTTTTCAAGATTCTGAAAAAGGCAGGCCCAATGGAGTGGACACCAGAAGCTGAAGCGGCATTACAAGATTTGAAGAGGTATCTTTCCTCCATGCCAATACAAGTTGCGCCTAGGCCAGAAGAACCGTTGCTGCTATACTTGGCGGCAACAAACCAGGTGGTCAGCACCGCACTAGTGGCGCAGAGAGAAATTGATGATGGGGTGATAGCAGCGATGGAGCCTGATGCCACTGGTGCAGAGATGACACGGCCGGTTGGAGTGCAGCCAAGAAAGAAAATGATGCAGCACCCGGTCTACTTTGTTAGCTCCCTCTTGCAGGGGGCTAGATCAAGGTACTCCGGTGTGCAGAAATTGCTCTTCGTCCTTCTTATGGCCTCGAGGAAGCTGCATCACTATTTCTAGGCGCACGAGATCACTGTCGTCACTTGCCTCCCTCTACAACGGATATTGCACAATCCAAATGCAACGGGAAGGATTGTAGAGTGGGCACTGGAGCTGTCCAGTTTTGGCCTCAAGTTCGAAAGTACCTCGATGATTCAAAGCCGAGTCCTGGCGGAGTTCGTTGCATAATGGACCGCGACGCCTGATGAAGAAGTCCATGAAACTACTCTCCCCGGCAAAGAGGTGAGTTGCAACTGGATCATGTACTTTGATGGAGCTTTCTCCTTACAGGGCGCCGAGGCTGGCATACTGCTGGTCGCGCCCACTAGAGAGCACCTCAAGTACATGCTCCAGATGCACTTCCCCAGGGAGGTATCAATGAACAACACTGCTGAGTATGAGGGGCTGCTTGCTGGTCTTAGGATCGCGGCAGACCTCGGAATCAAGAAACTCATCGTCAGGGGCGATTCACAGCTTGTCGTCAAGCAAGTCAACAAAGATTACCAGAGCCCGTTGATGAAGGCCTACGTCGATGAAGTGAGAAAGCTGGAAGAGCGCTTTGATGGTATATGGGCGGAGCACGTTCCCCGAGCGGAGAACGACATCGCCGATTACCTGTCAAAGCGCGCTGCCCTCAAGCTACCTGTGGAACCAGGTACCTTTGTGCTTCAGCTTTCTCAGCCATCCGTTGATCCATCAACAGAGCAGAACAAGAGGAGGAAATCAAGGCCCGGCAAGTACTTTCCCGCCGAGCTCCCCGGAGGCGCCGGCAAGGATGTTTTCGGAGACACTGAGCCCGCCACTGGATGGCTAGCTCCGGCGGAGCGTCAAGCTCTTGCCGTCGAGACAGCCGCTCCCATGGCGGAGGAAATGCCTTTAGTCCTTGCCGTCGAGCCCCAGGCTCCAGCGTGGGCACAGCATACCGTCCGATTCCTCCAGACCGGGGGAACTTCCTGAGGAGCAGGAAGAAGCAGAAAAAGTAGCCCGTCGGTCTACTATGTAGCAGTTCGACGATGACGTCCTGTACAGAAAGAGAACGAACGGCGTGAAATTGAAGTGCATCCCTCGAGAGGAAGGACTGGGGCTGTTGGCGGAGATACATGGATGCATATGTGGATCCCACATATGGTCAAGAGCCCTTGTCGGTATGGCATTCCGGCAAGGCTTCTTCTAGCCCACTGCCCTCCAGGATGCGATGGCACTAGTCACGAGGTGTGAAGCGTGCCAGTTTCATTCAAAGAAACTTCATTAACTAGCTCAAGCCCTTCAAACCATTCCTCTCTCCTGGCCCTTCTCGGTCTGGGGGCTCGACATACTGGGCCCTTTCCCCCACGCTGTCGGGGGCTTTGAGTACTTGTACGTTGCAATCGACAAGTTCACAAAGTGGCCGGAGGTGGAGGCAGTGAGGAAGGTCACAACTCAGTCAGCCGTCAAGTTCTTCAAGGGACTAGTGTGCCGTTTTGGTGTACCCAACAGGGTAATCACCGACAACGGCACGCAGTTCACAAGCCGCACCTTCATGCAATATACCCAAGACCTCGGCAGCGAAGTCTGTTTCGCTTTCGTTGCTCACCCCCAAAGCAATGGTCAAGCTGAGAGGGCAAATGCTGAAGTGCTGCGAGGCCTAAGGACAAAGACCTTTGACAGGCTGCACAAGAGTGGAAGGCGCTGGATTGATGAGTTGCAGGCGGTTCTTTGGTCGATCAGAACGACGCCAAATCGAGCCACCGGCCAGACACCCTTTGCCCTGATATACGGGGCAGAAGCAGTTCTCCCCACTGAACTCATATACGGGTCTCCTTGAGTGCTCGCTTATGATGATCTTGAGCAAGAGCAACTGCGGCAAGATGACGCAATGCTCCTTGAGGAAGATCGTCTTTGGGCGGCCGTGAGAGCAGCACGCTACCAGCAAGGCTTGCGCCGCTACCATAGCCGCAAGGTTCATGCCCGAAGCTTTGAGGAAGGCGACCTTGTTCTTCGGTGCGTTCAATCGGCCAAGAATACAAACAAGTTGAAGCCGAAGTGGGAAGGCCCTTATCGGTTAATACGAGTCACCAGGCCTAGAGACCGAAAATGCCATTCCGATGAGCAATTCCTGGAACATTGAGCATCTTCGCAAGTTTTACCCATAAGGCGCGGCTTGCCGGGCCCCTCGGCAAGCCACCTTTTTGTAAAAGCCTTGCCGGCAAGGCATGTAACCCTTTGTACAAAGCCAGGCGCAGACCCTGAGCATAAATAAATGAAGCGCTGACGCCCTAAGTTATAGCATGCATGCTGAGTCGGGTCTCGTCCTTGGTTAGGGTTGATAGTGCTTAGCGGCGGCTAACCCCTAGCTTAGAGGTCGAGTTTGCATCTCTCTGTCTTTCCTCTATCTCCTTTGGTTCACAGGACGCACAAATATCCTTGCCGAAGCCACTTGGGGAAAAGAAAGAGGAACATACTAGCACCTAGGCCCCGGCAAGCCAGTGTTGCCGGGGGCTACGAGAGCAAAGATGTAGCTTCAGATAAGTTATTCATCCCTTATCATGCATTCCATTATGGACTGAGGTATGTGAAACCTTGTTCTTTTCCTAAAGTTACCGTGCTCCCATAACTCTAGGCCCTAGGGCTCGTTCCTGGGACTAAGTTTGGTCGTAGTCGCGGCAGTGAAAGGATGAAACGAGGAGCCTAAGCCCACTTCATCCCTGCCTCCGCCAAAGGCGTGAGATAGGTCAAGCGAAGTAGGGAGACGGCAAGGCTTGTTGTCGGGCAAGAAAATGTTTGTCTTAAAGATATCAAGGATTTATTCCTTGTCGTGGGTTTCACCCACAAAGAAATGACCCGGCAAACAACCCTTTTTCATTAAAAACATTCCATTCAGGTACAGACCGTAGGGAATGAAAAACATGAACAAGGGGATTACAAGTTTTAAATTTAACAGATGCCCGAAGGCTTACAAACTAAAAAGAGATAAGATGCCAGTAATGCCCTTCTTGTCCCTCTCCTCAGGAGGTAGGTCAAGGAGGCGAGAAGGGCAAAAGGAGCGCCTAGGCGAGCTACGGGTGGCAGAAGACACCAAGAGGACATCTTGGTGGCCGCCCAAAGGCTGGATGGTGATGGCGGCGCCGGAAGCAGAGCTCGAAGATGAGGCGGCAGGACGTCACTACGCGTCGAAGGCGTCGGTGCCCGCGTACTCCGACATGACGACCTTGCCACCCGCCCTCTTCCTCTTCCTCTTCCGCAGCCTCCCTACGCCAGCCGCCAAGGGGACGGCCCCGAGAAGTTCAAGGAGCCGGCGACGCGGATGATGGGGTCGCCGGTGCCACCAGGAGCAGCGCCCGACACCTAGTCGGACCCGTCATCCTGCCGTTCACCGC
The DNA here is from genome assembly GCA_902687465.1 of Secale cereale. Classification (NCBI taxonomy): domain Eukaryota; kingdom Viridiplantae; phylum Streptophyta; class Magnoliopsida; order Poales; family Poaceae; genus Secale; species Secale cereale. Next base: position 187,882,632 of record LR738713.1, on the reverse strand, counting down.
CCTCGTCGTCGCTGCCACTGTCCTCCTCGTCACCCTTGCTCGAGGAGGAATCTTCATCATCGGAAGAGCTCTCCACGCAGCACCTTGCACGAGTCCCAAAGTGCCCGAAGACCTTGACGGATGGAAGGCCACCCTCTTTAAACTTAAAGTGGAGAGTGAGCCCATCCGTCAAGCTGTGGATACGAGCAAACGTCATCCATCCCTGACGAAGATACATCAAATGAGGAGGAAGGAAGTCGACGCGGACCCGCGTGCCACTGATCCCGCATCCCCTCATGTGCAGCCGCAGCGACTCCGGCGGATCCAGCTCCATCTCCCGCGTGAATGGGGTCGGGAGACGAACGCGACGGCGCGGCGGCCGCCGCAACCTGACGAAGAACTCGCAAGGGTCATCCCCAACATGGCCCTCCACTCGAGGAGGAGCTGCTGGCGGGGGCGAGGCCGGCGGGCCGCCCCATCCTCCTCTTCCCCGAGCGCACCGGCCTGGCCCACGGCCTCGCCCCCTCCCCCTTCCCCTCGTGGCCAGCTCTGCCACTGTGGGTGCAGGATAAGGAGGGATGCGTTGTCGAGCAGCAACCCTCGCCGCCACCATTGAAGGGCCGGGATTTCCTCTCTCCATGGCGAACGGAAGAGAGGAGCAGAAGTTGAAGGAGAAAGAAGATGGAAGAGTGCGGGCGCCGTCCCTCCCCTCCCGCTCTTTATAAAGGGGCGGGGCTGGGGCTTGACCGCCCCACTCGGCCAATCAAGACGCAGAAGGCGCAAGGAGCCGGGACCGACCCGCCGCCCCAACCAGCGATGGCTCGGTTTCCTGCCTCCACCGTTTGCCAACCCAAGCGCATGGGAGGCACATGGCTGACGTGCAGAACCGAGGGGACGGGTGAGGCGACCTCTCCCCACCGCGTGATCGTGGGGAGTGGACGCCTTGAGGACCGCGCCTCGGCCCCATTCAGTAAATGGGCCGCGTATCCACGCCTCCCACTAGTTATGGGGAAGGCACGAAGCCGCTTCTTTACTACGACGTGACGCATGCCTATGGAAACCGCCCCGCGCAAGGCGCCCATGTCACGTCCGCCCCTCCACCTAGTACCATACGCGCGGGTCGTGGGAGGCGCAGCATGCGGAAAATCTTACCACGGTAAAAACCGTCCCGCCTGCCCGCGCACCGTTCTGGGCCTAGCCCAACAAAGCGTCGCGCTTATGTGTGGCCCAGGCCCGGGGGCTCCTGTCGGTGTGCAAAAAGAGGGGTACACTTTATGTACCCCTATGACTTTGCACGGGCAGTCCGAGCCACGGGCACCACCACACCAAGGATGGCAAGGGAGGTGAGCCAGGGTAAGACCGAAGCTCGATGGAGACTCAAGCCCAAAGCCAAGACCACAAAGATCAAAGGGACGAAGCGGATTCCCCCGGCAAGATCCTTTCCGGGAGCGGCTTTAGCAGCCCCGGCAAGACCCTCGCTGCGGCAACTCGCCCCACGCCTACGAAGCGGATCACCCTTGAGTCCACTGCCCCCATGGGGCAACGATTCGGGAGGCATCCCCGTAGTGGCATGCAGATCTTTGTGAAGACATTCAAGATCAGATACACCCTAGGAAGACGACGATCCTTGGCGTGATCCCAGCCAAGGAAGACCACAAGACCTCCGGCAAGCATCTTGCCGGGGATGACAGCAGGCGCCACGGCAAGACCCTTGCCGGCGCCCCGGCAAGGCCCTTGCTGGGGACACCCGCAAAGCCACCATCAGGCCCACGCCAGCTAAGCTTCCACCGCCCCATGCAGCTGCCGACCCAACCAGCTGGGCAGGCACCTACGTGGCGACATGCAGATCTTCGTGAAGACCCACCATTGCGCCACCTCAGCTGCCTGCCTGCCTACATCGCATCTCAGGCATTGCTGGCCAGGGCGCGTGTCGACACGAGAAGGAGCGACGACGGTCAAGACGGTTGTCTCCCTTGTCCCCGATAAAGCAAGGACACCTAGCTAGGCGCATTAAATGCGCCTTGTCATGTAATGCGAGGGATAACCTCGCATCACTGTACCCTTTCCACCTCCTGTGTGCCACTGTGGCAACCCATTTTCCCTATAAAAGGAGGCCCGAGGCGACTAGGAGAAGGATTCGTCTTTTCAGAACTCCTCACGAGTCGGCTTTTGGGAGCTCCTCACGCCCCGTAGCTAGCTGAAGAACACAAATATACAATCCACCAAAGCAGGAGTAGGGTTTTACGCATCCTCGCGGCCCGAACCTAGGTAAAGGAACCGTGTGCTGTCTATTGGATCCGCTCTTCTCTCAACCCCGCGCCCCGCAACCGGAGTAGGGATTCTTGTGATCCCATAGGTGTCGTTCCAAATACACCGACACCTAGTATCCATTACGTTCTGAGATTGATGTTGCTATGACTTTGCTATGCTTAATGCTTGTCACTAGGGCCCGAGTGCCATGATTTCAGATCTCAACCTATTATGTTTTCATGAATATATGTGTGTTCTTGATCCTATCTTGCAAGTATATAGTCACCCACTATGTGTTATGATCCGGCAAACCCCGAAGTGACAATAATTAGGACCACTCCTGGTGATGACCATAGTTTGAGGAGTTCATGTATTCACTATGTGTTAATGCTTTGGTCCGGTACTCTATTAAAAGGAGGCCTTAATATCCCTTAGTTTCCAATAGGACCCCGCTGCCACGGGAGGGTAGGACAAAAGATGGCATGCAAGTTCTTTTCCATAAGCACGTATGACTATATTCGGAATACATGCCTACATTGCATTGATGAACTGGAGCTAGTTCTGTGTCACCCTGGGTTATAACTTCTACATGATGAATTGCATCTGACGTAATTTCCCATCACTGATCCAATGCCTACGAGCTTTACCTATATTGCTAGTTGCTTATTTACTTTCCCGTTGCTTATATCACAAAAACCTCAAAAACACTATGGTTACTTTCATTGCTGCTACCGCCACCATCATATTACTTTGCTACTAAACTACCTTGCTGCAGATACTAAGTTTCCAGGTGTGGCTGAATTGATAACTCAGTTGCTAATACTTAAGAGTATTCTTTGGCTCCCCTTGTGTCGAATCAACAAATTTGGGTTTAATACTTTACCCTCGAAAACTGTTGCGATCCCCAACACTTGTGGGTTATCACTAGGGTGCTGTGCGGAGAGCTCGACCGATGACGAAAACTCCTCCTCGAGCGACAGTGATGGGGTGGACATCAACAGCATCGACGAGGGCAACATGCGGGAGGGTGACGATTCCGACTAGGCGTCGGACGCACCGTCCTTGGGTGACGCCGGCAGCACCATCATCTGCATCGCCAGCTCCTTGAACTTCTCGGGGTCGCCTCCTAGGGCGGCTGGCATTGGGAGGCCGGAGAAGATGAAGGAGGTGTGCGGTGGCCGTCAAGTTGGAGTACGCGGGCATCGAATGCCCTGACCGCGTATTGCCGGCCCACTGCCTCATCCTTTGGCTCTTCTCCTGGCGCCATCATCACCAGCCTTCTTCGGGACGGCCACCGGGATGTTCTCTTGGTGCTTTCTACTTCTCGTGCTTCGCCTAGGCGCTCCCTTTGCTCTTTTGCCATCTTGTTCCATTTCCTGAGGAGAGGGACAAGAAAGGGATTACGGGCACCTTATCTCTTTTCAGTTTGTAAGCCTACGGGCCTTTGTAAGATTTAAATCTTGTAACCCCCTTGCTCATGTATGCATTCCGTATGAATTGTACTTGTTTACAACATATTGATGGAGAGAAGGGTGTTTGCCGGGTTTCTTTTGTGCATGGGCAGGGGCCACACCATGGACCGAATCCTTGTTATCTTCAGATAAACATCGTACCCCGGCAACAGGCCTTGCCATCTTCCTGCTCTATATCTCAACCACATTCACGCCCTTGGCGGAAGTAGGAGCAGAGTAGGATTAGGCCCTTCGTCTGCTCCTTTCCCATCACACTACTACCGAGTTCAGGTCCAAAATAAAGTTTGTTGGACGCAGGAAAAAAAGGAGCATGATGGTATAAGAGCGAGCGAAGTCTCATACGTTCAAGTTTCATACAGAAGTAAGGAGTGGGGGATGAAATGCTTATCTGATTTTGTAGCCCCCGGCAACCTTGTCTTGCCGTGGTCGGATCCTTGGATCTGCAGCCCCCGGCAACCTTAGTTCGCTGGGGTTGGAGCGTCGGCCCGTCCTCTTTCTTCCAAACAGCTCAGCAGAAATGTCCATGCGTCCTGTGAACAAAAGAGGATGGAAAGGAACATAGAGATGCACACTCGACCTCTATGGTAGGGGTTAGTCCCCGCCAAGCACTATCAACCCTAACAGAGAAAGAGACTCAACCTAGCATCCATGCTAAAACTTAGGGCGCCGGCTCTTCATTTATTTATGCTCAGGGTCTGCGCCTGTCTTTGTATGAAGGGTTACATACCTTGCTGGCAAGGCTTGTACAAAAGGGTGGTTTGCCGGGGAGCCGGGCAACCACGCCTTACGGGTAAAACTTGCGAAGATGTTCGATGTTCCAGGAGTTGCTCACTGGAATACCATCTTCTGTCTCCAGGCGGACTGCGCCAGGCCTGGTGACTCGTATTACTCGATAAGGGCCTTCCCACTTTGGCAACAACTTGTTGGAATTCTTGGTCGACTGAATGTGCCGAAGAACAAGGTCGCCTTCCTCAAAGCTTCGGGCATGAACCTTGCGGCTATGATAGCGGCGCAAGGCTTGCTGGTAGCATGTTGCTCGCAGAGCAGCCCAAAGACGATCTTCCTCGAGGAGTGTTGCGTTATCTTGCCGTAGTTGCTCTTGCTACTGCTCATTATAAGCGAGCACTCGGGGCGTATGTGAGTTCCGTGGGGAGAACTGCTTCCGCGTCGTAAATGAGGGAGAAGGGTGTTTGGCCGATGGCTCGATTTGGTGTCATTCTGAATGACCAAAGAACCGCCGGCAATTCATCAATCCAGCGTCTTCCGCACTTGTGCAGCCTATCAAAAGTCCTTGTCCGGAGGCCTTGCAGTACTTCAGCATTTGCCCTCTCTGCCTGGCCGTTGCTTCGAGGATGCGCAACAGAAGCAAAACAGACCTTGCTGCCGAGGTCTTGAATGTACTGCATGAAGGTGCGGCTTGTGAACTACGTGTCGTTGTTGGTGATGACTCTGTTTGGTACACCAAAATGGCAGACTAGGCCCTTGAAGAACTTTACGGCTGATTGTGTTGTCACATTTCCCACTGCTTCCACCTCTGGCCACTTTGTGAACTTGTCGATTGCAACATACAAGTACACCAAGCCCCCGACAGCACGGGGAAAGGGGCCCAGTATGTCGAGCCCCCAGACCGAGAATGGTCAGGAAAGAGGGATTGTTTGGAGAGCTTGAGCTGGTTGACGAAGCTTCTTTGAATGGAACTAACACGCTTCATACTTGGTTACTAGTGCCGTTGCATCCTGGAGGGCAGTGGGCCAGAAGAAAACTTTGCGGGAACGCCTGGGCCCTCGACCCTATCTGGGAGCCACATATGCCTCCGTGTATCTCTGCCAACAGCTCTAGTCCTTCCTCCCGGGGAATGCACTTCAATTTCACGCCGTTCGGCTTTTTTCTATACAAGATGTCATCGACGAACTGATACATGGCAGACCGACGGGCTACTTTCTCCACTTCTTCCTGCTCCTCAGGAAGCTCCCCTGCTTGGAGAAATCAGACGGTATAATATGCCCATGTTGGAGCCTGGGTCTCAATGGTGAGGACTAAAGGCATCTCCTCTGCCATAGGAGAAACTATCTCCACGGCCAGGGCTTGACGCCCTTCCGGAGTCTGTTGCCCTACGGCAGGCTCAGCGTCCCCGGCAACATCTTTGCCGGCGACCCCTGGGAGCTCGGCGGGAAAGTACTTGCCGGGGCCTGATTTCCTTCGCTTGTTATGCTCTGTCGATGGTTCAACGGATGGTTGAGTTAATCGAAGCACAAAAGTACCTGGTTCCACAGGTAGTTTGAGGGCGCCGCACTTTGACAAGTAGTCGGCGATGTCGTTCTCCGCTCGGGGAACATGCTCTTCTTGTATACCATCAAAACGCTCCTCCAGCTTCCTCACTTCATCAACGTAGGCCTACATCAACGGGCTCTGGTAATCCTTGTTAACTTGCTTGACGACAAGCTGCAAATCACCCCTAACGATGAGCTTCTTGATTCTGAGGTCTGTCGCAATCCTGAGACCGGCAAGCAGTCCCTCGTACTCGGTTGTGTTGTTTGTTGACATCTCCCTGGGGAAGTGCATCTGGACCACATACTTGAGGTGCTGTCCGGTGGGCGCAATGAGCAGCACACCAGCACCGGCGCCTTGTAGTGAGAAGGCTCCGTCAAAGTACATAATCCAGTCGTGACTTGTTTCCTTGCCGGGGAGAGTGGTCTCCTGGATCTCTTCGTCGGGCATTGAGGTCCATTCTGCAACGAACTCCACCAAGACTCTACTCTGAATCGTCGAAGTGCTTTCAAACTTCAATCCAAAGCTCGATAGTTCCAAGGCCCATTACACAATCCTCCCGATCTCATCTGGGTTATGCAATATCCGCTACAACGGGAGGCGGGTGACGATGGTAATTTCATGTGCTTGGAAGTAATGACACAGCTTCCTAGAGGCCTTAAGGAGGCCGAAGAGGAATTTCTGCACACCGGAGTACCTTGACCTAGCCCCCCCTGAAAGAGGGAGCTGACAAAGTAAACCGGGTGCTGCATCATTGTCTTCTTCTGCACTACTTCATTCAGTTGTGTCGCTTCTGCCCCTGTGGCGTCAAGTTCTATCGTTGCTATTACTTATGCATTGACATCTCTCTGAGCTACTAGCGCAGCACTGACCACTTGATTCGTCGCCGCTAGATATAGCAGCAACGGCTCTTCGGGTTTAGGCGCGACCAGTATTGGCATAGAGAAGAGGTATTTCTTCAAATCTTGTAGTGCTCCTTCAACTTCTGGGGTCCACTCCATTGGGCACACCTTTTTCAAGATTATAAAAAAGGGAAGGGCGCGCATGGCAGATTTGGAGATGAATCTGCTCATGGCGGCAACGCAGCCAGCAAGTCGACGCATATCCTTGATCCGCCTGGGTGCCTCAATTTGCTAGATAGCCTTGATCTTGTCTGGATTCACCTTGATCCCACGTTGTGACACGAAGAAACCGAGAAGCTTGCCGGACGGAACTCCGAAGAAACACTTCTCAGGGTTCAGCTTGAGGTTGATCTTGCGCAAATTCACAAACGTCTCTTCTAAATCCTGTATGAGCATTGCCTTGTCCTTGGTTTTGACCACTATGTCATCCGTATAGGCTTCCATATTTCTATGTAGCTGAGGCTCAAAACCAATTTGGACTGCTCTTGCGAATGTTGTGCTAGCACTCTTCAACCCGAAAGACATTCATATGAAACAATATGTACCACATGGGGTGATGAATGATGTCTTCTCTTCATCCTCTCTCATCCTGAAGATTTGATGGTATCCTGAGTAAGCATCAAGGAATGATAAGAGGTCACACCCGGCTGTGGAGTCTACAATCTGGTCAATGCGCGGCAATGGGAAAGGGTCCTTTGGACAGGCCTTATTGATGTCTGTGTAATCAATACATAGTCTCCACTTCCCATTTGCCTTGCGCACCACCACTGGATTGGCCAACCACGTTGGATGGAGTACTCCTCTCACCAAGCCTGCCGCCTCCAACTTCATGATTTCCTCTGTGATGAACTCTTGACCTTCCAGAGCTTGCTTCCCGACCTTCTGTTTGACGGGCCGCACGTGAGGGCGGACAACAAGATGGTGCTCAATCACCTCCCTGGGAACGCCGGGGATGTCGGATGCTTGCCACACAAACAGGTCAACATTTGCCCGCAGGAAGGTGACGAGCGCGCCTTCCTATTTGCTGTCGAGGGTGGAGCTCATGGTGAAAGCCCCTCCCGTGCCATCCTCCTTGATGGACACCTTCTTGGTTTCTGGTGGTGCAGCTCTAGATTTTTGTTCTTACCGGTGGAGCTCTCTAGCACGTCCTTGACGGGAGCACCGCACTCCGAAGAGGGGCGCTTGCTGGAGTGGGTGCGAGAAGTGTTACTGGTCTTCCTCCCTCCCAGGGCTTCAGCGGCAGCAGCAAGTGCCTTGGTGAAAGTCGCTGCAACTGCCTCCCGGTAAAGTTGATCAGCGCAGATCAGCGCATCCTTCTTGTTAGAGGGGACGGTGATGATGGTCATCGGCCCATGCATCTTCAGTGTATTGTAGGCATAATGTGATGCTGCCATGAACTTGGCTAACGTTGGGCGGCCGAGGATCCCGTTGTAAGGCAAGGGGATCTCAGCAACATCAAAAGCAACCCTCTCTGTCCTATAGTTCAGCTCGCCTCCGAACGTCAAGGGCAGCGTGACTGTAACTTTGGCTGACTCCTTCCCGGGTTGACCCCTTGAAACGTGCCCGTCTCTTCGAGGTCTCCATCAGGAATCTGCAGCCTTTTGATCACAACGGGCGAGATCAAGTTCAGACCAGCCTCGCCATCAACCAACATTTTCATCACCTTGAGGTTGCGTATTGTTGGTGAAACCAACAATGGCAACCACCCGACCATAGTTGTGCGATCAGGGTGATCCTCGGTGTCAAAAATGATAGGTGTGCTAGACCACTTCAGCGGCTTCTAGGCATCAAAAGATGGTTCCACTGCTGTGATCTCAAGCGCCCACTGCTTGAGCTGGCGGTGAGAGGTGTGCAGAGAGGCACCACCGTCGACGCACATGGCCTCCGTAGCTTTCTGGAACTCTTGCTCACCGAACTCGGCGTCCTTATCATGATCATCGTCTTCTTGCTTCTTATCACGGCCTCGGGCGGGCCTTTCTTGTTGGTTATCCTTGCCACGGCAGCCAGGCTGGCCGCCACGCTTCTTGCCGGATCCCTCAGTACCATCTTGGCCCTTCTCCTTGTCCCGCCTTTCATATTCGGCTTTCTGCTTCACTGCGAGCTGCTCGACTTGCCGGCAGTTCTGGAGGTCATGGACCTTGGTGCGGTGGATCTTGCAGTACTTCTTGTCGGAGCCTCCTGGCTTGTCAGCAGCCGCCAAGGCCTGGCAGGCGATACACCCGGCAACTTCCTTGTCGGGGTCAGCTGCCTTGGTCTTCTTGGCAGCGCCGGCGTCGTTGGATCCCTCGACGGCAAGCACGGCCTTGCCCTTGCGTTTCCTGTTGCGGCGTCGGCCCTTCTTCGCTGGGGCGATGGCGTCTTCGTTTGAGGAATCGGTTTCCACACTAGCGTCTTCGCTGGGGTACATCCTTCCTTCTTCGGCCAGAGCACATCTGTCGGCCAGAACATAGAGTTCGACCACATCCTTGACCTTATTTATCGCCAGCTCTTCATGCATCTTGCGGTTACGCACATTCTGATGGAATGCGCTGATGACGGCGGCGGTATGAACATCTGGGATGTTGTACCGCACTCGGCTGAATCTCTGTATGTACTTGCGCATGTTTTCACCTTCTTTCTGGGGGATGACATGCAAACCGCTTGCCTGGCCATGAGCCTAATGGCCTCCCGTAATGACACCAACAAACTCATGGCACAGATCCGACCAGGAAGAAATATAATCTACTGGCAAGTGCATCAACCATGACATGGCATTAGGTTTAAGCGCCAACGGGAAGTATTTGGCAAGCACCTTGTCGTCACGTGCTCCGGTGGCCTGCATCGCGATGGTGTAGATGCTGAGGGACTCTGACGGGTGAGTCTTGCCATTGTACTTCTCGTCGACGTCGGGCTTGAATGTGCGGTGAGTGGGCCACTGGAACTGCCACAGCTCACGGTTAAAGGCTGGACAACCTACCTTGTAAGGTAAGCCTCGAGGCCCCCCCAATGCTGGGTGGTCCGTAGTGGGCCTTGCCAGCCTATCTGACTGATGGCGTGCTTCGCGCCGGCGCTCCATGGTAGTTCGAGCGTCTTCATGGGCTCGCTCCCGAAGAACTTGGCGCTGATCGCAGTGGGTGTGTGGGTCGGACGACGCTATGGAAATGTTATCACAAGCGTCATCCCGATGGACCGGTGCCCATGGTAACTGGTGAGGAGGAGGAGGAGAATGCACCATGGCTGCAGCGCCTCCGGTCCTTCCACCACTGGTGTGCGGTGGCTCGACAGAGCGTCGGCCAGTGGGCCCTGCTGGCCACGACTCATATTTGTTGGCCATGCCGATGAGGCTCCGGATGGTGGCTCTCCACTCGTCGAGCTTCTCCGCAGCAGGAGGGAAGTCGAGGAGCAACTGCGCGCGCTAAGGCCTCCGCCGATGTGGGCAGAGGCGAAAGCTGCATGGACCGTGATGCGCTTCGACTTCTAACCACGTTAGAAGGAGCTCTATCATGGCCCTGTGGCTGCACGCCGTTTTCTCCAGCAGCTTAGTGAGCATGTTGGTCTTCTATGTCCCGCGAATGATGCGCATGGCTCTTTCCGCGGCGGCGCCTGGGTCACCACCGTGGTGACGCTCCTCAACGTGCACGACCTGGGAGGAGCGCATTGTGGACACCAGCATGGGCGTCATGGAAGTCGCTGCGCCGCCCATACGTGGCACGACGCCGCTCTTGGAGGGCCCCGTGCCGCCTGCGGGGGGCCCGGCTCTACCTTTGGACTTGGCAGCGTGCCGGTCGTTGTCTTGCGTAGGAACGACGCCGCTTGCCAAGCTTCGGCTGCTAGAGCGACGTGGGTGTTCGTGGGCCGTGCCTCGGCTTCAATCCGCGACCACCCCATCGCCCGCCCGCACCGGCACGGGCCGTTCAGCTCCAGATGAACCGATCACCATGATCGTCTTCCTCTTGGGAGCCATGGCGATGAAGAACTACTAAACTAACTGCTAGACCGGATTTTCACAACTACGCCCCCTACCTGGCGCGCCAAAGATGTCGGGGACGAACCGATCGACACCTATGGGATCACTGGAATCCCTTCTACGGTTGACGGGCACGGGGTTGTGCAAAGAGCGTATCTAGGAGTCAGCAGAAAGATCGTTTACCTAGGTTCGGGCCGCGAAGATGCGTAATACCCTAGTCCTGCTTTGATGTGTATTTGAGTGTTCTTCAGCTCTTGAACTAGCTATGGTGTGTGCCTAGTCAAAAAGATCTGAATCCTTCTCCAGTATGCCTCGAGCCTCCTTTTATAGTCAAAAGGGGTTGCCACAGTGGCACACAGGAGGTGGAAAGATATACAGTGTACAAGCTCATCTCCTGCCATTACGGGACAAAATGCATTAAATGCACTACTTAGGTGTCCACTCGCTTTATCCAGGACGGCAACGAGGCCCGTCCCGTCTGCCGCTGCTCAGTCTGGCTGTGACGCGCGTCCAGGCCAACGAGGCATGCAACGTCATGTAGGTTGGCAGGCAGCCGAGATGGCGTGGTGGCAGGGTCTTCACGAAGATCTGCATGCCACCACGCAGGTCCTTGAGTAGCTGGATCAGGAACCACGTACTGCCATGTGGGTACTTGCCTGAGCTAGTGGGTCGGCCGCTGAGCTGGGGCGATGATGGGCAGCAAGGTCTTGCCGCGGTTTTGCATCTGTTCCCGGCAAGGGTCTTTCCCGGGACTTTGTGAGCGCCCTCGGTAAGAGGCTTGCCGGGGCCTCGGGGGTATCTTCAGCAAGGAGCCTTGCCGGGGCCTCGTGGGCATCCTCGGCAAGGAGCCTTGCGGTCGTCTTGTCTTTTGGTTCTCATCTAGGATTCGTAGACCCTTTTTCTTCACAAAGATATGAATGCCATCACGTAGGCGCTTCCCGAGCCTTAGTTCCAACGTTGTTTGATGGTGTCGGAGCTCCTAGGCTCAAGGGTGGCTGCAATTGATTCATTGGGTGAGTTGCCCCGGCAAGGGTTCTTGCCTGGGTCGTGCAGGCCCCCCGGCAAGGGTCTTGTCGGGGGAAGCCTATCTTGTTGCTTGGCCTTCTTGCACCACTGTCTTGGCGCTTCTCTGGTAGTCTTGTGCTTCGGTTTCCCTCCTCTTCCCTGTTAGGTGTGGCCGTAGGCGTGGCTCTGACTGCCCGTGCACAAGTAAGGGGTACACAGGAGAGCCCCTACTTTTGTACACCGACACATTCATAAGATAGAGATACAATATTAAATCCAAAAAAAGTAATTCCAGCGGCAACGGAGGCGGCGTGCTGCGCTGACGTTGTCATCCTCCGAGACGCGGTTGTTAAAGTCTTTAAACCAGCCCAAAATATTCTTGACTTGGAAATCAAAGACCATGATGTAGCACGATCGACGTGTGGCGCGCAGGACGATGGTGTCTCACGGAGCTGCGAGGTAGCGGTCGATGGCGGCGTCCGATGACGCTGAGGGGAGCGCACGCATGTGCACGAGTGCGACGTGTGCAGGAAAATGCACGGGGACCAGCGCCACGGTGGGTGCAGGGGCGCGCACGGGCACATGGGGGGCTGGTGCTGGCATGTACATGAGCTCGAGCAGGTATGTGGGGACATCACTGATGCCCGTGACTTACAGCTCTACGATACTCGGTGACCAGCCCGTGAATGCTACGGGGATGGTCGCTGGTGTGGGAACGGGAATGGGAGCTGGGAAGGGCGCGGGGGCAGCATCCGCCACGGCCAGGTCATTCATTTCCATGTCCATGAGGCCCCATTCCTCCTTATTTTCTCTCTCCTCTGGCTCGGAGTCGACTTCACCAAACTAGAAGACTAGTGGCAGATGATCCTTCTATGCCATGGCGTTGGTGGAGGTCTGCAAGAGGGGAATGAGAGGCGAAGAGTAAAGCTGCCCGTATTAAACAGTGTGTCGGGCGCAATTAATGGAGAGGTTGGGAGCAAGGTGAGCGGCTATGGAAGTCAAAGGGCTCACTTCCCAGTGATCATGTGCGGTTTACAGCACACACGCTTCTTGGTGAGCCTCCACAGTGGAGGACTGCTTGCACGTCTCCCGGTCAGCCTGCGCAGTGGACTGCACTCGCACCCCTCCCGTCTACTCAAGGAGTTGTCTGCCCGACACCTCCTAGACATTAAAATTGTGAAGCATGCCATCACATTAATGGTAAGTAGAATGCCCAAATTATACATATATTTGAGATGATAACGTGGCAGCTATTTGTATACAAATTCTTTTGTTGGCTATTAATTCATGCGCTTCTCTCAAATTGGACATGAAAAATACCACATGACACACATTTTAATTTTCAACCTATATTGGGCACTAAAGCATGTGCATCTAGTTCAAATTTGAATTATGCACATAAAATGCATAAAAACTCAGTTAATGTATAAGAATGTCCAAACGATCACCAAAAATTCTAGATTTTAACATGACACTCTTGTTGGTCTATGTTGCCACTAGAAAAATTTCAAATCAACAAGAGACAACGAATATCGTTTCATCCACAAAGGCGACACGTTCCCTACCAGAACCATGAGGCTTCTTGTGAGAAGCTCTGGTTTGTGAGAAGCTTAGACCAAAACCTAACCTAAACGGGATTTTTTTTGCCACAACATGTTGGCACCATTCCATGATAGCATACCAAGCATCATGAATTTCAAACGAGTTTTGGATTTACTAGAATTTAAAAACCAAGTATCTCAATGTTTGTGGCCGAGCGACGGTGCCGAGGTGTTTGAAATTCATTCCCATTTGTTGCATGGGACATAATCATGCACCCAAGGACACACATTTGTTTTTTCAACCCATTTTGGTCATTAGAGCATGTGCTTGTAATTCAAATTTGAATTATGCAAATAAAATGCATAGTAAACCTAGTTAATGTATATAAATGTCCAAATGATCACTAAAAAATTCCCGATTTTAACACGACACTCCTGTTCGTCTATGTTGCCACTAGAAAAAAATTGAAAGAAAGAAGAGGCAACAAATATCATTTCATCCAGAATGGTGACACAGTCCCTACCTCAACCATGAGGCTTCTTGTGAGAATCTCTAGTTTTTGAGAAGCTTATACCAAAACCTGCCCCAAAGGAGACAATTTTTACCACAACATGTTGGCGCCATTCCATGATAGCATGCCAAGTTTCATGAATTTCAGATGAGTTTTACTAGAATTTTAAAACCAAGTATCTAAATGTTTCCGGTCGAGCGACGGTGCCGACGTGTTTCAATTGCATGGGACCTAAGCATCCACCCAAGGACACATATTTGATTTTTAACCCATTTTGGTCACTAGAGCATGTGCCTGTATTTCAAATTTGAATTATGCACATAAAATGCATAAAACATAGTTATATAAAAATGTTGAAATGATCCCTGAAAAATACCAAATTTTAAAATTACACTCTTGTTGGTCTATGTTACCACTTGAAATAAAGTTTGAAAGCAAGAAGAGGCAACGAATATCGTTTCATCCACAAAGGTGACACATTCCCTAAACGGAACCATGAGGCTTCTTGTGAGAAGCTCTGGTGTGTGAGAAGCTTATACCAAAACCTTCCCCAAACGGGACAATTTTTTTACCACAACATGTTGGCACCATTCCATGATAGCATGCCAGGTTTCATGAATTTCATACGAGTTTTGGATTTACTAAAATTTAAAAACCAAGTATCTTAATGTATGCGGCTAAGCGACGGTTCCGAGGTGTTTGAAATTCATTCCCATTTGTTGCATGGACCGTAATCATACACCCAAGGACACACATTTAATTTTTCAACCCATTTTGCTCACTCGAGCATGTGCGTGTAGTTCAAATTTGAATTATGGACATAAAATGCATAGAAAACTCAGTTAATGTTTAAAAATGTCCAAACGATCCCCGAAAAATTAGATTTTTTAACATGACACCCTTGTTGGTTTATGTTTTTACTAGAAAAAAATTGAAAGCAATAAGGGGCAACGAATATGGTTTCATCCAGAAAGGTGGCATCTTCCCTACCGGAACCATGAGGCTTATTATGAGAAGCTCTGGTTTATGAGAAGCTTATACCAAAACCAGCCCCAAACAGAACAATTTTTTTACCACAGCATGTTGGCACCATTCCATGATAGCATGGCAAGTTTCATGATGTTCATATGAGTTTTAGATTTACTAGAATTTAAAAATCAAGTATCCCAATGATTGTGGCCGAGCGACGGCGCCGAGGTATTTGAAATTCATTCACATTCATTGGATGGGACCTAAGTATGCACCCCAAGGACACACATTTGATTTTTAAACGCATTTTGGTCACTCGAGCATGTGCTAGTAGTTCAAATTTGAAATATGCATATAAAATGCCTAGAAAACTTAGTTAATGTCTAAAAATGTCCAAAGTTTTTGACGACACTCCTGTAGTTTATTATCCCTAATCGTGTGAGAAGCTGTAAAAAAATCTAGGAGCATTGTCATAGTATAAGGCTTACGCGAGAAGGTTCGTCGGCTACAGTCCCCAACTGACGCATCAAACACACTAGCTCACTATCAAAATATCACTTCACTATTCAATCATCACCGGTCAGAGATGAGGACGTGGACCCGCATCATGAAGCCAACTTCGGTGGTGCACTCCGGCGAGCTCGGCCACAACTGCCATGAGTGTGCTAACAACCTGCATGAGCACGACCAGAGGCCATGACAGCCCAAACGGCTGCTGTTGTAGCTCAAATGGCGGCAGCAACATCCGCGACGGGGATAGAAGCTGAAGAGAGCGGCACGGTAGCTGTTTGTTCCACATCGGTCGCCTTAGCCCTGATGGAGGCCATCCATGACCATGTCGAGGTCGCTCGCGCTCAGCTCCTGGCGGTCACCACACAAATCACACGAAGCTTCTCCGATAACGGTCGGCGAGCCAGGACCGAAGAGTTGGAAATCGCCGAGAGCGTTCGAGCAGCCGTCCGTTCGTTCGCGGCATACCTTGCCACGATAGAGCCCGTCAAAGCCCAGACCACGGCCACTCACACCCAATGATGACCCACAAGTATACGGGATCAATCTTAGTCCTTTAGATAAGTAAGAGTGTCAAAAATAACGAGGAGCCGAAGGAAATGACAAGCAGTTTCCAGCATGGTAATTTTTGCAAGCACTGAAATTGCTGGTAACAAGTTGCTTGATAGCAAGGAATTTGTAACAAGTAAAAAGTCACAATAGTAGCAATAGGTGCAGCAAGGTAGCCCAATCCTTTTGTGGCAAAGGACAGGCCGGAATGGTCTCTTATAATAAGCAAAGCGTTCTCGAAGACACTCGGGAATTTCATCTAGTCACTTTGATCATGTTGGTTTGATTTGCGTTAGCTACTTTGATAATTTGATATGTGGGTGCACCGGTGCTTGGGTGTTGTTCTTACTTGAACAAGCCTTCCACTTATGATTAACCCCCCTCGCAAGCATCCGCAACTACGAAAGAAGAATTAAGATAAAAATCTAACCATAACATTAAACGTGTAGATCCAATTCAATCCCTTACAAAGTAGTGCATAAACTAGGGTTTAAGATTATGTCACTCTAGCTACCCATCATCTAATAAATATTCCACAATGCAATCCCTTAGGCCCAAGAATGGTGAAGTGTCATGTAGTTGACATTCACACGACACCACTAAGGGAATCACAACATACATACCATCAAAATATCAAACGAATATCAAGTTCACATGATTGCCTATGACAAGCATCGACTACATGATGTAATCAAAACTACTAGCAAATCGCAGGTACCAATCTGAGGTTTTTGATACTAAGTGAATACAAGAGATGAACTAGGGTTTGAGATGAGATGGTGTTGGTGAAGATGTTTATGGAGATTGACCCTCCCACGATAAGAGGGTTGTTGGTGATGACGATAGCTTTGATTTCCCCCTCCCGAAGGGAAGTATCCCCAGCGGAATCTCTCCGCCAGAGAGCAAAAGTACTCCTGCCTATGTTCCACCGCGAGCTGGCGACGCTCCGTCCCGACAGTCCTCCCCTTATTGTTTCTAGGGTAAATGACATTATATACCAGAAGATGGTCGCCGGAAGTGGGTGAGGTGGCCCACTATCCACCAAGGTGCACCTAGGGGGTGGGTGTGCCCTGGTGACTAGTGGGTACCTGGTTGGCCTCCTCAAGTATCTATTTTCTCCTATATTTTTTATACATTCCAAAATAATTCTCCGTAAAATTTCAGCCCATTTGGAGATGTGCATAATAGGTATCTCTAACATAGCTTTTGCAGGTCCAGAATTCCAGCTGCCAGTATTCTCCCTCTTTGTGTAAACCTTGCAAATTATGAGAGAAAAGGTATTAGAATTACTCCCCAAAGTGTTATAATGAATAAAAATACTAAAAAGAATACTAAGAAAACATGATGCAAAATGGACGTATCAACTCCCGCAAGCTTAGACCTCGCTTGTCCTAGAGCAAAAACCGATATCGAGAATCATTTCCACATGTTAGCATCATGATCATTATTATAGCAGCAATAATTATTATCATAAGACTTCTTATGAGCAAGTAACAAATCACCACCATAGCAAAGTATAAGGCATAAACTTTCTTGAAAACTAACAAACTATGTTCTTAGTCAAAAATGCAATTGCAATTCATCATATTTTCAGGAAGGGTTACATGTCAAAGCTTTTTTAGCAAGTCCACATACTCAAGCATCATTTATTATTCTATGATTGCTAAGACTCACAAATATATATGGAGCAAAATGTTTCAGCCAGATGCATAGAAAA
Source organism: Secale cereale (assembly GCA_902687465.1). Taxonomy (NCBI): domain Eukaryota; kingdom Viridiplantae; phylum Streptophyta; class Magnoliopsida; order Poales; family Poaceae; genus Secale; species Secale cereale. The sequence goes on along the minus strand of LR738713.1, from coordinate 187,865,012 downwards.
ATAGGGGCCTATACTTTCGCCTCCCAACTGATTCACCTCAAGGATGACGTCAACAATAATAACTCATGATCACTCACATTCAATTGGATATATGTTCCTAGATCTTTCCCCACCACATGATTTTTTTAAAAAGAGAAAAAAATAGATAGGAATAGGGGAGTCTGTCGCAGAGGGAAGCAGAGGTTCTCATGCGCTTTTATTTTTGGATGCACAATCTCTTAATGCAAAAGAACGCCACGTTATATTGCCCCCAATGATAGCAACCTTTATTATGCAGTCCATTGCTTTTATTACTTTGCCATCATAAGATTGTATAACTCATGTTTTCCCTTACAATAAAAGATCAAACATATTTAGAAGCAATTTTATTTCGTTATGCACCGATGAAAACTTACTTGAAGGATGTTACTCAATCCATAGGTAGGTATAATGGACTCTCATGACATGAAATTGGGTTTAAGGGTTTTGGATGCACAAGTAGTATCTCTACTTAGTGAGGATTTTTGGCTAGCAAGGATAATGAGTAAGTACCACATGTTAGAGGATCTATGACAATATAACTTCTATGTGAATATGGACAAACATAAATCATTACGTTGTCTTCCTTGTCCAATGTTAACAATTTGGCATAAAATATTTAATGGGGGCTCACAATCATAAAAGATGTCCAAGATAGTATATTTACATGTAAATCTTCTCTTCCCTTATTAATTCTTTCATGAATTGCACCATTGACGAATGTTATGTTTGTCCACCTTCAATAAATTTTACCACTTATACTCTTTCTAGTGTAATGTCATTACTTTCCATAAGATTAGCATATGATCCTTTTTCACTATTTCCTTTATTTTGATTGTAACATAAGAGTAAAGAAGCAAAAACTCAAACTAATCTTTATTATATAACTCTCAACTCGATTACGTAGATAGATAGACCATGAACTAACACTCGAAAGATAGATCATACTAAACTTCTATATAACTAAATCACGAAATAACTAAGGATCGAACTAAAAACTTGTGAAAGTAATAAAAGTGATGGTGATACGATACCGGGGCACCTCCCCCATGTTTGGTGGGAGCCAAGGGGAGTGCCCATATCCGTGTACTCAGGTTTCCTTATTTGGTGATGGTGGTGACGAGGAGGGAGTAGGCTTGTCCTCCGGTTTCCATGGCATATGTCCACCATCATAAGAGGATGCGCGAGTCTCCGGAGCCCTCGAACTTCCAGCTAAACTCATACCTTTGAATCTTGCCTCATACTCAAAATTTTGGTTTTGAAGATCGTAGATCTGGCCTTGGAGATAATTGATTTCCTCGTTAAAGTTGAAGATAATCTCCTTCAAGGACTGTCCATCCACCTTATGGTCACGAGTGAATTCTGTGATCATGGACTGGTTGGCACTCAGTCCATGCTCCACCATCCCTTGGCACTTGACGACCTCCTGATCCACCGCCTAGAGCCTGGCCTCCATGCTACCCTCTTCTTGGGACCTTGAACATCCCAGATATGGAGCACCCCCTCACACATCTTAATGGCTTGAGGGTGCTTCATCACCTCCGATAGGTAGGGGATGATAACCTTCTCATAGAACTTGTCCTCGGAAGAGCTTGTAGGAGCCATGGCGATCAAGATCTATCAGAAAACATCACGAAACAAGAACAAAGGATATTTCCATGATGCGGTGGTCAAATTGTTCGGGGGGTATAGATCTGAAAATAAAAGAATCAAATAGTGGAATACACTAATTGCAATATAGATATGCAAGTATATGATAAGAAATAGACCCGGGGGCTGTAGGTTTCACTAGTGGCTTCTCTCGAGAAAATAGCACACGGTGGGTAAACAGATTACAGTTGGGCAATTGATAAAAAAGCAAATAGTTATGACAATATCCAAGAAAATGATCATGTATATAGGCATCACGTCCAAGATTAGTACACCGAGTCCTGCCTGCATCTACTACTATTACTCCACACGTCGATCTCTACCCAGCATGCCTCTAGTGTATTAAGTTCCATAAAGAAATGGAGTAATGCCTTAAGAATGATGACATGATGTAGACAAGATTTATTCATGTAGTAATATACCATATCGTTTTATCCTTAATGGCAACAATACATGCGTGCCTCGCTACCCCTTCGGTCACTTGGTGAGAACACCGCAAGATCGAACACATCACAAAGCACCTCTTCCCATTGCAAGATAAATCAATCAAATTGGCCAAACAAAACCAAAATATCGAAGAAGAAATATGAGGCCATAATAATCATGTTTGGATATTATTTCAAATAGATCTGATCATAATTTCACAATTCATCGACTCCCAACAAGCACACCGCAACAGAGTTACATCAAATAGATCTCCAAAGAGAGCATTGTATTGGAGATCAAAAAGAGAGAAGAAGCCATCTAGCTACTTCCTACGGACTCGTACATCTGTTGTAAACTACTCACGCATCATCGAAGAGGCACCAATGAGGATGATGAACCCCTCCGTGGCTAAGTTCCTCTCTGGCAGAGTGCCGGAAAATGGCTCTAGATTGGATCTCATGGTTCTGGAACTTCCAGCGGCAGGAACTATTATTCTTTCACTCCTCTGGGTTTTGGAATATCTGAGAATTTATAGAGCTGAGAGGCGGTGGAAAAGACCCACGTGGGCCCCATGGTCCATCGTGGCATGCCTGGGCCTCCTGGTGCGCCCAGGTAGACCATGGGCCCCACGGACCTCCCCTCGTGCATTTATTTGGCACTCTAGATGTCTTCTGGTCCAAAAAAATCTCCAAAAAGTTTCGCTGCATTTGGACTCTATTTGATACTGATATTATGTGAAGTAAAAAACAGGCGGAAAACAGCAACTGCCACTGGGCACTATGTCAATAGGTTAATCCCAAAAAATGATATACAATGCTAGAAAATGATTGTAAAACATTCATGAATTATAATATAACATCATGGAACAATAAAAATTATAGATACGTTGGAGACGTATCAGCATCCCCAAGCTTAATTCCCGCTCGTCCTCGAGTAGGTAAATGATAAAAAACAGAATTTTTATGTGGAATGTTGCCTAACATGTTCATCATATTATTTTCTTTGTAGCATAGACACATGGATTTTTATATGATTCAAAGATAGTCTATAATTTGACATGAAGACTTTAATACTTAAGTAATATCAACAAGTAACCGTGTCTTTCAAAATATCAACGCTAAAAAAAGTTATCCCTAGCCCATTATGCTCAATCATTGATCCATTCATGCAACACATCCAAATATTAGCTACATCCAATTCTCAAGTGATATTAGTGTTCCATAGTTGGTGCTTTATAAGAGAAGTTGAGACTCAACAAAAATAAAAACTGCACAAAATTAAATAGATAGGCCCTTCGCTGAGGGATGTAGGGATTTGTAGAGGTGCCAGAGCTCAAAGCTTAAATTAAGAGATAAAATTGTTTTGGGTGGCATGCTTTTCTCGTCAATGACAATGACTAAGAGTTCTCAATATCTTCCATGCTAAATAAATCATAGGCGGTTCCCAAACATAAAAATAAAGTTTATTTCCTTTCCATAATTCTTTCATAATCCATGGCGAGCCGAATTCACGGGTGCCTTCCATACCAAAACATACGAAGGAATTTATTTGTAGCATTTTTTGCATTTCGGGAATGGGCATACCTATTACCACCACACTCCCGTGCAATGACAAGTGAATAAACACTCATCTTGAGAATAACCTACTTAGCATGGAAAATATCGGCCAGCCCTCGCCGCTTCATGAGTGGTACAGGCACACAAAAGAGAAGTTTATTTCAAAAAATATAGTTGGCACATACATTCTTAGGACGGCATGGAAATACCGCATATAGGTAGGTATAGCAGACTCATTTGGCACAACTTAGGTTTTACGATTTGGATGCACAAGTAGCATTACCGCTCTAGTACAAGTGAAGGCTAGCAAATAGATTGAGAAGCGAACAACCAAGGAATGAAAAGCATCATAAAAGAACATTAAACATAAATAACACCGAATGATGCAACACAAGTAGGATGTAATTTCATTTGCATAGCTATTGCCTTGACGTGCTTCCATAGGGAATCACAACCCTTAACATTAACATTCTTACTAAAGCATAATTACTCACTAACATAACTCACATATCAATATCATCATATTGCAAAATTATTGCAAGGAATCAAGTTTAATGTCCAATGATCTTCATGATTTTTTTATTACAACATCTCTGGATATCTATCAATTTGGTACCAACTTCCTTTAAGCATATTGCCATTGCAAATAAGAAGCTCTCAAATAAATTTAAGTGAATAACGAGAGCACAAGTTTCTTTAAAGTTACATCGCTCAAAATAATATAACTAAAGCATGAGAGAAAAAAATCCTTCGAAATTTCTACTAACTCTCAAAATAATTTAAGTGAAGCATGAGAGCATATTTCTTCAAAATAACAGCACCACCGTGCTCAAAATGATATAAGTGAAGTACTAGAGCAATTCCATAGCTCTAAAAAAAATTAAGTGAAGCATAAAAAGCGATTCTAATAAATCGTAGCATAATTTTGGCTTCCTCAAATAGGTGTGTCCTGCAAGGATGATTGCGACAAATTAAATGGCAAGACAAGAAAAGACACATATAATATAAGAAGATCCAAGTAAAACTCATGATATGTGACGTATAAAAATATATCTCCAAGTAAAATATCGATGATTGTCAGAAGAAAGAGGGGGTGCCTACCGGGGCATCCCCAAGCTTAGTTGCTTGATACTTCTTGCATATTTTCTTGGGGTGCCATGGGAATCCCCAAGCCTAGGCTCTTTTGACTCCTTATTCCTTCATCCATCATGATCTCACCCAAAACATGAAAACTTAAATCTCACAAAACTTAACAAAACCTCGTGAGATCCGTTAGTATAAGAAAAATCATATTTACAATAAGTACTATAGAAAACCCATTCAATTTGTGTTATTTCATTATACCTACTATATTCTAACTTTACCATGGCTTATACCCCCCGATACAAACCATGGATTCATCAAAATAAGTACATAATGCAATGAAAACAGAATCTGTCAAAAACAAAACAATATGTAAAGACGTCTTTTTAGTCATACTTATGTAACTCCAAGAAGTCTGAAAAAATAGGACAAAGTGGGAAATTTTTATATAAATTATGTGTAAAAACTTCAACAATTGTTCACACTCCAGCAAATGACAACAATTCTTGCACTCGACCACTACTGTAGGATGCTGCTAATGCAACACTACGATCAGAGACCCTTCGACGAAACTGTGTGCAATGCAATAATTGTTGGGAAACGTAGCATGCAATTTAAAAAAATTCCTACGCTCGCGCAAGATATATCTAGGAGATGCATTGCAACGAGAGGGCAGTAGTGTGTCTACGTACCCTCGTAGACCATAAGCGGAAGCGTTATATCAATGTGGTTGATGTAGTGGAACAACGGCACAATCCAACTGCACGATCCAACCGTTCAATTACCGAACGTACGGCACATCCGAGTTTAGCACACGTGCAGCTCGATCATGTCTCCTCCTTCTTGATCCAGAAATCAGGAGAGGAGAAGTAGATGGGATCACAACTAACACCACGGCATGGTGGTGATGGTGGTGGTAGAGCACCGGCAGCACTTCACTAAGCGTCGCCGGGTCGAGGCGATGAAACTACGAAGTAACGGGAGAGAGAGGGGCGCCAAGGGATTGGTGTGTCCTCTTAGGGCGCCACCTCCCCTCTATATTTATATGTGGAGGGGCATGGAAAACAACCCCTCCAAGCCCTAGGGCGCTGCAATAGGGGTGATGACTTGCACTCCAAGTCCAATCCTATTCCTGTTAGGATTCCTTCCTTTTTTGCCTTCCCTAGCCACATGGGCTATTGAGGACTTGGTGCGCCTGGCCCAATAAGGCCAGGGCGCCTCCCCTTAGCCCATACTATCCCTTGGGACATGGTGACCCCACTTGTAGACTTACATACCCCTCCGGAATCCTCTGGAACCTTCTAGAAGCTTCCTGAAACAATACCGAAAAAACTGCACTTTTTTCCGGAACCCAAAATATGACTTCCCATATATAAATCTTTACCTCTTGACCATTCTGAGACTCCTCGTGATCTCCGGGATCTCATCCGGGACCCCGAACAACATTTGGTTACCACTCATCAAATATCCCAATACTACTCTAGCGTCAATGAACGTTAGGCGTGCGACCTTGCGGGTTTTTGGAATTTTGTATTCATGATCGAGACACCTCTCCGGTCAATAACCAATAGCGGAACCTGCATTCCCATATTGTTTCCTACATATTCCACGAAGATCTTTATCGGTGGAAATGTTATGACAACATATGTAATTCCCTTTGTTCATCGGTATGTTACTTGCCCAAGATTCGATCGTCGGTATCTTCATACCTAGTTCAATCACATTACTGGCAAGTCTCTCCACTCATTCTTTAATACATCATCCCGCAACTAACTCATTAGTCACATTGCTTGCAAGGCTTATTATGATGTGTATTACCAACAGGGCCCAGAGATACCTCTTCGACACCCGGAGTGACAAATCCTAATCTCGATCTATGCCAACCCAAATAACACCTTCGGAGATACCTGTAGAGCATCTTTATAAAAACCCAGTTATGTTGTGATGTTTGATAACACACAATATATTCCTCCTGTATCCGGGAGTTGCATAATCTCATAGTCGAAGAAATATGTATTTTACATGAATAAAGCAATAGTAATAAAACTGAACGATCAATATGCTAAGCTTATGGATGGGTCTTGTCCATCACATCATTCTCCCAATGAGGTAATCATGTTCATCAAATGACAACACATGTCTATGGTTAGGAAACTTAACCATCTTTGATTAACGAGCTAGTCTAGTAGAGGCTTACTAGGGACACGGTGTTTTATCTATGTATCCACACATGTATCAAGTTTCGGGTTAATTCAATTCTAGTATGAATAATAAACATTTATCATGATATAAGCAAATATAAAATAACAACTTTATTATTGCCTCTAGGGCATATTTCCTTCAGTCTCCCACTTTCACTAGAGTCAATAATCTAGTTCACATCGCCATGTGATTTAACACCAATAGTTCACATCTTTATGTGATTATCACCCATAGTTCACATCGCCATGTGACCAACACCCAAAGGGTTTACTAGAGTCAATAATCTAGTTCACATCACCATGTGATTAACACCCAAAGAGTACTAAGGTGTGATCATGTTTTGTTTTGTGAGAGAAGTTTACTCAATGGGTCTGTCACATTCAGATTCGTATGTATTTTACAAAATTTCTATGTCCACAGTGCTCTGCATGGAGCTACTCTAGCTAATTTCTCCCACTTTTAATACTTATCCAGATTGAGACTCAGAGTCATCTGGATCGGTGTAAAAGCCTGCATCGACGTAACTCTTTATGACAAACTTTTTATCACCTCCATAACCGAGAAATATGTCCTTATTCCTCTAAGGGTAATTTTGACCGTTGTCTAGTGATCTACTCCTGGATCACTATTGTACCTCCTTGCCAAACTCATGGCAAGGTACACAATAGGTCTGGTATACAGCATGGCATACTTTATAGAACCTATGGTTGAGGTAGAGGGAATGACTTTCATTCTCTCTCTATCTACTGTCGTGGTCGGGTTTGAGTCTTACTCAACTTCATACCTTACAACTCAGGTAAGAACTCCTTCTTCAACTGATCCATTTTGAACTCTTTCAAAATCTTATCAAGGTATGTACTAATCGAAAGTCTTATCAAGTGTCATGATCTATCTCTATAGATCTTTGTGCCCAAATATGTAAGCAGCTTAACCGAGGTCTTTTATTGAAAACCTCCTTTTAGACAATCCTTTATGCTTTCCAAAAAATTCTACATCATTTCTGATCAACAATATGTCATTCACATATACTTATCAGAAATGTTGTAGTGATCCCACTCACTTGCTTGTAAATACATGCTTCACCCTAAGTCTGTATAAAACCATATGCTTTGATCACCATATAAAAGCGTATATTCCAACTCCGATATGCTTGCACCAGTCCATACATGGACCGCTAGAGCTTGCACACTTTCTTAGCACCTTTAGGATTGACAAAAGCTTCTGATTGCATCATATACAACTCTTCTTTCAGAAATCCATTAAGGATTGTAGTTTTGACATCCATTTGCCAGATTTCATAAAATGCAACAATTGCTAACATGATTCGAACAGACTTAAGTATCTCTACGAGTGAGAAAGTCTCATTGTAGTAAACTCCTTGAACTTGTCAAAAACCTTTTGCGACAAGTCGATCTTTGTAGACAATGACACTACCATCAGCGTCTGTCTTCCTCTTGAAAATTTATTTATTCTCTATGGCTTGTCGATCATTGGGCAAGTCAACCAAAGTCCACACTTTGTTCTCATACATGGATACCATCTCAGATTTCATGGCCTCAAGCCATTTCACGGAAGCTGGGCTCTGAAACTTCTCGAGCTTGCATTGTATTCCCTCGAAGAGGAAAGGGTAATGCAGCACAGTAGCTTAAGTATTTCCATCAGTTTTTGAGAACCAAGGTATCAATTCAGTAGGAGACCACGCGTGAGTCCCTCGCACCGGCACAAACAATTAAGAACTTCGCAGCCAACACGATAAGGGGTTGTCAATCCCTTTACGGTCACTTACGAAAGTGAGATCTGATAGATAGGATAGTATAATATTTTTGGTATTTTTGGTGTGAGAACAGAAAGTAAATAAAGCAAAGTAAAATAGATGGAAGATTAATATGTTGAGAATAGACCTGGGGGCCATAGGTTTCACTAGTGGCTTCTCTCATGATAGCAGAATTCTATGGTGGGTGAACAAATTACTGTCGAGCAATTGATAGAAAAGTGCATAGTTATGAGAATATCTAGGAATGATCATTATATATAGGCATCACGTCCGTGACAAGTAGACCGAAACGATTCTGCATCTACTACTATTACTCCACACATCGACCGCTATCCAGCATGCATTTAGAGTATTAAGTTCATAAGAACAGGGTTATGCTTTAAGCAAGATGACATGATGTAGAGGGATAAACTCAAGCAATATGATATAAACCCCATCTTTTTATCCTCGATGGCAACAATACAATACGTGCCTTGCTGTCACTTGGAAAGGACACCGCAAGATTGAATTCAAAGCCAAGCACTTCTCCCATTGCAAGAACTATAGATCTAGTAGGCCAAACCAAACCAATAATTCGAAGAGACTTGCAAGGATATTATAATCATACATAAAAGATTTTGGAAAAGAATCAAATATTTCTCATAGATAATCTTGATCATAAACCCACAATTCATCAAACCTCAACAAACACACCGCAAAAAGATTACATCATATAGATCGCCTCGAATATCGAGGAGAACTTTGTATTGAGATCCAAAAAGAGAGAACAAGCCATCTAGCTAATAACTATGGACCCGAAGGTCTGTGGTAAACTACTCACAACTCATTGGTGAGGCTATGGTGTTAGTTTAGAAGCACTCCGTGGTAGATCCCCCCTCCAGCGGAGCTCCGGAATAGGCCCCAAGATGGGATCTCGCGGGAACAGAAGGTTGCGGCGGTGGAATTAGGGTTTTCTCTGTTGGCTCGATGTTTTCAGGGTACATGGATATATATAGGAGGAAGGAGGGCATCGGGGGAGCCAGAGGGGGCCCACGTGGGTGGGGGCGCGCCTAGGGGGAGGACGCGTGCCCTGGACCCTCGTGGCCGCCTCTTTCGTTCCCTGGCGTGTACTCCAAGTCTTTTGGGTAGATACGGTTCCAAAAATAACTCTCGCGAAGGTTTCATTCCGTTTGGACTCCATTTGATATTCCTTTTCTGCGAAACCCTGTAATAGGCAAAAAAATAGCAATCTGCACTGGGCCTTGGGTTAGTAGATTAGTCCCAAAAATAATATAAAAGTGAATAATAAAGCCCATTAAACATCCAAAATAGAATATATATAATAGCATGGAACAATAAAAATAATGCGTTGGAGACGTATCAAGCATCCCCAAGCTTAATTCCAGCTCGTCCTCGAGAAGGTAAATGATAAAAACAGAATTTTTGATGTGGAATGCTAACCCACATAATTTTCAATGTAATTGCTTTATTGTGGCAAGAATGTTCAGATCCGAAAGATTCAAGATAGAAGTTCATATTGACATAAGAATAATAATACTTAAAGCATACTAAAAAAGCAATCATGTCTTCTCAAAATAACATGGCCAAAGAAAGTTCATCCCTACAAAATCATATAGTTAGCCTATGCTCCATCTTCGGCACACAAAATATTCTAATCCTGCACAACCCCGATTTCAGCCAAGCACTTGTTTCATACTTAATTTTTTTTTCACACTCTTTCAACTTTCACGCAATACATGAGCGTGAAACATGGTCATAACACTATGTGGAATAGAGTGGTGGTTGTGGAGAAGACAAAAAGAGGAAGATGGTCTCACATCAACTAGGTGTATCAATGAGCTATGGAGATGCCCATCAATAGATATTAATGTGAGTGAGTAGGCATTGCCATACAACGGATGCACTAGAGCTATAAATGTATGAAAGCTCAACAAAAGAAACTAAGTGGGTGTGCATCCAGCTTGCTTGCTCACGAAGACCTAGGGCATTTGAGGATGCCCATCGTTGGAATATACAAGCCAAGTTCTATAATGAAAATTCCTACTAGTGTATGAAAGTGACTAAACACGAGACTCTCTATCATGAAGATCATTGTGCTACTTTGAAGCTCAAGTGTGGAAAAATATAGTAGCATTGTCCCTTTTCTTTTCTTTTTTTTCTCTTTTTTTGGGCCTTTCTTTTTTTCTTTGGCCTTTCCTTCTTCTTTTTTTCTTTTTTCTTTTTTTTTCTTTTTTTTTCTTTGGGCTAATGCTCTAATAATGATGATCATCACACTTATATTGATTTACAACTCGATATTACAACTCGATATTACAACTCGATACTAGAACAATGTATGACTCTATATGAATGCCTCCGGCGGTGTACCGGGATGTGCAATGAATCAAGAGCGATATGTATGAAAAAAATATGCATGGTGGCCTAGCCACAAATACGATGTCAATACATGATCATGCATGGCAAAATGACAATGATGAATTGTTTCATAACAAAAGGAACGGTGGAAAGTTGCATGGCAATATATCTCGGAATGGCTATGGAAATGCCATGATAGGTAGATATGGTGGCTGTTTTGAGGAAGTTATATGGTGGGTGTATGGTACCGGCGAAAGTTGCGCGGTACGAGAGAGGCTAGCAATGGTGGAAGGGTGAGAGTGTGTATAATCCATGGACTCAACATTACTCATAAAGAACTCACATACTTATTGCAAAAATCTACAAGTCATCAAAACAAAGTACTACACACATGCTCCTAGGGGGGAGGTTGGTAGGAGTTAACCATCGCGCGCCCCTGACCTCCACACAAAGGATGACACTCAATGAAATACCTCATGCTTCAAATTTGTCACACAACGGTTACCATACGTGCATGCTACGGGTCTTGCAGAGCTCAACACAAGTATTTCTCAAATTCACAATTACTCTACTAGCATGACTCTAATATCACCATCCTCATATCTCAAAACAATCATCAAGTATCAAACTTCTCATAGTATTCAATGCACTTTATGTGAAAGTTTTTACTATACTCATCTTGGATGCCTATCATATTAGGACTAGTTTTATAACCAAAGCACATTACCATGTTGTTCTAAAGGACTCACAAATAGATTTAAGTGAAGCATGAGAGATCAACAATTTCTACAAAATAAAACCACCACCGTGCTCTAAAAGATATAAGTGAAGCACTAGAGCAAAACTATCTAGCTCAAAAGATATAAGTGAAGCACATAGAGTATTCTAATAAATTCTAGACCATATTTATCTCTCTCAAAAGGTGTGTCCAGCAAGGATGATTGTGGCAAACTAAAAAGCAAAGACTCAAAAGATATAAGTGATGCACATAGAGTATTCTAATAAATCTGTAACTCTAAAAGAACTAAAATAAATTGGTAAACGTGAGTAATTTGTCTATTAATCATCTGCAAAAAGAATCAACTAAATAGCACTCTCAAGTAAAATCTGGTGGCTAATCTCGTGAGCGCTAAAGTTTCTGTTTTTTACAACATGATCATATAAACGTCACACAAATCTTCCCAAAGGTTCTACTTGGCACAAACACTAACTAAAACACAAAACCACATCTAAACAGAATATAGATGGAATATTTATTCCTAAACAGAAGCAAAAAACAAAGAAAACAAAATTGGGTTGCCTTCCAACAAGCGCTATCGTTTAACGCCCCTAGCTAGGCATGATACAAGAATAGATCTAGGTATTGCCATCTGTGGTAGGCAATTCTTCAATTAAGCACTTATAATTCTTAGGAACTTCTTTATTCCTATTGATAATCAAACTTCTAGGCAAGAAATTCATTTGTAGCAAAAGGTTCCCATGCGAAAGTGAGCAAGTTGGGATGAACACTTATAGATTTGAGATCCGCAATTTCCTTACTAGATGATTTACCCTTATTTTTAGGAACATACATAAACTTGGCCAATTTAGTGGTAGAGGGATTCGAAGTAGTTTTCATAGCAGAAAGAGCAGACCATACATTAGTGATAATATCCTCAAGTTTATCGATCCTAGTGGAATCTTGATCTATTTTCTCTTTAACTATGGGTTCTTTTTCTTTAAAAAAATTCAGAATAGCTCCTACCTTGGATCCATATTGGGTAATTTGGTTGTGGATGATCCTATCCGAACTCTCAACCAACTCTACAGTGGCAACTTTGTTTTCAATAATTTCAAGCCTTTGCATAACATTTTCTAGAGTTAAAATAGTTCCAATAACCAGAACAGGTGGTGAGCCAAATAATTCAGTCATAGCATTATAAGAATCAAAAGTATGGCTACCCAAGAAATTCTCTCCGGTAATGGTATCAAGAATATATCTATTCCACGGAGTTATGCCAACATAAAAATTGCGAAGCAGCACGGAAGTGGAAAGCTTCCTAGTAGACATCTTTTAGATTTTTCTCCTCCCTTTGTTTAAAATTAAGAACCTCACTCTCGGGAGTATTGATAATGATAGGTGTGCTAGCCATGACGGCAAGGCAAAGTGAACGATAAACACACGGCAAAAAGAAGGGCAAATAAAACGGCAAGGGTGAAGTGGGGGAGAGGAAAACGAGAGGCAAATAAATGTAATGCAAAGGATAATGGTTTGTGATAGGTACTTGGTATATGACTTTTGCGTAAGCCTCCTCGGCAACGGCGCCAGAAATTCTTCTTGCTACTTCTCGAGCTTGCGTTGTATTCCCTCGAAGAGGAAAGGGTGATGCAGCACAGTAGCGTAAGTGTTTCCCTCAGTTTTTGAGACCAAGGTATCAATCTAGTAGGAGACCACGCGCGAGTCCCTCGCACCTGCACAAACATATAAGAACTTCGCAGCCAATGCGATAAGGGGTTGTCAATCCCTTTATGGTCAGTTATGAAAGTGAGATCTGATAGATAGGATAGTATAATATTTTTGGTATTTTTGGAATAAGAACATAAAGTAAATAAAGCAAAGTAAAATAGAAGGAAGATTAATATGTTGAGAATAGACCCGGGGGCCATAGGTTTCACTAGTGGCTTCTCTCATGATAGTAGAATTCTATAGCGGGTGAACAAATTACTGTCGAGCAATTGATAGAAAAGCGCATAGTTATGAGAATATCTAGGCATGATCATTATATATAGGCATCACATCCGTGACAAGTAGACCGAAACGATTCTGCATCTACTACTATTACTCTACACATTGACCGCCATCCAGCATGCATCTAGAGTATTAAGTTCATAAGAACAGAGTAATGCTTTAAGCAAGATGACATGATGTAGAGTGATAAACTCAAGCAATATGATATAAACCCCATCTTTTTATCCTCGATGGCAACAATACAATACGTGCCTTGCTGCCCCTGATCTCACTGGGAAAGGACACCGCAAGATTGAACCCAAAGCCAAGCACTTCTCCCATTGCAAGAACTATAGATCTAGTAGGCCAAACCAAACCAATAAATCGAAGAAACTTGCAAGGATAATATAATCATACATCAAAGATTTCAGAAAAGAATCAAATATTTCTCATAGATAATCTTGATCACAAACCCACAATTCATCGGATCTCAACAAACACACCGCAAAAAGATTACATCGAATAGATCTCCTTGAAGATCATGGGGATCTTTGTATTGAGATCCAAAAAGAGAGAAGAAGCCATCTAGCTAATAACTATGGACCCAAAGGTTTGTGGTAAACTACTCACAACTCATTGGTGAGGCTATGGTGTTGATGTAGAAGCACTCCATGGTAGATCCCCCTCCGGCTGAGCTCCCGAACAGGCCCCAAGATGGGATCTCATGGGAACAAAAGGTTGTGGTGGTGGAATTAGGGGTTTCTCTGTTGTCTCGATGATTTCAGGGTACATGGATATATATAGGAGGAAGGAGGGCATCGAGGGAGCCAAAGCGGACCGATGAGGGTGGGGGCGCGCCCAGGGGGAGGGGGCACGCCCTAGACCCTCGTGGCCGCCTCCTTTGTTCCCTCGCGTGTACTCCAAGTCTTCTGGATAGATACGGTTCCAAAAATAACTCTCCCGAAGGTTTCATTCCGTTTGGACTCCGTTTCATATTCCTTTTCTGTGAAACCCTGAAATAGGCAAAAAACAGCAATCTGCACTCGGCCTTGGGTTAGTAGGTTAGTCCCAAAAATAATATAAAAGTGAATAATAAAGCCCATTAAACATCCAAAACAGAATATATAATAGCATGGAACAACCAAAAATTATGGATACGTTGGAGACGTTTCAGGCTCATCATCACTTCCTCATAGTTCGTAGGTTCATCATGGTCTAGTAACATGACTTCCATAACAGGATTACCATCCACTCTAGTGTGGAACATAATCTGGTTGACCTACGAGGTTCGGTAGTAACTTGATCTGAAGTTTCATGATCATCATCATTAGCTTCCTCACTAATTGGTGTAGGCATCACTAGAAAAATTTTCTGTGATGATCTACTTTCCAATTCGAGAGAAGGTACAATTACCTTATCAAGTTGTACTTTTCTCCCTCTCACTTCTTTCGAGAGAAACTCCTTCTCTAGAAAGGATCCATTCTTAGCAACAAAGATCTTTCCTTTGGATCTGTGATAGAATGTCAGGACCCCAATCCTAAGTCACACCGATCTAGCTGTAACACGTCATATCACTTTGCGGCCTCACGCACGGTAACCCCACGGGTGCCACCTTACCTGGCCCGGGACCGTTTGCGCATTTTGGCACACGTATATGACAGTGTCGCTAGCATCCATATGACAGAGAACCCGGGCCGACATGGCTAGTTATAAACCAAAAGTGGCACTAAATTACAGAGACAGGCATCCATGACCCAGCAACGAACGTTTCGGTCATCAACGTATGAACCCAAGTCGTAGCAAGCTACATGGACTTAAAGGAACAACGCGTGACATTTCCCCTAAGGGACAGACACAGGAACGAATAAGGACACATGCCGGCCAGCCTACGTGTTCCGAGCAGTAGCAAGCTACCAAGGCTCATTGGAATCACTAGGAGGCATTTCCTTGTAAGGTAGGCTACCAAAGGAAAACAACTAGGTGTCGGATCCCACACATACCAAGCATTTCAACCACACACACAATATGCTCAATATGTGCAAATACAACATTGCATCACAACAGAACTCTATGACTCAAAGTACTTTATTTAAGAGGCTCCAAGAGCCATACATAACATATCCATACAGGTAGGGGTCACATGACCCAACACTCAAGTCATACAGTCATACAAGCACAAGCGGAAGCGGAAGCTACATGTCTGAGTACAGACAACTTAGAAAATAAAATATGCTTGGTGTAGCCTGACTATCTACAAGGCCCTTCACAAGCTCCAGATCTCCGTCTGGGTGTCAAGCTACTCGTCGACGTCAACGTCTATGTAGAACCCATCAGCAGGGGCAGGGTTCTCCTCTGCAACAGTTATTAAGCAAACATGAGTACAAAGGTACTCAGCAAGTCTTACCACAGAACCTATCATACATGCAACATTATCAAAGGGGGTAGTGGAGTTCATAGCAGAAAGCCAGCTTTGACTCTTGGCTAACCTATACTACAACTCTCAACGGATTGCAAGATGTTATTACGAACACGAGTCCTCTACTCACCACAACAATACACTACCGAGGATCCTCTTCCGTCATCCTACGGAAGGGCCATCCACGGCACTCACACTTATCTTGAGGCTTTTAGTAGTATCCATCAAATTGTGTATGAACTGTAAGAGTAACCAAGTAGTCCGTACCGCGAACAACGGCTATTCGAATAGATTGATTACCCTGCAGGGGTGTACCTCTTCACACACGCTTCCACCACTTATCGCCGTTTACTCGACATGTACTCGGCAACCTTCAAGCGGAAGCCCAGCTAGGGTGTCGGCCACGACCTGACTAACTACTCAAGTCTCTCGTCCAGGTTTATCGCCTATTTGGGTTCCATCCGTGGGGAGATCCGGCTGGGGTGTCGCTCACGGCCCCAAACGATGTGTACAGGGTTCCCGAGTCACCAAACGGGAAACCGGTACACCGTGCCACGTACCTGTCGCATCACAACCCAGCCCGAGGGTCAGCGCTATGCACGACCTCCAGTAAACTATAAACACCAGAAACTAGTTGCAACTCCTGGACAGAGATCGAGGGTAATTAATAAGCCGAGAGGGTCCATTGGTTTCGGGCCTAGTGCATGGTAGTAACTGGAACTTGAACCACACATACAGATCTCGGGTCCTATGTACGGTTCCAATGAAACAACCCACCACGTACTCCTACATGGCCTTTCATCGATACCTTTACCAAGCGTATTCCACACTTCCTTCTCTTTATCGAAAGATTGTTTCACTCTGATCCATCACCCAGATGAACCAGACCAGACACAACTCTAAGCATAGCAGGCAACATAAGCAAATAGCATGGTGGATCACACATCACATGGCTCAATCAACTCCTACACATGCTAGTGGGTTTCAACTATTTACTGTGGCAATGACAGGTCATGCAAGGGAATAGGGTTCAACTACCGCAGCAAGTAGCAGTTCACACGTTGTTGCCTTAATGCAATAAAAGAGAGCAGAAGCGAGAAGATTGGGTTTGTATCGGAATGATCAATGATTGCTTGCCTGACAAAGTGATTGTCGGGTACTACTCTTCAGCTGGATACGCAGCAGTATCCTCGGGAGCAGGACCTAACACAGAGAATACCGACGATACAATCATTAAACAAACAAATGCAACAATATGATGCATGCTCATGACATGGCAAGATGCATGTGTGTTGGGCTAATGCAACTATAACCAGAAGGTTTGAGCCTATTTGAATCAAAGATTCAAATTGGCACTTTAACTATTATTTAAATAAGTGCATTATCATGTTTTAAAGTATACAGCAAGGTTAACTTCCTCAAACATGCATGAAACTAGTGCCATTGGAAAGATTGGATTATTCTGATCATTTTTCATATATAAATCTTTTCCATCTGAGCTACTGTTGAATTTATATGATTTTTTGAAGTTTAGGCATTTTCTGGAATTTCCTGAATTATTTATAAATCTAAAAATCCCAGAAAATCCTTTACTGCGTCAGCATGACATCATGCTGACATCAGTCAGTCAACAGGGCGGCCCAAGTCAAACCTGACTAGTGGGACCCACTGGTCAGTGTCACAGTTAACTAATTAACTAATTAAAATTAGATTAACACCTAAACTAGGTTTGACTAGCAGGCAGGGCCCACATGTCAATGACCCAGGGGGGTCAAACCTGTGGTCAAACAGGACCAACTCGCCGGCGTTTAGCCGCCGGCGAGGCCAAACACGGAGGTGAGGTGCGGGTTTCGTGCTCCGGCTGCCAAAACGACGGCGGAGCACACCTACGGGTAGCTGGAGGCGAACCACATCGAGTGGAGGTGGTGGCTGGCCTCGGGGTCGCCGGCGACGAGTCCAGCGGCTGCCGGAGTTCGGCGAAGTCGAATACGATGGTGCGGTGCTCGTAGAGGAGCGTGGAGTGGTCCTACAGCACCTACGCGTGACAGTGAAACTGATAGGCACGGTGGCCGGACTATTTGATGGCCGGAGCCTCGTCGACGATGAGCTCCGCGGCGGTGCGTGCAGGTGAGCTTCGTGCGGTGCGTTCCAGGTTAGTAGAGAGCCAACGGAGAGGGGGAAGATGAAGCTGGGCTCATGGGGGTTGCAGCAGACGCCGGAGCTAGCTTGGGGGTGGTCGGAGCTGAGCGGGACGGCGAGGGGGATCTCCGCGGCCGGAGTTGGGGAAGAAGGGGTCGGGGGCGTCTCTAGGGCGGGCGAGCGCTCGGGGCTCGTCCTGTTCGAAGTAGTCGAGGACGGCGGAGACGACGGACACGGCGACGGGGCTCAGGGACGACGGTGGGCGCGGCTACTACGACGGTGCAAGCACGGCGGCATCGGCCATGATGCGGGGAGGGCGAAGGAGAGGAGCTGGGGATAGTGGGGGGTGTCTGCGAGGTCGGGGGCGAGGTGTACGACCGATCCAGGCCTCCAGGGCGGCGAGGGCAGGGAGCAGGGCGGCGGGCAGCTGCGTGGCGCGCGCTGCGGCCGCCGTCGAGCACCTGCCTGCCTGCCTGGCCGAGCCAAGCAGCTCGCTGGAGCGGCAGATGGGCTGGGCCGGCAGGTGGGCCGGGTGGGGCGCCAGGTAACTCCTTTCTCTCTCCTTTTTCTATTTCTTTTCTGTTTCATTTCTTTCGCAACTTTGTTTAATTAATAAAAATGCCAGAACATTTTTATAACTCATAAAACTTGTCATGCCCACTGTATATAATATGAACAGCATGGAACATTATAGTTTATGATTATTTGAGCATTTAAAATATTTTATAGCATTTAAATGCCCAAATTCAAATACCATATGATTTAATCCAGAGCCCTTAGAGGTCCTAGAAAATTGTGCACCATTTTTGGCAGAGGTTTAAGACCAAGGCAGAAATGATGGACATTTTTGAAGGGCATTTTGGGTACATTGGAAAAGATTTTATCAAACCCTAGTTGTTAGAAGAGGGGTGCCGGGGTTTCTGTCATTCCCATTTCAAGTTTCTTTGATAAGTAAACATGATGCACACTCTAGCTAGTCCTAATGCAAATGCTAACTAGGGATGCGACATAGAAGGTGTACCCAACTGTTTCTTTTGGGTACCCTATGAAGACTCATTTCTCTGATTTGGGTTTGAGCTTATTAGGTTGAAGCATTTTCACATAAGCATTGCAGCCCCAAACTTTAAGAAACGACAATTTGGGTTTCTTGCCGAAGCATAATTCATAAGGTGTCGTATCAACGAATTTAGATGGTGCCCTATTTAATGTGAATGTAGGTGTCTCTAAAGAATAACCCAAAAATGATAGTGGTAAATCGGTAAGAGACATCATAAATCGCACCATATCTAATGAAGTACGGTTACAACGTTCGGACACACCTTTACGCTGTGGTGTTCTAGGTGGCGTGAGTTGTGAAACTATTCCACATTGTTTCAAATGAAGACCAAACTCGTAACTCAAATATTCGCCTTCATGATCAGATCGTCGAAACTTTATTTTCTTGTTACGATGATTCTCTACTTCACTATGAAATTCTTTGAACTTTTCAAATGTTTCCGACTTGTGTTTCATCAAGTAAGTATACCCATATCTGCATAAATCATCTGTGAAGGTTAGAAAATAACGATACCTGCCGTGAGCCTCAACACTCATTGGACCGCATACATCTGCATGTATTATTTCTAATAAGTCATTGGCTCGCTCCATTGTTCCAGGGAAGAGAGTTTTAGTCATCTTGCCCATGAGGCAAGGTTCGCAAGCATGAAATGATTCATAGTCAAATGATTCCAAAAGTCCATCAGCATGGAGTTTCTTCATGTACTTTACACCAATATGACCTAAACGGTAGTGCCACAGGAATGTTGCGCTATCATTATCAACTCTGCATCTATTGGATTCAATATTATGAATATGTGTATTATTACAATCGAGATTCAATAAACCATTCACCTTGGGCGTATAACCATAGAAGGTTTTACTCATGTAAACTGAATAACAATTATTCTCTGACTTAAATGAATAATCATATTGCAATAAACACGATCCAATCTTGTTCATGCTCAACGCAAACACCAAATAACATTTATTTAGGTTTAACACTAAGCACGAAAGTACAGGGAGTGTGAGATGATGATCATATCAATACTGGAACTATTTCCAACACACATCATCACCTAACCCTCAACTAGTCTCCGTTTATTCTGTAATTCCTATTTCGAGTTACTAATCTTAGCAATCGAACATGTATCAAACACCCAGGGGTTACTACGAGCACTAGTGAGGTACACATCAATAACATGTATATCAAATATACCTTTGTTTACTTCGCCATCCTTCTTATCTGCCAAATATTTGGGGTAGTTCCGCTTCCAGCGGCCATTTCCTTCGCAGTGTAAGCACTCAGTTTCAGGCTTGGGTCTAGCTTTGGGCTTCTTCTCGAGAGTGGCAACTTGCTTGCCGTTCTTCTTGAACTTCCCTTTATTTTCCTTTCCATTTTTCTTGAAACTAGTGGTCTTGTTTAACCATCAACACTTGATGCTCTTTCTTGATTTCTACCTTCGCCGATTTCAGCATCGCGAAGAGCTCGGGAATCATTTTCGTCATCCCTTGCATGTTATGGTTCATCACGAAGTTCTAGTAGCTTTGTGATAGTGAGTAGAGAACTCTGTCAATCACTGTCGTAGCTGGAAGATTAACTCCGACTTGATTCAAGTGATTTTAGTAACCAGACATTCTGAGTACATGCTCACTAGCTGAGCTATTCTCCTCCATCTTGTAGGCAAAGTATTTGTGAGAGGTCTCACACATATTGACAAGGGAATTAGTCTAAAATACCAATTTCAGCTCTTGGAACATCTCATATGCTTTGTGGCGTTCAAAACATTTTTGAAGTCCCGGTTCTAAGCCGTAAAGCATGGTGCACTAAACTATTAATTAGACATCATATTGAGTTTTGCCAAACGTTCATAACGTTTGCATCTGCTCCTGCAATAGGTCTGTCACCTAGCGGTGCATCAAGGACATAATACTTCTGTGCAGCAATGATGATAAACCTCATATCACAGACCTAGTCCGCATCATTGATACTAACATCTTTCAACTTAGTTTTCTCTAGGAACATATAAAAAACATAGGGGAGCTACAAACGTGAGCTATTGATCTACAACATAATTTGCAAATACTATCGGGACTAAGTTCATGATAAATGAATGTTCAATTAATCATATTACTAAAGAACTCCCACTAAGATAGATATCCCTCAAGTCAGCTAAATGATCACGTGATCCAAATCGACTAAACCATGTCCGATCATCATGTGAGATGGAGTAGATTTCAATGGTGAACATCTTATGCTGATCACATTTACTATATGATTCATGCTCGACCTTTCGATCTCCAGTGTTCCGAGGCCATGTATGTATATGCTACGTTCGTCAAGTTTGATGTAGTTGATAAAAGCAAACGATTAACCAAGGCAGAGCGTGTGTGATAGTTACACCTATCACACACAAGCCTACATATAAATCTATGTGGGATGTACATACAAACGGAAAACTTTTCCCTGGATTGACTGTGTGGGATGTACATACGAACGGAAACATTTTCCCTGGATTGACCGTGTGGGATATACATCGAACGGAAATGTTTTCCCTAGATTGACTGTGTGGGATGTACATACGAACGGAAATGTTTTCCCTGGATTGACTGTGTGGGATGTACATAAGAACAGAAACGTATTCCTTGGATTGACTGTGTGTGATATACATATGAACGGAAATGTTTTTCTGGGATTCACGGTGTCAGATGTACATACGAACGGAAATGATCAGGTTTCAATGCCTCGCCCGATCGCACACGAGCTCATTTTGCCCCAGCCTATGTGCCAGGAGGGCCAATCCCAGACGGTTTCTAGGTCGTGTGGGAAGGACCCTATATCTTCCACACTCACTTGGCGACAGTTCCAAATGCCGTCACGGAAAGGGGTTAAAAATGTTTGTATAGCACCGACACGCACCAGTGGACGCAAAAATTTATGTTGATGCACCGAATCAAATCAACTCTCACCCAAATCAATCCGAAAGGCTTTGCTTGGCATAAACACAAATTAAAACACCAAATACAATATCACTAAAGAAGTAATAATGTTTATTTATTGAAAAACATAATAAAAAAGCAAAATGATCACTATTGGGTTGCCTCCCAACAAGCGTCATTAAATTCCCCGAAGAGGAGGAGATGATGCAACACAGTGGCGGTAAGTATTTCCCTCGGTTATGAAACTAAGGTATCGATGTAGTAGCAGAACCAAGCAAATTATGTAAGAGGCACCTGCACACAAAGAACAAATCCTCGCAACCTGACGCGTAGAGGGGTTGTCAATCCCTCTTTGGGTAAGGTAGTATGATAAAAGATAGATTCATAGATGCGAATAAGATAAAAGCAAATAAAATGCAGTCTGGTAATTTTAGGGTTTTGATAATATAGATCTGAAACTAAAAGAACCAAATAGTGGAAAACATGAATAGCAATATAGATCTGCAAGTATATGATAAGAATTAGACTCGGGGGGAGTAGGTTTCACTAGTGGCTTCCCTCGAGAAAATAGCACACGGTGGGTAAACAAATTACTATTGGGTGATAGATAGGAAAGCGAATAGTTATGACAATATCCAAGACAATGATCATGTATATAGGCAACACATACAAGATTAGTAGACCGACTCCTGCCTGGAAGGGTATAAAGTGGGTTTAATGCACCGGCGAAAGTTGTACGGTACTAGAGTGGCTAGCAAAGGTGGAAGGGTAAGAGTGCGTATAATCCATGGACTCAACATTAGTCAAAAAGAACTCACATACTTATTGCAAAAAGTTTATTAGCCCTCGAAGCAAATTACTACTTATCACACTCCTAGGGGAGAGGTTGGTAAGTGTTAACAATCGCGCGCTCCCGACTTTCACACAAAGGAAGACAATCAAGAATAAACATCGCTCCAACTTCATATAACTAGAAGACCATACATGCATGCTACGGGAATCACAAACTTTAACACAAGTATTTCTTTAATTCCACAATTCACTACTAGAATGACTCTAATATCACCATCTTCATATCTCAAAAAAACTTGCAAGGAATCAAACTTCTCATATATTCAATGCTGCTACCGCTTCAGCATGCGTTGGTTTCCCTTGAAGAGGAAAGGGTGATGCAGCAAAGTAGTGTAAGAATTTCCCTCAGTTTTTGAGAACCAAGGTATCAATACAGTAGGAGACTACACGCAAATCTCCTAGTACGTGCACAAACAATCAAGAACCTTGCAACCAACGCAATAAAGGGGTTGTCAATCCCTTCACGACCACTTGCAAAAGTGAGATCTTATAGAGAGAATAAGATAAATATTTTTGGTATTTTTGTTATATAGATTGAAAAGTAAGATTGCAAAATACAATAACGGCGACAGAAATTGGCAAGTTGCCGGCAAACTAATATGATGGAAAATAGACCCAGGTGCCATAAGTTTCACGAGTGGCTTCTCTCAAGATAGCATGTTTTACGGTGGGTGAACAAATTAGTGTCGAGCAATTGATAGAAAAGCGCATAGTTATGAGAATATCTAGGCATGATCATCTATATAGGCATCACGTCCGTGACAAGTAGACCGAAATGATTCTGCATCTACTACTATTACTCCACACATCGACCGCTATCCAGCATGCATCTAGAGTATTAAGTTCATAAGAACAGAGTAACACATTAAGCAAGATGATGTAGAGGGATAAACTCATGCAATATCACATAAACCCCATCTTTTTATCCTCGATGGCAACAATACAATACACGCCTTGCTGCCCCTACTGTCACTGGGAAAGGACACCGCAAGACTGAACCCGAAGCCAAGCACCTCTCCCATTGCAAGAACTATAGATCTAGTAGGCCAAGCCAAACCAATAATTCGAAGAGACTTGCAAGGATATTATAATCATACATCAAATATTTCAGAAAAGAATCAAATATTTCTCATAGATAATCTTGATCATAAACCCACAATTCATCGGATCTCGACAAACATACCGCAAAAAGATTACAACGAATAGATCTCCTTGAAGATCGAGGAGAACTTTCTATTGAGATCCAAAAAGAGAGAAGAAGCCATCTAGATAATAACTATGGACCCGAAGGTCTGTGGTAAACTACTCACAACTCATTGGTGAGGCTATGGTGTTGATGTAGAAGCACTCCGTGGTAGAGCCCCCAATATGGAATCTCATGGGAACAGAAGGTTGCGGTGGTGGAATTAGGGTTTTGTCTTTTGCGTCGATGTTTTCTGGGTACATGGATATATATAGGAGGAAGGAGGGCATCGGGGGAGCCAGAGGGGGCCCACGAAGGTGGGGGCACGCCCTAGACCCTCGTGGCCGCCTCCTTCGTTCCCTCGTGTGTACTCCAAGTCTTCTGGGTAGATACGGTTCCAAAAATAACTCTCCCGAAGGTTTCATTCCGTTTGGACTCCGTTTGATATTCCTTTTCTGCGAAACCCTGAAATAGGAAAAAAACTGCAATCTGCACTGGGCCTTGGGTTAGTAGGTTAGTCCCAAAAATAATATAAAAGTGAATAATAAAGCCCATTAAACATCGAAAACAGAATATATAATAGTATGGAACAATAAAAAATTATAGATACGTTGGAGACGTATCAGGCTCATCATCGCTTCCTCATAGTTCATAGGTTGGTCTAGTAACATGACTTCCATAACAGGATTACCGTACTACTCTGGTGCGGAACATACTCTGGTTGACCTACGAGGTTCGGTAGTACCTTGGTTTGAAGTTTCATGATCATCATCATTAGCTTCCTCACAAATTGGTGTAGGCATCACTTGAACAACTTTCTGTGATGATCTACTTTCCAATTCGAGAGAAGATACAATTACCTCATCAAGTTGTACTTTTCTCCCACTCACTTCTTTCAAGAGAAATTCCTTCTCTAGAAAGGATCCATTCTTAGCAACAAAGATCTTGCCTTTGAATCTGTGACAGAAGGTGTACCCAACTGTTTCTTTTGGGTATCCTATGAAGACGCATTTCTCCGATTTGGGTTTGAGCTTATCAGGTTGAAGCTTTTTCACATAAGCATCGCAGCCCCAAACTTTGACAATTTGGGTTTCTTGCCAAAGCACAATTCATAAGGTGTCGTATCAACGAATTTAGATGGTGCCCTATTTAATGTGAATGTAGGTGTCTCTAAAGCATAACCCAAAACGATAGTGGTAAATCGGTAAGAGACATCATAAATCGCACCATATCTAATGAAGTATGGTTACAACGTTCGGACACACCACAACGCTGTGGTCTTCCAGGTGGCGTGAGTTGTGAAACTATTCCACATTGTTTCAAATGAAGACCAAAGTCGTAACTCAAATATTCGCCTTCGCGATTAGATCGTAGAAACTTTTTTTCTTGTTACGATGATTCTCTACTTCACTCTGAAATTCTTTGAACTTTTCAAATGTTTCATACTTGTGTTGCATCAAGTAGATATACCCATATCTGCATAAATCATCTGTGAAGGTCAGGAAATAACGATACCTGCCGCGAGCCTCAACACTCATTGGACCGCATACATCTGCATGTATTATTTCCAATAAGTCATTGGCTCGATCCATTGTTCCGGAGAACAGAGTTTTAGTCATATTGCCCATGAGGCATGGTTCGCAAGCATGAAATGATTCATAATAAAATGATTCCAAAAGTCCATCAGCATGGAGTTTCTTCATGCACTTTACACCAATATGACCTAAACGGCAGTGCCACAAGAATGTTGCACTATGTCGGTGTACTAAGATAGGGGTACCTTAGTACCCCAACTTGTGCACGGGCAGTAGCAGCTTCCCGTGGCAGGGTTTACCACGTGCTCGCCGGAAACCTTTCTGGTACTTATAAAGCCATTCAAAAACAAAGTATACAAGATAGAAGATCAAGCCCCCGGCAAGTGGAGCTTGCCGGGAAGGCTACTCCAAGCTCAAGATTATCATATTAACACAAGACCCTAGCAAGAGGAGCTTGCCAGGAGGACCAGAAGACTGCATTTCAGAAGACATGCCTCGGCGCACCCTGCGCCCCGGCAGGGCCCGGGGTGCGACAAGCTTCCGGGCCCGGCAAGATCAAGACCCCGGCAAGGTGCTTGCCGGGGGAAGCCTGCGCTGTGTGCCCGTGCTCCAGCTCATCGGCCCACGCGTCGCCCTGGGGCCCTTCCAGGGACGCGTGGCGGATGGCTGTGCAGCCTGGGGGACACGGTGGCACGCCACAGTGACGAGGCTACTGCCGTGGTGAACGGAGACGCATGGATGGGCGCTTTTGGGGTCGACGGTGACGGGCATTTAATGCCCTTGTCCCCCACTGTCAAGGTTAGGTGAAGATCACTGTTCATGCACTGTTCCTGCACTGTTACAACTACCACCAAAGTTACTTTTTTACCCTCATCTACGTTGACACCTGTCGGTGACCCCTTGACCTATAAAAGGAGGCCCATGCACAACGTAGAAAGGGTTCGGAACCTCGATAGCTCTCTTGCTCGGTGTAGCTAGCTCTTCAAGCTCCCGAGCTCAAAAACTCAATACAAACCAAGCAGGAGTAGGGTTTTACGCGTCCGCGCGGCCCGAACCTGGGTAAACTGCCCGCGTGTGCTCTTCGATCCGCTCTTTGTGCTCCCTCCGCTTCCTTACCGCAACGTACAAGGGGCTCCGGTCCCATAGGTGTTCGTGGTGGACAGTTTCCCCCGACATCTTTGGCGCGCCAGGGAGGGGGGCGTCGAGGTTGTGCGAACCTGATCCGGCGCTCACGCGGGCGCATTCTTCATCAACCTCTCCAACTTCGTCAACTTCATCAGCAGCAGCAACATGGCCCCGAAGAAGAAGGTTTCGGAGGTCGCAGGCCCGTCTGCGTCGATTCCCCCGCCACCAGAACCAACAGTGGGTGGAGGAAACGCCGGCGAAAGGGTGGTCGCCGGCGAGGAAACTCACGGCACCGCCAAGTCCAAGGACAAGAAGGACGACCGGGCAAACTCCAAAGCCTTGGTCTCCGTAGATGCACCACGACCATCTCAGCAGATGACAGGCCAGCAGCGCCGTGGTACAGGAGGTACCATCCGCTTGCTGGGCCAAGGACAAGCCGGAGGCTCGCGGGATGCTCAAGGCCATCGTCCTAGCATGAGCAAGGCGCGGTCGCCAGGGCGAGAGACTGCTCCTTCTAACCCTGTTAGAAGTCCGAGCATATCTCGCTCCTCGCACCGCTCGCCGCCGCTCCCCTCCTCTCCAGCAGAAGCTCTCGCAAGAGCGCAACTGCTCCTCGATTTCCCTCCAGCGGCAGACAAGGCCGAAGACTGGAGGGCGAAAATCCAAAGCCTCATCGCCTTTGCCAACAACGACACGCCGCAGCAGCCGGCGACATCGCGGCCACGGCAAGTCGAACAGACAAAGGCCGACGGCGACAAGACCGACGGGGGTGCGACCGCCGTGCACTCCCCGCCGCGAAGCAGAAAACGCCTCCCCGCCGGATAAACGTCGACGACGACTCCACGGCGTCGTCGGATCCGTGGGCTCGTCGGGACCAGCGCCAAGTCCTCGACGATCGGCGGCAAGAAGATGCTCGGACGACGATCGAGCGCCGGCGAGAAGCCCGGCGACAATCAGATCAGCGCGCTGGGACCGCTGTCGACACGCACGCGCCCGGTGAGCCAGGCGACTTGCCGTACGCGGCAGGTTGCCCTGCGTTTACCCGTGAGCTGCGGCGCGTCTAGTGGCCCAGCATGAAAAACTTCAAGCCCGACGTACCCGAGAAGTACGACGGCAAGACGCACCCCTCGGAGTTCCTCAGCATCTACACCATCGCGGTGCAGGCTGCCGGGGGGCGCGACGAGAAGATATTGGCCAACTACTTCCCGCTGGTGCTTAAGCCAAACGTCCGTTCTTGGCTTATGCACTTGCCGGAAGGCTCCATTTCTTTGTGGGCAGATTTGTGCCATCAGTTTGTTGGCGCCTTCACGGGCGGCCACAAACCCCACGGCCAGGAGAGTGATCTCCACATCTTGGCCCAGAAGGAAGGAGAACCTCTGCGCAAGTACATTCAACGATTCAGCCGCGTGCAGCACAATATTCCCGACGTCCACCCCGCCGCAGTTATCAGCGCGTTCCACCAGAACGTGCGTAACCGTCGCATGCGGGAAGAGATGGCCATGACCAAGATACGGGATGTCAGCGAGCTCTACGCTCTGGCTGACAAGTGCGTGCGCGCCGAAGAGGGGAGGAGACTCCCCGGGGAGGATGCTGGCGCAGGGGGAAGCGACAGCGAGGATGTCGCCCCGGCAAAGAAGAGCCGGCGGCGGAACAACAGAAAGAAGAAGAGCAAGGAGGTGCTGGTCGTCGAGAAGTCCGGCAAGGAGGCTCCCGCCAAGACAGCACAGGCTGGCAGTTACGGCAAGGAACCTGCCCCTGTAGCGGCAGCCGACAAGCAGGACGGCTCCGACAAGCAATATTGCAAGATCCACCGCACCAAGGGCCACGACCTTTCAAACTGCAAGCGAGTCGAGTACCTCGTAGAGCAGCAGAAAGCTGAATACGGGCGGCGTGACAAGGAGAAGGCTCAAGGTGGCGGAGGAGAGCCAAGCAAGAAGCGGCCATTCAATGGCCGGGGAGGATGCCGCGGCAAGGCCAAGCAGCGGCAAGGTGATCAACCTCCCCGGGGCCGCGACAAGGATGAGGAAGAAGACGACGACGACGACATGGAGGAAGGTGATAACAGTGAGCAGGAGTTCCAGAAGGACACAGAAGTGCTGTGTGTCAACGGAGGCGCCTCTCTGCATACTTCCCACCGCCAACTCAAGCAGTGGGTGCGGGAAGTAAACGCAGCAGAGCCGCCCGTTGAGTCACGCAGGCTGCTGAAGTGGTCCAGCACGCCCATCATTTTTGATCTTGAGGATCATCCTGACCGCACAACTGCGGTCGGGTGCTTGCCGATGTTGGTCTCACCCACCATCCGCAACCTCAAGGTCACCAAAATGTTGGTTGAGGGCGGGGCCGGCCTGAACTTGATCTCCTCGACTGTGATCAAGAAACTCCAGATCCCAGACGGCGAGCTCGAAGAAACCGGTTCGTTCCAAGGAATAAACCCGGGGAGGAGCAAGCCGAAGGGCAAGATTACTCTGCCAGTGACCTTTGGCGGGGAGCTCAACTTCAGGACGGAGAGGATAACCTTTGACGTGGCCGATATCCCATTGCCATACAATGGGATACTTGGACGTCCTGCCCTCGCCAAGTTCATGGCAGCTTCCCACTACGCCTACAACGTACTCAAGATGCCGGGGCCGATAAGCGTCATCTCTGTCCCTGGCGACAAGAAGGACGCGCTTATTTGCACCGACAAGATATACCGGGATGCAGCAGCCGCGGTGGAGAGCAACACACTTGCCGCTGAAGCTCCCGGGGGGAAGAAGACCAAGACCAAGTCCGGCAAGTGCTTTGGGCCGACTCCGGCAAACGCACCTCTTCGGAGTGCTGCGCTGTCGTCGAGGACGTTCTATCGAGCTCCGCCGGCAAGTGCAAGAAAGGGATGGCCGCTCCACCGGCAACCAAGAAGGTGTCCGCCAAGGAGGACGGCACTGGTGGTACCTTCTCCATCAGTGCTACACTTGATAACAAATAGGAAAGCGCGCTCGTTGCCTTCCTGCGGGCGAATGTCGATGTGTTTGCGTGGCAACCATCTGACATCCCCGGCGTTCCCAGGAAGGTAATTGAGCACAAGCTTGTTGTTTGTCCTCATGCGCGACCCGTCAAGCAGAAGGTCAGGAAGCAAGCCGTGGAGCGCCAAGAATTCATTGCCGAAGAAATCAAGAAGCTAGAAGCAGCGGGCCTGGTTAGAGGCGTGATCCATCCGACGTGGTTAGCAAATCCAGTTGTCGTGCGTAAGGCCAACGGGAAGTGGAGACTGTGTATAGACTTCACTGATGTGAATAAAGCATGTCCCAAGGATCCATTTCCCTTGCCGCGCATTGACCAGATTGTTGACTCCACTGCTGGATGTGAGCTGCTCTCCTTCCTTGATGCATACTCAGGCTACCACCAGATTTTTATGGCCAAGGAAGATGAAGAGAAGACTGCATTCATTACTCCATGTGGCACATATTGCTTCATACGCATGCCCTTTGGATTGAAGAATGCAGGCTCAACATTTGCAAGGGTGGTGCACACTGCTTTTGAGCCACAGATCCACAGAAATGTAGAAGCTTACATGGATGACATAGTGGTCAAGAGCAAGAGCAAAGATACCCTGATCCAAGACTTAGAAGAAACATTTGCTAATCTGCGCAAGATTCAGCTCAAGTTGAACCCCGAGAAGTGCGTCTTTGGAGTCCCCTCCGGCAAGCTTCTCGGGTTCTTCGTGTCCCAGAGGGGGATTGAAGCTAATCTCGACAAGATAAAAGCCATCGAGCAGATCGAAGCCCCGAAGCGCGTCAAGGACATAAGGAGACTTGCAGGTTGTGTGGCTGCCCTCAGTAGGTTCATTTCAAAGTCTGCAGAACGCGCCCTGCCTTTCTATAAAATTTTGAAGAAGGTAGGTCCTATGAAATGGACTCCGGAAGCGGAGGCAGCGCTGCAAGACTTGAAAGGATACCTGTCCTCCACTCCAATACTTGTCGCACCTAAACCACAAGAGAAGTTGCTGCTGTACTTAGCGGCAACCAATCAAGTGGTTAGTGCTGCGTTGGTGGCGGAAAGGGAGGCGGAGGAGGAGCCCACACCTCCGGCGAGCGAGTCCAGCGACAAGCAGGGGGCTCCACCGACAAGCTCTGGCCCCGACAAGGACAACTTTGCGCAGGAGCAAGGAGAAGTGCGAAAGAAGATGGTGCAGCGCCCAGTGTATTTCGTAAGTTCCCTCTTGCAGGGGGCTAGATCGAGATACTCTGGGGTGCAGAAGTTGCTTTTCGGTCTCCTCATGGCCTCGAGAAAGCTGCGCCATTACTTCCAAGCACACGAGATAACAGTGGTCACTCGCTTTCCGTTGAAGAGGATATTGCAGAATCCAGAAGCAACAGGCAGGATCGTCGAGTGGGCACTGGAACTATCGAGCTTTGGTCTCAAGTTTGAAAGTACTTCAACCATACAGAGCAGAGCTTTGGCAGAATTCATAGCTGAATGGACCCCAACGCCGGATGAAGAAGTTCCAGAGACAAGCGTCCCCGTACAAGAAGCGACAAGCGAATGGGTAATGTACTTTGATGGTGCTTTCTCGCTGCAAGGCGCCGGTGCCGGCGTGGTACCCATAGCGCCCACCGGAGAGCACCTCAAGTATGTTATCCAAATGCACTTTCCCAAGGAACAAGCGACAAACAATACTACTGAGTATGAAGGCTTGCTTGCCGGCCTCAGAATTGCAGCCGAGCTTGGGATCAAGAAGTTAATTGTGCGGGGAGATTCTCAGTTGGTGGTCCGACAAGTAAATAAGAGTTATCAGAGCCCTTTGATAGAAGCCTATGTTGATGAAGTGAGAAAGCTTGAAGAGCACTTTGAAGGTTTGCAAATGGAGCATGTCCCGAGAGCTCAGAATGATATTGCAGATGGCCTTTCAAAGTGTGCTGCAATGAAGTTACCTGTGGAACCAGGGACCTTCCTGCTCAAGCTGACTCAGCCATCCGTTACACCATCAATTGGGCGGCACAAGAAGAGAAAGTTGGTCTCCGGCGACTACTTGCCGGCGGATCTCCCCGAGGCCGCCGTCAAGGTCCCCAAGATCAACAATCAGAACGCTGAGGAACAGTTTGCTCCTGCAGATCTAAGGGTCTGTACAGTTGAAGCAAACGTTCCCGACAAGCCTTGCCCCGGCAGGCTTGCCGGGGGACCATCAGCTCCGGCAGAACCAGAGGTCCTTGCCGTAGAAGCTGGGGTTCCCGCAGCGGCCCTCATGCCTTTAGTCCTTGCTGTTGAGCCTCGAGCTCCGGCATGGGCACAGCAGATCGTCCGTTTTCTGCAAACTGGAGAACTTCCCGATGACCCAGCAGAGATAGAGAAAATAACCAGGCAGTCAAGTATGTACCAGTTGGTGGACAATGAACTGTACAGAAGAAGGCTCAATGGTGTTAGGTTGAAGTGCATTTCCAGAGAAGATGGGCAGAAGCTGTTGGCAGAAATACATGGAGGCATATGTGGCCACCACATTGGTGCAAGGGCACTTGCCGGGAAGGCATTCCGGCAAGGGTTCTTTTGGCAAGAAGCCCTCCAAGATGCAACTGCACAAGTAACCAAGTGTGAAGCGTGCCAGTTCCATGCCAAGCAAATTCATCAGCCAGCTCAAGCTCTCCAGACGATCCCTTTGTCCTGGCCCTTCTCGGTCTGGGGGCTCGATATCCTCGGCCCCTTCCCCCGTGCTGTCGGGGGCTTTGAGTACTTGTACGTCGCAATCGACAAGTTCACAAAGTGGCCAGAAGTGGAACCGGTGAGAAAGGTGACAGCACAGTCAGCAGTCAGGTTCTTCAGGGCGATTGTTTGCCGTTTCGGAATCCCTAACAGGATCATCACCGACAACGGCACACAGTTTACTAGTCGCACCTTCATGCAGTACGTCCAAGACCTTGGCGCCAAGGTATGCTTCGCTTCTGTTGCTCACCCGAGGAGCAATGGTCAAGCGAAGAGGGCCAATGCTGAAGTGCTGCGCGGGCTCAAAACAAGAACCTTCAACAGGCTACGCAAGTGCGGAAGAAACTAGATAGAGGAGTTGCCGGCGGCTCTTTGGTCAATCAGAACGACACCAAGTCGAGCCACCGGGCAGACACCCTTTGCCCTTGTCTATGGGGCAGAGGCAGTTCTCCCCACGGAACTCGTATACAGATCTCCTCGAGTGCTCGCTTATGATGAGCTCGAGCAAGAGCAACTGCGACAAGATGATGCGTTGCTCCTCGAGGAGGAACGTCTCCAGGCTGCTGTACGAGCTGCTCGATACCAGCAAGCCTTGCGCCGCTACCATAGCCGCAAGGTTAAGGCCAGGTGTCTCGAGGAAGGCGACCTTGTTCTTCGTCGTGTTCAGTCCGCCAAGAATTCCAACAAGTTGACGCCGAAGTGGGAAGGCCCTTATCGGGTGAGACAAGTCACAAGGCCTGGCGCTGTCCTTGAGACCGAAGAAGGCTTACCGGTGAGCAATTCCTGGAACATAGAGCATATTCGCAAGTTTCACCCATAAGGCGCGGTTGCCGTGATCCACTCCGGCAACCACCTTTTGTACGAGTCTAGCCGCTGTCGCATGTAAACCTTTGTACAAAGCCGGGCGCAGATCCCGTGCATCAGTAAAGCTTTTGTGTTTCGCACTATTTGCCATTTTCATGCTTTTCTTCGTTGTTTGCATGCATTGTTTGGCATCTTGTGCAACGCGCATCTCAGATAAACATTAATGGACCGAGAAGCCCTATACTTGTTTCCTCTTCTCCTTTTCTTTCCCTCTTAAGCAGAAGAAACATTCCTCGCGCACAAGTTTGCCGGGGGGAAGGAGGTGGAGGACGAACCAAGTGCTGTTCAAGAAAGAGAAGCTTCCCGGAGAACAGACAGATTATGAAAGCTAAGTTACCAGAATTTGAGCAATTCAAATTTTTAAATTTTAGTTATCTTCCTTGAACAACCACACATTGTATGGAAAACCTGTGCGCGGAGGAACCTACCCGTGGCTGGCCGCACCCTTACCTTGTTTTCGAGTACGCTCAACGGCTTAAGTGAGCTGCGACAAGTGTCGCGCCCTTACTTTGTTTTCGAGTTCGCTCAGCAAGCTAAGTGCGTTGCGACTAGCTGCGGCAAGGTTGCTTGTCGGTAAGGCCTTTGCCAGCAGGCTGCTCAGAGTCCAGCACTCAGTGCTCGCGGCAAGGGTCCCTTGCCGGCAAGTTCCCTAAAAGCGTAGGGTAAAAAGCATACAAAGTAAAGGACCAAAAGCAAGGGAGATAACAATGCGTCAATTGCTCGGAAATAAGAAAATATATTACAGAGATAACTTGTCGCAATGACTGATAGATTCATATTCATGGCACACTTTGCAGCAACAAAAGAAAATAAAAAGAAAGAGGCCTAGTCTACGCGGTCGCCTTCATGCCTAGAAATCTTGTTCACCTTGGCGATGATGTGGGCGACCTGCGCCTTCAGCGCCTCCAGATCTGCATCGGCCGGCAAGCTGCGGAGGACGTTGACAAGATTGATGACAGGGTTGCGGTAGACTATCTTTGTCAAGACACGCTCCAAGGTACCCGCGCAGAGCTGACGCGACTCCTCGGCCAGCTGTGCGGGGAGCTTCTCTTGCAGCCGTGCAAGCGCCGGTGCGATTCTCCTGAAGAAAAGACTTAGCTTGGCGCTATGGGGGAGATTCTGGTCCGGAGAGTACACGAGGTGCTCCACCCTCAGCGCCATCAGCTCCTTGTCGATGCTGGCAGCTGAAGCGACCAGATCGTCAGTCCATTGTTCCACCACCCGGCTGAAGTTGTTCGCTGAAGTGGCGGCGCTCTCCACTAGGCCTCGTTCCTTGCAGAGCTCGGCCTTCAGCTTCGTTTCGCGATCCCGGGCGGCGTCAAGCGAGCCAGTCAACGTGGAGACCTTCAACTCCAGATCAGCAATTGAATCCTTGGCGGCTTTGAGCTCGTCGCCCTGCTTGGAGAGGCGTACCTGAAGGTCAGAGTTGGTATGGGCGTCCTTTTCCCGCTCCATATTGAGTGCGGTGATCCTGTCCGTGCTCGCCTTCAGGTACTGCTCCAGCTGCGCCACCTTGGCCTCAAGATTCTTCTTGACAGTTTCCGCGGTGGCGGCGGCAGCTTTCGCCTCCTTCAGGGCCCCGCCAAGGGCCTGCTCCCGGGCGGTAAGGTCGTCCTCGTGAGCGTCGAGGTCGACCTTCCGCTGGTTGAGCACTCCTTCTCGCCGGGACAGCTCTTCACCGACCAGTCGCTCCTGCTCCTCGGCCTCAGCCTTCTCCAGGAGGAACTCTTGCTGCTCTCCGGCAAGCCTCTCGCGCTCCTCCGCCAGGTCGCGGAGGGCCGCCTGGTTGGCGGCACGGAGCTCCGCGGCGCGCTTCTCCAAGTCTGCTCCGGCCTTGGCGGTGAGAGCTTCCCGGGAGTCCAGCTTTGCCTGCCTGGCCCGGTAAAGGGCCAGGAGCTGGCGAAGAAGCTTCTCCTCTTCGGGCTCGTCGCTCCCGCCAGGCGCTTCAACAATCTTCGACCCCGCGGAGGCGAGGACCTCTCCATCAAAGGTCTCTCCCTCCACGGGGGCTCGCGACGAAGATGCCCACGGAACTTGTATGAAGACTCCGTTGGGCGCTTCGAGATAGATGCCCGACCGCTCCGTGGATGCGGAGGGGTCGGCGGCCGGCGCAGCGCTTGACGCTCCTGCTGCCTCCGGGACAGCAGTGCGGTCGCCAGTCCCTTCCTCGCCCGCGGCGTCTGCGGTCGGCGCGGTCTCCCCAGCGGCAGGATCACCGGCTCCCGCCATGCCCTCAGTGGCAGTGGCGTTGCCGTCGCCGCCGTGCACCTCCTCCTCGACGGTGACCTCCGTCTCCATCCGCTCCGGGGGAGGAGGATCTAACAGAAGAAGAAGAAAAGAAAAGTTCAAGCAAATATCCAAAAAGACAAGTCCAAGAAGATGAAGCTGCAAGACTCACCTTCGCGGATTTCCTCGACGACAGGCTCCCTCGCCGGGGAATCCTCCCTTGGCGGTGGAGCGGTGGCTCCTGCTGGCGGAGGGCCGCCCGCGCCCTCCCTTGGCGGGGTGGCCACCCTCGTCGGGTTGCTCGCCCTTGGCGGGGTACTCGCCCTTGGCGAAGTACTCGTCCTTGGCGGAGCGCTCTCCCTCGCCGGGGAGCTCGCCCTTGGCGGGGAGGGTGGAACTCGTGGCTCCTCGGGAGCGACCTCCGGTTGCTCCTGCGGCTGTAGTTCCACTTCTGCACAAGACAAATGAAGCAGCAAGATGTTAGTACAAGCGAATACCTCAAGCGCGCCCGACGAGCAAAAACAAAAAAAACTCAAGACCAAACTTACGCTGGGGGCTGCGCTGGGGGCTGCTCCTCGGAGCAGCAGGTTGGTCCGACGAGCCTGTCGCTGGCGCGTCTCCGGTCGCCGCGGCGGGCGAGTCGTCTTCGACCTCAACCACAGGGATCTTGGCCCTCTTCGCCATCCGCTGGGTCAGGGTCCTGCAAGCAAAGCAAGAACAAGATCAGAATCATCAAAGAGAGAATCAAGACAAAATCGAAGAAATTACAAATACTTACTCCTCTTCCTCGTCGTCGTCGGAGCTGAGGGCGGAGAAATCGAACTCCACCTGAGCTGCTCCCGCGCGAGGAGCAGGAGGAGAAGGCTCCCTCGGGCGCTTGGCGGTCTCCGGGGCTGGGGGCTGCGAAGACCCAGCCTCCGTTGGCGCCGGGGCCCGAGGAGCAGGCGGAGCGGCCGTTTCGCTCCGGGAGGATCCCCCTCCGCTTGGCGCTGGAGCGCGGGGCGCTTCCGCCGCGGTTTGGCTCGCCCTGGTGGTGCGCGTCGCCCGGCGAACAGGCTGCTGTCGGGGCGCCTGCTTCCTTGTCGCTATAGCCGTCTTGCGGAGGCGCTTCAACGGTGTTCGCTTGGGACTTGCCCGAGGCGGGGAGTTCTCCGAGGACGAGGAGGCGTCGTCGTCAAGCCCCAGAGATCCACCGGTGTCTTCATCGGCCTCGGCGTCCTCCTCTCCCTCCCCGGCAGGCCCGCTGGGTCCAGCATCTTGTCCTGCGGCCCCGCTCCCTCCGGTGGCTCCGCTCCCTCCGGCACCTCTGTTCCCTCCGGCAACCTCGCCTCCTGCGGCGGCCGCGCTCACAACCCCGGGAATCCCGGCA
The DNA here is from genome assembly GCA_902687465.1 of Secale cereale. NCBI lineage: Eukaryota > Viridiplantae > Streptophyta > Magnoliopsida > Poales > Poaceae > Secale > Secale cereale. Next base: position 187,827,884 of record LR738713.1, on the reverse strand, counting down.
TGCCTCAGGGAAGGAACCCCGGCAAGCTCGTCGGGTGGAAGCTTAAGCAGCCTGCGGATCTCTGCCTCCTCGGCTTTGCACGACGCATCCGCAGCCCCTGCCTCGTCGACGGTGAATCCGAAGTCTCCTGCCGCTGCGGCTGCGGCGGCCTCTTCCATCCGGGAAGCAATATAGGCTATATCCCGCTCCGTGGTGGCCCGGGTGAGACCCTTGATCTCCTCGGCGTTCTTCGGCACCTCAACCAAGTTATCAAAGAAGCTCAGAATGGCATCTCCCGGAGGCTGGATCCAGGTGGGGACGATGCCGTGGGAGTCGCACTCCGGCATCCTTGCACGCAGAGAGTCGCGGGCAGTGCTGTTGCATAGCGGCACCACTCCCTTGGCGGGTCTGAACCACTCTGGATGCGCCGGGTCATGCTTGAAGAGTTCTCGCACCATTCCTTTCAGCTCCAAAGCGGTGAAATTGAAGTTCAATCCGCAGCGCAACCTCATGATATCCGCTGCATTGCCAAATTCCCAGGCGGGCCTTTTCCTCTCTTGTAAAGGGGCAATGCGGCGGCGGAGGAAATCTGCGCCAACCTCTCCGATGGTCAGATTGGCTACCCGGAGACGGATGATTCTAACAAGGGCAATACTGAGTCTGTTGTCCTCCGGGGCCAGTTCACTCCAGTCTCTCCCGCGCACTATGGCAGTAGTGCGCGGCGAGGTGAAGGGCTCCTGCTTGTCCTCCACTACCCAGCACCAATCTGCGCGCCATTCTTCCCACGTGCCGCGGAGTTCTCCCTTCAGGTATGAGTCCTTTTTGTTCAACCGGAAGATCCAGGAGATTCCGCCGGAGAGGGGAGCGCCAGCCTCTACTCTAGGCATGAAGAAATGGCGAAAGAGTGCTACGTTTGGATGGATCCCTATGTAGTTTTCGCACAGATGTGCGAAAACGGCCATCGTAAGGATCGCATTGGGGGTGAAGTCTAGGAGGTGGAGGTTGTACGTGTTCATAATGTCACAGAAAAACTCCGAGTACGGAGGGCACAATCCGCAGTGGAAGAAAACAACAAAGAAGAAATACCCGCCGGGAACCAGATCTTTGGCGATGGCGGGGAAGACTCTGGTGCGGGGATGAGCCTTGGTCTCCCCGGACCAGAAGAGGTAGTACTTGTTCCACAGCTCCCTCGCGCTGAGCCTCGGCGCGAAGACCACGTTCCTCTTCCGCAGGGCGGCGAGCTTTGCCGCCTGCTCGGACTTCTCCTTCTTGGTCTTCTCCGCTTTCGCCTTCTCGCTCTTCGGAGCCATGGCGGAGGCGGTGAGGGAAGGGGCGAGAAGCTCGACGGCGCCGCGGATGCGGAAGGCGGCGGAGGAGGGGTGGAGGCTGAGAGTAATGGAGGTTTTCTGGAGGTTGAAGACGCAATGAAAGCGAAGGAGGGAAACTGCCCCTGCTTCCTCTGCTTTTAAGGGGGGAGTGGGGGACGCTCCGCATTTCCCATTAAAGAACGAGGCCACGATCTCTCCCACGACGCCGCAATCAACGCGTGCCGTTAGGGAGGGGCGCGGCGGATGCGGAAGGGGATTCGGCGTGCCGTGGGCCACGCGTGCCCGTGCACTGTCTTGGACCTGGCCCAACAGCGCTCGGCACCGTGTGTGGCCCAGGCCCAGGGGCTCCTGTCGGTGTACTAAGATAGGGGTACCTTAGTACCCCAACTTGTGCACGGGCAGTAGCAGCTTCCCGTGGCAGGGTTTAGCACGTGCTCGCCGGAAACCTTTCTGGTCCTTATAAAGCCATTCAAAAACAAAGTATACAAGATAGAAGATCAAGCCCCCGGCAAGTGGAGCTTGCCGGGAAGGCTACTCCAAGCTCAAGATTATCATATTAACACAAGACCCTGGCAAGAGGAGCTTGCCAGGAGGACCAGAAGACTGCATTTCAGAAGACATGCCTCGGCGCACCCAGCGCCCCGACAGGGCCCGGGGAACGACAAGCTTCCGGGCCCGGCAAGATCAAGACCCCGGCAAGGTGCTTGCCGGGGGAAGCCTGCGCTGTGTGCCCGCTCTCCAGCTCATCGGCCCACGCGTCGCCCTGGGGCCCTTCCAGGGACGCGTGGCGGATGGCTGTGCAGCCTGGGGGACACGGTGGCACGCCACAGTGACGAGGCTACTGCCGTGGCGAACGGAGACGCATGGACGGGCGCTTTTGGGGTCGACGGTGACGGGCATTTAATGCCCTTGTCCCCCACTATCAAGGTTAGGTGAAGATCACTGTTCATGCACTGTTCCCGCACTGTTACAACTACCACCAAAGTTACTTTTTTACCCTCATCTACGTTGACACCTGTTGGTGACCCCTTGAGCTATAAAAGGAGGCCCATGCACAACGTAGAAAGAGTTCGGAACCTAGATAGCTCTCTTGCTCGGTGTAGCTAGCTCTTCAAGCTCCCGAGCTCAGAAACTCAATACAAACCAAGCAGGAGTAGGGTTTTACGCGTCCGCGCAGCCCGAACCTGGGTAAACTGCCCGCGTGTGCTCTTCGATGCGCTCTTTGTGCTCCCTCCGCTCCCTTACCGCAACGTACAAGGGGCTCCGGTCCCATAGGTGTTCGTGGTGGACAGTTTCCCCCAACACACTATCATTATCAACTCTGCATCTTTTGGCTTCAATATTATGAATATGTGTATTATTACGATCGAGATTCAATAAACCATTCACCTTGGGTGTATAACCATTGTAGGTTTTACTCAAGTAAACAGAATAACAATTATTCTCTGACTTAAATGAATAATCGTATTGCAATAAACACGATCAAATCTTGTTCATGCTCAACACAAACACCAAATAACATTTATTTAGGTTTAACACTAATCACGAAAGTACAGGGAGTGTAAGATGATGATCATATCAATATTGGAACTATTTCCAACACACATCATCACCTCACCCTCAACTAGTTTCTGTTTATTCTGTAATTCCTATTTCGAGTTACTAATCTTAGCAATCGAACATGTATCAAATACCCGGGGGTTACTACGAGCACTAGTGAGGTACACATCCATAACATGTATATCAAATATACCTTTGTTTACTTCACCATCCTTCTTATCCGCCAAATATTTGGGGTAGTTCTGCTTCCAGCGACCATTTCCTTTGCAGTATAAGCACTCAGTTTCAGGCTCGGGTCTAGCTTTGGGCTTCTTCTCGGTAGTGGCAACTTGCTTGCCGTTCTTCTTGAAGTTCCCTTTCTTTCCCTTTCCTTTTTTCTTGAAACTACTAGTCTTGTTTAACCATTAACACTTGATGCTCTTTCTTGATTTCTACCTTCGCTGATTTCAGCATCGCGAAGAGCTCGTGAATCATTTTCGTCATCCCTTGCATATTATAGTTCATCACAAAGTTCTAGTAGCTTGGTGATAGTGACTAGAGAACTCTGTCAATCACTATCATAGATGGAAGATTAACTCCCACTTAATTCAAGTGATTGTAGTAACCAGACATTATGAGTACATTCTCACTAGCTGAGCTATTCTCCTCCATCTTGTAGGCAAAGTATTTGTGAGAGGTCTCACCTATTGACATGGGCATTAGTCTGAAATACCAATTTCAGCTCTTGGAACATCTCATATGCTCTGTGGCGTTCAAAACATTTTTGAAGTCCCGGTTCTAAGCCGTAAAGCATGGTGCACTAAACTATTAAGTAGACATCATATTGAGTTTTGCAAAACATTCATAACGTTTGCATCTGCTCGTGCAATAGGTCTGTCACCTAGCGGTGCATCAAGTACATAATACTTCTGTGCAGCAATGATAATAATCCTCAGATCACAGGCCTAGTCCGCATCATTGCTACTAACATCTTTCAACTTAGTTTTCTCTAGGAACATATAAAAAACATAGGGGAGCTACAACGTGAGCTATTGATCTACAACATAATTTGCAAATACTATCGGGACTAAGTTCATGATAAATTAATGTTCAATTAATCATATTACTAAAGACCTCCCACTTAGATAGATATCCCTCAAGTCAGCTAAATGATTACGTGATCCAAATCGACTAAACCATGTCCGATCATCACGTGAGATGGACTAGATTTCAATGGTGAACATCTTATGTTGCTCATATCTACTATATGATTCACGCTCGACCTTTCGATCTCCAGTGTTCTGTGGCCATGTATGTATATTCTAGGCAAGTCAAGTTTGATGTAGTTGATAAAAGCAAACAGTTAACCAAGGCAGAGCGTGTGTGATAGTTACACCTATCACACACGAGGCTACAAAAAAAACTGTGTGTGATGTACATACAAACGGAAACGTTTTCCCTGGATTGACTGTGTGGGATGTACATACGAACGGAAACGTTTTCTCTGGATTGACTGTGTGGGATATAGATTCGAATGGAAATGTTTTCCCTAGATTGACTGTGTGGGATGTACATATGAACGGAAATGTTTTGCCTAGATTGACTGTGTGGGATGTACATAAGAATAGAAACGTATTCCTTGGATTGACTGTGTGTGATATACATATGAACAGAAATGTTTTTCTGGGATTCACTGTGTCAAATATACATACGAACGGAAATGATCGGGTTTCGATGCCTCGCCTGATCTCACACGAGCTCAGCCTGTGTGCCAGGAGGGCCTATCCCCGACGGTTTCTGGGTCGTGTGGGAAGGACCCCCTATCTCCCACACTCACATGGCGACGGTTCCAAATGCCGTCGCGGAAAGGGGTTAAAAACGTTTGTATAGCACCGACACGCACCAGTGGATTCAAAAATTTCTGTTGATGCACGGAATCAAATCAACTCTCACCCAAATCAGTCCCAAAGGCTTTTCTTGGCACAAACACTAATTAAAACACCAAAAACAATATCATTAAAGAAGTAATAATGTTTATTTATTGAAAAACATAATAAAAAGAAAAAATCATCATGATAACTATTGGGTTGGCTCCCAACAAGCGTCATTAAATTCCCCGAAGAGGAGGAGATGATGCAGCACGGTGGCGGTAAGTATTTCCCTTAGTTATGAAACTAAGGTATCGATGTAGTAGCAGAATTAAGCAAAATATGCAAGAGGCACCTGCACACAAAGAACAAATCCTCGCAACCCGACACGTTGAGGGGTAGTCAATCCCTCTTTGGGTAAGGTAGTATGATAAAAGATAGATTCATAGATGCAAATAAGATAAAAGCAAATAAAATGAAGCCAGGTATTTTTAGGATTTTGATAATATAGATATGAAACTAAAAGAACCAAATAGTGGAAAACATGAATAGCCATATAGATCTGCAAGTATATGATAAGAAATAGACATGGGGGCGTAGGTTTCACTAGTGGCTTCCCTCGAGAAAATAGCACACAGTAGGTAAAAAATTACTATTGGGCAATTGATGGGAAAGCGGATAGTTATGACAATATCCAAGACAATAATCATGTATATAGGCATCACATACAAGATTAGTAGACTGACTCCACACATCGACCGCTATCCAGCATGCGTATAGTGTATTACGTTCCATAAAGAAACGGAGTAATGCCTTAAGATCGATGGCATGATGTAGACAAGATATATTCATGTAGGAATATAGCCCATTGTTTTATCCTTAATGGAAATGATACATGCATGCCTCGCTACCCCTTATGTCACTAGGTGAGAGCATCGCAAGATCGAACCCATTACAAAGCACCTCTTCCCATTGCAAGATAAATCTATCAAGTTGGCCAAACAAAATCGAAGCATCGAAGAAGAAATATAAGGTTATAATAATCATGTATGGATATAATTGCTAATAGATTTGATCATAAACTGACAAGTCATCGGATCCCAACAAACACACCGCAGAAGAGTTACATCAAATAGATCTCCAATGAGAACATTATATTGAAGATCAAAAAGAGAGAAGAAGCCATCTAGCTACTGCCTACGGACCCATAGGTCTATGGCAAACTACTCAGGCATCATCGGAGAGGCACCAATGAGGATGATGAACCGCTCCGTGTTTGCATTCCTCTCCAACGGAGTGCTAGAAAAGGGCTGTAGATTGGATTTCATAGTTCTGGAACTTGCGGCGGCTCGAACAATATTTCTCCGACTCCTCTAGGGTTTCCGGAATATGTGAGAATTTATAGAGGTGAGAGGCGGTGGAAAGGACCCCCATGGGCCCCATAGTCCATTAGGGCATACCTGGGCCTCCTGCCACGCCCAAGTGGACTGTGGGCCCCATGGACCTGCCTCGTGCACTTCTTTGGCCCTCTGGATATCTTTTCGTCAAAAAAAATCTCCAAAAAGTTATGTTGCATTTGGACTCCGTTTGATATTGATATTATGAAGTAAAAAACATGCAAAAAGTAGCAACTGGCACTGGGCACTATGTCAATAGGTCAGTCCCAAAAATGATATAAAAATGCTGGAAAATGATTGTAAAACATCCAAGATTGATAAAATAACATCATGGAACAATAGAAAATTATAGATACGTTGGAGAAGTATCAACCTGCAAGCTTAAATTATCCACAAACTTCATCCACATAGATTAGTTGCATATCATGATGTAGTGTTCCATCTCCTGCATAAGGATTAGCTAGAAGTTTCTCTATCATACTCGAAGGAACCTAATAACCAATATTTTCAGTCGGTTTTGTAGGTTGAGGAGCAACTCTTTGTGCTTCCAGTCAAGGTGGAGATACCCCGAACAAACCCCTCAAAGGATTGTTTTCCATAGTGACAAGTAATAGTAAATTTTAGCATGTAATATAATTTTTCCTTACCAAATTCCGCTTACCAAAGGCACTTCACTCCCCGGCAATGCCTCCGGAAAAGAGTCTTGATGACCCACAAGTATAGGGAATCAATTGTAGTCCTTTAGATATGTAAGAGTGTTGAATCCAATGAGAAGAAGAAGGAAATGAGAAGCGGTTTCCAGCAAGGTAATTTCTACAAGCACTGAAATTGTTGGTAAATAGTTGTTTGATAGCAAGATAATTTGTAACAAGTAGCAATAGTAACAATAGGTACAGTGATATGTCTCCAACATATCAGTAATATTTGATTGTTCCATGCTATTATATTATCAACTTTGGATGTTTTATATGCATTAATGTGCTATTTTATATTATTTTTGGGACTAACTTATTAACCCAGTGCCTAGTGCCAGTTTCTGTTTTCCCTTGTTTTCGGCTTCCGCAGAAAAGGAATATCAAACGGTCCAAACGGAAGAAACTTTACAATGATTTTTCTTGGACCAGAAGACACCTATGAGACTTGGAGTTGGCGCCAAGGGACCCATGAAGCGACGATAAGCTGTAGGGGCGCGCCCTAGGGGGACTGGGCTGGTGGCCCCCTCGGGAATCCCCTGCACCAAATCTTTGGCATATAAATTCCCAAATATTTCAGAAACCCTAGAGGAGTCGCAAAAAATACTTTTCCACCGCTACAATTCTCTGGTCACGTGAGATCCCATCTTGGGGCCTTTTTCGATACTCCGCCGGAGGGGGGATCGATTACGGAGGGCATCTACATCAACCTTGTTGCCCCTCCGATAATGTGTGAGTAGTTTACCACTGACATATGGGTCCATAGGTAGTAGCTATATGGCTTCTTCTCTCTCTTTGATCTTCAATACAATGTTCTCCTCGATGTTCTTGGAGATCTATTCGGTGTAATCTTCTTTTGTGGTGTGTTTGTTGAGATTTGATGAATTGCGGATTTATGATTAGATCATCTATGAATATTATTTGAATCTTCTCTGAACTCTTTTATGCATGATTAAGATAGCTTTGTATTTCTTTTCAATCAATCGATTTTGTTTGGTCAACTAGATTGTTTTTCTTGCAATGGGAGAGGTGCTTTGTGATGGGTTCAATCTTGAAGTGACCTCACCCAGTGACAGAAGGGGTAGCGAGGCACGTATTGTATTGTTGCCATTAAGGATAAAAATATAGGGTTTATATCATATTTCATGAGTTTATCCCTCTACATCATGTCATCTTGCTTAAGGCGTTACTCTGTTTTTATAACTTAATACTCTAGATGCATGCTGGATAGCGGTCGATGAGTGGAGTAATAGTAGTAGATGCAGGCATGAGTCGGTCTACTTGTCATGGACGCGATTCCTATATTCATGACCATTTCCTTGGATGTCAACATAACTTTGCGCTTTTCTATCAATTGCTCCATAGTAATTTGTTTACCCACCGTATGCTTTCTTTGAGAGGGGAGCCTCTGGTGAAACCTATGGTCCCCATGTCTATTTTCCATCATATATTTTCAGATCTATAAAACCAAATAGCCAAACATACCTCGCTGGAATTATTTTGTGTTTATTTTATTTTGCATTTTACTTTTATTTTAAATCTATCGCTATCAGATCTCACTCTTGCAAGTGACCGTGAAGGATTGACAACCCCTTTTCCGCGTTGTGTGCAAGTATTTGTAAGTTTGTGCATGTGCATAGATTGGAGACTTCCTTGTGCCTCGTATTGGATTGATACCTTGGTTCTCAACTGAGGGAAATACTTATCTCTACTTTGCTACATCACCCTTTCCTCTTCAAGGGAAAAATCAACGCAAGCTCAAGAAGTAGCAGGAAGAATTTATGGTGGCGTTGCCGGGAGGTTCTACATCTAGCCTACCAAGTACTTCTCATAAACTCTCATCTCTTCCACTTACATTATTTGCCATTTGCATCTCGTTTTCATCTCCCCCACTTCTAAAACAATTTCAGAAAAACACAAAAATACTTGCCTTTTTATTTTCCCTCTATCTTTAGACCTCTTTCTCTCGCTTGCGTACTTATCACCATTAGTGACTTTGGTATGGCAGAACCGGATGAAGAAAGGACTCCTAACATTGGAGTTCCTGTTAATCTAGATTATAAAACTTTTGTTGTGGGACAAGGGAACATTATGGGAAAAGAAGTCATCCAAGATTTCTTTAATTACATTGGGGCTTTGCCTTGTGATGATGCTTCTATACTCAAGAGAACTAAAACTTATGCGGAGGCTATTTCTGCACTTATTCTTTAACTTGAGGAGAAATTTATTCATACCCATCCCACTTTTAAAAGATTGTTTTATGAATTTCTAGTTATAAAGGACCCTAGAGCTAAAAAGATAGTTGCACTTGTCCTCATAGATGAATTTGATTACATAATACATGAGGCTAGATAGATCTTTGATTTTTAATGTATGAATCGTGCTAAAGCGATTATAGATGAGATCCTTTACAATAGCGACTATTTATTGAGGAATTTTCTTGGAAATAATCAAATATTTGTTGAAAATCTAAAAAAGCATATTCCCATTTTTGACATGATCCAACAAGTTTTCAATAATGTGAACCAACAATATTCTTCGATCGTAGCAGGTAACCGAATGGGATTTGTAGAGGGGCAACTTGACAATGCTAAGTTTTATATGGATAATGTGTTTCAAGTTATATTTGGAAAACCTAATGACAAGATCACATCTATGGAAAAAAATTCAAAGACGACAATACCTAGATCGTTGCTTTATGCCTAGCTAGGGGCGTTAAACAATAGCACTTGTTGGGAGGTAACCCAATTTTATTTTTGTTTTAATCTTTTTGATACTGTTTCTGAATAAATATACCTTCTAGCCTCTGGTTATTTGTGTTTCCATGTTTTAATTTCGTGTTTGTGCCAAGTAAGACCTTTGGGATGGTTTGCAAAGATTGTTAATTTCATTTTGCTACAAAACAGAAGCTTTTGCGCTAGTACAGAAAATTATATAAATTTCTGGAGCGTGATAATTTTATGAATTTTTTACACAACATTGATATACAAATTTCCCATGTTGTCCTCATTTTCAGAATTTTTTGAGTTCCATAAGTATGCGAAGTTTTCATATTCCTACAGACTCTTCTGGTTTTGACAGATTCTGTTTTCATCGTGTTGTTTACTTATTTTGATGAATCTAGGGGTAGTATCGGGGGGTATGAACCATGGAGAAGTTAGAATGCATTAGATATAACACTAATATAAAATTAGAATGAGTTCACAATAGTACATAAAGTGGTTATCTGATTTATTACGCTAACAGATTTCATGAGTTTTCTGTAGAGTTTTGCGTTGTGAAATTTTCAAGTTTTCGGTAATGATTTGATGTACTACGGAATAAGGAGTGGTAAGTTTTCGGTAATTTACTTGATGCTATATTCTTATTCACCACATGATATGTGTTTTTCTTGGAGTGTCTTGTATTATTTGAGTCTTTGCTTTTTAGTTTGCCACAATCATTCTTTCTATACACACCTTTTGAGAGGGACACACATTAATCATGAATTTATTAGAATGCTCTTTGTGCTTCACTTATATCTTTTGAGCTAGGGTAGTTGCTCTAGTGCTTCACTTATATATATTTTAGCACGGGGGTTATGTTATTTTGAAGAAATTGCTGAACTCTCATGATTCACTTATATTATTTTGAGAGAGTCTAAATAGCATGGTAATTTGCTTGGGTTATGAATTTAGTCCTACTATGATAGGCATCCAAGTGGGATATAATAAAAACTTTCATAAAGAGCATTTGATACGTCTCCAACGTATCTATAATTTTTGATTGTTCCATGCTATTATATTATCTGTTTTGGATGTTTAATGGGCCTTAATATGCACTTTTATATTATTTTTGGGACTAACCTACTAACCAAAGGCCCAGTGCAAATTGTTGTTTTTTGCCTATTTCAGGGTTTCGCAGAAAAGGAATATCAAACGGAATGAAACCTTCGCGAGGATTGTTTTTTGGAACAAACGCAATCCAGGAGACTTGGAGTACAAGTCTGGGAAGCCACAAGGCGGCCACGAGGCAGGAGGGCACGCCCAGGGGGGTAGGCACGCCCCCCACCCTCGTGGGCCCCTCGTAGCTCCACCGACGTACTTCTTCCGCCTATATATACTCATATACCCTAAAAACATTCGATAGCACCACGAAACCCTATTTCCACCGCCGCAACCTTCTGTACCTGTGAGATCCCATCTTGGGCCCTTTTCCGGCGCTCTGCCGGAGGGGGAATCGATCACAGAGGGCTTCTACATCAACACCATAGCCTCTCCGATGATGTGTGATTAGTTTACCACAGACCTTCGGGTCCATAGATATAAGCTAGATGGCTTCTTCTCTCTCTTTGGATCTCAATACAAAGTTCTCCTCGATCTTCTTAGAGATCTATTCGATGTAGTACTTTTTGCGGTGTGTTTGTCGAGATCCGATGAATTGTGGGTTTATGATCAAGATTATCTATGAACAATATTTGGTTCTTCTCTGAATTTTTGTATGCATGATTTAATGACTTTGCAAGTCTCTTCGAATTATCAGTTTGGTTTGGCCTACTAGATTTATCTTTCTTGCAATGGGAGAAGTGCTTGGCTTTGGGTTCAATCTTGTGGTGTCCTTTCCCAGTGACAGCAGGGGCAGCAAGGCACGTATTGTATTGTTGCCATCGAGGATAAAAAAATAGGGTTTATATCATATTGCTTCAGTTTATCCCTCTACATCATGTCATCTTGCTTAATGTGTTACTCTGTTCTTATGAACTTAATACTCTAGATGCATGCTGGATTGCGGTCGATGTGTGGAGTAATAGCAGTAGATGCAGAATCATTTCGGTCTACTTGTCACGGACGTGATGCCTATATAGATGATCATGCCTAGATATTCTCATAACTATGTGCTTTTCTATCAATTGCTTGACAGCAATTTGTTCACCCACCATAAAACATGCTATCATGAGAGAAGCCACTAGTGAAACCTATGGCCCCCGGATCTATTTTCCATCATATTAGTTTCCCGACAACTTGCCAATTTCTGTCGCCGTTATTGTATTTTGCAATCTTACTTTTCAATCTATATAACAAAAATATTAAAAATATTTATCTTATTATCTCTATCAGATCTGACTTTTGCATGTGGCCATGAAGGGATTGACAACCCCTTTATCGCGTTGGTTGCAAGGTTCTTGATTGTTTGTGCAGGTACTACGTGATTTGCGTGTAGTCTCCTAATATATTGATACCTTGGTTCTCAAAAACTGAGGGAAATACTTACACTACTTTGCTGCATCACCCTTTCCTCTTCAAGGGAAAACCAACGCATGCTCAAGAGGAAGAAGCATTGAATATATGAGAAGTTTGGGTCCTTGCAAGTTTTTTTGAGATATGAAGATGGTGATATTATAGTCATGCTAGTAATCAATTGTGGAATTAAAGAAATACTTGTGTTAAAGTTTGTGATTCCCGTAGCATGCACGTATGGTCTTCTAGTTATATGATGAAGTTGGAGCGCAATTTATTCTTGATTGTCTTCCTTTGTGTGAAAGTCGGGAGCGCGTGATGGTTAACTCTTACCAACCTCTCTCCTAGGAGCGTGCGTAGTAGTACTTTGCTTCGAGGGCTAATAAACTTTCTGCAATAAGTATGTGAGTTCTTTTTGACTAATGTTGAGTCCATGGATTACACGCACTCTTACCCTTCCACCTTTGCTAGCCACTCTAGTACCGTACAACTTTCACCGGTGCATTAAACCCACCTTATACCCTTCCTCAGAACAGCCACCATACCTACCTATTATTGCATTTCATAGCCATTATGAGATATATTGCCATGTAACTCCACCATTCCCTCATTATGAGTTTGAGTTTACCTTTAGTCATACTTTTGAGTTGTAAGTGAATAAAATTGTGATGATCATCATTATTCGAACATTGTCCCATGTGATGTTATAAAAAAAGCGAGCCAAAAAGTCTCAAAAAGAGAAAAAAAGAAAAAAAAATGAGAAAAAAATAGAAGGGACAATGTTACTATCCTTTTCCACACTTGTGCTTCAAAGTAGCACCATTTTCTTCATGATAGAGAGTCTCCTATTTTGACACTTTCATATATTACTACTGGGAATTTTTCATTATAGAACTTGGCTTGTATATTCCAACAATTGGCTTCCTCAAATTGCCCTAGGTCTTCATGAGCAAGCAAGTTGGATGCACACCCACTTAGTTTTATTTTGAGCTTTCATACACTTATAGATCTAGTGCATCTGTTACATGCATGGAAATTCCTACTTTCTCACATTGATTGATATCAATTGATGGACATCTCCATAGTTCATTAATTTTCCTAGTTGATGTGAGACTTTCTCCCTTCTTTTGTCTACTACCACCTTCTTTTCCACCTATAGTGATATGTCCATGGCTCATGCTCATGTATTGCCTGAAGAGTTGAAAAAGTTTGAGAACATAAAAAGTACGAAACAATTGCTTGGATGGCATTGGGGTGGTACATGATTTATACTTTGTGTTAAGAAGAGGGAGCATAACAAGACTATATGATTTTGTAGGGATAACTTTCTTTGGCCATGTTATTTTTGAAGTTTCATGATTTTGCTTTCTAGTATGCTTGAAGTATTATTGTTTTTTATGTTAATGAACTTTTGTTTTGAATCATATGGATCTGAACATTCATGCCAAGATAAGAAGAAATACATTGCTAAATATGTTAGGTAGCATTCCACATAATTTTTTTTTATCATTTACCTACTCGAGGACGAGCAGGAATTAAGGTTGGGGATGCTTGATAAGTATCCAACGTGTCTATAATTTTTTATTGTTCCATGCTATTATATTATCAACTATGGATGTTTTATATGCATATGTCGTTTTATATTATTTTTTAGACTAACTTATTAACCCAGTGCCTAGTATCAATTTTTGTTTTCTCCTCGTTTTTCGCTTTCGCAGAAAAGGAATATCAAACGGAGTCCAAACAGAATAAAACTTTATGATGATTTTTCTTGGACCAGAAGACACCTATGAAACTTGGAGTGGGGGCAAAGGGTCCCACGAAGCAATGACAAGCAGTAGGGGCACACCCTAGGGGGGCGCCCCTGGGCTTGTGGCCCCCTTGGGAGTCCCCTCACTAACTCTTTATCCTATAAATTCCCAAATATTCCAGAAACCCTAGAGGAATCACAAAAAATACCTTTCCACCGCTGTAGGTCTCTATTACTGCGAGATCCCATCTTGGGGCCTCTTCCGGTACTCCGCCGGAGGAGGATTCGATCACGGAGGGCATCTACAACAACCTTGCTACCCCTCCAATGATGTGTGAGTAAATTACCACAGACCTACGGGTCCATAGCTAGTAGCCAGATGGCTTCTTCTCTCTCTTTGATCTTCAATACAATGTTCTCCTCGATGTTGTTGGAGATCTATTCGATGTAATCTTCTTTTGTGGTGGGTTTTTTGAGATCCGATTATTTGTGGATTTATGATCAGATCATCTATGAATATTATTTGAGTCTTTTCTGAACTCTTTTATGCATGATTATGTTATCTTTGTATTTCTCTTCAATCTATCGATTTGGTTTGGCCAACTAGATTGGTTTTTATTGCAATGGGAGAGGTGCTTTGTTATGGGTTCAATCTTGCGGTGTCCTCACCCAGTGACAGAAGGGGTAGCGAGGCACGTATTGTATTGTTGCCATTAAGGATAAAAATATGGAGTTTATATCGTATTCCATGAGTTTATCCATCTACATCATGTCATCTTGCTTAAGGCCTTACTATGTTTTTATAACTTAATACTCTAGATGCATGCTGGATAGCCGTCGATGAGTGGAGTAATAGTAGTAGATGCAGGCAAGAGTTGGTCTACTTGTAACGGACGTGCTGCCTATATCATGATCATTGCCTTGGATGTCATCAAAACTTTGCGCTTTTCTATCAATTGCTCAACAGTAATTTGTTTACCCAACGTATGCTTTCCTCAAGAGAGAAGCCTCTATTGAAACATATGGCCCTCGGGTCTATTTTCCATCAAATCTTTTCAGATCTATAAAACCAAAAAAACCAAAACTACTTTGCTGCAATTATTTTGTGTTTACTTTATTTTGCCTTTCACATTTATTTTAAATCTATCTCTATCAGATCTCACACTTGCTAGTGACCGTGGAGGGATTGACAACCCCTTTTCAGCATTGTGTGGAAGTGTTTGTTAGTTTGTGCTGGTGCATAGATTGTAGACTTGCTTGTGCCTCCTACTGGATTGATACCTTGGTTCTCAACTGAGGGAAATACTTATCTCTACTTTGCTGCATCACCCTTTCCTCTTCAAGGGAAAAATCAACTCAAGATCAAGAAGTAGCATGCATCAATGTATCCCAATCCTTTGTGGCAAAGGACAGGCTGGAACCGTCCCTTACAATAAGCAAAGCGTTCTTGAGGACACACGAGAATTTAATCTAGTCACTTTCATGATGTTGGTTTGATTCGTGTTAGCTACTTTGATAATTTGCTATGTGAGTGGACCGGTGCTTGGGTGTTGTTCTTACTTGAACAAGCCTCCCACTTACGATTAACCCCCCTCGCAAGCATCCTCAAATACGAAACAAGAATTAAGATAAAAATCTAACCATAGCACTAAACATGTGGATCCAATTCAACCCCTTACGAAGTAGTGCAGAAACTAGGGTTTAAGCTTTTCTCTCTCTAGCCACTCATCATCTAATAACTACTCCACAATGCATTCTCTTAGGCCCAAGGATGGTGAAGTGTCATGTAGTTGACATTCACATGGAAACACTAAGGGAATCATAACATACATATCATCAAAATATCAAACGAATATCAAATTCACATGATTACTTATGACAAGATTTCTTCCATGTTCTCAAGAACAAAAGTAATTACTCACAAAGCATGTCCATGTTCAAGATTAGAGGGGGTATTAAATAGCATAATGGATCTGAACATATTATCTTCCACCAAATAAACCAACTAGCATCAACTACAATATGTAATCAACACTACTAGCAACCCACAGGTACCAAATCTGAGATTTTGATATAAAGATTGAATACAAGAGATGAATTAGGGTTTGAGATGAGATGGTGCTGGTGAAGATGTTGATGGAGATTGACCCTGCCATGATGAGAGGGTTCTTGATGATGACGATAGCTTTGATTTGCCCCTCCCGGAGGGAAGTATCCTGTGACGCCCGGGTAATCACGCTACAGTAATTCCCTACTAATGATGCCACGACATCGTGTTACTGTTGATAACATCACGTTAATCGAAAACCCTGTTCAAATTAAGAGTCCAAAATATAAATACACAATATAAGTTTCGAAAAATTTAAATAAAAATGTCCGGGTAGTGCTAACTACTGCAAGATCAAATATGGTGTAGTTATTACAGTTTCTTAAAATGCCTAAGTATTTTAAATAAAATATAACAAAAAAAGAGAAATAAATAAAAGGAAAGAAAAACAAATAAAACAAAAACAAAAGAAAGGCCGACCCCCCCCCCTCTCCCTGGGCCTCTCGGCCCAACCGGCAGCCAGCCGGCCCACCCCATTGCCCCTGGCCTATATGGCCTATTTCCCCACACCCGACCGAAACCCTAACCGCTACTCCCACTCCCCTCGATCCCCCACTCCCCTCGCTCCCCTTCCCCCGTCTGGATCGGGGCAACCGCGTCCACGACGCCGTCGACCGCCGGAGCACCACCGGCCACATCGCCGGAGCTGCCCCGCCGTCCTCTCCGCCGGCGTCCTCCTCACCTTTCCCTTGCCGGCTCCATCGAGCCTCGCCGCCCGTACCCCTGCATCGCCCGTGAGCTCCCGCCCCCTCTTCTCCTTTGGCCTCGCCCCGCCTCGCACACCCCCGCGCACGCGCTCGTCGGAGCCCCTGGCTTGCCCGCCGGCCACCGCCTGCTTCGCCCAACGGCCCCGTGTTGCTTCTCCCGTACGCCCGCCCCGCCCCGTGTCCTCACCACTCTCACCACCGGCCCCTCACTGCCGTGGCCTCCCTCTGCCCCTCACCCCGGCCTTCCATGGCCCCTCACCGCCGGCCCTGGCCTCCCTTGGCCCTCACCGCCAGCCCCCGGCCTCCCACGACCCCTCACCGTCGTTCCCCTTCTCCCGCAGCTCCGCCCGGCACGCGTCCCAAGCCGCCTCCGCGGCCCCACTGCTCCTTCCGCTGGCGACCGCCCCAGCCTCGACGCATCCGCGCACGCCCCGGCCAGGCCACCGGCCATAGCAGCTGCGCCGCCCGGCCTCACCACGCCCGTGGCCGGCGCCCCTCCCCGGCCCGTCGATCTAGGTGGATGCCCAGTCGGGCGTCGGGCACCAGCGCCCGTAGCCCACTGCTTCCTGCCCGATCCGCTAGCCCCCTGACCCTGTGACAAACGGGCCCCACGGCCATAACAAATGTTAAAAAACAATTTCAAATAATAATAATAATAATAATAATAAATAATTATATTAATTAATTAATTATTTAACAAATTAATTAAGTTAATTAATCATATTTAGATTAATCTAATCAGTAATTAACCTAATCAGTAATTAACTAAATCATATTTAACCTAACTAAACTATTAGTTAGTTTTCACTCAATGACACGCGGGTCCCACACGTCAGTTTGACCAGTCAACGTTCTGTTGACTGCTGACGTCATGCTGATGTCAGCATGCACTATTCTAGATAATGTTGATTTATTTAATAATTAATAAATTAGAAAATGATTTAAAACTTTAAAAATTTATATAAAATAAACCGAAACTCGGATGAAAATAATTTATATATGAAAGTTGCTCAGAATTTTGAGACGCATCCGAATACGCGGATCGTTCGTCCACCACACATCCCTAGCATACCGAACCAGCAACTTTCCACCTCCGTTTCATCCACCCGAAAACGCGAAACACCGGGAATACTTTCCCGGATGTTTCCCCCCTTCGTCAATATCACCCGATACTGCGTTAGGGCACACCTAGCACCGTTACATGTCATGTCATGCATCGTCATGCATCTGTTTGCATTGTATTCATTGTTTCTTCCCCCTCTTCTCTCTGGTAAACTACAAGACCGACGCTGCTGCTGCCCCGATCGACTACGGTGTTGACGACCCCACTTTGGCTGCCGAGCTTCCAGGCAAGCCCCCCCTTTGATCACCAGATATCGCCTACTTTTCCCTCTACTGCTTGCATTAGAGTAGTGTAGCATGTTACTGCTTTCGATAATCCTATTCTGCTGCATAGCCTGTCATTGTTGCTATCACTGTTGATACTTTGCATGCAGTCCTAAATGCTTAGTATAGGATGCTAGTATACCATCAGTGGCCCTACACCCTTGTCCGTCTGCCCTGCTATTCTATCGGGCCGTGATAACTTGGGGGTGATCACGGGTATATACTACATACACTTATACATGATACTTGCTGTGACTAAAGTCGGTTCGGCTCGTTGAGTACCCGGGGTTGATTCACGGATTGGGGGCTAAAAGGACATACTTTCCGGACGGCCCTCTGTGTGGATCTTTGTGGCGGAGCGATAGGGCAGGTTGAGACACCCAGTGGAGAGCTGGCCTGGCCCTGGTCGTTGTCCGCGGTTATTTCATAATAACACGCTTAACGAGTTTGGATATTTGATCTGAGTCTGGCCGTTGGCCTATACGCACTAACCAGCTACGTGGGAATAGTTATGGGTACTCGACGTCGTGGTATCAGCCGAAGCCTTCTTGACGTCAGCGACTTAGCGGCGCGCGCCGGCCGGATTGGACTGGAAAGCCTACTCTGGTATTAGGAGAGGCTAGGTCTGCTTACCGGCCGCCCTCGCAACGTGCAGGTGTGCATTGGGCGATGGGCCCAGACCCCCGTGCGCTTAGGGTTTAGACTGGCGTGCTGACCTCTCTATTGTGCTTAGGTAGGGCTACGACGTGTTGATCTTCCGAGGCCGGGCATGACCCTGGAAAGTGTGCCCGGCCAAATGGTATCAAGCGTGCTGGGTTGTGTGGTGCACCCCTGCAGGGAAGTTAATCTATTCGAATAGCCGTGTCCCTCGGTAAAAGGACGACCCGGAGTTGTATTCCGACCTCATGACAACTAGAACCGGACACTTGGTAAAACACACCCAGATGAGTTCCAGATATAACTCGGTGGTTGCTCTCTCACAGGGTGATGTGCGGGAGGATCGCCGAGTAGGATTATGCTATTCGATGTTACTTGGTGAACTTACCATCTATTCTCTTCTACTGCTGCAAGATGGAGGCTGCTAGAAGCGTAGTCTTCGTTTGGATTAGCTATCCCCCTCTTATTCTGGCTTGCTGCAGTTCAGTCCACCGATATTACCCATATCATTGTTACCATTGCATATGTAGTATAGATCCTTGCTTGCGAGTACTTTGGATGAGTACTCATGGTTGCTTTGCTCCCCCTTTTCCCCCTTCTGTTCCTTCTTCTCGGATGATGCAACCAGATGGTGGAGCCCAGGAGCCAGACGCCACCTACGATGACTCCTACGACACCGGAGGCGCCTACTACTACGTGTAGTCTGCCGACGACGACCAGGAGTAGTTTAGGAGGATCCCAGGCAGGAGGCCTGCTCCTGTTTCGATCTGTATCCCAGTTTGTGCTAGCCATCTCATGGCACCTTGTTTAACTTTATGTCTGTACTCAGATATTTGTTGCTTCCCCTGACTTGTCTATGATCGAGCACTTGTATTCGAGCCCTCGAGGCCCCTGGCTTGTAATATGAAGCTTGTATGACTTATTTTCTTTTAGAGTTGTGTTGTGATATCTACCAGTGAGTCCCTGATCTTGGCCGTACACATTTGCGTGCATGATTAGTGTACGGACAAATCGGGGGTGTCACAAGTTGGTATTAGAGCCGACTGCCTATAGGAATCCCCTTTCCAACTCCTTGGCCGAAGTTGAGTCTAGTCATTGCAAAACTTAACTAACATGGCGGTGTGGTCTACAGGCCCACGTTGCCATTGGGTGGTATTAGGATCTTTTACTCCTCATCTATACTCTAGGACTCTGATCTCTCTTCTATTCGGGTAAAAAGATTTTACTAACTCTGACTCTAGGTTCTCGTAATTATTTCTCCCGGAGAGTCCCCATTCTGGAAGATCACCTGCTACATCAGAGGAATTCTGAGAATATCCCTCGATATTTTTTCGAGACCCTTGTGCTCATCGCCTTTGCAATGCTCTGTCACCGATATATCCCTACGGATATCTGCATGCACTTTTCATTCTCATGATCATTCCTCGTCGCTGTTGTCATTACAAGATGCCTCAAAATATTCTCCGTTGTCCCGAAAATCTTTGATTTTACTGTCTTGCAGTTTTATTTCGCACAAAAATCATTACGGTTATTTCCTCACATTTATTGAGAATCCGTTCTTCTCGATTGCTCATGTGTCTCACAATATTCTTCTGAATACTTTCGATCTTTCAAAAATTCTCTGCAGCCTGTTACTCTTGAAAGTCTTGCTTGCTTGCATTATGGTTGATTCCATATGACTAGTAGTCTTCGTTAACACCCCTTGTCTTAGCCATTTTCAGCATATTGATTCAATGTGTGCATATGCACGTAGTCATCGGTTATCCTTTAAAAAAAATATTATTATCTTTCCGGCCCAGACGTCATTCCGGACATGAGTTGTTTCTCTGCAATACAAACCTTTATTGATTGTCCAACTAAGAGTTTTTAACTTATCCATCCTTGGTCAGAGCGTCTGCTTCTGATCCTTCGTTTGGGAAACCATAATTTCTTTCTATTTAAGCATGAGGCTAATAAGTTGATTCTTGGATCTGATGCCTCTGCATTCCTTCTTCCTCTGAGTGAGTACCGATACTCACATCAGCTCCGTTGTGGATCGCCCGATCTGTTGCTGGATTGTTATCCGACAGTGTCCATCATATTCAATCACCTTGGGAGTTCTTCCCCTGATACATGATGCCTTTGGTAAATTGTATCCTCTTCTTTGACAACCATGCTCTCCCTTGGAGCTGGTGATATTTACTTTTGAAACTTGTGGTATATGTTACTAAGATGCCTGATGGGTGGAACCTATGCCTTCCCCTAATCCGTGAAAACCCGAAAGTTTTCACAAGTCATAGTCTTCTGGTGTTCTACCAGATAAAATTCGAACACTACAATTTTATCAAAGCGAGAGGTGAATGAAATGATATGCATTACAGAAGTGGGAGTCGACCTTGAGCTTTGTGTTCATGCCCATGAAAATGATGTAGACCTTCTTGGAAGCTTCTTGCAAAATGATTATCCAGCTATATGATTCTTTCGGTATTCTTGAATTGATTCCTTACAGTTATGCTTCCGACCATGCTGTCCTGATCTGATATATCTGATGGGAATTCATTCCAGTGGCTCGTCTATTTTTGGCAAGGTTGAAGTATCTACTGTCATAGGTCAAAGAACCGGTTCTACTTCTATCATGTTCTACCTTTGAGTATTATCCCCTGGTATCTTAAAGATGTCTTGCCATTGCACCACGTCTTACTAACTTTGTTAAAGTAATGTCTTTCCTTGTCGTAATCACTCTACGGGTTCTAGGTTGTTGTCAACCGAGGACACCGCCTAGTGAAATTATTCCGCACTACAAATCAAATACCCTAGTATTTTACTGGGAAATTCTGAACTCAATCTGGTCATTCCTAGACTATCGGCTGCATCCTGGTCTTGCTATCTTTGATTGTGCTACCTCGTCTTTCTATGGTGCTCGAATTCTTCAGTGTGTGAGCACGACTTATGTCGAGCTTTCAACATCATGTTGCTTGTCTTGAAAGGCAACGTTGGTTCCGAGCTTGCATCTTATATATTGATCCTATAACTTACCACTTCGTTATTCCCTTGCTTGTTGCAGTTGTTGTTTGATTGCATCCTCTCGAAACCTCCCGACAAATATGTCAGATCACCTTCAACACTTTGACTTCTTCCGAGATGTCAACTGTGTTCATGATGAGGAATACTATCCTTGCCCTCGATGATTTTTATTATCATCGACAACACCCTTGACTTCCTTTCATTGCGAACTTGTCCACATTATGAATACAATTTGCTCTCCAGCTAGTGTTGTGTTCTGCCTTAAAGTATTGTTGTCTCTTATGTCGAGAATGTTGTGAGGATTGCCCCACCTCTTAGAAATTCTCGGTATGAAGATACTTCTCATCATCGCCATTCTTCCTGGGTCCCCGTGTTGCTTTTAACCGGGATACCAATATGCTAACGATGCTGCTTGAGTTCTATACTTCTAGCAACCCTATTGCTATGAAGTTAACGATCGACAGTTAGTTCTTAGATTGTTGGTTATTGAATCGTCACTCTAACATTGATCTTGCTGCCTAAGGTCATATTTCGGGCACACCTTTCACCTAATGATTAATGGTGTATGATTTTCCTCGAGCATACAACATTACATCATTTGAATTGATAAGTGTCATCCTCTTGTTCACATTATTGTGGAAATCCCTCCGTTTGGAATTCTCGATGAATTGTCGCTGAGCCCATCAGCCACCTCCTCATCCTCTCTTTGGTTTAATGATGAACTATTGTTTCGGGAACCCTCTCCCATAGTTCATTTCCCTAGAATATTAAAATGTCATTTCGTCAATTTGTGTTGCACCTTTTCTTCTCGAACATCCTGAGTCTGAGGTATCATGACACCAATCGGATCTGAATCTCGGTCGGATATGATGGTTAGGACAACTTTTCAGTAGTTATAATGTTGGTCCTTTGATGACCCGGTAATATGATGTCATGCCTAACACCCCCGGCTGGAGGACCCATCATTATAGTTTCTTTTGCAAGGATAGCCATTCTTCCAGGAGGAAATTGTAAGACTTATTCTATAAGTTGCTTCTGATGGATCATTTGTGTATCCAAAGTCTGGCCCTTGATTGAAACACCATATCATTGCTACCTCGAAGCATGAATATGATACCCTGCTCATCAACAAGAACATTGGAGGCGTGATGCTAAATGTTTCGTGGTCAGTTATCCAAACACCGTTGTATGGGTAACATCTTGATTAATCCTTGCCTCTTTATCTGACTGGTTGGGTACTTGCTCTCCTACCCTGTATGCCATGTACTTCTTGTCCATGGGATGGATATACTACTAATAATTGTGTGTAATCACAATTTTCCTTTCCATTTGTTTGTTTAACCTTTCCTTGATCTACATTTAATCTAAGCAGTAATAATTCTCTGCTCATGTAAACACCTCGTTGTACAACTCTGTCAGTAAGACCTTGATTCTATTGTTGATAACATCCCGGTACTGCCGCTGGACGAGAACTTTGCCTATTGGTCTGCCTCGTTTCAACGAGCGGGAAAATGGTTCTCTTCGTTCCCCGTCCTTGGATCCGACATTGATGCCGACATAGCTGACAAGCTATCCACTCACATGCCTCCCTATCGAGGCTGTGCAAGATGTCACCACCCTTCCTACTTTCAATCCACATGGTGGGCCCATAACCCACAGGTCCACTGGATCGAAACCTGACTCTTCTTTACAACCTGAATTCTATGGTATCCTTTGCACCTGGCTTCTTATGTGATTCACGAGCTAAATTCTACTATGTTTCATCCTGGTATCAAACACCATGTTATTATCATTGTTCAAGCCCCCATTCCAGCTGCTGTCTAGGCGTTGAATGATGCTTACCCATTTGAAACTTTTGCACCATCGTGTATTGCTCTAATGGAGTTCACTACAATACTACTCGTAGGGTACTTTGTGTATTTCCCAATTAGTTCACCGGCAGATGCCCAACCTTGTGGAGATGCGTTCTTCCAAAATTTTCCCCCTTATCGCGTTCGTAGGACGATGGAGATCCTGAAGAAAGGATGACGCTTGATCACGATGACTTGAAGCGGAGAAATGAAGACATCAACTAAGGAGATCAACCTCTTCGAAAGGGCGGCCAAGACCGAGAAGACTCGTTAGAAGTTCGTAACCAGATCCCCCCCTTACTCCACCGCTTAAATCTCGGGACGAGATTTCTTGTAGTGGAGGAGAATTGTGACGCCCGGGTAATCACGCTACAGTAATTCCCTACTAATGATGCCATGACATCGTGTTACTGTTGATAACATCACGTTAATCGAAAACCCGGTTCGAATTAAGAGTCCAAAATAGAAATAAACAATATAAGTTTCGAAAATTTTAAATAAAAATGTTCGGGCAGTGCTAACTACTGCAAGATCAAATATGGTGTAGTTATTATAGTTTCTAAAAATGCCTAAGTATTTTAAATAAAATAAAACAGAAAAAGAGAAATGAATAAAAGGAAAGAAAAACAAATAAACAAAAACAAAAGAAAGGCCGAAACCCGCCCCCCCTCTCCCTGGGCCTCTCGGCCCAACCGGCAGCCAGCCGGCCCACCCCATTGCCCCTGGCCTATATGGCCTATTTCCCCACACCCGACCGAAACCCTAACCGCTACTCCCCACTCCCCTCGATCCCCCACTCCCCTCGCTCCCCTTCCCCCGTCTGGATGGGGGCAACCGCGTCCACGACACCGTCGACCGCCGGAGCACCACCAGCCACATCGCCGGAGCTGCCCCGCCGTCCTCTCTGCCGCCGTCCTCCTCACCTCTCCCTCGCCGGCTCCACCGAGCCTCGCAGCCCGTACCCCTGCATCGCCCGTGAGCTCCTGCCCCCTCTTCTCCTCTGGCCTCGCCCCGCCTGGCATGCCCCCGCGCACGCGCTTGCCGGAGCCCCTGGCTTGCCCGCCGGCCACCGCCTTCTTCGCCCCGCGGCCCCGTGCTGCTTCTCCCGTACGCCCGCCCCGCCCCTGTCCTCACCACTCTCACCACCGGCCCCTCACTGCCGTGACCTCCCTCACCCTGGCCTTCCATGGCCCCTCACCGCCTGCCCTGGCCTCCCTTGGCCCTCACCGCCGGCCCCCGGCCTCCCACGACCCCTCACCACCATTCCCCTTCTCCCGCAGCTCCGCCCGTCACGCGTGCCTAGCCGCCTCCGCGGCCCCACTGCTCATGCCGCTGGCAACCGCCCCAGCCTCGACGCATCCGTCGCTGGGCCGCGCACGCCCCGGCCAGGCCACCGGCCACAGCAGCTGCGCCGCCCGGCCTCACCACGCCCGTGGCCGGCGCCCCTCCCCGGCCCGACGATCTGGGTGGATGCCCAGTCGGGCGTCGGGCGCCAGCGCCCGTAGCCCACTGCTTCCTGCCCGATCCGCTAGCCCCCTGACCCTGTGACAAACGGGCCCCACGGCCAGAACAAATGCTAAAAAACGATTTCAAATAATAATAATAATAATAATAATAATAATAAATAATTATATTAATTAATTAATTAATTAACAAATTAATTAAGTTAATTAATCATATTTAGATTAATCTAATCAGTAATTAACATAATCAGTAATTAACTAAATCATATTTAACCTAACTAAACTATTAGTTAGTTTTCACTCAATGACACGCGGGTCCCACATGTCAATTTGACCAGTCAACGTTCTGTTGACTGCTGACGTCATGCTGACGTCAGCATGCACTATTTTGGATAATGTTGATTTATTTAATAATTAATAAATTAGAAAATGATTTAAAACTTTAAAAATTTATATAAAATAAACCGAAACTCGGATGAAAATAATTTATATATGAAAGTTGCTCAGAATTTCGAGACGCATCCGCATACACAGACCGTTCGTCCACCACACATCCCTAGCATATCGAACCCGCAACTTTCCCCCTCCGTTTCATCCGCCCGAAAACACGAAACACCGGGAATACTTTCCCAGATGTTTCCCCCCTTCGTCAGTATCACCCGATACTGCGTTAGGGCACACCTAGCACCGTTACATGTCATGTCATGAATCGTCATGCATCTGTTTGCATTGTATTCACTGTTTCTTCCCCCTCTTCTCTCTGGTAGACTACGAGACCGACGCTGCTGCTGCCCCGATCGACTACGGTGTTGACGACCCCACTTTGGCTGTCGAGCTTCCAGGCAAGCCCCCCTTTGATCACCAGATATCGCCTACTTTTCTCTCTACTGCTTGCATTAGAGTAGTGTAGCATGTTACTGCTTTCGATAATCCTATTCTGCTGCATAGCCTATCATTGTTGCTACCACTGTTGATACTTTGCATGCAATCCTAAATGCTTAGTATAGGATGCTAGTATACCATCAGTGGCCCTACACCCTTGTCCGTCTGCCCTGCTATTCTATCGGGCCATGATCACTTGGGGGTGATCACGGGTATATACTACATACACTTATACATGATACTTGCTGTGACTAAAGTCGGGTCGGCTCGTTGAGTACCCGCGGTTGATTCACGGATTGGGGGCTAAAAGGACATACTTTCCCGACGGCCCTCTTTGTGGGTCTTTGTGGCGGAGCGACAGGGCAGGTTGAGACACCCAGTGGAGAGGTGGCCTGGCCCTGGTCGTTGTCCGCGGTTATTTCATAATAACACGCTTAACGAGTTTGGATATTTGATCTGAGTCTGGCCGTTGGACTATACGCACTAACCAGCTACGTGGGAATAGTTATGGGTACTCGACGTCGTGGTATCAGCCGAAGCCTTCTTGACGTCAGCGACTTAGCGGCGCGCGCCGGATTGGACTGGAAAGCCTACTCTGGTATTAGGAGAGGCTAGGTCTGCTTACCGGCCGCCCTCGCAACGTGCAGGTGTGCATTGGGCGATGGGCCCAAACCCTCGTGCGCTTCGGGTTTAGACCGGCGTGCTGACCTCTCTGTTGTGCTTATGTAGGGCTGCGACGTGTTGATCTTCCGAGGCCGGGCATGACCCTGGAAAGTGTGCCCGGCCAAATGGGATCAAGCGTGCTGGGTTATGTGGTGCACCCCTGCAGGGAAGTTAATATATTCGAATAGCCGTGTCCCTCGGTAAAAGGACGACCCGGAGTTGTATTCCGACCTCATGACAACTAGAACCGGACACTTGATAAAACACACCCAGATGAGTTCCAGATATAACTCGGTGGTTGCTCTCTCACAGGGTGATGTGCGGGAGGATCGCCGAGTAGGATTATGCTATTCGATGTTACTTGGTGAACTTACCATCTATTCTCTTCTACTGCTGCAAGATGGAGGCTGCCAAAAGCGTAGTCTTCGTTTAAATTAGCTATCCCCCTCTTATTCTGGCTTGCAGCAGTTCAGTCCACCGATATTACCCATATCATTGTTACCGTTGCATATGTAGTATAGATCCTTGCTTGCGAGTACTTTGGATGAGTACTCACGGTTGCTTTGCTCCCCCTTTTCCCCCTTCTGTTCCTTCTTCTCGGATGATGCAACCAGATGGTGGAGCCCAGGAGCCAGATGCCACCTACGACGACTCCTACGACACCGGAGGCGCCTACTACTACGTGCAATCTGCCGACGACGACCATGAATAGTTTAGGAGGATCCCAGGCAGGAGGCCTGCTCCTCTTTCGATCTGTATCCCAGTTTGTGCTAGCCATCTCATGGCACCTTGCTTAACTTTATGTCTATACTCAGATATTTGTTGCTTCCGCTGGCTTGTCTATGATCGAGCACTTGTATTCGAGCCCTCGAGGCCCCTGGCTTGTAATATGAAGCTTGTATGACTTATGTTACTTTTAGAGTTGTGTTTTGATATCTACCAGTAAGTCCCTGATCTTGGCCGTACACATTTGCGTGCATGATTAGTGTACGGACAAATCGGGGGCGTCACATATCCCCAGCGGAATCTCTCTGCCGGAGAGCAAATGTGCTACTGCCCAAGTTCCGCCTCAAGACACCGGCGCTCCATCCTGGAAGTCCCCCCCCCCTAGTTTTTCTAGGGTAAATGACATTATATACCAGAAGATACTCGCCGGAAGTGGGCCAGGTGGCCCACTACCCACCAGGGCGCACCTAGGGGGCGCCTTGGTGCCTAGTGGGCACCTGGGTGACCTCCTCCAATATTTATTTTTTCTAGTATTTTTATATATTCCAAAATAACTCTCTGTAAAATTTCAGCCCATTTGGAGATGTGCATAATAGGTATCTCTGACATAGCTTTTTCAGGTCCAGAATTCCAGCTGCCAGTATTCTCCCCCTTTGTGTAAACCTTGCAAATTATGAGATAAAAGGCATTATAATTACTCCCCAAAATATTATAATGAATAAAAATGTAAAAATAACAGTTAGAAAACATGATGCAAAATGTACGCATCATCCAAATCGTGGCGGTCTTTTCCAAAGATATGGCGGACGCAGATGGCAAGATGCTTGTTGAGTATGATGCGATGGATACCATGGAGCCCTTTGCCTAGGAGATCGTCGGGTGCGAGCTCGACATGGAGGAGGAGGCGGAGATCGATGAGCGCCAGCCAGAGTAGTACTCTTTGTTTAGAGCACCGGTCTTTTGTGATAGTAATGTTTAGGTCAACTAGCTCTGTTTAATTGCTCAACTTCATCGATTAAGAAGTGTGGGTGTGTTTTAGGCTCTTAAGTGTACCCAAATTATGCAATGACATGGATGACCACTGTAACCAGGGAATTCAGACCAAAATTTGCACATTTAAACTCATCACAAATGGGGTAAGCTATATGAATTGTTTGTGATGTTCACATCGTACACAGTGCTGAATAAGGGACCGTGTCTGATGACATTTTGCACTAGTTTTTTAATCCATCGAGCCAAAATTTTCGGCTTCGGCGGAAATATCTACCTCCCGCCCCCTTACTCCTAACAAAAAGCCACATTTCCCCTATTTTCGCCTTCCTTTCCAAGTTCAAACCTTCACTGGTTGCTTGCAGTGCCGCCTCCTCACCGGCAACGCTCCTTCCCGGTGCCCGGCCTTGTCGATCTAGGCATGTAATCAACACCCGACCCCCATCCTCCTCCTACTTCTACATCCCACATGCCCCGACCGCTAGCTCGGCACCTTCCACCCAAATCACCGATCCATCCTCCAAATAAGCGCCGCCCTAAGCCATGGTGCATGCAGTATAGCCAGGAGCTCAAGGATCATTTGGTAGTGGAGAAGAAAATCATGGCCACGCGCACGGATGAGATCGGGATGTCTACCATTTGTGTCGACCCTCAGATCTTTGAGGAGCACCTTGACGTTGAGGCCACCTTCGACGCCTCACACGCCACCGCCGCCACACGGTTGGCTGCTTTAAACGACAATTCGAGCGTTTTCTCGAGGCGACAGCCGGTGCCTTCGACGAAGACTACGATGTTTTTCTCAGTGTGCTCATGCTTACCTCAACTTAGCATGCCCGTGCTTACCTCAACTCAGTGCCTTCTTACTTGTGTTCAGTTAACTGTTTGGTTCACTTCTCCAATGTGATGTTCATTTCTTGTGGGTTCAATTTTTTATTGTCTTGCATGTGAGAAAGAACTCGAATTTGGCTACAGAAAATACATGTGAAAGAAATACAATTGCTATATTTCCAAGTTGTTAAGCATGCTTGGTTTTGTTAACTATTCGATCTTCTACTATATTATATACTGTGCAATGTGGTGCTCAGTTAATGTTTGGTTCATTTGTTGTGGTGCTTAGTTAACTCTTTGGTTCAATTCTTCAGTGCGATGTTCAATTGTTGTGGGTGAACTTTTGTATTGTCTTCCATGTGAGAAATACATCAAATTTGGCTGTACACAATAGATGAAAAACAAATACAATTGCTATAATTCCAAGTTGTTAAGCATGCTTGGTTTGGTTAACTATCTGATCTTCTAGTATGGTATATATTGTGCAATGTGGCGCTCAGTTAATGTTTGGTTTGTTTATTGTGGGGTTTAGTTAACTGTTTGGGTCAATTATGCAATGCGATGTTCAATTGTTGGGGGTACAATTTTGTATTGTCATGCATGTGAGGAATAAAACAAATTTGACTGTACTAAATACATGAGAAGCATATACAATTGCTATATTTCCTAGTTCTTAATCATGCTTGGTATGGATAAATGGCTTTTCCATGTGGCTCGAATTAATCTGCTAAATCTGCAATGTGTTTATTTTTCATCAACATACTTTACTGACAGTATGCCAACCCTCACTTAACCTAATCAATAACTACGTTCTATGTGTTGCTGGGAAACCATGGGA
This sequence comes from Secale cereale, assembly GCA_902687465.1. Lineage (NCBI taxonomy): Eukaryota > Viridiplantae > Streptophyta > Magnoliopsida > Poales > Poaceae > Secale > Secale cereale. Next base: position 187,798,015 of record LR738713.1, on the reverse strand, counting down.
AGCACTTAGGTTTACAATCGAGGATTGCACATGCATGGTCCTTTGTCTAATATCAAATTGTTGTGCAATTACATGAACCATTCTAATATTTAGTTTTTTTTTGCTCTTGCACATGTAGGTCCCGCTTTCAGAGGTGTTGACCCACTGTTTGACCCATTTTGCATATGGGGAAATGAGTTGTCCAAGAATATCAGTCAAGTCAAGAAACTCAGAAAGATTATTACGATAAAGAAACTAGCGACGAAAAACAACAAGATCTTTGTCTGCACAATGAAGAAGACATCAGTGAACTACATGATGGTACTAACTCCTATACCTTGTCTTTTCCTTTACGCCACTTACAAATTTAGAGAAGATATATATATGCATATCTTTGTTTTTAGGCCTTTCCTAAGCAGTTCACTGATGATTACATCTGAAACCACATGTATGGTGAGGAGGCGAGGACAGTATTCATGTAACACCCGCGGTACAATATTAAAGTCTTTCTTAAGAGGACGAAGGATGGATGGTCAATCATCTAAGTTGCAAGGACCTTCAACATCATTGAAGGCTCAATACTCGCCTTCCGCTTCAGCACTTTTCTAGATGAGATTCATCTGTCTATCTACCATCTATGATGCTAATTTCTAAAGGTTATAGATGTTGCATGTGAAACTTGGTGCTGGTGCAGCTATGTAATGGGGTAGCTAGCTATATGCTTATATGGTGTAACTGAGTGCTGAAGTTATATGATGTCCTACCCTGATGTATTTCAATTATGAAATCCTGGTTCCAGAATACCAAAATGAAATACATTGTGTGCTTAATATGAAATGTCAATTTGATTAATAAAGGGATTAATAATAATAGGCCAATTAGCGTGCTTATTGGGGTTTTCTACTGCAAACAGCTATTGAGACAACACCGTGGGCGATGACCTTAGAAATCCCACACAATTTCGAGGATGTAAATTTGTTGGATCAATGAACAATGACACACGACTTCCATTGAAAACCATTTATGTTAGGCCATCTTGTGCAAACGTTTTCCACATAAAAAGTGTGTGTGATGAACTTCTTATGCCACACAGTTTCTTCTAGCCATCGTGCGTGAGGCATTCAATGACGCAACTGATAAAATTGTTAATATCGTCTGCAATGGCAACGCTATCACAGACGATTTGAGGGGGGAAATTGTGTGTGATGTGCGTGAGAAGGGAAATGTTTGTCTGGGATTCACCGTGTGGGATGTATATACAAACGGAAACATATTTCTTGGACTAATTATGTGAGATGTACATACAAACGAAAACTTATTCCTTGGATTAACTGTGTGGGATATACATACGAATGGAAACATATGTCTTGGATTGACTGCGTGGGATGTACTTACGAACGGAAACGATTGGGCGTGTATAATTGTCTGCAATGACTTGCCCGATTGCACACACCTCTTTTTGCCCCACATGTGTGACTGGGGGGACTATCCCCGATGATTTTTGGGTCATGTGGGAAGGACCCCCCAATCGCACACACTGACAAGGCGACGGTTTAAAATGCCATCGCGGAAAGGGGGTAAAATCATTTGTATAGCAACTCATTGTACTAGTGCCCGTTGCCATGAGAGGGTAGGACAAATGATGTCATGCAAGTTCTTATTATAAGCACGTATGAATATATATGAGATACATGCCTACATTTAATTGATGAATTGGAGATATTGTGTATCGCTCTAGGTTGTGACTGTTACATGATGGATTCCATCCGAATATCTATCAGTACTCCATGCCTACGCTTTGCTCATATTTTCTTTGCTAAGTTACTACTGTTCCTATTGTTGTTCCTATTACTACAAACTGCTACTGTTACCACGGCTATCAAAACTACCATACTACTATGCTACCAATACTTTCCTACGGAGAAATAACTTCTCAGGTGTGGTTGAATTAACAACTCAACTGCTAATGCTTATAAATTTTCTTTGGCCCCCCTTTGTGGAATCAATAAATTTGGGTGAAATACTACGCTCGAAGACTGTTGCGATCCTTGCACTTGTGGGATCATGAGACAACACCAATCACAATTGTTAGAACATTTCCACTCTTGGTCTACAAGGGTATGTAGACTCCCTCCCACTCGTTGCTAGGATCTAGTAGATTCGATCTTGGGTGAATTCGTTATCTTGTACGAAGAATAGTTTTCCATCCAATAATTCCCTTCACTTAGGCCATGAGAGTATCGAGTTCCTTCATACTTTCTTCGTGAACTTTGGGGTTTGTTAAGCGTCATCTATAATAGGGTGGCTATCATGGCAGCTTACGGGTTCACGGAAAAAGTAGGAAACATGGCAAGATAGCTCGTGATTGGGATTTTCTCATGATGGGGAGATATTCTTTGGGCCCTCTCAGTGTTAAGTGTCCATCATTGTTTGGCTCGGGAAAGCGTGATTTGAACACGGGGATGCCTGAACATTAAAACGAGAATAGAGAATAAAACCTATAACGAGGAAGCTGGCATAGTGAACACGTTGTTGATTCACGGGGATGCCGATAAATCTCACCTTGGATTTTTGTAACATATGGAAAAGCAATAGGACCAGCAACATGGTAACTAACGGTTCACTCGAATATTTATTCGTGTGGGTATAGGTGTCAATATTGATGTCCACGGTTCCACTATTGATCATTGATCGGAAAAGAGTTATGGTCATGTCTATATTTCACTGAACCTACAGGGCCACATGCTTAAGGGTCATCTATCCGCCGAGGACCAGACTTGGAGACTAGGAGATAGTAATTGGATAAGTTTTGGAGACGACAAAAAAGTATCAGAGAGAAAATGGGAAGTGTTTCGGAGACACCGTAAATTGTTTCGGAGCAAACCATCATATAGGAAATGTTTTGGAACACGTACATAATTATTTTAGAGGGTTCCATAAATGTTCTAGGACCTTTCGGAATTTTTCCAGAGAGAATGAGCAGGAAAACATCTTGTTCCAACATGTGGGGACAAGATCCCATAATTCGTGGGATGATGTTTTTGCATGGGGGCCCCTTTGTAGGGCTGCCCACATTTGGTGGAAGGATGTTTGGGGCCTCCTCTTGGTGGGAGACAACCCCCACATATGGAGGAGCTTAGTTCGGACGTGCGGCCCCCTAGGGGAGCCCCGTGTTGGGCCGGCCAAGGTTGTGCACACCCCTGCATGGGGCAACCTCCCACCTTTGATAGGTTCATGTTTGTTAAGGGGGCCCCTTTGGTTTCCTTTCCTCCAAGCCCCAACCAACACCTCTCCCTCCATAAATAGTGGAGAGGGAAACTACTTCACAACACACAAGTTCATACTTGAGCTCTCTCATTTTGACACACAATGATCTTCCTTCTCTCTATCGCTCTCCTGAAATCGTTTCCTTGCGCCATAGGGTTGTCTAGCCTTCGGTACAAATTAGTTCTAGATGGCAAAGCCTTGTCGGATGAGTTACATCGTATGTGTGCAACCTGGTAGAGAGGTCATACATTCGATCATCTGTTCGAGGGTTTGTCTAAGGGTCTGGTCGAGGGATCGTTCGAGGGAGATAATCCTCATGGTTGGGAGGTTGTAAATTCCCAGCTGCGGGGATCTATACCAATGATATTCACTTATTCTACTTCAACTGTGCTATGAGTTGGCAATGATCAGATCAAACCTTCTATGCATCTTCATAGTGGTCCTAGGCTTCTGCGCAGAACGGAAGTTTTTTTTTTTGCTACGTTACCCTACACATATTATATACGAATTGAGGTAGAATTATCCACCAAGCCCAAATTTTCACTTTGTTACTGATTTTGAGCACACTAAAATTCCAGCAACTTGGCACATTTGTATTTCGCCTTCTAAACTTTGTCAAATTAAGAGGTTATTTATAGTTTTTAAGATTTTGGCAAATGTTACACTGGCGTAGAGACGTGCTATACAAACGATTTTTAACCCCTTTCTGTGACGTCATTTTAAACCGTCGCCTAGTGAGTGTGGGCGATAGGGGGGGGGGGTTCTACCCACATGACCCAGAAAATGTCAGGGATAGGCCCTTCAGTCACAGGCGCTGCACAGTAGGAGCTCGTGTGCGATCGGGAAAACCATCCATCCAATTATACATGCCTAATCGTTTCCGTTCGTAAGTACATCCCACATAGTGAGTCCCAAAGAAATGTTTCCATTCATATGTATATCACAGACCATATTTTATGAGGAATCGAATGTGCAAGGTGTTCTAACGCAAAGATTTCTCTGGCCGAAGCCATATGTGATTGTTAATTCATGCAACATGCGTACTTTCGGGAAACCGTGTGGGTTGTTTGAGTACATCGCCCACGGTGTCGTTAGAGAAACCGTTTGCAACAGAAAACCCTAATAAGAAAGCTAATTAGCCTATTATTTATAATCCATGTAGTAATTAATTTGTCATTCTTATAAAACACACGATATATTTCATATCCGTATAACGGCAACCAAGATTCCATAAATGAATTACATCAGATAGCTTCAGCACTCAGTTACACCATATAGGCATCTAGCTAGCTACGCCATTACACAACAACACCAAGTTTCACATGCAACATGAAAAACCTTTGAAAAGTAGCATCATACACAGTAAATAGACAGATGAATCTCATCTAGGAAACTACAGAAGTGGAAGGAGAATATTGAGCCTGCAAGGTAAAAGAGTTAGTACCGTCCTATAGTTGACTGATGTCTTCTTCATTGTGCAAACAAATATCTTCCTATTATTCGACGCAAGTTTCTTTATCCTAAGAATCTTTCGGAGTTTCTTGAGTTGACTGATATTCATGGACATCTCATTTCCCCATATGGAAAATGGGTCAAACAATGGGTCTAAGCCTATGACAGTAGGACGTACATGTGCAAGACAATTTTTTTAAAACCTAATATCAGAATGATTCATGCAACTGCACAATAATGTGCTACTCCCTTTGTTTCAAAATATTAGTATTTCTAGACATTTCAAATGTATTACAACATACAGATGTATGTAGACATATTTAGATTCACTCATTTTGCTTCGTATGTAGTCACTTGCTGAAATCTCTAGAAAGACAAATATTTGAGAAAGGAGTGAGTATTATTGAAAGGACCATGCATGAGAAAACCTCGATGGTAAACTTCAGTGCCTCCCATTGTTTAATGCGTATAAGGAAGATCTTGATCAGCCGTGAGTCGACATACTATCAGTAGAATATGTTAATGAAAAATAAACAAATTGCATATCAAACAGATTAACTCGAGCCACATGGAAAGGCCAGTTAACCTAACCAAGCATGCTAAACAGCTTGGAAATAGAGCAATTATATATGTTTCTCATGTATTGGGTATAGCCAAATTCAATTTATTTCTCACATGCATAAAAATACAAAATTGTTACCCATGACAAATGAACATCAAATTATAGAACTGAACTAAATTGTTAGCTCAAGAGCGGAACAAATGAACCAAAACAATTAATTAAGCACAACATTGCAAAATAGAACATATGCTAGAAGATAATACAATTCACGAAACCGATAATGCTTGAGAACTACTAGGAAATGTAGCAATTGTTGGACCAAACTGTTAACTAAAAATTACATTTCAGAATATTAGATTGCATATTAGCATTAAAGAGGACAAATCACTTGATGGCACAGATGATGGCCTCGAGAAAACACCAAGGACTGTATTTTGAAGTAGACAACCGCATGACGGCGTCGACGGTGGCTTCGAAGACGAGGTGCTCCTCCATGATCTAGCGGTCCGCACACATTGCAGCCATTGATGTCTACTACACAACTTGTTCTTGTAGACTCGTGTTGGGCCTCCAAGCGCAGAATTTTGTAGGACAGTAGCAAATTTCCCTCAAGTCGATGACCTAAGGTTTATCAATCCATGGGAGGTGTAGGGTGAAGATGGTCTCTCTCAAATAACCCTGCAACCAAATAATAAAAAGTCTCTTGTGTCCCCGACACACCCAATACAATGGCAAATTGTATATGTGCACTAGTTCGGCGAAGAGATGGTGATACAAGTGTAATATTCATTTTTGTAATAGGAAGAATAAAAAACAGCAAGGTAGGAAGTGATAAAACGGAGCACAAATGGTATTGCAATGATTGAAAATGATGCCCAGGGTCTGTACTTTTGCTAGTGCAATCTCTCAACAATACTAATAAAATTGGATCATATAACCATCCCTCAAAGTGCGATGAAGAATCACTCCAAAGTTCCTATCTAGCGTTGAACATCAGACGAAATTGTTTGTAGCTATTCTTTCCAATCGATCTATCCAAGAGTTCGTACTAAAATAACACAAGTTATTCTTTCCGATTGACCTATCAAGAGTTCGTACTAAAATAACACAAGTTATTCTTTCCGATCGATCTATCAAGAGTTCATACTAAAATAACCAAAACAAATTCAGATTTATAATACTCAATCGAACACGAAGAACCTCAAAAGGTGCCCCAACATTTCTACCGGGGAAACAAAGACAAGAATGTGCATGAACCCCTATGCATAGATTACCACAATGTCACCGCTGGAAACTGCAAGTTGAGTGCCAAAACACATATCAAGTGAATCAATATGATACTCCATTGTCAACATGGGTATTCACAGCAAGACATGCATCAAGTGTTCTCAAATCCATAAAAGTATTCAATCCAAAGAAATCTCAAAGGGAAAACACAATTCATCACAACAATATAGAGAGGGGAAAACACCATATGATCCGACTATATTAACAAATCCCACGATACATCAAGATTGTTCATTTCAAGAACACGAGAGAGAGAGAGAGAGAGAGAGAGAGAGAGAGAGAGAGAGAGAGAGAGAGAGAGAGAGAGAGAG
>LR738713.1:187755159-187784465 GCA_902687465.1 Secale cereale | reverse complement strand
GACACAGCACCCCGAAACCCCGACAGCCCAACCCCGACACGACACCCCGACCCCGACCCAGACACCCCGACACCCGGACCCCGACCCCGGAACGGCACCTCGACACCCCAACACTCCTGCACCACAACACCCAGACACGACAGCCCCGACACCCCGACCCCTACACCACTTCGGCCTCTAGTTGACCGAAAAAAGATGCTCTTCGGCGTTCTAAAGGCCGACGGGGTCATATATTTGTGAATTATGAGTTAGGTCGTATATTTTTCAATTTCGTTATGCAAAACATGATATATATTTGTGTTGATTGGGTGGATTTAAATGTGTAGTTCTTTCGTCGCTGCGAGGATGTGGTGTTTGCCGACATCCTCGTGCGTTCGACGAGCTCCGCGCCTACGTTGGTTCGTGAGCACAAATGATATCTCCTCCTCTCGCCTTCATTTGCTCCGTTCCGGTCTTCGTGCTGATGAAAGTTGCTAGCTATAGGTGTCAATCATCAGTATGCGTAACCACTATGCGTCTCCCGTTCGAAAGGGTTACATCTATAAAAATGCATGCATTTGCATATTTATAATCGTGATTCTTCGAATTGTCCAATGTTATCCATGGACAACTTGGGTATGTGTAGATTGGGTTCGTTTTCCCATATGCTCTGCTCCGGATCCGATGCAGAATTTCGTCAATGCCTCCGTGTTGTTTTCCAGGTACACATGCCCTCTGCTTATTGCCGAGATATGTATCAAGAGAATAGCGGGGAGGTGCTGCCGAAATTTTGCGTCGGATCCGGAGCAGAGCATGGGAAAACGAACCCAATCCACACATACTCGGGTGGGATTAAGACCTATCTTTACCTATTAGCATGTAGGTTGCATGGAAGTAATAAAACTGACAAACTACATTAATTGATTGATATGGTCTGCTTAATTATGTATATATATATTTCTTGTGTGTCCAGTAGGAATTCAATATGAGTGATCGTGCGTGGATGTACACCGATTACACTAGATAGGAAGTTTGGACCGAGTGGTTAACAAAAACCAAGGGGTTTGTTAGAGCCGCATTTGCAAAAGGCCAAAAAAAGCTGGTGCCCCTGTGTCCGGTATGACAACTATAATAAGAGGGACGAGCTTGAAATGTGTAAAGACCTGTAGAAGTTTGGTTTTACGCCTGGTTACACAGTATGGACATTTCACGGTGAGTCTGCCCAACGTGCCAGAGCAGAGGTGGTTCATCGTCGCATCGATGAGAATGGTAACGGGATGGAAGACATGGTGCAAGACTTTGACGATGCTCGGGACTCAGACGAGGAGATGGAGGAATCTGCAAAGGCCTTCACTGAAATGTTGGAGTCCTCAAAACGTCCTCTCCACGAGCACATTGAGCTTTGTCAGTTGGATGCCATCTCACAATTAATGGCTTTGAAGGCTCAATTCAACTTGGGCAGAGAATGCTACGATGCAATGATGACATTATTCGGACGATTTCTACCCAAAGGCCATGTGCTACCTGCAAACCTATACTAGTCAGACAAAATCCTCCGTGCTCTTAAGATGCCCTATGAGAAGATACATGCCTGTGAGAAAGGATGTGTCTTATTTAGGCTTCAGTATGAGGACTTGACCTATTGTACCATTTGCAAGTCTTCCAGGTATGTTTTGGAAGACAACGGTATGGGTGAGAAGACGCAGAACAACATACACGTTGATGTTCTTCGGTATATGCCAATCGTACCAAGACTTCAACCTCTTTTCATGCTCGAAGAGACGGACATATAGATAACATGGCACAAAACAGGCAAAAGAACCGAACTAGATGCACATGGGAATGTGATGATGGTGCACACATCGGATGGTGGAGCGTGGAATCGCCTCGATGCATTACATATGGAAAAACGGCAGATCCAAGGCATCCTCGAGTCGCCGTCAGCACGGATGGGTTCAGTGTTTTGGTCAGACGGTAGCCCAATACATTTGTTGGTCCGTGTTTGTCATTCCACTCAATCTCCCCCCGGGCAGATTATGCAAAGAAGGAACATTTTCCTGACGTTGATAATTCCAGGGCCCAACTATCCGAGGAAGAATATGAATGTGTTCATGCAGCCGCATAAGGATGAATTGCCAGAAGCTTGGGATAATGGGTTCAAGACATACGACGCCTTTAGCAAAAAGAACTTCATAATGCATGCCTGGTACATGTACTCGACGCATGACTTGCGGGCGTATGCGCTATTCGTTGGCTGGTGTGTGCATGGAAGGTTCCCGTGCCCCACATGCAAGGGACCTCTTGAGTTTCGTTGGCTGACGGCAGGGCACAAGTATAATTGCTTCGACTTGCATAGACCGTTTCTAGATCCTTGCCATAAGTTCAGGAAAGACAAGAAGAACTTCATCAAAGGTAGAGTTGTGAAACACTCTGCACCACCTGCGTTGATAGGCCAAGAGACCCTAGATCATTTAAACGCTCTCGGGCCAGATCCAGAGCATCCAGGGTATTTCAAGGGGTATAATAAGGAACACGCCTGGACTCACAAGACATGCTTGTGGGATGTGCCTTACTTCAAAGACCTCATTTTCCCAGACAACATCGACGTGATGCACACTGAGAAGAATATCGCCGAAGGCATTTTTTGTACATTGTTTGGCATAGAGGGGAAATCAAAGGATAATACTAAGGCTAGAGTCGATCAACAGGAGCTATGTGATAGACCGTTACAAAACATGCAAGAACCAAAAGGAAAGCGGAACTAGATGAAGCCAAAGGCATGGTTCAATCTTGGAGGGCCAACTATGAGGGAAATTATTTTGTGGGTGAAAATGCAGTTGATGTTCCCCGATGGGTATGCATCAAATCTAAAGAGGGGAGATAGTCTTGAAAAATTGAAAATATTTGGTCTAAAAGTCATGATTGGCACATATGGATTGAGCGGATAATGCCGGTGATGTTGCATGGCTTCATCCTTGAGGATGAATGGCTAGTACTGGCAGAGCTGAGCTATTTCTTTCATGTTATTTGTGCAAAAGAACTATCACCTAACCTCATAGAAGAAATGGAACAGTTGGCGCTGGAGTTGATCAGCAAGTTAGAGATGATCTTCCCGCCAAGCTCCTTTAATCCAATGCAACACTTGATTTTGCATCTCCCGACCGAGGCAAGATTGGGGGGGGGAGCGTGCAAAATCGTTGGTGCTACTCAACTGAGAGGATGCAGAAGAAGTTTCGAGCAAAATGTAAAAATAAACGTAGAATTGAAGCAACGATGGCCAAGGCATTCATCACTTAGGAGGCGACAAACTTTGTGATAGCACATTACGAAGCCAAAAATCATCATCTGCATAATCTGAAGCCTCGGTACAATGCTGACGACCCTAAAAAGGGTCGATCCAACCTCAGTCCATTCAAAGGGAATCTCGCACCAGCCAGTGGTTGGAAACCAGTATTGTTGTATTTTGAAGAATGGCGGACCATTTCGCTGTATCTCTTCCAGAACCTAACAGATGTGCGGCCGTACATCGACTAAGATCTCGGTACATACAATTCCTCGCAATTTCTAATTCCTTTGAAGTGCTCTTATTCCTGGATATTTGATGTAGTCGATACATCGCCATATTCTCGTATGGAGCGCTGATCTAAAAGGATTTCATCGAAGAGTATGAGCTTCTGGCAAAGCAAGGAGGCGAATTGTAATGCCCCGGATGTAATACGTTCCCTTTTGGGCATATAATATATCTTTGGCTTCGTCAATTCCATTCCGGGTTCTTCGTTTTCGGGTTTTCGTCGTTTGGTCGTGTGCGTGTGTGGCATTCATTCATATCATGTAGTCATGTGCATCGCATTGCATTTGTGTTGTCATTTGCTTCCGGTCCCACGCGTTCCATCCCGTTGTCCGTTTCGCATTCCGGAGCTCCCTCACGTGCCCGTGGCATCCCCGAGGCCTACTTTGGTGTTTGGCCGTGTAACGTTACCGGTTTGGCGCGAGGCTTGTCGTGTGTTGTTATATTGGTGTGTGTAACCCTCCTGTGAAATCTCGTCGCGTTTGGAGTTCGTTTGCTACCCCAACAGTTATTCTCGTGGGCTCAAAGTGCCTCCACTTTGAGGCCCAAGACACCCCTCCAACAGCCCACCAAACCACTCCAAACCCCTCCTATCATCTAGGCCATCCAATTCTAATCGCGTGGCCGAAAACCACACTTCATTTGGACAATCCTAGCACCTTGTGCCTATATATTTGTCCAACCTACCCCAATTTTTGCCCTATTAGAAAACCCTAGTAGTCATCCCCTTCCTCCAGCCTTCTTCTTCCTCCACCCACGGGACCTCGCCGGAATTCTTGCCAGAATTCTCGCCGGAGCTCCACTGGCCGCCCTCTCCACCTCACCACCGGCCTCTGCTCCTCCACCGCCGCCGCTAGGCTTCACCTCCGGCCAGATCCGGCGAGGGGCCGCCGGATCCAGCCGGCCCCGACCTCCCGCCGGCCTGGGACGCCGCCCCGCCGGTTTCCTCGAAGCCAGCTGCGCCGCTGGAACGAGGGCGCCGCGCGCCTCGTCCCGATACAGGCGAGTGCCCCGCCTGGGCCTCTCCTGTCGATCTGGACGACCGCCTGGGCCAGATCCACCGCTGGGCCAACCCTAGCAGCCCCCCCGCCTGCGGCCCGTTCCTCCGGCACCAGGTGGGCCGCGTCTGCCAGCTCGGCCTGTTCAGGCCGCCTCCCTTCGCGGGCCAGCCCCAGGCCGCCTCCTCCCGTCGCCCGAGCCGGCGCGCGAGGCAGCCGCCAGCGCCCCGTCGGGGTCTCCGATCCGGTTCGGCCAGGTGGGCCGAACCCTAGGATCCGACCCGCGAAGCCCGATCCGCAACGGGCCACATCCGATCCGCGTTTTCAGCCCATTTGACTTATTCCAGATCTGAGGTTGTCTTCGAAATCCTAAGTCCCCAGTTTATTTGTTGTATGATGCTAGTTTCAAACATGGATAACTTTGTGTGTGATGCTTCGATTTGAGTGAATGAGATGTCCAGATGTTCGTGGAGACATGTACTACATTTCATTCCATTATGCCATACATGTTTGAGTTCATCTAGGTGCTTAAAATTCTGTTGCAAGAGTGCATCGTGATAAAAACTGCTGTTAGTGTTGTTTTTCATGCCATCTTTGCATAGTGATAACTTGGTGCTCGTTTATCCGAATGATGCAAATGACATGTCCACGTGTTCGTCTTGTCAGGCTCTACATGTTGAATGCTTAGTTTTGCATGATAGAATTAATCTTGCCATGTTTATCTCCTTTGCAAAGTGCCATGTGGCTGTTATGTGTTTAGCTTGTTATGAAATGCCAACTTGAGGATCTCATTGCTATCATTGTGTTTATCTCCATGATGCATGCTTAGGTGTTTTGGAATCACCATCATATGTACTTTGATGTGGTGCTTACCACTTGCCATGTTTAGTTTTGAGGTGACTTAAACTTTCTCTCAAAGATGCCATGATGAAACTGCTGTTTTAACACTTAGTGAAATTTCACTAAGTCTGGAATCTGTAATTTCCAGATGCCATGTTTGCTTGTTGTTCTAGGCCAATGCATGATAGTTTTGGGGTGACTCTTGATGATTCCTTGTAGTATATATTGTTGGCTATACATTCATGCCCTCACATGCTTATTTGAGTGGCTGTAGCATATTTAACTTTTGCTCCCAAGTTGCAATAAATTACTGCTGTCAGGATTTTGTTGTCAAGTTCAATATGTCCAAGCTTGTTGCTATTGATCCGTGGCTCCTTTGGGGGAGCACCAATGGACTTATTTGCTGTAGGATATGTCTAGTTTATGTTCATGCTCTTTGACATGATGTTTGAGTGTTGTAGCTTATTTATCTAGTGCTCCGAAGTTGCTATGTGGCTGTAATTTTCAGCTTGTGCATATATCTTGTTTCGGGCATAACTTTTGGCCCGTAGCTCCGTTTTCAACAAGTCTTATATGAAACTTGATTGATTTTTCGTGTGGATTCATAATATCCTATTGTAATCATGTTTTGAAGCATTTTGTTTGAGTGCATATTTCCATGCTCCTTGTGCTCCCATAGTGCATGAGTCATGCATCCATCATTTTTGTGTGCGCATTGCATCTTGTTGATTCGTGACTTGTGTGGTTGTGTTGATTATAGCCGGAAGCTGAGACCGAGTACGAGTACGAGCACGAGGTTACTACCGAGGTTGAGCACGAGGACCCCTCTTACGATCCCATCGACAACTCTTCAGGCAAGATGACCGAACCCCGATAACATTACTATCTTTGCCTATTGCTAGAGTATCGCTCGATAGTTTTGCCTCGATGCCCATGTGTTTCCTGTCAGCCTCCTACTTGTAACCATGAACCTGTTTAACCACCCTACCTATGCAAACCATTGATTGGCTATAAGTACGCTTCGCTCAGCCCCTCTTATAGCATTGCTAGTTGCAGGTGAAGTTGAAGATGCTTGCTTCATGTTGAAGTTTGTTGGGTTATATCACACTAAAAAAATGCTTAAAATGAAATCACCTATATATTGGCAATGGGTGGAAGGCTAAGCCTTTTGCTTGGTGATTTGTTCCACTCATGCCGCTAGGAACCGTATAAACCGGTGTTATGTTCCTTGATTATGCGTTCCTCACACGGTTGGGGTTATGGGGCGCCCTCGATAAACCGCTAAGTGTTAAGTCTTTTCCAGCAAGTCCCAACAATGGTACTATTTGCCTAATAACTAATAAACTTGCATAGGGAGTAATTAACCATCTTTCTTAATCAACAACCCCGGGCCAGTGCTCCACATGAGTGTTGGTCCGAAACGGGGAGCCTGCGGGGCCACCACGAGGAAACTCGAGGTTTGGTAAATACCCGTAGCTTCGCCCATCCGGTCGTGGCCTGAGACTAGATACGCGCGGCTATTGTCAGGGTGTCGGCACGCCGGGAGGATTTGCTGGACTAGCCTTAGCTTAATTCGGAGTATCTTGAGCACGGGATTCCGAGAATACTCGGGTCTTCCCACTTTGGAGTTGCGACTCCGCGGATCGTGGGCTTGTCATGGGCCAAGTTGGAACACCCCTGCAGGGTTATGAACTTTTGAAAGTCGTGCCCGCGGTTATGTGGCAGATGGGAGCTTGTTAATATCCGGTTGTAGAAAACTTGACACCATGTTCCAATACACTACCAGCGTGAGTACCGTGACTGTCATTTTCCGAAAGGGGTTTTCGGGAGATGAACACGGTGGGGTTATGTTTGACTTGATTAGTTTAGGATCACTTAGTGATCATCTCTCGACCGAGGCACCTTCTCTTCTCGCTCTATTATACGTAAGCTAGGCTGGTGCTGCTGCAACCACTTTCTTATTCTTTCTTCAGCCTTGTTTCACACCCAAGGCTTAAATAGTCGTGTTACCCGGAAACGGGATTGCTGAGTCCTCTGTGGCTCACAGTTACTTCACCACACCAGATGCAGGGCCGATGGTGAGCTATCCAGGTGATGGCACCGAGCTAGACTGGGAGTTCGACGAGGAGCGTAGCCGTTACTATGTTCGTTATCCTGATGATCAGTAGTGGTTCTTCTACTAGGATTCGATCCAACCTGTGGATTTAAATTATGCTTGGTATCTTGACATTTGGATTTTACCATTAGATGGGTTGTGATGTTTTACTGTATGATGTTTGAAACATGTAATGAATTTGTGTGACGTGGCGAGTGTAAGCCAACTATTTTATGTTTTCCATCCCCATCTTTTACATGAGTTGTGCAAAGATACCAAACTTGCGATCATTCTAGCATGGGGTTATGTCTCTAAGTCGTGCCTCGACACGTAGGAGATATAGTCCCATCATGGGCATTACAAGTTGGTATTCAGAGCCTTCTTCGACCTAGAAGCCCCCACTGATTGATCGAATCGTTGACGGTCGAGTCTAGGCACACACTAAAAATATTTTGAGTCCTATATTTATATCGGAGAGTAGGTTTTCTTTGCTTCTCATCCCCTTTCACTCTGGTGAGGACTCCCGACGACTACTCTTGCCTCTTCTACTTTAAAAAATTGCACCAATTTTTTTTAGGAATCTCGCGAGTATTGTGGGATTGTTTCGATGTTCTTGTGACGAGAATATTGTTCTTGATGCCTCCTGACATTAGGGGTTGTGGCAGTGTCCTGGGGAGTTGAGGTTCGGGGTATTGTCGTCACAAGCATATCGCGGCAGTACTAAATACTTAAGACGGCCGACATCGAAAATCTCTCCTATACGGTTAGTGGCAAGATAACCCCGACATCACCCAGTACTGGGGAGGTAGTTCGGGAGTATTGCCATAGCTTGGTATAGTGGATGCTTTTCGAAGGTCCGAGGTAGACGGTTTCCGAGAAAGACTGGTGATGTGTTGAAGGATGGATACAACTGGATGTAGGTTTAGAGTTGATTACGCGGTGCTTCCCCTGTATCCCCAACACCTGATTGCATAACTGGAATCTTTTGGAAATTCATAGGTGGGTTTATCCAGTAGATCGTAGGCATTCTTCCAACGAATGCAGGTTAGCGAGTTCGGGGTTCTACATTGAGTGAAGTGGTTTTATGACCAATTTTCCGATCGGGAGTTGCATCTTAAAGGGTCCTTGGCTATGCTGCTCCGGGGATTGCAAAACCCTTTCGTAACGCGTTCATAAGCTTTCAGCACAAAGATGTTAGAACGAAGCTCCTAGCTTGTGTTTGTTCCGTCTGTACCTTGTTGTTTTTCTTATTTACCTTTTGTCCCCTATGTGGCTTCTCATGAAGATTGATGTTATCATTCAACTGAGAATTTCATTCGTTCCTCTTGTTCGAATGATTATTGTGAAGGCTATGTTGCATTTCAATCCGTTGATTCAGCTTATACCTTCTTTCAATCAATTGCTGATTCGTGGTCATCTCTTTCAGGATGGCTCCGAAACGAGTTCCCAACGCTAACCCAGAAGGTGAAGAGGTGCTAGATCGTCCTCCTTCCCCTCCTCCTCCGTCTGAGGCATGGAGAGCGATTATGCAGACTACAAATCAGAACACCCAGATGTTGATGCAGATGATGCAGCAGATACAAGCTAATCAAGCTAATCAGGGTGTTCCAGGGAATCAAGGCAATTTCTTCAACCAACAGCACCATGCTACTCTCAACCAGTTCTTGGCCAATAACCCAAAAGCTTTCAGTTACTGTGTCGACCCTCTTGATGCTGAAGATTGGTTAACCGATATAAAGAAACATTTTGAGTGCTGTAACGTAAGGGAAGAGGATTATGTGAAGTTTGCAGCCTTCCAACTCAAAGACCAAGCAGCTGACTAGTGGCAGCAGTACAAAGACTCCAGGCCAGGTCGTGTGATCTATTGGGAGGATTTCTGCAAGGACTTTCGCTCTCACCACATTCCAACAAGTGTCATTGAGGGTATGTGTGAGCAATTCCGCAACCTGAAGCAGGGCTCTATGACTGTCTACCAGTATAATGTCAAGTTCCAAAACCTCGCCAGCTATGCTAAGTAAGACATACCTGATGCCAAGAGCAAAATCTATCAGTTCCGCGGAGGCCTGAAAGATGAACTTCAACTTGCTCTCACCTTGCTCGAGCCCGATGAATTCGACAAATTCTATAACATGGCGCTCAAGCAAGAGGTAGCCCAGCTCAAGATGGAGGCTTCTAAAAAGATGATTCGAGATGCCGTTCACTCCTCCTCATCGTCTCAGATGGTCTCGAAACAACAGAAATTTTGGCTTCCTCCTCCTCCAGTGATTCGAGCTCCCTACAACAACTCCAACAACAACAAGAACTCTAGTGGCCGTGGTTTCTCCCACCCACCCAACCCGAGCAACCAGTCGAAGAATCAGTTTCAGTCTCAAGGTTCCAAGTCAAGTGGTTCTCATTTCCGTCCTCTCTCAGAGGTGGTCTGCAACAAGTGCACTCAGAAAGGTCACTATGCTAACAAGTGCCCCAACCCGAAGCGCTTTCCACCTCCTCCGCCTGTCAGTACAGCTATTGTCAAGCATATTCCCAAGTCTGCAAGGGTCAATCTGATGAATGCAGCGCAAGCGGAGAATTCTTCTGATATGATTTTGGGTAACCTTTCAGCTAACTCTTTTCCAGCTAAAGTTTTATTTGATTCGGGTGCTTCACATTCCTTCATGTCATTCCAATTTGCATCCAAGCACAACATTGTCACCAAAAATTTGTCTCAGAGGTTGCAAGTTATTTCTCCGGGGAGACGTATGACTTCTAATATATTTGCTCCGGATGTTTCTATTCGCATGGGTGATTATCGCTTTCTGGCTAAACCGGTGGTTCTTGGTAATTCCAACATTGACCTCATCCTCGGGATGGATTGGCTTTCTCAGCATGATGCTCACATTGATTGTGCACAGAAGGAAGTCAAGATGACTCATCCTGATGAAGATGTGATTATATTTGCCTCCAGGGATAACACTATCAGGCTTTTCTCTCTCAATGATAAGGGCGAGATTAATGCCATCTCTCAAATTCCGGTGGTAAACGAATACCAAGACGTCTTTCCTGAAGAACTTCCAGCCATGCCTCCACACCATCAGGTGGAATTCGTCATTGAACTCGAGCCGGGTACTGAGCCAGCATGCCGGCGTCCGTACAAGCTCTCTCCCGAAGAATTGAAGGAATTGAAGAAGCAGCTTGATGAACAGGAGCGTATGGGTCTCATCAGGCCTAGTACGTCTCCTTGGGGCTGTGGTGTCTTATTTGTCAAGAAGAAAGATGACACGGAGCGTCTCTGCGTTGATTACAGGCCTTTGAACAAGAAGACAATAAAGAACAAGTATCCGCTCCCCAACATCAATGAATTGTTCGAGCAGCTCAAAGGAGCTAAAGTGTTCTCTAAGCTCGATCTCCGAATGGGCTATCACCAAATTCGCATTCGCGAGGAAGACATCCCCAAGACTGCCTTCAGAACGAGCTACGGCTCATATGAGTATACAGTCATGTCCTTTGGTCTCGCCAATGCTCCTCCTACCTTCTCAAGAATGATGCACTACATCTTCAACCCCTACATCGGCGAGTTTGTGCTTGTGTATCTGGATGATATTCTGGTATTTTCCAAGAATGAAGAAGATCACGAAAAGCACCTCCGTCTTGTTCTTGACCGACTCCGTGAGCATAAGTTCTATGCCAAGTTCTCCAAGTGCGAATTTTGGCTCGATAAGGTTTTGTACCTGGGCCATATCATCTCCGCTGACGGTATTGCGGTAAACCCCGAGAAAGTTGAAGCAATTGTCAACTGGGAAGCTCCTCAAAACGTCAAGCAACTCCGAAGCTTTCTTGGTCTTGCCAGCTATTGCAGAAGGTTCATTGAGAACTTCTCCAAGATTGCCAAGCCTCTCTCCAACTTGCTGCAGAAGAATGTCAAGTACTATTGGTCTCCAGAGTGTGAAGTGGCATTCAAAACTCTCAAAGAAAAACTCGTCTCTGCTCCAGTTCTAACTCCTCTAGATGAATCCAAGCCCTATGAAGTATTATGTGATGCTTCTCTTCAAGGTCTTGGTGGTGTGCTTATGCAAGACAAGAGAATTGTGGCATAGACTTCTCGTCAGCTGAAGCCAAGTGAGAAGAACTACCCCACACATGATCTTGAACTAGCAGCTGTGGTACATGCTTTGATTACGTGGAGACATCTGTTGTTGGGCAGAAAAGTCGACATCTTCACCGATCACAAGAGCTTGAAGTACATCTTCACACAGCCGAATCTGAACCTCCACCAGACTCGTTGGGTTGAAATGATCCAAGAGTATGATCCTAGCATTGAATACACTCCTGGCAAGGCGAATGTGATTGCAGATGCTTTGAGCAGAAAGGCATATTGCAACAGCCTTCTTATCAAGCCGTTTCAGCCTGAGCTGTGTGAAGCATTCAGGAAACTCAACCTCCAAGTTGTTCCGCAGGGTTTTCTTGCAAATCTTCAAATTGCTCCTACCTTGGAAGATTAGGTCCGTGAGGCCCAACTCAGTGATGCCATGGTGCAGAAGGTGAAACATGGTATTGCAAAGGGCACTCCTAAATACAAGTGCTATCGTGTTGATGAGAGAGATACCTTGTTCTTCGAGGATAGACTCGTGGTTCCAAAAGGTGATCTCAGGAAGCTCATAATGGAAGAAGCACATGATTCCCTCCTTTCCATTTATCCTGGTAGCTCCAGGATGTACCAAGACCTCAAGCAGTCTTACTGGTGGACACGCATGAAAAGGGAGATTGCCCAATTCGTGAATGAATGTGATGTTTGCAAAAGAGTAAAGGCAGAGCATCAACGTCCAGCCGGTCTTCTCTAACCTCTTCCGATTCCCGAGTGGAAATTCGACCACATTGAAATGGATTTTGTCACTGGCTTTCCTAAGTCCAAGAGAGGGAATGATTCTATCTTTGTGGTGATTGACAAGCTTACCAAAGTCGCTCACTTCCTTCCAGTCAAAGAATCAATCAATGCAGCTCAATTGGCAGAGTTGTACACTTCCAGAATTGTGTCCTTACATGGCATTCCTCAAGTTATCTCCTCAGACCGTGGAAGTTTGTTCACTTCAAAGTTCTGGGACTCCTTTCAGTCCGCCATGAGCACTAAGATCAGGTTCAGCACTGCTTTTCACCCTCAGACTAGTGGTCAAGTCGAGCGAGTGAATCAGATTCTAGAAGACATGCTCAGAGCCTGTGTCATATCTTTTGGCATGAAATGGGAAGATGGCCTTCCATTTGCCGAGTTCTCTTACAACAACAGCTTTCAAGCAAGTGCCGG
Source organism: Secale cereale (assembly GCA_902687465.1). Taxonomy (NCBI): domain Eukaryota; kingdom Viridiplantae; phylum Streptophyta; class Magnoliopsida; order Poales; family Poaceae; genus Secale; species Secale cereale. Next base: position 187,771,710 of record LR738713.1, on the reverse strand, counting down.
CAAAGCTCCGTTTGAAATCCTCTATGGCAGAAAGTGCCGTACCCCTCTCAACTGGTCTGAAACAGGAGAACGTCAACTTCTTGGCAATGACTTGATCTCAGAAGCCGAAGAAATGTGCAAAGTCATACGTGAGAATCTCAAGGCCGCTCATTCGCGTCAGAAGAGCTACTATGACGGCAAGCATCGTGATTTGGCTTTCAACATTGGTGATCATGTCTATCTCCGTGTTTCTCCGATGAAAGGCACACAAAGATTCGGTATCAAAGGAAAGCTTGCTCCTAGATACGTCGGGCCTTTCAAGATCCTTGGCAAAAGAGACGATCTAGCCTATCAACTTGAGCTCCCTTCCAACTTCGCCAATGTTCATGATGTGTTCCATGTGTCTCAACTCCGCAAATGCTTCAAGACACCTGAACGCATGATTCCGTTCGAAGAGATTGATCTTCAACAAGATTTGTCTTACCGAGAGCATCCCGTTGCTATTCTCGAAGAAACCGAGCGCAAGACCAGCAACAAGTCCATCAAATTCTTGAAAGTCAAGTGGTCACACCATACCGACCGAGAAGCTACGTGGGAACGAGAAGATCATCTTCGTTCCGAGTACCCTTCCTTTTTCCAGTCCTAGATCTCGGGACGAGATCTTTTTGTAGTAGTGGAGAGTTGTAATGCCCCGGATGTAATACTTTCCCTTTTGGGCATATAATATATCTCTGGCTTCGTCAATTCCATTCCGGGTTCTTCGTTTTCGGGTTTTCGTCGTTTTGTCGTGTGCGTGTGTGGCATTCATTCATATCATGTAGTCATGTGCATCGCATTGCATTTGTGTTGTCGTTTGCTTCCAGTCCCACGCGTTCCTTCCCGTTGTCCATTTCGCATTCCGGAGCTCCATCACGTGTCCGTGGCATCCCCGAGGCCTACTTTGGTGTTTGGCCGTGTAACGTTACCGGTTTGGCGCGAGGCTTGTCGTGTGTTGTTGTTTTGGTGTGTGTAACCCGCCTGTCAAATCTCGTCGCGTTTGGAGTTCGTTTGCTACCCCAACAGTTATTCTCGTGGGCTCAAAGTGCCTCCACTTTCAGGCCCAAGACACCCCTCCAACAGCTCACCAAACCACTCCAAACCCCTCCTATCATCTAGGCCATCCAATTCTAATCGCGTGGCCGAAAACCACACCTCATTTGGATAACCCTAGCTCCTTGTGCTTATATATTTGTCCAACCTCCCCCAATTTTTGCCCTATTAGAAAACCCTAGTAGTCATCCCCTTCCTCCAGCCTTCTTCTTCCTCCAGCCACCGGACCTCGCCGGAAATCTCGCCGGAGCTCCACTGGCCGCCCTCTCCACCTCACCATCAGCCTCTGCTCCTCCACCGCCGCCGCCAGGCTTCACCTCCGGCCAGATCCAGCGAGGGGCCGCCGGATCCAGCCGGCCCCGACCTCCCGCCGGCCTGGGACGCCGCCCCGCCGGTTTCCTCGAAGCCAGCCGCGCCGCTGGAACGAGGGCGCCGCGTGCCTCGTACCGATCCAGGCGAGCACCCCGCCTGGGCCTCTCCCGTCGATCTGGACGATCGCCTCGGCCAGATCCACCGTTGGGCCAACCCTAGCAGCCCCCCCCCCGCCTGCGGCCCGTTCCTCCGGCGCCAGGTGGGCCGCGTCTGCCAGCTCGGCCCGTTCAGGCCGCCTCCCTTCGCGGGCCAGCCCCAGGCCGCCTCCTCCCGTCGCCCGAGCCGGCGCGCGAGGCAGCCGCCAGCGCCCAGTCGGGGTCCCCGATCCGGTTCGGCCAGGTGGGCCGAACCCTAGGATCGGACCCGCGAAGCCCGATCCGCAAGGGGCCGCATCCGATCCGCGTTTTCAGCCCGTTTGACTTATTCCAGATCTGAGGTTGTCTTCGAAATCCTGTCCCCAGTTTATTTGTTGTCTAATGCTAGTTTCAAACATGGATAACTTTGTGTGTGATGCTCCGATTTGAGTGAATGAGATGTCCACATGTTCGTGGAGACATGTACTACATTTCATTCCATTATGCCATACATGTTTGAGTTCATCTAGGTGCTTAAAATTCTGTTGCAAGAGTGCATCGTGATAAAAACTGCTGTTAGTGTTGTTTTTCATGCCATCTTTGCATAGTGATAACTTGGTGCTCGTTTATCCGAATGATGCAAATGACATGTCCACGTGTTCGTCTTGTCAGGCTCTACATGTTGAGTGCTTAGTTTTGCATGATAGAATTAATCTTGCCATGTTTATCTCCTTTGCAAAGTGCCATGTGGCTGTTATGTGTTTAGCTTGTTATGAAATGCCAACTTGAGGATCTCATTGCTATCATTGTGTTTATCTCCATGATGCATGCTTAGGTGTTTTGGAATCACCATCATATGTACTTTGATGTGGTGCTTACCACTTGCCATGTTTAGTTTTGAGATGACTTAAACTTGCTCTCAAAGATGCCATGATGAAACTGCTGTTTTAACACTTAGTGAAATTTCACAAAGTCTGGAATCTGTAATTTCCAGATGCCATGTTTGCTTGTTGTTCTAGGCCAATGCATGATAGTTTTGGGGTGACTCTTGATGATTCCTTGTAGTATATATTGTTGGCTATACATTCATGCTCTCACATGCTTATTTGAGTGGCTGTAGCATATTTAACTTTTGCTCCCAAGTTGCAATAAATTACTGCTGTCAGGATTTTGTTGTCAAGTTCAATATGTCCAAGCTTGTTGCTATTGATCCGTGGCTCCTTTGGGGGAGCACCAATGGACTTATTTGCTGTAGGATATGTCTAGTTTATGTTCATGCTCTTTGCCATGATGTTTGAGTGCTGTAGCTTATTTATCTAGTGCTCCGAAGTTGCTATGTGGCTGTATTTTTCGGCTTGTGCATATTTCTTGTTTCGGGCATAACTTTTAGCCCGTAGCTCCGTTTTCAGCAAGTCTTATATGAAACTTGATTGATTTTTCGTGTAGATTCATAATATCCTATTGTTATCATGTTTTGAAGCATTTTTCTTGAGTGCATATTTCCATGCTCCTTGTGCTCCCATAGTGCATCAGTCATGCATCCATCATTTTTGTGTGCGCATTGCATCTTGTTGATTCGTGCCTTGTGTGGTTGTGTTGATTAGAGCCGGAAGCTGAGACCGAGTACGAGTACGAGCATGAGGTTACTACCGAGGTTGAGCACGAGGACCCCTCTTACGATCCCATCGACAACTCTTCAGGCAAGATGACCGAACCCCGATAACATTACGATCTTTGCCTATTGCTAGAGTATCGCTCTATAGTTTTGCCTCGATGCCCATGTTTTTCCTGTCAGCCTCCTACTTGTAACCATGAACCTGTTTAACCACCCTACCTATGCAAACCATTGATTGGCTATAAGTACGCTTCGCTCAGCCCCTCTTATAGCATTGCTAGTTGCAGGTGAAGTTGAAGATGCTTGCTTCATGTTTAAGTTTGTTGGGTTATATCACACTATATAAATGCTTAAAATGAAATCACCTATATATTGGCAATGGGTGGAAGGCTAAGCCTTTTGCTTGGTGATTTGTTCCACTCATGCCGCTAGGAACCGTATAAACCGGTGTTATGTTCATTGATTATGCGTTCCTCACACGGTTGGGGTTATGGGGCCCCCTCGATAAACCGCTAAGTGCTAAGTCTTTTCCAGCAAGTCCCAACAATGGTACTATTTGCCTAATAACTAATAAACTTGCAACCACTTTCTTATTCTTTCTTCAGCCTTGTTTCACACCCAAGGCTTAAATAGTCGTGTTACCCGGGAACGGGATTGCTGAGTCCTCTGTGCCTCACAGTTACTTCACCACACCAGATGCAGGGCCGATGGTGAGCTATCCAGGTGATGGCACCGAGCTAGACTGGGAGTTCGACGAGGAGCGTAGCCGTTACTATGTTCGTTATCCTGATGATCAGTAGTGGTTCTTCTACTAGGATTCGATCCGACCTGTGGATTTAAATTATGTTTGGTATCTTGACATTTGGATTTTACCCTTAGATGGGCTGTGATGTTTTATTGTATGATGTTTGAAACATGTAATGAATTTGTGTGACGTGGCGAGTGTAAGCCAACTATTTTATGTTTTCCATCCCCATCTTTTACATGAGTTGTGCAAAGATACCAAACTTGCGATCATTCCAGCATGGGGTTATGTCTCTAAGTCGTGCCCCGACACGTAGGAGATATAGTCCCATCCTAGGCATTACACGAATATCCCGGTTTCATCTCTTGGTTCAGAAACACAGTAATTTCCATTAGACCATTTCATTTCTTTGGCTAATTTGAGACTAATGCAAAAATCCTTTCTTATTAAACTTGTCGGCTAATTCAGAGATTATGGATGCCAAATTGAGACAAGTAGCTAATGGTTTTGACTATAAGGTCCGTTCATTTGACAAATACGACATCAATGGGTATCGGTTTCGTACCTATGGCAAAGAGCTATATAAGGCTGACCCAAAGTCTAAAAATTGTTGTGTCTCTACTATCGACGAAGGAAATATCGAGTATTATGGAAGAGTTGAAGCAATTTATGAACTTCAATTCGATGGTGAAAATCCACCAAATATCGTAGTCTTCATATGTTATTGGTTCCAGCCGAGGGAGACTAGAAGGACTCATGAACATATAGGGCTAGTCGAAATCAAACAAAGCACCCATTTGGATGTTTCCGATGTCTATATTATGGCTCAACGGGCAACCGAAGTTTTCTATGTACCGTGGGCGTGTCAAAGTGATCCAAATCAGAGTGGTTGGGATGTCGTTTATGAAGTGCCGCCACGTGTTAGACCACCTCCCCCCAATGAAGAGGATTATGAACATCACTTTAACCAAGACACATATGACGAAGGTGAATTCTTCCAAGAAACACGTCTTAAAAAAAACGTTTCAAGAACCGCTGTACTCCACCCCAGAACATAGAAGTAGACAATGATAGTGAATCCGACTTCACCACTGAGTCGGAACAAGAAGAGCCCGAACTGAAAGAAGTTACTGCTACAGATGACCTATCAATGCTTGAACGATTACGTCAATGAGGCCTTCCACATGTTCATTCATTTATTGATGATGATGATGAGCACGTCACTGATAGTGATGACGATGATGCATCTAATGATCCCGGAGCATATATAGACGATTCAGAGTAATATTACTAATGTGAGGTATTCAATTTTTTATTATGTTCATGATGATGATACACTTAAATTATATACATATTATTCTTGTCAGGTATTCAAATATTTTATGTTGTACTAATTTCGTTTACCTTTTGTCATTGCAGGTGTTGACAGGATGGTGGGTGTGATATCCTATCTTGTTAGGGATGATAGAGTACTCATATCAATAAGGAATTACTTCTTTCCCGAGAGCTCATTCGGATAGAACTCCATAGTAAATCGTGCTCAGTTTGGAGTAGTTTCGGGATGGGTGACCGACCGGGAAGTTGCTCACAGGTGCGCATGAATGAGAACAAAGTGCGCATAAAAGACTAGTATTGATATGTGGGGCCAGTCTAGATCCCGCCAGGTGTAACGACCACCGGCGGGTGTGTCCGGGGCGTTACAAGTTGGTATCAGAGCCGACCCTCGCGGTTACACGGATGTTTGCAAACAGGTGCGCGGTCATGTTGTGCATGACGTTTGTGACCCGTCGTGGCACACGTCATGTCACATGTGCCGGACTGGAAGCATAGACGTATGTGCCAAGAGGGAATGTTCCTGTAGCCCGACGAGGACGTCGGTTTCTCTGAGTGGGGGTGTATGTGATATCCTAGCTTATTAGGATGATAGACTACTCATATCAATAATGAATTCCTTCTTTTCCAGGACCTCATTCAGATAGAACTACAAAGTTAAGCGTGCTCAGCTTGGAGTAGTTGCAGGATGGGTGACCGACCGGGAAGTTGCTCCCGGGTGCCCACGAATGAGGAAAAAGTGCGCGGAAAAGACTAGTATTGATATGTGGGGCCAGTCTAGATCTCTCCAGGAGTAACGACCACCAGCGGGTGTGTCCGGGGTGTTACAGTGGGCAAGGGTCCAGAGCGCCTGGAGCCTCCTGCGAGCGCTACTTGCTGGAAGGGTGGTTCCATTATTCCACCCCAGCCCCTCCGGAGAGCGCTGCTAGACAGCACGTAGACAACAGTGGCGGGCACTTCTTCTTCGGTTGGGATAGGTCGGGGGAGGACGAAGAAGGCTGCTAGAGGTGGACGTGGCAGCGGGAGAGATAGGAAGGCTGCTACGCCTTCCTCGCCGCCACCCCCAGCTGATTCACCCGACCACAGGACTGCTCCCTCTGACGTGGACCCGTCATACTCGGGTCCTTCGGCCCACCAGGGTCGCCGATCCTTCACCCCACGTGAGTACGGTCCCTGAGTCTTTGTCCCAGAACACTCCGGTCCCGGAGTCTTCTTCCCACGAGACTCTGGAGGCTAGTCGCCCTACTGATGCGAGGACACCTTTTCTGATGATAGCTACAGCGACGACGATCTGGTTGAGAAGGGCAAGAAGGTCTACCAGCATGGCGGTAAAAAGCTCCCGCTAGTGCCAACGATCCGCGAGCAGAGGTGCTTGATTGCGCCTAATTGGTTGAAGTAAGTGCATTTACTCTTTTTAACCTTTTGCCTTCACGTTTCTTAAAATTAATATCTAATGCGTTGGCCTTGTCATACTGCAGGGGTTGGGTACACCCCCGTGGTTCCTGCAGGCCCAACCAGGTCCTTGGTGTGCTTTGCCAACAGCACTTCCCTGGGTGGGTCACATTGCCCGGTGAGGGTCAGGTTCCACAACTAGCACTGACCAGGAAGCTGTACTCGGTTGCCCCGGCCCCGCCGGAGTATTTGGTTGCCGGTGTCGTGTGCGAGACGGTGGCCGAGATTGTGTTCCGTCGGTTTTGGGTAATTTCTCCTTTACTGAATTAAAAATCAGCACTACCTAGTGATTATACTGATCAGTGTTGTCTTGTTTGATTGCAGACCTTCTACAGGGTTTTAGAGGGAGAGCAGGATGCCGCGTGTATGGTTGTCGATGCCGAGTGCAAGCGCCTACTTAAGAACTTACGGCACGAGGCTCGAGTGCAGGCCGTTCAAGACTACTACGCCACGAAGGATATTATGAGGGCCAAGAAGAAGTGTCGCGGCAAGTTTCTGAGTAAGGACAAGTACATGCTGGTAATTACCTATTCTTAAGGCCTTGAACTTAGTTTTCTTGATTTGATTCGTAGGCGTAGAGCTGAAATTTCTCCTTACTAACTTAGGTGCCCCCGAGATGGTGTGCGGATAAGATGGACTGTTGGGAGGCGTTGGTAGATGCGTAATGCTCTCCCCAATGGCTAGTCGAACACCATAGGGCCAAGTATAAGCATGACCAAATGGAAGGTGTGCCACACCATCAAGGGAGCTCCAACCTGTTTGAGTACAGGGATCACTTGGTATGTGTTAGCTAAATAATGACCTAAACTTATCTTAGATAGTTCATTTATGACACATTTAGCTCTAAAATGACATAATAACCTTAGATAGCTGTATAAAATGCTTAAATATGCTTTATTTAGTTATAAAATGCCATAACTACCTTGGATAGCTCAATAAAGACCTAAACTAATCTATGTGCAAGAGGTTTGGGAGAGACCTTCCAGCAAGTCCCATATTTCAGCTATCATCGTGGATAAACTGAAGGCCTTGAGATTTTCTCTAAAGAAATGGCAGAAATGTTTGTCCCATCTCAAGAATCTGATTGAAAATTGCAACTGGGTGATCCTATGGTTGGATAATCTTGAGGACTTGAGACCTCTATCCAGACCTGAGTTCATCTTCAGAAGAATTGCAAAACTCCACTATGAGCACCTTTTACATCTGCGCTACCTATATTGGAAAAAGAGATGTACCATCAGGTATATCAAAGTGGGAGAGGAATATTTTAAGTTTTTCCAGGCTATGGCAACAAAGAGATATAGAAAGAGTTCTATTGCTAGCTTGTTGCTGTCTGATGGCTCTGTTACATCAAATCATGAGGAAATGGCCAGGGCTTTCTTAAATACCTTTAAAGCAAGAATGGGTACAGTCTTGCCAATAACTCTGGAGGGAGATATATTGTCCTTAATACCTAGGGTGTAGGGTCTGGAAGTACTTACAAAACCTTTTGAGGTTAAAGAAATTGAACAGGTAATTAAGGAAATGCCCATTGATAAAGCTCCTGGACCTAATGGTTTCAAATGGCCTCTATCTAAAAAAGTGTAGGCCCATCATTTCTGCTGATTTCATCAAATTGGTTCATGAGTTCCATGCCGGGTCTGCACATTTGGAGAATCTCAATGTTGCCTTCATTACATTGATCACAAAGAAGCAGACTGCTGAGACTGTAGGTGATTTTAGACCAATATCTCTCACTAGTGTTGGTCTCAAATTCCTCACAAAGCTGGCTACCAATAGATTTTAGGAGGAGATCACCAACTGTGTGCATAAGAATCAATATGGTTTTATCAAATCCAGAACAATACATGACTGTCTAGCTTGGACCTTTGAGTATATCCATCAATGCAACCAGTCTAAAAAAACCATTCTCCTTTTAAAGCTTAATTTTGGAAAGGCTTTTGATTCTACTCAGCATGAGGCTATTCAGAAGATTTTGATGGCTAAAGGGTTTGATAATACATGGATTGCATGGATTAAGCGTTTGTTGTCCTCTGCAACTTCTTCAGTACTACTTAATGGTGTACCTGGTAACCATTTCAAATGCAGGTGTGGGGTTAAGCAAGAAGACCCTATCTCTCCCTTGATGTTTGTAATTGCTGCAGATCTTTTGCAGACATTGATAAATGATAGGTTGCATCAGGGACTTTTAAGCTTGCCACTTCTAACCCATGACCCTGATTTCCCTGTGGTTCAGTATGCTGATATACATTGCTCTTCAAACTTCTGAGTTGGATACCCTTAAATCTGTACTCTACTCTTTCTCAAAGGCAACTGGTCTACAGACCAATTTCCATAAATCATCAATGTATCCTATCAATGTGAATGCTGCAGATGCTATTAGTCTTGCTGCTCTTTTTGGATGCCAGTTAGGCTCAATGCCTTTCACTCAGTTATTCAGGAGAAGGGCCATTCCCTGGCTGCCTGGCCATTGGTTTGTAGATCTAAGTCCAAGGTTGGCTTGGGTATCCTAAATTTAGGATTGCAAAATGATGACCTGGTCCTCAAGCATCTCAATAAATTCTATAATAGGATGGATGTGCCATGGGTTCACCTGGTTTGGGGCTCTTATTATTTCCAAAGAGTTCCCCATGATACAACATTCTATGGTTCTTTCTGGTGGAGAGATATTTGTAAACTAATGGATAAGTTTAGAGCTGTTACATCTGTCACTGTCCATAGAGGAGATACAGTGTTGTTTTGGTCAGATCATTGGCAGATTGGAAACACCTGCACCCCTCTTCAAAAAAGATTCCCCAGGCTCTTCTCCTTTTGCCTCCACAAAAATCTTTCTGTCCTGGAAGTTTTTCAGACTAACAACTTTCAAGAGTTGTTTTATTTACCCCTGTCTGAGCTGGCTTTCGAAGAGTTTCACCAACTATCTTCTTTGATGGAATCCTGTGATCTGGATAATGAGTGCCCTGATGATTGGGTTGGGAGACATGGTAAGAAGGCAGACTATTCTGCCAAAAAGTTCTATGATTTTGTATACCAACCGGTTTTGGCAAATCCCATATTGAGATGGGTCTGGAAGAGCTGGTGTACCATGTCGATCAAAATGTTTGCCTGGCTGGTCATAATGGACAGAGTTAACACCAAAGATATGATCCAACAAAGACATTGAAGAATTAATGATGGGCCTGTATGTGTGCTTTGTCCGACTGGGATACTAGAGGATGGAAACCACCTCTTTTTTAGTGCAATTTTAGTGTACGTGTATGGAACTATCTGCAGATTGTTTGCAGGGAGTCTGATGACATGGTGGAAATTTCTATGCATGCCAGAAAGGATTTCAATAAACTATTCTTTGCAGAAGTGGTCTTCATTGCTTGGTGGAATGTTTGGAATGTCAGAAACGACAGGGCATTTAGACATATCAGACTTTTTTTGGGCTGTGGAGAAATGGTTTCATACATGATATTACTCTGCCTCTCCCACGGGATCAAAAAAAAGATTTAAGGATGCCCTGCTTAGATGGATTGATTTCCTTCCTCCTTGAGGAGTACTCTTTTTAGTTCTGTTTCTCCTTATAGGTATAGCCCCCACCTCTTCCCCCCTTTTTTATAGTTCCCCTTCGATTAGTTTATTATCTTTTTGTTTTGTTTTCCTCATTTGAGGATCCTTGTAATTGTACCTTTTTCTTTATTAATAAAATGTTGTGGGGTGTAAGCCCTGCAGTCTTCATGGTGAAAAAAAACTAATCTTTGCTAGTTCATTTATGAAATATTTAGCTCTAAAATGACATAATAACCTTAGATAGCTGCATAAAATGCCTAAATATGCTTTAGTTAGTTATAAAATGGCATAACTACCTTGGATAGCTCAATAACGACCTAACTAATCTTAGCTAGTTCATTCATGACATAATTAGCTCTAAAATGACATAATCACCTGAGATAGCTCTATAAAATTATTAAATATGCTTTAGTTAGCTAAAAATGGCATAACTACCTTGGATTGCTCAATAATGACATAATTAGCATACTTTGGTCAATAATGGCATAATAATCTTGGTTACCTCCAAAATGACCTAAACTTACTTTATTTTCCTCGAAAATGACACAATAACCTTACTTACCTCCAAAATGACCTATTTACATAGCAATATCATTCTTCATGCTAGCTTGAGCCCTTAACTAATATTTTATTCCTCTCTCTCAGGCGAACCACCACAAGAAGCTTGTGCCAAATCTGTTCGACCTCTATGGCATGGCCCATAGTGCCCCCTGCAAGAAGGCCAAGGCATTCTCGGAGTCTGACCTAGATAATCCAGAGAGCTTCACCAACGTCTCCTCCCACCACAAGCTCGTGAGCTACATAGACGAGGGGAAGGTGGGGAAAGGGGAGGACTTTAACCCGAGGCAGGATCCTTTTGATACAGAGCTGGTCATGATGTCTGGTGGCGGGAGGACCCATGGCGCCATAGCCATTGGTGATGGACAGATACATTGTCCTAGGACTCTCCCACAGATTAAGAAGCGCCAGAGTAGCCCTGATCCTGAGATAAAGCCTCTTGCATGGCACGCGGAGCTCACCACGGCGGTTAGTTCTACACACTCTCTCACCTTTCCTCCATTACTTGTGTGTGCGCCCATCGATTATTACAATGCTAACGAGGAGTGGTGTGTTGCAGGAATTGGTTGAGAAAGAGAGATTGAACACCCAGGCACTTTTGGAGAAGGCAAAAAGTGTGGCGGCGGAGAGGGAGAGGGAGATGGAGGAGAGGACGGCTAAGCTGTTGGAGGAGTAGAGGAACCGGAACGAGGCGTCTCACCAGGCCCTATACGAGCTCCTTGTGGTACGTTTCTCGTGCATATTAGCCAAATCTTTCACATAATGTTCGCATTACTAACTAATATGGCTAACTCGTGATAACCAAATGTGCAGACCATGTGCGAGCAAAACGGTCAGACCCCTCCGCCGATGCCCAGATTGCTCCGGCAACCACTGTGAGTTTGATTTCAATGGTCGTTTGTTACTAGTATTCACATTTTGAGTTGCATCATGCTAACGAGACATTATTGGAAATTATCTTTGGTGCAGCATGCCTCCTGACAAGCATCGACCAATCCTTCTTCGTCTGGCAATGGCGGAACCCCGGCCGGTCCTTCACCTCCGTCTACCACGGCCGCAGCCCCGACCGGTCCTTCACCTCCGTGATAACGGTATTTTTCTTATTATTTAACCTATTTAGTCCATTTATGACATAATTTATCCTATTTAGTACACAAATGACATAATAAGATGAAGAAAATCAAGTAAGAGGATGAAAAGAAGGAATAGGAAGAAAAGAAGAAGAAAAAGAAGTCCTTCTTCTGCTTCTTTTCCTCCTCTTACTTGTTTGTATTCCTAAATGGCATAATAACCTTGCTAACTTCATTACTGTCATATACTTAGCTTGTTCTCCTCTAAAATGACACAATAAGCTTAGTTAGGTCAAAATGGCATAATTAGCTAGGTTAGCTTAAAAATGACCAAGATTAACTAGGTTAGCTCCAATATGATCCATTTAACCTACATTAGCTCCTAAACGACCTATTTACCTAGCTTAGCTCTAAATTGGCCTACACACTTAGCATTTTTACCTAACTTAGCCCAAAAATGGCATTTTTGCCTACATTAGTTGGAAAAGAAGAAGATAAAGAATTGGAGAGGAGAAAAAAAGAGAAGATAAATTATTCTTCTTCTTCTTTTCCTCCTCTTCCTTTTCTTCTAGCTAGTCTTCTTCTTCTTATTATTATTCTAACTCTCATCTTACCCAATTTGCAGATTTGCTTTAGATGAGGAAGGTTGCATTCATGGAGTGTACTATTCTTCTTGTGCTTCCTCTTGTTGTTTATGAAAAATTGTTTGGATATCTATATCTATATGGATATGTTGTCGTTGGAAACTTGTTTCTGGATATGTATGTATATATGAATATGTTGGATAGGAATTTGTTGAACTATGTTGCTGGATACGTTGTTTGATGAAATGTGTTGTTGGACATGCTGTTATATGTTGTTGGATATGTTGGATATGTGTGTATGTATATTTGTGTATGAAATCCAGACAAATTAAATGGATTCAAATAAAAACAGGGTATATATAACCTCTTTGCCATCTACTAGTGGACGGCCAAGAGGTTTGCCGACTACTAGCAGACGGCAAAGACGCCACGTGGCAGCTACCTGTACAAACTGGGAACACTGGGCTGCCTATTTGGGCACATTGTCGTCTGCCAGTAGACGGCGAAGTACCCAAGTAGGACTGGCAAACAGGGCCAGCTATGCCGTCCGCCAGTAGACAGCAAACATTCAAAGCTCTTTGCCGTCCGCTGGCAAATGTCATAACTGGCCACGTGGCAGCTTCCCTGTGTTGTCAGATGGCAAAGCGCTTTGCCTCTTTGTCGTCTGCTGGCGGACGGCAAAGCATGCTGTTATCCCTAATGGTGCTCACCCCACCCCACTGCCGTCCATGATCTTTGCTGTCTGCTGGCCACCGACGGCGGACGGCAAAGAAGGCCTTTGTTGGCACTCGTTCAGATGGATAGTTCACCGTCCGCCGGTAGACGGTAAAGGACTTTGCCGTCCGACATTCATGCCTTTGCCGTCCTCCATGACGGATGGCAAAGAAGCTGATTCTAGTAGTGGAATGAACAGATATTTCGATGAAATGTGTGGCAATAGTCAACCACAAATGTTTGTTTGTTGGGTTTTCAACTATAGAAAAAATGAAATAAATTCTTAAAAAACATGACGCCTGGCATGGTGCCATGGTATGACCTCACCATGCCATGGTAAATTTTTTAGAAGGTTTGGCTTATGTCTTCATGCACGCCGTTCATAAATCGAACCATCACAGAGGAAGTTCCATACTTTCGAGAGGGGAAATCCCCAAGATTGAAGGGGAATCCAAATTTCCGTCCTAGTTTGTCATTCAGTTTTTTTCCAATGATCAACATACCGCCTCAAATGCAAGGTGTTCAAATTTGACATTTCCCGGGCTCATTTACCATATTTAGGGGATTATGTGCATTTTGTAGGCATTAATGGACATAATTCAAATTCGAACAATCAGTGCATGAAAAGGTGCACAAGAACGGTCTGGAAAACCACGCTCATGTTATTTAATTCATTCTTATGCCTTTTACAAGGAATGGGCATATATTTCAAGGAAATGTGTGGCAATAGTCAACCATAAATGCGTCGTTTACTCGGTTAACAACTATACAAAAAATGAACACATGGTTGGAAAACATGACGCCTAGCGCGGTGCCATGCATGGTATGGCCTCACCATGCCCTAGTAAAAATTGGAGAATGTTTTCATATGTCGTGATGCGCGCCTTTCATAAATAGAACCATCACCGAGGAAGTTTCATGGTTTCGAGGGGGAAATCACCAAGATAAAAGGGGGGGGGGTCCAACTTTCCTTTGTCCTTTGTCCACGAGTTCTTTTCTACTATGACCATACAACCTGCAAATCACTGTGTTCAAACTTGGCACTCTTCCGGGTTCATTTGCCATATTTAGGGGATTATTTGCATTTCCTATGCATTAATGCGCATAATTCAAGTTGAAACAATCGATGCATGCATGAAAGGGTCCACAAGAACGGCCTAGAAAACCATGCTCATGCCATTTAGCAAATTATCATGCCTTTTACATGGAATGGACAGTTATTTTGATGAAATGTGTGGCAATAGTCAACCACAAATGTTTGTTTGCTGGGTTTTAAACTATAGAAAAAGTTAAATAAATGCTTAAAAACATGACGCCGGGGATGGTGCCATGGTATGAACTCACCATGCCCTGGTAAAAATTTGAGAAGGTTTGGCTTATGTCTTCATGCATGCTTTCGAGAGGGGAAATCCCCAAGATTGAAGTGGAATCCAAATTTCCTTCCTAGTTTGTCATTCAGTTTTTTCCAACGATCAACATAACGCCTCAAATGCAACGTGTTCAAATTTGACATTTTCCCGGGCTCATTTACCATATTTAGGGGATTATGTGCATTTTGTTGGCATTAATGGACATAATTCAAATTCGAAAAATCGGTGCATAAAAAGGTGCACAAGAACTGTCTGGAAAACCATGCTCGTGTTATTTAGTACATCCTCATGCCTTTTACAAGGAATGGGCAGATATTTCAAGGAAATGTGTGGCAATAGTCAACCATAAACGCGTCGTTTACTCGAATAACAACTATACAAAAAATGAAACACATGGTTGGAAAACATAACGCCTGGCGTGGTGATATGCATGGTATGGTCTCACCATGCCCTGGTAAAAATGGGAGAATGTTTTCCTTATGTCGTGATGCACACCTTTCATAAATCGAACCATCACCGAGGAAGTTTCATGGTTTCGAGGGCGGAATCACCAAGATAGAAGGGGGGCCCAAATTTCCTTTGTCCTTTGTCCACAAGTTGTTTTCTATGATGACCATACAACCTGCAAATCACCATGTTCAAATTTGGCACTTTTCCGGGTTCATTTGCCATATTTAGGGGATTATGTGCATTTCCTAGGCATTAATGCGCATAATTCAAGTTCAAACAATCGATGCATGAAAGGGTCCACAAGAACGGCCTAGGAAACCATGCTCGTGCCATTTAGCAAATTCTCATGCCTTTTACATGGAATGGATAGATATTTCGATGAAATGTGTGGCAATAGTCAACCACAAATGTTTGTTTGTTGGGTTTTCAACTATAGAAAAAATGAAATAAATGCTTATAAACATGATGCCTGGCATTGTGCCATGGTATGACCTCACCATGCCCTGGTAAAAAATTGAGAAGGTTTGGCTTATGTCGTCATGCACGCCCTTCATAAATCGAACCATCACCGAGGAAGTTCCATGCTTTTGAGAGGCAAATCCCCAAGATTGAAGGAGAATCCAGATTTTCTTCGTTCTTTGCCATAGAGTTTTTTTCTATGACGAACATACACCCTGCAAATCACCATGTTCAAATTTGGCATTTTTTTGGGCTCATTTACCATATTTAGGGGATTATGTGCATTTCCTAGGCATTTAGCGCATATAAGTCCAACCTAGCTACAGGTGCACGGGTGTGATGTGATGGACGTGCATTGCCGTTTGATCGCGTCGCATCCAACAGTGCACACGCGCGATCTGCGTGGCTGGGATTCCGACCAATCATAACGCAACACACAATAGGCTTAGCTCACACTATTTGCGGAAGCGACGGAGATGAACCGCGTGCGATAATGAAAAGTAGTTTAAGTATGTAGTATTAGAGAAAATTACCGGTAGTACTTTAAATTTGTAGTATTAACGTACAATGTCGGTAAGAGCATCCTTTGAGGGCTTTGATCATTGATTAGCATGTGCCCGCGTGCGTTTTTTTGTGTTAATCATTAGAAGATCACAAAACACACGGTTTCTATGCCGTACCCGTTGCATTTTTTGCGTTAATGACCCATAAGTCAGTTACCTGTGTGATAGTTCCTAATAAACCAGGCGTACCATTGACTGAAAAAATCAAGTACATGTGTATATTTTTTTGGAGATGGGATCTGCCAGCTTTCTCTTTTCTCGCACACGAGTATTTTACGCACTTCGTCTGCGTTGTGTGTTTCCCCTACCCAAGTTTCAAGTTTCGCACCGAAATTTTCATTAGGCGCGTGATTTCAGAATTTATTCCTCCAACCACATCCCCTTCCCCTCGGTATCCCCCCTCCCTCGCGCCTCCCCCTACCGGCATCTCAAACTGCCGCCGGTGCAAACACAGCTTCAGCCACATCTACGTTCTGCTCAGATCAAGTCAGGTAACCCAGCGATCTCTGTCACGTCCCCGGCCTCATTGATTAAATGGAGCCTGCGAAACAACCTCATGCCTCCAAATCC